>OZ023218.1:18743689-19426189 GCA_963995525.1 Escarpia spicata | reverse complement strand
GGGTTTTTGCCAATTAATATATAGACATAGACACGCAACCGCACACGTACGCTCGTGCGCACACGTACTCGCAGTTCAGTCATATTAACAACATGGACGATGAAAAGGGATAATACAATAAAGCACGGTATTAACATAGCTCACCTCTAATTAGTAATTCCTCCACCAGGGGTGAACATCTGCTTTCTACAGCAAAATGTAGAGCTGCGTTGCCTTTGATGTCCACCTTGTTTATCACCTGTTACATGAATGTCACCTTTAAAGACGAAGAAGGCAGGGTTGATGTGTCGATAAGTGCCATATTATTATGTGATATATATATATATACATACATACATACATATATAATCTAAACCTACACTGTTCCTTTTCCAAGAATGCGTGTGCGAAAGGACGCGCACGCACACACACACACACACACACACACACACACACACACACACACACACACACACACACACACACACACACACACACACACACACACATACAAGTGAAGAAAAAGTGAATGCTCACGATTGCTACTTGATCCTGTTCAACCTCGGCGAGGAGAAGTCTCAAGAGCGATATGTTTCCCTCGAGGCACGCCAGATGAAACGGCAGTCTCCCTTCACAGTCCGCCACCACGACGTCGCATCCATTCTCTACTAGCATCCGCGCCACTGTTATGTGATTGCACTTGGCAGCTTCGTGCAATGGTGTCCCTCCAAGGTGATCCTTCGCCTGTAGGTCACATTACGGAGCATGATTATGATGCTGCAAACACAATTACTGTGAATACTACAATAATAGTGCAGTAGTCAAAGTCGTCGTCAACCTGATCAAACCTACGTGTGCATGCACGTGTATGTCTGGGTGTGCGTGTGTACGCGCGTGTGTGCGTGCGTAATAAGTAATAAAGTAATACAAATAATAAAAAGTAATGAAGAAGTGATTAAGCTGTGAGCGTGAAAATTTTGCCCTGTGTAATTGAAACGGGGTGTTTATTTTTAACGTAGCAAGACTTCGAACATAATGTTGTCTAATACCCATGCATGTATACGTTGTTAACAATGTCATTTAGTAACTATGATACCTTCGTGTTAAAATTACATTTACTTGTCACATTGAAATTGTATTTTTCCCTTTGTCAACTTACACTATTTTCAATGTTGTCACACTGGAGCAAGGCAAGTGTGACAACTTCGTTTCCACGCACCGCTGCGAAATGCAGTGGCGTGGAACGAAACTTGTCTGATGCGTTGACGTCAGCGCCGAACTTAGCCAGGTAGTGGATGATGTTGACGGTCGACTATGATAGACATTCAATGCCTTCAGGTATGGTACGTGCGTGTTTGTGTGTGCGTGAGTGCGTGCGCATTAACACATACGCACACAAGCACACGCACATACCACACACACACACACACACGCACGCACACACATAATTTCTTTTATTTTGTTACATTACATTTACATTTTACAATGAAAATCACTGTAAAACATTAGCCACAAAGAGGTTACTACATAATAATGCTATATAGAAACAACCCTCAGATTCATTGGCAAATCAAACACAAATACAATCCTCCCGGCTATGGGACTAGTATTTGACCAAAAGTGTTTCCATTTTTACGTTTTTGCGAAAATCCGCCCTCCCGTTAAAATGCAATTTGTCAGCTCCGGGATATCAGACCGACACAAGTATGGTCCTAAATGTTAGATGAATGTGTGTAGCGTATATTCTATGTCGTACATACCAGTAAGTTCACGGCACACAAATGCAAAGTAATGGGACGTCGTTTTTTTCGAAAGTCTTATCGTGCGCAATGGTCACATGACTCACAGACCAGCTCAATAGTCATTATATTGAAGTAAAACTAATTCCCGCATTTCATCTGAACCAGTGTAGGGAACTTTCATATAATACCTAACACCGAACTCACATCAGAATGTGTAGACTGTTTCTTGCGAGCCGCGTAATGTAAAGGAGTGGCGCCACTTCGGTCGCGAATCGAAACATCTGCAAGTTATAAGAATAAATGCGCGATGACCACAACCTTAATAGCAGGTGTAACCTTAGTTTATTATTGTAACTCTTTACAGCATGTACAATTAAACAAAATAAATATAACGAGAACAATGACAAAAGAACAAAAAAATATAGTATTTACACAACCTCTCATATGTTACGATGCGCAAGAAATGCTATGTGAGCTTCTCTAATTAATTATGGTGAAGCGTTGGTGGTATTTGTTATCTTCGCGCTCCCATTCCATATGCTGCGACGAACTTACGCAAACATAACTATAATTATTGAGTGTTTCTCTTATTAATACAACATCAAACTTTGGGCAGCTTTGTCCCTCCCACTGTGTTTGAGCTCTTCCAAAGATACACTAAACACATTTGGTCCCTTTTACCTGCGGTCTAAGCCATGGTAAATAAAATGTCCCTCACAGGGAAATAGAAAACTTTCGTGTATTCACAGAACCAATGGTCTCAAACTCCAAAATCCAGGTCAGGCGCTGCATTAGCTGCTGCCAGAAAGCTTCCTCCAATAATGGAGAAAGCGTCATCAACTTTTTGTCAAGGCGGATATTGACACTAAAGAAAACCATACATTATTTGCACAGTGTCATTATTAGATGGCACTGTTGTGCCATTGCAAGTTTAGAATATCCTAACAAAAGATATGTTCTTGTATAGCGCAATATCCAGTCCTTATGACTGCTCAAATCGCTTTACAGTTTATTCCCTCGCAGACCTGTTCAATCGAATAGCATTTAGACTTCTCTAGGAAGCATTCAGCCACGCTGTAATTAATGCGTAAATATTCACCACTGTCTATAGCCATGTACTCGTGCATAGAGTTGAGTGAAGTGAAGCAACGAAGGGTGAACGAACGTGCCCAAGTTTCGAAATGGCAGCACAGGATTCAAACCAGAGTTTTCTCGATTGAGAGTCCGGTGCACTAGCTACTACGCCACTGCGCTCCACACTGCCATCCATGGAGCAACAACCCAGGCCCAACAATTATCACCATTACATTTTTTTATTAGTTCCCGCTGACCATTTAATTCTTGCTGCCGAAAGCGAACGACCGGAAAGTCATAATTGACGCCATCTGAAGAGTGGTTTGGTACTCACTTCATTATTATCTTTTTTGACATGCAGTAAAACGAACGCGTAAGAAAATTACCCTAAATAACATAACTTTAAACACAACATATCATTTTCAACAAGAAACAAAATTCGAATATTCAACTCAAACTTGAAAAGTGTACTGCTCTACGGCTCAGAGACATGGAGAGTCACAAAAACAACAACCAAAAAACTACAAACATTCATCAACAAATGCCTTAGACACATACTGAAAATCAAATGGCAAGACAATGTCACAAACATGGAACTGATGAACAGGACAGACCAAACAAACATCAAAACAGAAATTCAAAAAATAAACTGGACATGGATAGGACATACACTCCGAAAAACACTACAACAATTACAAGACAAGCCCTTGATTGGAGCCTATAAGGAAAAAGAAAAACAAGCCGCCCAAAAACAGCTGGATGAGATCCACAGCCGAGGAATTAAAGACGTTTGGTACCACCTGGAAGGAAACAAAGAAGACTGCTAACAACTGAGTGCGATGGAGAAGTTTCGTTTCGGCCCTATGCTCTTATCACAGCGAAGAGGATTAAGTAAATAAGTAAGATTTGTAGATGGGAAGCCGACGGTCCATGGAAACGAATATATATATATATATAGAAAGATGCGAGTGAACCTTGGCACATGGGAGACGATGCCGTCACATTTCTCCCAAAGTTAGCGTATTCGTCTATATATAATAAAATAAGCGGCTGTTTTTGTGTGTGTATAAAATGAAGTCACTCACCCGCATTTCCTGTTTCTACCAATAAAACAACAGCTTCGTATTGGTCGAACCGTGCTGCATAGTGAAGTGCGCTAGCTCCTTCGGCATCTTGCTCGTTCACTTTCTGTCGCCGTCTTGGGTTCGTCAATAAACTGCTCAGTTCATCCAGGTCACCAAACCGAGCGAACTGCACATTCATTGACATTTGCTTAATTTCAGGACATTACATTTAAGCGGACATATTATTGTCAACAAACCGAAAGAAGAACAACAAACATGTTCAACTAAAAACATGATAAATATGTTTTCGAAAACCTGCTCACAGCAATTGTTCTTGTACATTTGTTACATAACCGTGCTCTAACCACGAGCCTCGAGTGATAAAAACGAAACAAGTAGAAGAACAGACACAGCCTGACAGGTTCACGAGGCGCACATATTTATGCGACCTCGTCTGTTCCGTTGCACAGAATCCCCCTCTCAAGCCAAGGGTGGTATTTATTAGCAGGGTGTTCGCTGAAACAATGGTAGGCCTACTTAACCTCACTCGCAGTCTTGGGTGTCAAAAGACATTACAGGAACTTGCAGTTAGCGCCTCTGCCTCCACAATACGTTGAATAGAGTCTTTATTAGGTAAACGTTTTGTATACAATTTGAACATTTTGTGGGGCGAAACATTCAAATTGCGAAAAACGCTTCGGGCTTATTAAACGCAGTTTGGCGGGAACTATATCTTCAACATATTAATTCTAGTATTAAGAACACTCCATTACAAACTGAGGAACAGACAAGGTCGGCTTAATAAAACAATAATATATTAATGTAATAATATATTAAGTTACTAAGCGCTAAGCCTAAGCTGATGAATTGATATAGTCCGGGATTCGGCTCTATTAAATTGGTCCGAACTTTGTTTTTAATATATAAACTAGTTTTCGTATTGCAGTCTAGCAGTATTTTGTCTGCTGATGTCAAATATATCTGTAACAATGCACACAAACTTTAACATTTTGTAAAATGTGCATCTTAAATATGCTATATACAAATAAGTAAAGCTGCCCAACAGGAGGTCATCGCTAGGAGGTCATTGACATTGGCACAGTCGAAAATACAAATTGAAATTAGTTTTTTAGAAACACAGTTGTTTTACCACAGCTGCACAGGATTACCAGCGACAAACTGTATTCCAATGCAAACATACGTACGTTTGAGAACACACAACGAAGTAAATCTTAGTCAAAATAATGGATAGCTAAAATCTACATAAAATTGACATCCCTTTGAAAAATGTAAAAATACACGCGCAAAGTGACGCATAAGACAGGGAACAGTCATTATTATACGAGTCCGTAGCTCTACAAACAGTGTCAGATCTGGATGCGATATTTAACCAGCCCGAATGCTGTTTTGCGATATACAGTCGTTTTGTTCTTGCATGCTAACAATATGTTACCAGCTTATTCCAAATCCGGCTGCAACCAGATTCCAAACGGTGATCATTAAACAAAATAAGCAGTCCAAAAGACGAAATGAATATAGCTTTCATGGCAATACAGTTGTTTTGGCTTAGTTACACACTACTGTGAGTGATAACATTTATTAAGACAAAACTATGTCATTTTGTACTTTTGAGAAAGCAGAACAAATTTTTTTTTTTAATAATAATAAAATCAACAGAAAGCCGACATCCCTCTAAAAAATAACATATCCGAAAAACGCGGAAATATCGAATTTTTTTAGGAAGATAGACTTGAGGTAATCTAGTAAAATTGTCTGGAACTCTTAAAATACCACAGATGACCATATTAAAAGTTTAGCAAAATGTATAAAATGGAAAAGGATAAAATTCAAGACAAACTGAGAAACTGTTACTAATTTAATTAATGTATTATGTCACCTGACGTGGCTCGGTGACAACGTATTCAAAGGGAGCATTTCGTGTTAATTTAGATTTTTCAATAAAAAAATGCTCAAGGTGTATCGTCAGGTTGCCGTCAGATTTGAATTCAGCGTCTAAAAATCATTCAGATTCAATGAAAAAACGAACTTTATATCATAAAAGCAAGATATACCTCTGTCACAGATCGGCGAGATCTCCGTAACTAGATGATTCAGGTCTAGTAGGTTTCAATGTTAATTACGTCAACGCTTGTGAATGCGGGCGGCAACAGTGATCAACGCAACAAGGAACAATGGAAATTTAATGAATGAATTTTATTACGTATATATGAATACCAAAAAACTCTTTTATAGTAACAATAACAAAACAACGTATACCCTCTAGTCTACCCTACCTTGGCTTTCAGATAATCTTTGAAACCCAAAAAATACTAGAACGGGCCGTTCAAAACTAAATATTATTCACACTCAAGAGAATGTCACTTGTCAACCCATTACAAGATCTGGTCCGCTCGGATAAATAGCATGGAAGAGCCTACACCATCCCCAGTATAGGGAAAACTAATCACTTAATTACATTACATACATAGATCGGGAATCTATATTAGTCCCAGAATACAGTGAGACCATCTCTTAATCACATAACATATAGTCAGTTCACAGTAGACTAGTCGGTTCTAACAGCAAGATAGAATGTTGAATTGTCACTTCCCTACATACGGTCTCCCCGCTCACGCTCCGTTAGCCCGACTTTGCTAGTTCGTCACGAGATCACACGAGATCTCACGATGACCGTTCGTCGGAAGTGTCCGTCTCGTTGTCCGCAGGACGTACGCGATCCCGTTGACCCGTTACCTCGCTGACCCGGCTTGGCCGACCGTTTGCCGGAAGTGTCCTTCCCGCTGTCCGCCACTCCGATCGCCGTTGCAGATGCCTCCACACGTACACTTTTATAATGTGAACAACACCTTACTGGTTCCCACACAAACTAGCACGCTCTCACTTTACCTATACCTCTAGGCACCAGGGTGACACTTCGCCATTACAGCCCCGTATCTCTTCTAAATTTCACACTGCTTACTTCTAGGCATCAGGGTGGCAACTAGCCATTACATCCCTGTATATCTTCTAAATTTCACACTGCCTACTTCTAGGCATCAGGGTGGCAACTAGCCATTACAGCCCTGTATATCTTCTAAATGTCACACAGCCTACATCTAGGCACTAGGATGGCAACTCGCCCTTACAGCCCTGTATCTCTTCTAAATTTCCCCACGTGCTCCGATCTTTGAAGACCCATCTGGGCACCGGGGTGACACCACGCAATTACAGCCCCGTTATCTCTTCCAAATTCACACGTCACCGATCTCTGCCAAAGATGATATTTCTTTTTTGTCATAGACTTTTATAGCTAGTCCAAAAGGCATAACACATGCCCGGATTGAACCAATTAAATCAACAAGAATGCACGAGCCATATCTAATTTATGCATCATGAAAACTCCCCTATAACTATAATAATGTACTCGTCCATGACGACGCCAGTTAATTAAAGGCTAAATATAACCACGCTTCAGTGGGCACACAACTTAATTAAAGGCTAATTATAACTAGGCTTCAGTGGGCACACATGAACACGTGCGCTAGTTTATAATTAATTACGTAACTCCTGCCTGACCTTTCTACTTTAACAAAATGACGAGACAAAATGACCAGGAAATAAATTCTGAAAATACACAAATAGCAGAAATGCTACAACCTCCGTGACTCCCAGACTAATAGACCCGAGGACAACACATACCTGATACAGATCACCAAAGGTGGTAGCTTGTTCGTAACGCGATGACGCGAGCGCTTCTTCCTCTTCGGCAGTAACCACGGGGGCAGGCGCCATTGTCTCACTATCGTCAATGTCCGCCACCTAACGTTGTCATTAACGTTAGCATGAATAGTCATGCCGACCACAAGGCTGGATTACAGCAATTAATGTAAGTAACTCGAGACTGTCACTTTACCATTACGATGGGACCTCAGAAAATAGGATGGACAGTTATTTAAGAGACTGTTTAGAAATAATCATAATTCGATACTAGGGTTTCAATATTATATAGTTTAGGACTGAACACTGGAGCGGTTGTCGACGTGTGTGTGTGTGCATGTTTGATGTGTGAGCGTGTATGCGTGCGTGTGTGTGTGTGTGTGTGTGTGTGTGTGTGCGTGTGAGCGTGTATGCGTGCGTGCATGCGTGCGTGCATGTGTGTGTGTGTGTGAGTGTGCGTGTGTGTGTGTGTGTGTGTGTGTGTGTGTGTGTGTGTGTGTGTGTGTGTGTGTGTGTGTGTGTGTGTGTGTGTGTGTGTGTGTGAGTGTGTGTGTGTGTGTGTGAGTGTGTGTGTGTGTGTGTGAGTGTGTGTGTGTGAGTGTGTGTGTGTGTGTGTGTGTGTGTGTGTGTGTGTGTGTTTGTGTGTGTGAGTGTGTGTGTGTGTGTGTGTGTGTGTGTGTGTGTGTGTATGTGTGTGTGTGTGTGTGTGTGTGTGTGAGTGTGTGTGTGTGTGTGTGTGTGTGTGTGTGTGTGTGTGTGTGTGTGTGTGTGTGTGTGTGTGTGTGTGTGTGTGTGTGTGTGTGTGTGTGTGTGTGTGTGTGTGTGTGTGTGTGTGTGTGTGTGTGTGTGTGTGTGTGTGTGTGTGAAGAGAGAATGCGTGCCTGCGTGCCTGCGTGCCTGCGTGCCTGCGTGCCTGCGTGCCTGCGTATTTTTCGTATTTTATGTATTGTTGGCGTTGTTTTTTATTTAGTGTTAGAGATATTTCATTGTACTATGTTTTTTTAATAACCATATAATCTACATTAAGCATTTCGGTTCTAAACATGACTAAAATATTTAATATAATATGAATGAAGTCGTATAATGACGTTAAGCGATTCTAGTTGTTTACAACGCTCGGCAACGTTCTAGTAACTGACTAGTCTGTATTATTGTGGTTACAATGTAATAGGCTTACGAGGTCTCATTCAACTAGTCAACATTTTTGGAACATTATCGCCAAACCGACCTTTCTATGCAGGCACTGAAGGTGGCCACTGCCAGGGTGCTTGTCGTCTGAGTGGTTCTTTTACGTCCCAAATTGAGACGGGACCGACATTAACGTGATCTCCGAGTCACGAGGGATACACAGTCCCCAATGTTTTTACACCAGAGCCAGGTGTTTACACCAAATGCCTGCCCGGTCCGGGTTTCGAATTCAGAGCGCTGGCATGCCAGGCGAATGTGCTAATCACTACACTAGCTCGCGATGCGGCCGCTACACCGCAGTCAACGTTGATCATACGTCTCGGTTGATTGGATTCGCCATTGAGGACTGCAGAACACTTATACCAATATTTGTATGCCTTACTGCAGAGCTATTTGTGATATATATTCCAATTCATTGTCACTCATACAGTGCAATGCAAGTAGGCGTGTTGTTCACAGGTCCTACGTTCAAAGACATTCTCTGATCGTTGATCAAATAATGTCCACAGACAATTATTGTATGTGGACATTTCACCAAGAAACCGTTTTAGCCCTAACAGTAACCGTCTCAGCAGGTCGTTTCTATACACGTCATATGGCTACACATATAATACAAATACACAACAATACTAATATGTTGTCTCAATTGTGAAATAAGGTCCAAACACACAGGGTATTAATTTAAGAATACCATGCAGAGAACGTGGTATCAGTTAACTTACGCGGCGTTTTCTTGGCGGCATTCTTCTTCTAGTAATGCTCTCCTAGTAATGTGACTGTTAAGGTCTTAGCGAGTCCTCTGTCTGACTACATGTTCGTACTCCAGATCGGTGACTTGAGCCACATCGACGCTTGCACATAGACTTCAGCTAACGAACCGTGGCGTGTTGAATTGGCTGCGCCTACAGTAGTCCATGCAATCATTGAACCGTGACAAGTAACTACACCGACATGACGTCACCTTTGGTAAGCACGTCGTAATAGCAGAATTTATCGATGTTCTCATTAGTTCTTACGTCGAAGTGTGCGATTCGGCTTCAATGGTTGCATATTTAATTATTGTAGCTTGAACGTTCTCGGCTACCGTAACAATTCTTTCTGATTCACTCCTTCTAAGTATCGTATTAGTTGGAGACATAGTATAACATCGCTATCCTTTAAAAATATCGTGCACACCATAACTGTGATTACGCTACTTAGCTCCCTAATGTGTCCATCCACCCACCCAGCAATTACTTCATCAGTCCATCTATCCATTAACCCATCCATCATTTCACAAATTCAATATTGCCTACCGCCTATTTCAATATTAACCAATCCTCTTGTGTTGATGCACTTCACAGCTTGATTTCCGATGACATACGGGTATAAGATGTGCATAGTGATAGTCAGTCGATGCATGTGTGTGCGTGCGCGCGTGTGTGAGTGTGCGTGCGCGTGTGTGCGTGTGTGCGTGTGTGCGTGTGTGCGTGTGTGCGTGTGTGCGTGTGTGCGTGTGTGCGTGTGTGTTGTGCGTTTCTTCCAGAACGTACCGTCTATAACGTCAAAGACGGGATAGTTGCGACATCGCCAATCTCTCCACCCATTGATATCACCTGGGCTGTAATCTGACGGTGCGTTCGAAGAATCGCCAAGAATATTCGTGTAGTCGAGTAAACCAGGCCGATAACACGGCATATAACTGCGATCAATCCAACGATAAATAATAAAATGACATTGCCTTTGGAAATAGTTAATGTGTACGTACATGTATCAAAGTTCCAGGATTCATCATAACATGCTACAATTGCGCCCATCAGCGCCCCTGCTAACCATAGTCCACATATTATGAAATAGCATCGTTTTCGAGTGATGACTTGTTCATAGCGGAGTGGATTCGTTATGGCGATCATCTTGGACGCGGTCACCCAGCAGAGACTGTACATTGAGGCGACGGTGAACCAAACCGAGAAGACGGCTTGAATCTTGGGAAAGTATTTGATGTAATTACGTACATGCGGTATCGCACTGGAGCACAAGGCAGCGCTGATGGGCATCCCCGTAACACCTTTGCCGAGATCAGATAGCGTGAGCGAGAACATGAAGAGCGTCGACCGATCTTCGCCCAGTTGTATCTGACGATGACAGCAATCACGAAAAGGTTCAACATTATATTCACGACGTCAATTGCGCTGATGACAATAGGCTTGAATTCGTCCAAGTCATTGATATCCATTTTGAAATTCCTGGTGAAGCAGTTTTACTTTCACGTCCTCCACCACACAGATCGACAAGTGACGGTGCATAGGCGGATCCAGGGGGGCCTGGGGGAACGTGCCACCTAGACCTTAGGAGTTAGGCCTACCCGCAGACCTTTTATAATAAGCCCACGCGACCATGTCCCCCTAGACCGTTTGAAATGTGTCCCCCGTTCATTTTATTTTGTTATTATCAGGTTTTTGTGCCCCCCGGACTCGATTTCTGATCAGCCTCTGGGGTGGATGGATGGAATATGAGGAGAGTGAGTGAATGAACGAGTGTGAGTGAATGAACGAGTGTGAGTGAATGAACGAGTGTGAGTGAATGAAAGAGTGTGAGTGAGTGAACGAGCGTGAGTGAATGAACGAGTGCTCGGAAAAGACAAGGTTCGTAAAAGGCAAGATTGGAAAAAGGCAAGATTATCGGCTCATTGACTGTTGTATAGGGAAATGGTATTATGTAGGACTGTTCTTTTATAACTTTCTGTTCTTGCATATATTGAGCTGAGGCGCTTCCCTGAGACTACGCACATGTTAAAACGAGGTTCTCTGCTTCGTTATCCGGAATTAGACAAGATGGCAATTATTTGAGCCGGAACGATGTACCAGTATTCCAAAATATTGCGATACACAATACAGTAAACGATACAAAATAGCCGTGTATGGGTACGCTACGGTATATATGGGATCGTAGTAGAGAAATAATATTCGCATCACCTTTGTTAAGCAACATACATTGAACGCTAACCACAGGTATGTATGTATATCGATACAATAGCAAAATAGAACACGTAGTATAATTACATCCTGCCATATCTACGTCAAATCGTTATACAATTATTGTTTTCAATGCCCTTGTGCAAATTGTGAGCCCTAGTCTTGATCACGACTATCCGCCTCCATTCCCCTTGTCACTTTTACGCAAGCTGAATGTTTGCTCCCGTCAGTGAAGCTTCAGTGGTTTATTACTAGGAAGGTTAATTATTGGGACTGGTACATTTTAGGGACGAATGCTCATAGCGATTTTTTTTTGCAAGGCCCCACACCCCTAGATATGGAAAATAGGTGATAGGTGCAGCACTAGCAGCTTTCTGTGAAAAATTATTCTTTTTAACACAATCCCATTTCCGCGACAAGTTTTCTATGAAATGGTTATATGGGTGGGCATACACAAACCATTATAAAATTGTTATTATACATCTCATGAGTATGACAATTAGGTATAATGTGGCGAAAGTGCTAGCTTCACATGCACGCAGAAACTGTTTTAAGATCTTAGAAGTTGCGGATGTTATGACATTTCAAATGTCCTCAACTCCACTAAAGCTGAACTGTGTAGCACATTGTCTAAGTTGCATTGGCATAATCCATCAGTCATGCTGTTCATTTGGTCTCATACCAAGCTGATTGGTGATTTTGTATCCTGGTGGTTTTCTTCTACCAACATGATCGCAATTATATGTAATTGTTAAACGGCTATGTGGACCGCTGGTGTTATTAGTTCAAAACACCTTCGAAGAAACCATGGCAGTATTTTGGACCCAGGTTCAAAGCACTCTAGATAACTTTCAACTTAAGTTCAATACATTCTGTTCCGAAGTTCAATAATGTTTGCTTTTTTCACAAGTATATTTATTATGCCAACGTGTTACGAAGTTTCACCTAAGCACATTTTAACATTATAACATTCCTGCTGTGTTTTAGTCAATCCTGGGTTCAAAGGCGAAGTTAAAATGCAGGAATATCAACATATTTTCAACGACAGAGGAGTGTTTAGATTAGGTTGAAAACACTAGTGTGTTCTCAACTTAAGTTAAAATACCCTATAGTGTTTTGAACCGACTATTTCCTGGTTATGAGGCGAGCACCAAACAATTTAGTCACCAAGCCAGTTTCTAGAGGCACAGAGAATCGTTTTTCTCCCAACGCAAACTGCGGTCTACCTCTAGTGCCCCACTACACCAAATGTTTTCACTTTAATTATAAACATGCGTGTTAACACGTACAGTTAAGGTCTAAGAATGTTTGAGTAATCCATTCTAGCTATTAATATAATTTCTTCCTATTGTTAAATTGTCGTATCTCACATAGGCATACGAGGCTTTGAGAAATTTGGCGGTCAAACGTTGCCGTTTTCATGATTAGATAAACAAGTGCGGACTCATCAAAATGTCACAAACTGTCTTATTTTAGAATGAGCAAGTCACGTTGCTGACATTGTGCAGTCAAATGACAGTAACTTTGACGCCATGATCTGACGGTGCTAGCTAAAACCATAGAATCAACCCACGTATGAGATAGCCACAAATGACCGCTCTCGAGCGAAACCTATCACTTTGATAGTCCATTTCAATTTGGCTGAAAGCCAACTGTTGAACGCATGCGTTTTGGAAAGGTTTCATGGCAGTGCGTCACGCCTAGCCTCGTGATGAGATTCTAGTTGTTCTAGTTGTTTCCAGCGCTCGGCAACGTTCTATTAACTGTCTAGTCTCTATTATTGTGGTTACAATGTAATGGTCTAATTACGTCTCATTCAACTAGTCAGCCTTTTTCAGAGAATTATCGCCAAATCAACCTTTATATGGTGGCACTGAGGGTGGTCACTGCCAGGGTGCTTGTTGTCCCCACTCCCCAATGGTTCTTTACGTGCCAAATTGAGACGGCACCGACATTAACGTGATCTCTGAGTCACGAGGGATACACAGTCCCCAATGTTGAATGCCAGGTTGTTACACAAAATATCATATCGGTCCGGATTCGAACTCAGAGCGCTGGCATGCCAGGCGGATGTGCTAACCACTACATTAGCCGCGTGCCTCGGAATAATCCTGTTTTATTTTTAATTCTCGTTTACGGGGTCATCCATAAGTGATAATGTAGGCCTCCGTCACTCTTAAAAGGTGGGCCGTCTCCCGGTCAGAATGACGAAGCACTACATGGAGTGGGTGTCTTTGGGCAAACACGAAAGCACAATTAAAAAGTCAAGAGGGTCACGTTGTTTACTGCGCATGTGTGCGCATGCACAGCAGGCTTATTAGCAAATGCAAGTGCATTTGAATCCTCATCCAAATGCCTCGTGAAATTGTAAATGCATTTGCATTTGAATGCGTTCCTTAAACATTTGCATTTGAATGCGAAACACAAACATTTAATTTGTCAAATGCACAATCAACTACGATTCAATTGCATGCGTAATTCGGTAAATAATTATTATTGTTAGAATCACTATCATAAGTTCACAACACGTCATAGGAAGAAGTGCTCATAGTGAGCAGTATCCTCAGCAGATTATTGAATCGTTGTCTGACCTGTGAATCCACTTTCAAAACGTGCTCTGTAGTGAGCAGATTATGGAATCATTGTCTGATCTGTGAATCCATTTTCAGTCATGTTCGTTTAGTGGAGCTGGTAGGTAGTAGGACTTACTGGTTTGAAACTTTGAATAATGTAATGATAAGAGAGTGTGACATAATAAACAGTGTGACAGTGACATTGTGCAAATAGTTGTATTACAATACTCAGCATTGCTTGTGGGATTAAGCAATCTCCTGGGAAGAGTGAACTATGCAGGTCTGGAACTGTGTGATTCAGTGTATGACTTTAAGACGTGTTCATCTAGTGGGACTATTATGTGTAGTGGGACTATTATGTATTATGTAGTGGGACTGTTGTGTATTATGTAGTGGGACTGTTATGTATTATGTAGTGGGACTGTTATGTATTATGTAGTGGGACTGGTATGTATTATGTAGTGGGACTGGTGTGTATTATGTAGTGGGACTATTATGTATTATGTAGTGGGACTGTTATGTATTATGTAGTGGGACTGGTATGTATTATGTAGTGGGACTGGTGTGTATTATGTAGTGGGAATGTTATGAATTATGTAGTGGGACTGGTATGTATTATGTAGTGGGACTGGTGTGTATTATGTAGTGGGACTGTTATGTATTATGTAGTGGGACTGTTATGTATTATGTAGTGGGACTGGTGTGTATTATGTAGTGGGACTGGTATGTATTATGTAGTGGGACTGGTGTGTATTATGTAGTGGGACTGTTATGTATTATGTAGTGGGACTGGTGTGTATTATGTAGTGGGACTGTTATGTATTATGTAGTGGGACTGTTATGTATTATGTAGTGGGACTGTTATGTATTATGTAGTGGGACTGGTGTGTATTATGTAGTGGGACTGTTATGTATTATGTAGTGGGACTGTTATGTATTATGTAGTGGGACTGGTGTGTATTATGTAGTGGGACTGTTATGTATTATGTAGTGGGACTGTTATGTATTATGTAGTGGGACTGGTGTGTATTATGTAGTGGGACTGTTATGTATTATGTAGTGGGACTGTTATGTATTATGTAGTGGGACTGGTGTGCATTATGTAGTGGGACTGCTATGTATTATGTAGTGGGACTGGTATGTATTATGTAGAGGGACTGTTATGTATTATGTAGTGGGACTGTTATGTATTATGTAGTGGGACTGGTGTGTATTATGTAGTGGGACTGTTATGTATTATGTAGTGGGACTGTTATGTATTATGTAGTGGGACTGGTGTGTATTATGTAGTGGGACTGTTATGTATTATGTAGTGGGACTGGTGTGTATTATGTAGTGGGACTGTTATGTATTATGTAGTGGGACTGGTGTGTATTATGTACTGGGACTGTTATGTATTATGTAGTGGGACTGTTATGTATTATGTAGTGGGACTGGTGTGTATTATGTAGTGGGACTGTTATGTATTATGTAGTGGGACTGTTATGTATTATGTAGTGGGACTGTTATGTATTATGTAGTGGGACTGGTGTGTATTATGTAGTGGGACTGTTATGTATTATGTAGTGGGACTGGTATGTATTATGTAGAGGGACTGTTATGTATTATGTAGTGGGACTGTTATGTATTATGTAGTGGGACTGGTGTGTATTATGTAGTGGGACTGTTATGTATTATGTAGTGGGACTGGTGTGTATTATGTAGTGGGACTGTTATGTATTATGTAGTGGGACTGTTATGTATTATGTAGTGGGACTGTTATGTATTATGTAGTGGGACTGTTATGTATTATGTAGTGGGACTGGTGTGTATTATGTAGTGGGACTGTTATGTATTATGTAGTGGGACTGTTATGTATTATGTAGTGAGACTGGTGTGTATTATGTAGTGAGACTGGTGTGTATTATGTAGTGGGACTGTTATGTATTATGTAGTGGGACTGTTATGTATTGTGTAGTGGGACTGTTATGTATTATGTAGTGGGACTGTTATGTATTATGTAGTGGGACTGTTATGTATTATGTAGTGGGACTGTTATGTATTATGTAGTGGGACTGTTATGTATTATGTAGTGGGACTGTTATGTATTATGTAGTGGGACTGTTATGTATTATGTAGTGGGACTGTTATGTATTATGTAGTGGGACTGTTATGTATTATGTAGTGGGACTGTTATGTATTATGTAGTGGGACTGTTATGTATTACGTAGTGGGACTGTTACGTAATTTTTAGAGGGACTGTTATGTGTCATGTAGTGGGACTGTTATGCATCATGTAGTGGGACTGGTGTGTAATTATGTAGTGGGACTGTTACGTTTTATGTAGTGGGACTGTTATGTATTATGTAGTGGGACTGGTGTGTATTATGTAGTGGGACTGTTATGTATCATGTAGTGGGACTGGTGTGTATTATGTAGTGGGACTGTTACGTTTTATGTAGTGGCACTTAGTAGTTACAATAATCAATGTATTACTGTATGTATTAAATAAATAACGTGTTTGTATACATTACGGTGTTTCTCCAAATAAAACTAAACGTTAATATAAAGTTAACTCTTTTGAAATAAATTCGAATGCATTTGCAAATACGTAACCGAAACAATTGGATTTGAATGCCATCCAAAACATTTGCATTTTAAGGCGTTCTTGGAAAATGGCATTTGCATTTAAATCAAGTGAAACATTTACATTTGCGTTCAAATGCGTTGACATCCATTTGTTAACAAGCCTGATACACAGTACGCATTTGCTAACTCCTGGCACTTGAGAAACTTTTGGTCCGTGACTACAAGAACATCAGTACAAATAAGGATGTTAAAGTTTCACGTTTACACATTTCTTTATTGAATCGTTGTTCGTTTGAGTGTTCGTTGTAGATTCACATCACTAAGTCGACCCAATACTTAAGAATAAATACGATATAACGCATCCATGAACAACGCCTACTACAGTCTAGTAACAGCTGTTGACTGTTCCGACCAGACAGCAGTCCGTTGACGCTGACAATGACGACAGGTTCCTTCTTGTCGTCCGTATCTACTTCTCATCAGCGACGCGGAACATGGGTCGGTGTCCTGAAAAAACAGTGCGGGGTATTACAACAGGCGTGAAAATATCGAAATCGGCTTATTATTTCGAAGTACGTGGATGATCGGCTCGTACTAACTAACCATGTGCTGTAATTTTGTTTTGCGAAAAATCCGATAATTATAAGCGAATTTAACGAAATAAGAAATGTGCTAATTTTCCAAACTCGATCTATCGAGAAAAAACAACCGACGCTGAAGGCGTGTCTAAACTTGTTTGTGAAAAGTCAGCTGTTTTTCTGACGAACTGCGCTTTCGCGTTACCATCGCGCGTGCCTCTAAAACCTGTCTGAATTAATTGCAAGCCAGAATATTTCGCCAACGCAGAAAACGCAGACATATTTTTATTATGGCCTCTACATATTCGCCAAGTCTCTTTGCTGATGTCTCTACGCCCGCCGCCGCCGCTGCCGCTGCCGCCGCCGCTGATGATTCCAACGGCACCGGAGCAGAAGTGGTAAATTTCGAAACCTTTCTTGATTCCCGCGCCCAGTGTGTACGAGATCGTCGACACGTTGGGCGGAATCGGCGCCGTAGCATGTAAAGGAGGATGTACGTATCAGGGGTGTAAACAATGTCGCCGTAAAATCCCCCAATCTAAGAAGGGTAAACATGTCTGAGTGACCCACGGGATACAAGACAAGACGGCACAGTATTTCTGTCTGCGACTGTTGCTGGAAGCCGACCCCGTCCCCACTCAGACGGATGACGCTGACAATGACGACAGGATGCCTCCCCTGGACTGATGATCAACGAAGACGGCCTCGCCCCACCGCTTAAGACCTGGCCGACGTTCTTCGATGATACAGCGAGGAGTCTGGTCGACAATAAAGCGAGTTACTTGTCCGGCCTGTCACTGAGGGAAACGCATGCTACGGTGTCGAAATTAATCGGTATGCGTGTAAACTTCACCATAAAAAGAAACTTGGGACGTTTAGACACTTTCACTACCTATAAGGCAGAAACTGTTTAGAGCCCCTACCGACCGACCGACGACCGACCGATCAAAGCAATTAGACATTTTAGTTACGTTTGTGTCTTTTTCTATATGATCTACCGGAGTACAGCGACACTGGGGATGCTACGGGCTCATGTGCCCGTGTTCTGGAAGGCGACGGTCTACATCGGGTCGTGACAGCCTTATACCAGACACCGTCACGGACTTCTACGCCTCGAAGGCGGGCGAAGAAGGCGACGTCGACGTCGTAACTCGACCGGAAGGTGATAACGGGGAGTGGAACGTCGTAATCACCTCCTACTTGTTGCCTCCGAGCCGGCGGCGGCACCCTCTGTTGTGCGACGAGGACTTCGGTGATGATGACGACGGCGTCTTGACCACTGCCTACTCGCCTCAGAAGAAGAAGCACGTTGCAACGCGTCTGGGGTATGCCCCCCAGGACGATTCTCTCCCATCGACGGTGCCCCTAGAGCAATTAAACGTCCTTCCGATCGTTCCGGCACCGTCTTCGCCGCCGCCGCCGCCGCCGCCGCCGCCGCCGCCGCTACCGCCTTCGTCGCCGTCGACATTGCCGTTCGCACCCATTCCAGCTTCGCAGTTGTTGTCGTCTGACAGGTACGACTATGCACCCTGTCGCAGCATCATATACCGAACTCGCCACGCTGTAGAGTCCTACTTGGATCGTAGATTCAACGACTGAACATCAGCGGCTGCACTGACACTGTTAGTATCTTGTTGTTATGACTTTTAACAATTAATACTTATTGTTTTAGCTGATGGCGTCGATTCTTCTTAATGGAATAGTTCTTTAAAAATAAAACGTTGAAAACTATATTCCTATTTATTAATTTATCTTAATATACCGTCCTTAAAGGAAATAAAAACAATGCATTGGCTAAAATCCGTTTTCCATGTGTACCCAAAGTTTAACATTCTATGTAACATTTGAGAACATTAACAAAATACAGAAACAAATATTTGTAGCATAAATTCGATTTTAAACCCGTCTGTGTAGCGATTCCTGCGGCAAATTAAAATTTAATGAGCTAGGCGATGACGTGGTATCGTGATGTTACATATGACCTATGCTCGCATCAGGCTGACCCATTCCTTGCATTCAGAGCATGTTTACAAGGATAGCTTTTGGGTCGAAACGAGCGTCAGAATTAGTTATTGTGCAATTTCCGATGTAATACAAACACTAGTCATCATAGAGGAACAAGCAGTTATTTTACGGTTCCACATGAATACAATTTTATTCAAAAGGATGAATGAGAATGGGCCTACAAATCGACCAAGTTTCGGTTTTCGCTGAGCTTCGGCTCGTTTTCAGAATAATTACATCGATTGCAACCCACGGGATATAATCTACACCAATAAACATACATAGCAAACATATATTGCATCAAGCTACAGAAAGTAGCATATATAATCTTATAATATCACTAGAATATTGCTATATGAAGGAGGAGTTGTACAATTTATCATAACAACTTAGATCAGTCAGTGAATTTATGTCGATGTCGCTAGCTCAGTTGTTAGACGCGTTGGTTTCTTGTCATTTGTTTTACAATCGGGCGACGCCAGTTCAATCCTGACACCAAACTATTGATTTTCTTGACACTTTTTTGTTTATGTATTCACGAAGTAATATAAACCAAATAATTTTTATACTATGATGCACTGTTTGTAAATATTTATTTTCTATTTTTTAGTAATTATTTATTCGCCATAAAAATGAAATTATGGTAATTATATATAACGATGTTTTTACATTTTATTTATCCAGACAGATCACAATTTGTTTTCACATATATAATTACAATATATTACCGTACAATATATATACAATTAATAAATTATATATCCATTACATTACATTTGTCTGGATAAATAAAATTTAGAAACATTGTTATATATAATTACCATGGTTTCATTTTTGTGGCGAATAAATAATTACTATAAAAATAAAAATAAATGAACACGGATAGCGCCTATCTCGCCCTTGCCGGACGGTGCGTGGACGACCTCGTGAACCTCTCCAAGCGCAAGCACTATTTCCGTCACAGAGGTAGGTGGCTCCCGTCGGAATGCCGCGATGCTCACAAGGAGGCCTACGTACATTGCTGGCACCGCTGACAAGAAGTGCTGCGCGGCACGTCGGGTGTACAATAAGAGAACGCCCGTACTCTTCAAGGAGGAGTGGTCCGGTCGCGGGATGATCGCTCTGCAGCAAAACTACTACTGCCTCGGCTCGACCGACAAGTATAGCACGAAAGGGTTCTGCAAGCGCCAGAATGACGTTAACAAAGACAACTTCCTCGCTGTACTGAGGACCGGCGGAACGGTAGCGGCCGGAACCGCGGATTTCAAGTGATAACGTACATCCTGGAGCGAGCCGCGCTCACGTACTCCTACGCCAAGCGCCGTGTGCTCGATGACGGGGTCAGCACGGCCCTCATCTCGTGTAGGAGGGCACGACCGAGTAGTGCTCCCTGCCTTGCTGTTGAAGTTTGCAAAATTTACAGAAAATTCGGCTTTAACTTTGCAAAAATTTCAGATCATATTCGGCTGAGTTCTACTCTCGTTTATATAGGATCGGCGCCGACTTTAAGTTTGCAACATTTTCAGAACATTCGGCTAATATTGACATTCCGCTATGACATCGCCCTATATGCATTCCATGTCTCGCTTACAACACGCTACATAAATACCGCAGCGTTTATTAACCGCGCCTTATTATAACACCTAATTTTAGACTAGTCTTCATCAATCAAACCACCGGTTCGGTCCCTTCGGTAAGCGTCGGCTTCTTACAGGCCCCCGGCCCCCCGCCCCCCACGCAACCATCACCGCCGTTAGGCGGAGTAACCGTCCTATCTTCCCACGGTCCAACGCATACTCTTTCTCTCTCTGACTTTAGCTTCTCTGGAGATTGAGTGATCATGGCACCCCAGGACCCCACCATCACCCCCAGCCACCGCAACCCTTCGACAACGACTGTGGGGGTCCCCACTCAAACTCGCGTTTTAACATTGAACCTTCTAGAATCGGGGCGGCTCCCATGGTGATGACGTCATCATTTACGACGTCAACAACGACGACGACGACGGCCTCCTACTCAACTTTGTTATTTTCCGCGCTTTTTCAACCATCCTCTCTTTTAAAAATACTCGTCGCTGATTGGTCAGTTCGCGGTCACGTGACTTCAAAGGTGACCTTCCGAAAACTTTGTCTGGCAAAATCATTGAAAAATGTTTCATGTTAAAGGATAGGAAAAATATGCAAATTTACACAATTTCAATAAAAAGGGGATCGAAACGAACACTATATACTACTACACTACTAGTAATTAGTTCCACGTTATGTTCTACTTTACATGTAATATGTTTTTGTACTAACAGTTGTTCATTTCATAGTCGTTTTATACGTATTCCATATATTGACGAGGCATTCAAATAATGACTGGGAATTTCCTTGAGGCATTTTACAGATTTGTGAATTATACAAAAGATTATTAAAATTTGCACTTGAATTTCGGATATGATGTCAATTTTGAATTTAATCGGAATTGGGGTGGATATGTGTGAATAAGAATTGGATAAAATGAAAACGTATTGCCTTGGAATGCTGTCTAATGATCGCCGAGAAAGGCCATCGATGTATAAACATTGTAACGTAATCAAGACAGCTCTTAGCATATTGCAACTCCCGATGGGTTGTCACTGACAGTGATGATTTATTAGTACACTGTACATCACTGACAGTGATGATGTATTAGTACACTGTACATCACTGACAGTGACGATGTATTAGTACACTGTACATCACTGACAGTGACGATGTATTAGTACACTGTACATCACTGACAGTGACGATGTATTAGTACACTGTACATCACTGACAGTGACGATGTATTAGTACACTGTACATCACTGACAGTGGCGATGCATTAGTACACTGTACATCACTGACAGTGACGATGTATTAGTACACTGTACACCACTGACAGTGATGATGTATTAGTACACTGTACATCACTGACAGTGACGATGTATTAGTACACTGCACATCACTGACAGTGATGATGTATTAGTACACTGTACATCACTGACAGTGATGATGTATTAGTACACTGCACACCACTGACAGTGATGATGTATTAGTACACTGCACACCACTGACAGTGACGATGTATTAGTACACTGTACATCACTGACAGTGACGATGTATTAGTACACTGTACATCACTGACAGTGACGATGTATTAGTACACTGCACACCACTGACAGTGATGATGTATTAGTACACTGTACACCACTGACAGTGACGATGTATTAGTACACTGTACATCATTGACAGTGATGATGTATTAGTACACTGCACACCACTGACAGTGATGATGTATTAGTACACTGCACACCACTGACAGTGATGATGTATTAGTACACTGCACACCACTGACAGTGATGATGTATTAGTACACTGCACACCACTGACAGTGATGATGTATTAGTACACTGTACACCACTGACAGTGATGATGTATTAGTACACTGCATACCACTGACAGTGATGATATATTAGTACACTGTACACTGTACATCACTGAAGTGAAGAGTGAAATTCTCGGAAAAAATGTAAATGTTAAAAAGTGTAACAGCCGTTGTCACAATAGTCTGAGATAACCAAATAAGTAAATGTGCCGTTGTGGCTAAATAGGTGTGAATGTTTCAGTTTTCACGTTTGACTAGACTGTAGTGTTACTCATAGGGCCTAACAATAATAGTATGAGTTCCAAAAGCAGCAAAATTTAGGGTGTCTCCAATCTTCAAAATGGTTGTCTAAGTATGTAGTATACATGTACCATGCTTTTATAAAAGGACGTGCACAGTAGTTTCACCTGTCCACTAGGCTATTGTTGTGTTAATAGCAATGCGAATGTTTTCTTTCTATGAAAAAATATTAATCTTTAGTCATGTAAATATATATATATATACATATTTCGTAGATTTTGTTTGAGTTAGGTACACAAATGTCTGGAGTATTTTCAATGTTGGTTCAAGACAATACAAGAGAGTATAGTAACCACTTTCAAAAAAGTTATTGTTTTGGTTTCAATTATTACATTATCGTTTGTACCATTAAAATATAGGTTTTTATCATACAGTGGTGTTTGAACTATTATATTCTAATATTAACCGACTAAGTGTGTTTTAATCATGTTGGGTTGACATTTCTCTACGAATATCAACATACTGTTAACCTGACAACAGTGTTTTTATGCATTAAGTCAACATATTCTAGTGTGTGTTGAATATAGGTTCTAAACATTACGGCAGCGTTTTAAAAAGGGGACTGTTTTGAACGTCCGACACCAGCAAATTGTGGACCTCATTATAATCCCACAACAAACAATGACAATATAAAATCACATGTTGAGTCAGGAATCAGAGATTTATCAGCGGTTCACTACGATTCCCATGTTGACATCGGAAGACGAGGGGATGCTGTTGGACATTTTTCGCCGGAAATTCACCGGTTCAGCACATCTCAGCACGTCTCCCGTGGTATCGCGCTGTCTCGAAAACGGGGGGGGGAGTGCTGTTGGAGATTTTCAGAGAAAATCCAGGATATTTGCCTGCATTCCAGGAGATCGGGAAATATACCAAGACTCTGGGAGACTCCCGGATTTCACGGGAGTGTTGGCAACAAAAGTCAGTAATCAGATTGCATTTACTTACTCAACCAGTAGAAACCCCTGAAGTCGAAGGGGTAGGGATCGTACCGCCCGAGCCGCAGTCTGCCCTCCCTCTCGGCTTTCATATCGCCCGTCATGTGCGGGAAAATACCAAGGTGACGACGTCCGCTTCCTTTGACCAGCGACACCAACGCCGTTACTAGCAGACACATCACTAGGATCCTCCTCATGGCGAAAACTCTAAAACAATTAAGAAAGACATTGTATATGTTCCATTAAACAACTCAATTTCACTAAGATAATTTAGTCATGTGGTGATTTCGTCATGGAATTCATCATATTTTAACGATGTCGGTATCTTCAAAAAGATGCGTTGTTATAACATTAATTAATAACAACCCTAGGAACAATGAAATGGAATCATATTATTTTAATTAAGAAAAATAAGACTATATGCTTTCGCTTGATATCACAGTTTCTTAGTACTTTCATGTTTCTTGATCATATCATAATGTTATTGAGATTGCACAAACATTTGCCATTCGTTTGCATGCATACGATATTAAGGCTTGCATACAATATTTAACATTGTAATACAGGGTGTTTCTTTGCCTGTTTCGCATGGTATTGTTTGAATTTTATCCCGAGGAAAACATTTATCCCAAATTATAATAAATAAATTGGTGGTATAAAAATTATGCATAATCTATTTAAATATATTTTAATGGCGGACAACTGAATGATATCATCATTATTGGTCGGCCGGTGCCGGAGCTAGTCCCGGGGGGGCACTGCCAACACTAGCAATATTGTGGACGTGCCGATTTCAAAGGTTGTTTTTTTACCGAGGCTCCCTAAACCAAGGGTCTGTTTTTACGTGTTCTCCCTAAGACAAGGGCCAACATTATACAGAAGTTCCCAAGACAAGGGTATCATTTCGAGGAACTCTCCCTAGAACAAGGCTAGGTTTTTATGGCAGCATTCACACTTGATGATTAAAAATTGTACCTTTCTTAAATTTGTCCCTAGATCAAGGGTATACTTTTTTTTATTGGATGCCCTTATCAAGGGTAGGGGTATGTAACCTTCGGCTCCACACTCCTAAACACATGTAAGGGTAGTGCCCTCCCCCCGGGAGCTACCATAGATGAGCCGTTTCAATATGGGTCGATCGTTCATCAGGGATGAAGCATCTGTCTCTTCAATATCAAGCTTATCATGATAAAATAGGCGCCTGAAGACGTGTCCAGGTTTCTTCCGACATGGGACACAGACATGGTTTTAAGGTAGAAAATATAAATACGAATATGCATAGGACACGTTAAGAGGACAAAGCAAAATTATGTAAGTAAAGACAAATAACAAAAGTAATGTAACCAATGACGATTAAAACTGCAATGTAGTGATAAGTCAATGGTTTAAAATAAATAATGACCAGTAAAGAAATATATAAATGTATTCACGTGTGCATTAATAGTGCAAGTAAAAAATTAAGTAAATAATTACAATTATAGTATTATATAATAAAATATTCTATCGATAAAATATCCACCATAAAATCGTATACAATAATCTATGGATGTCATATTGATAGAAAACGAAAGAGGGCTACAGATTATGTAGAATTCTATATAAAAAATATTTTTTTGAAAAGCATCCGTTAAAATCCTAGAGACTAATCCAACGTGGAAGGATTTTTTTATTGTTTAACATAAAAACGGAGTGTGGCATGAAACATGGGGACATTTGTACTTTTGCATAACTTTTTCTTCAATTTTTCGTAATACACAGACATATATATATATATTATATATATATATTATATATGTCGATAAAATAGCTATGTATTATACTGAAAAATGTCTTGCTTTGTGCCTTCTTTTAAGTTGTTATCAATATTCATACACACTTTGGTGTGATTTTAAATTAAATTGCAGTAACAACATGAAATGCTTAGTCATAGTGTGAAATGAACAATTGATATTACTGAAACAAACTGTAGGCAAATAGAAAGTAGAACAAAGATCTTGGAACTTATGTCGGTCTCTTTGAGACATTGGGTACGGATATAAGCCCTCCTTTGACAAAATATCAATCACATTTCACACGTGTAATAATAAAATATGCCATTGGATAAAAGTTAACCTATTAAGTCCATGGTATGTCAATTGTCAAGGTAAACTATTTCGTGTTATATGTGTATTTTTAGTAGTGAAGCAATATGGAGTATGGCAGAACCAGACTCACGTTTTGAGTTATGATGGAATTAATGCTATTAATGTTCGAGTTAACAACGTTGTTCTGTATTCATAAACGCCTCTCTCAAACAGTACTCAAACTATTACTTGCCGAGAATGTAACATCCACGATGGCATGACTGTAAAAATATTCTGAGCTGTAACCTTAATTGTTCAATCATACTGAAATATTCGTATTTGTTAATTAAATGTTTCTGAGATGTTTAATTTTTTATATATAGAGCTTCTTTAAAATGTGCTTCAATTGTATCCTGAATCTTCGTGACAGCTCCAAGAGACAAATGATTAAACCATGATGATTTACCACTTCTTTAATATCGCTAGCAAGGATATCACAAAACTTCAGCGTGTCCAAAATTGTCTAGCAAGAGTAGTTACAAGATCTCCTCGTTTTTCTCGCTCTGTACACTTTTGAAGTCTTTGCACTGGCTTCCTGTACGACATCGTATAATATTTAAGATCTGTACCATTACTTACCAGGCACTGTCCTGTAAGCAACCATCTTATTTGCATTCATTGCTTACTCCTGTAAGAAAACCTATTCAGCTTCGATCATCTAGTTCTGACCTACTTTTTGTTCCTAGAGTCAACACTAACATTGGAACTAGGGCTTTTTCTGTTGCTGCACCAACTCTTTGGAATATTATCCCTCTTAGTGTTAGATAAGTTGAAAATATTAAAAAATTCCGTCGTCATTTAAAAACGTATCTTTACAACCTTGCTTATCCACCGTAGCTCCCTAGCGCCTTGACCCATCTGTTGACAACTGCAATACTGTTTATGGATTTTGAGATTGACCAATCCTTTTGTTTTGATGCGCCTCTGAGCTTGGTTTCCAAGGATTTAGGCGCAATAAAAGTTATCTTATTATTATTATTATAAGGACAGGCAACATCCAAATGAGATTCGTCCTAATATTGTAAAACGGGACGTTGTGGACGGTGAGGACCAATGGGTAAAATAATTTTGGAAAGGTGGAAACTTTGCTGTTTTAGCAAGTGCAGGCCCTTTTGATGGGGTGCACTTCTTGGTCGAACCCCCCCCCCCAGACAGACGAACACTGCTTATCCCTCCACTCTGACTGACTCGTTGTTTTGGTGCTAGCAAAAAACCCACAGATAACAAACACGAAGGCTATCGTGCATGATGTCGCATATTAACTTACACCAGGAATGAAGGTACATTCAGAAAGTGGTAAAACGTTTGGTGAAAGATAAACAAAGCATCGATTTATAAAGCAACATTATACAGAACAAAAAATATTAATAATCTAGTATGTTTCAAAACATGTTCCGCGCTGCAGCCTAGCTATGTAGGCCTATACGACTTCCAAGTACCTACCTTACGCGAGTGGCGGATGGAGAACGCTGTTGTGGCGCCGGTTCAGAACCAAGAGCAGCTTTGATACAATCAGTGACACATCATGGAGCAACACCGCCGTCTCACCTTATATATATATACACACGTACCCATATAATAGTAGACGTATATATCCAAATGTAAGCTCGAGGCGCTATTCTTCTGCAGACTCTGTCATTTGTAAGAAGACCCAAAACGCCGAAGGTATGATAATCGATCGGAGTCGGCCGTTTTATTACTGGCGCATTGTCGGAGACCACTCGTGCTGACAACTGAGCCCTCTAGCTCGAAGAGGCTGTTATGGCATCGTCTAATTATAGTCCGTGGCCAGCACACTGGATTGTGTCCCAATTGATATGATATTTACGAATGAGACACCTAATATGATCGTCATTACCCAGGTCGTGATAATTTATAACTTCCAAGAATTTTGGTTTAGCAATCGGTGAGAAAAACTACACCGTTGCAAATTGTTCTCCGTCATGAATATTAGTGGACCAGTGTTGCAAATTTATTTCGCGAAGGTGGACGTTGTTGACAATTTGTGAACAACCGTTTGCAACGTTAACCCTAATTATACGTAGCAATGTGATGACAAAGTGAGATCGTTCATCAACTACTGTATCGTGGGATAATATTAAGATTGATGACGTCAGAGTACCCCCATTGATTATTACCAAACAATATGAAGATATGTACAGATAATAACAATACGAAAAGGAGTTCTAATTTTTTTCAGGAATTGGAACGCGATTTGGAAACAGAGTGTTGTGTAACGTGGTGATAAACCACATTATAACTCTACACGTTGTTGCTTACTGTAGACACCATGAAAACGATGTAAATATTCCAGCAAAAATAGATTATATTCCGCCAAAAGGAACGCCCGTGTATGAGAAAAGATACGGAGAAGTTGAAAATGGATAGGATATTAGGTATATATGTACATATATATATATATATATATATATATATATATATATATATATATATATATACATATATACCAAGATGAATCGGACACATAGGAATGTCGAACATTCCACCAACAGTTACCAGAACCATGCCAAGCAAATGAAGAACTTGAATAAAAGAAAGAGTTAAAGATAATGTTCTTCTACTCACAACTACTAAGTTTGATCTACTTAGACTACGTACGTTTCAGCAACCATCGGTAAACTTCTTCGGGTACGGAACTGTGGGATCTGTGGGATTTCAGTTTTTTTCTGTATGCCAAATGGTGTGATGAGCAGGCCATCTCATACGTGGTTGAGTGGGTATCTCCCTTGTCTCCGTTTATTGTTGGTGTCGTTTTGCGTATCCATGTGACCTTTTTAATCTTAAACACCTGTTCGTCTACCTGTCAATCACTTCGACGCCCTTTTGGTCAATAACAGAGTTGCTTCTGTCGACGACTTCCATTCAATTGCTGTTGATTCTTTCGTGTTACTGAGAAAACCGTCTGGTTGTGATGATGATCTCAACCGCGTTCTTCTGGATTGGGAGGCAAATAAAAAAACTGAACTATATAACATATATTCTCCCAAATGAATAAACACATTCCTCAACTGAAAAAGAAGATGCAGTTGAGGTTGAGATTAAAGGGAGGTCGCATAAGATCACAAAGTCCCAAAATACGACAAGCGATACATTAGGGGTGGCAGATCATAAAGACCGCAAGCGCCACACGACGAATTGGTGAGGGGGGATGTGTTGAACCAATTCTAAACACAACATAATTCGGACTTTGGGACCGTATGCGAACATCCCTAGGTGCACTTGTGAATAATTAATGTTTACTTATTTTATGGTGTATATGTTCGCATGACCTGTTTTTGTTTGTTTTGTTTTTTGTTTACTGTGTGAAAGTCCATCAAGGTAAATCTAAAGTAATTTAAACCGCGGCAACGCAGTATGTTTTATTGAACAGTAAATTACATTACTTCCTCAATCCCTGTGTCGTCAGACAGAGAACACTCGCCGTCACCCATCTCTGTTTTCAGCCATTTGTTTCTAGATTATATGTCTTTATTTCCTGGTATGCCTATTATGCTTCTTTTACAATGGTTCGACGCAAAACACAGTCTCTTTTGGGCATCCTATTTTCCTCCTTCCCGATGGTTTCGTTGTTGCCGACAGCATTCTTCCATGCGGGGTTTATAATCCGAAATGCCAGGCGGATGTGCTAACCACTACATTAGCCGCGTGCTATCTTGAGAAAAGATAGGGAGAAGCTGAAAATGGATAGGATATTAGGTATATATATATATATATATATATAAATATATATATATATATGTATATATATATGTATATATATATATGTATATATATATATATATATATACATATATACCAAGATGAATCGGACACATAGGACTGTCGAACATTCCACCAACCGTTACCAGAACCATGCCAAGCAAATGAAGAACTTGAATAAAAGAAAGAGTTAAAGATAATGTTCTTCTACTCACAACTACTAAGTTTGATCTACTTAGACTACGTACGTTTCAGCAACCATCGGTAAACTTCTTCGGGTACGGAACTGTGGGATTTCAGTTTTTTTCTGTATGCCAAATGGTGTGATGAGCAGGCCATCTCATACGTGGTTGAGTGGGTATCTCCCTTGTCTCCGTTTATTGTTGGTGTCGTTTTGCGTATCCATGTGACCTTTTTAATCTTAAACACCTGTTCGTCTACCTGTCAATCACTTCGACGCCCTTTTGGTCAAAAACAGAGTTGCTTCTGTCGACGACTTCCATTCAATTGCTGTTGATTCTTTCGTGTTACTGAGAAAACCGTCTGGTTGTGATGATGATCTCAACCACGTTCTTCTGGATTGGGAGGCAAATAAAAAAACTGAAATATATAACATATATTCTCCCAAATGAATAAACACATTCCTCAACTGAAAAAGAAGATGCAGTTGAGGTTGAGATTAAAGGGACGTCGCATAAGATCACAAAGTCCCAAAATACGACAAGCGATACATTAGGGGTGGCAGATCATAAAGACCGCAAGCGCCACACGACGAATTGGTGAGGGGGGAAGTGTTGAACCAATTCTAAACACAACATAATTCGGACTTTGGGACCGTATGCGAACATCCCTAGGTACACTTGTGAATAATTAATGTTGTCTTATTTTATGGTGTATACGTTCGCATGACCTGTTTTTTTTTGTTTTTGTTTTTTGTTTACTGTGTGAAAGTCCATCAAGGTAAATCTAAAGTAATTTAAACCGCGGCAACGCAGTATGTTTTATTGAACAGTAAATTACATTACTTCCTCAATCCCTGTGTCGTCAGACAGAGAACACTCGCCGTCACCCATCTCTGTTTTCAGCCATTTGTTTCTAGATTATATGTCTTTATTTCCTGGTATGCCTATTATGCTTCTTTTGCAATGGTTCGACGCAAAACACAGTCTCTTTTGGGCATCCTATTTTCCTCCTTCCCGATGGTTTCGTTGTTGCCGACAGCATTCTTCCATGCGGGGTTTATAATCCGAAATGCCAGGCGGATGTGCTAACCACTACATTAGCCGCGTGCTATCTTGAGAAAAGATAGGGAGAAGCTGAAAATGGATAGGATATTAGGTATATATATATATATATATAAATATGTATATATATATATATGTATATATATATATATATATATATATATATATATATATATATATACATATATACCAAGATGAATCGGACACATAGGAATGTCGAACATTCCACCAACAGTTACCAGAACCATGCCAAGCAAATGAAGAACTTGAATAAAAGAAAGAGTTAAAGATAATGTTCTTCTACTCACAACTACTAAGTTTGATCTACTTAGACTACGTACGTTTCAGCAACCATCGGTAAACTTCTTCGGGTACGGAACTGTGGGATCTGTGGGATTTCAGTTTTTTTCTGTATGCCAAATGGTGTGATGAGCAGGCCATCTCATACGTGGTTGAGTGGGTATCTCCCTTGTCTCCGTTTATTGTTGGTGTCGTTTTGCGTATCCATGTGACCTTTTTAATCTTAAACACCTGTTCGTCTACCTGTCAATCACTTCGACGCCCTTTTGGTCAATAACAGAGTTCCTTCTGTCGACGACTTCCATTCAATTGCTGTTGATTCTTTCGTGTTACTGAGAAAACCGTCTGGTTGTGATGATGATCTCAACCGCGTTCTTCTGGATTGGGAGGCAAATAAAAAAACTGAAATATATAACATATATTCTCCCAAATGAATAAACACATTCCTCAACTGAAAAAGAAGATGCAGTTGAGGTTGAGATTAAAGGGAGGTCGCATAAGATCACAAAGTCCCAAAATACGACAAGCGATACATTAGGGGTGGCAGATCATAAAGACCGCAAACGCCACACGACGAATTGGTGAGGGGGGAAGTGTTGAACCAATTCTAAACACAACATAATTCGGACTTTGGGACCGTATGCGAACATCCCTAGGTGCACTTGTAAATAATTAATGTTTACTTATTTTATGGTGTATACGTTCGCATGACCTGTTTTTGTTTGTTTAGTTTTTTGTTTACTGTGTGAAAGTCCATCAAGGTAAATCTAAAGTAATTTAAACCGCGGCAACACAGTATGTTTTATTGAACAGTAAATTACATTACTTCCTCAATCCCTGTGTCGTCAGACAGAGAACACTCGCCATCACCCATCTCTGTTTTCAGCCATTTGTTTCTAGATTATATGTCTTTATTTCCTGGTATGCCTATTATGCTTCTTTTACAATGGTTCGACGCAAAACACAGTCTCTTTTGGGCATCCTATTTTCCTCCTTCCCGATGGTTTCGTTGTTGCCGACAGCATTCTTCCATGCGGGGTTTATAATCCGAAATGCCAGGCGGATGTGCTAACCACTACATTAGCCGCGTGCTATCTTGAGAAAAGATAGGGAGAAGCTGAAAATGGATAGGATATTAGGTATATATATATATATATATAAATATATATATATATATGTATATATATATGTATATATATATATGTATATATATATATATATACATATATACCAAGATGAATCGGACACATAGGACTGTCGAACATTCCACCAACCGTTACCAGAACCATGCCAAGCAAATGAAGAACTTGAATAAAAGAAAGAGTTAAAGATAATGTTCTTCTACTCACAACTACTAAGTTTGATCTACTTAGACTACGTACGTTTCAGCAACCATCGGTAAACTTCTTCGGGTACGGAACTGTGGGATTTCAGTTTTTTTCTGTATGCCAAATGGTGTGATGAGCAGGCCATCTCATACGTGGTTGAGTGGGTATCTCCCTTGTCTCCGTTTATTGTTGGTGTCGTTTTGCGTATCCATGTGACCTTTTTAATCTTAAACACCTGTTCGTCTACCTGTCAATCACTTCGACGCCCTTTTGGTCAAAAACAGAGTTGCTTCTGTCGACGACTTCCATTCAATTGCTGTTGATTCTTTCGTGTTACTGAGAAAACCGTCTGGTTGTGATGATGATCTCAACCGCGTTCTTCTGGATTGGGAGGCAAATAAAAAAACTGAAATATATAACATATATTCTCCCAAATGAATAAACACATTCCTCAACTGAAAAAGAAGATGCAGTTGAGGTTGAGATTAAAGGGAGGTCGCATAAGATCACAAAGTCCCAAAATACGACAAGCGATACATTAGGGGTGGCAGATCATAAAGACCGCAAGCGCCACACGACGAATTGGTGAGGGGGGAAGTGTTGAACCAATTCTAAACACAACATAATTCGGACTTTGGGACCGTATGCGAACATCCCTAGGTACACTTGTGAATAATTAATGTTGACTTATTTTATGGTGTATACGTTCGCATGACCTGTTTTTGTTTGTTTTGTTTTTTTGTTTACTGTGTGAAAGTCCATCAAGGTAAATCTAAAGCAATTTAAACCGCGGCAACGCAGTATGTTTTATTGAACAGTAAATTACATTACTTCCTCAATCCCTGTGTCGTCAGACAGAGAACACTCGCCGTCACCCATCTCTGTTTTCAGCCATTTGTTTCTAGATTATATGTCTTTATTTCCTGGTATGCCTATTATGCTTCTTTTGCAATGGTTCGACGCAAAACACAGTCTCTTTTGGGCATCCTATTTTCCTCCTTCCCGATGGTTTCGTTGTTGCCGACAGCATTCTTCCATGCGGGGTTTATAATCCGAAATGCCAGGCGGATGTGCTAACCACTACATTAGCCGCGTGCTATCTTGAGAAAAGATAGGGAGAAGCTGAAAATGGATAGGATATTAGGTATATATATATATATATATATATATATATATATAAATATATATATGTATATATATATATGTATATATATATATATATATATATACATATATACCAAGATGAATCGGACACATAGGAATGTCGAACATTCCACCAACAGTTACCAGAACCATGCCAAGCAAATGAAGAACTTGAATAAAAGAAAGAGTTAAAGATAATGTTCTTCTACTCACAACTACTAAGTTTGATCTACTTAGACTACGTACGTTTCAGCAACCATCGGTAAACTTCTTCGGGTACGGAACTGTGGGATCTGTGGGATTTCAGTTTTTTTCTGTATGCCAAATGGTGTGATGAGCAGGCCATCTCATACGTGGTTGAGTGGGTATCTCCCTTGTCTCCGTTTATTGTTGGTGTCGTTTTGCGTATCCATGTGACCTTTTTAATCTTAAACACCTGTTCGTCTACCTGTCAATCACTTCGACGCCCTTTTGGTCAATAACAGAGTTCCTTCTGTCGACGACTTCCATTCAAATGCTGTTGATTCTTTCGTGTTACTGAGAAAACCGTCTGGTTGTGATGATGATCTCAACCGCGTTCTTCTGGATTGGGAGGCAAATAAAAAAACTGAAATATATAACATATATTCTCCTAAATGAATAAACACATTCCTCAACTGAAAAAGAAGATGCAGTTGAGGTTGAGATTAAAGGGAGGTCGCATAAGATCACAAAGTCCCAAAATACGACAAGCGATACATTAGGGGTGGCAGATCATAAAGACCGCAAACGCCACACGACGAATTGGTGAGGGGGGAAGTGTTGAACCAATTCTAAACACAACATAATTCGGACTTTGGGACCGTATGCGAACATCCCTAGGTGCACTTGTGAATAATTAATGTTGACTTATGTTATGGTGTATACGTTCGCATGACCTGTTTTTGTTTGTTTTGGTTTTTTTTACTGTGTGAAAGTCCATCAAGGTAAATCTAAAGTAATTTAAACCGCGGCAACGCAGTATGTTTTATTGAACAGTAAATTACATTACTTCCTCAATCCCTGTGTCGTCAGACAGAGAACATTCGCCGTCACCCATCTCTGTTTTCAGCCATTTGTTTCTAGATTATATGTCTTTATTTCCTGGTATGCCTATTATGCTTCTTTTGCAATGGTTCGACGCAAAACACAGTCTCTTTTGGGCATCCTATTTTCCTCCTTCCCGATGGTTTCGTTGTTGCCGACAGCATTCTTCCATGCGGGGTTTATAATCCGAAATGCCAGGCGGATGTGCTAACCACTACATTAGCCGCGTGCTATCTTGAGAAAAGATAGGGAGAAGCTGAAAATGGATAGGATATTAGGTATATATATATATATATATATATATAAATATGTATATATATATATATGTATATATATATATATATATACATATATACCAAGATGAATCGGACACATAGGAATGTCGAACATTCCACCAACAGTTACCAGAACCATGCCAAGCAAATGAAGAACTTGAATAAAAGAAAGAGTTAAAGATAATGTTCTTCTACTCACAACTACTAAGTTTGATCTACTTAGACTACGTACGTTTCAGCAACCATCGGTAAACTTCTTCGGGTACGGAACTGTGGGATTTCAGTTTTTTTCTGTATGCCAAATGGTGTGATGAGCAGGCCATCTCATACGTGGTTGAGTGGGTATCTCCCTTGTCTCCGTTTATTGTTGGTGTCGTTTTGCGTATCCATGTGACCTTTTTAATCTTAAACACCTGTTCGTCTACCTGTCAATCACTTCGACGCCCTTTTGGTCAATAACAGAGTTGCTTCTGTCGACGACTTCCATTCAATTGCTGTTGATTCTTTCGTGTTACTGAGAAAACCGTCTGGTTGTGATGATGATCTCAACCGCGTTCTTCTGGATTGGGAGGCAAATAAAAAAACTGAAATATATAACATATATTCTCCCAAATGAATAAACACATTCCTCAACTGAAAAAGAAGATGCAGTTGAGGTTGAGATTAAAGGGAAGTCGCATAAGATCACAAAGTCCCAAAATACGACAAGCGATACATTAGGGGTGGCAGATCATAAAGACCGCAAGCGCCACACGACGAATTGGTGAGGGGGGAAGTGTTGAACCAATTCTAAACACAACATAATTCGGACTTTGGGACCGTATGCGAACATCCCTAGGTGCACTTGTGAATAATTAATGTTTACTTATTTTATGGTGTATACGTTCGCATGACCTGTTTTTGTTTGTTTTGTTTTTTGTTTACTGTGTGAAAGTCCATCAAGGTAAATCTAAAGTAATTTAAACCGCGGCAACGCAGTATGTTTTATTGAACAGTAAATTACATTACTTCCTCAATCCCTGTGTCGTCAGACAGAGAACACTCGCCGTCACCCATCTCTGTTTTCAGCCATTTGTTTCTAGATTATATGTCTTTATTTCCTGGTATGCCTATTGTGCTTCTTTTGCAATGGTTCGACGCAAAACACAGTCTCTTTTGGGCATCCTATTTTCCTCCTTCCCGATGGTTTCGTTGTTGCCGACAGCATTCTTCCATGCGGGGTTTATAATCCGAAATCTAATCTATGTAGATAAGTCATGCTGTTTACTATTCGCTGTTATCTTCTTTGATCAACACGTATACAACATATTTTAGGTGCATGTTCCTATTTCAGAATAGGTCACTTGTCTTGAAGATACAACCAGAGAAGTTATGTATTTTATTTGACTATAAAATATAAACAACTTTCAATAAACGCATGCGTAATTTGACAAGACATTGCACAGCTGTGTCGTGACGTAGGCGGTCTAATCGTTGACGCCCTAAAACAATAGGTTACGACGTCATCTCGACAGTTACCGTATTTTCCACGTGGCAACGTCGAAGTGAGTGGACGTATACCTTGTCGCTTCTTGCAAGCGGCCAAAACAACTTCGAGATGTGGACTCGACTTACTGACTTAAGTGCCGAGCCGATGAGCCAGCGTAGACAATCCATGTACAAAAAGTCGCCAACCAGCACGGTCTCTGATTAGCTGGGCACCAGTATTATTGTCGATACTGCCTGCTTGTTTTACGGAGTCGGACCAACGGGTGTTTGGGCGTCACCTGGGTCTGCGCCAACCGACGTATGTTGGATTGAAGTTGTAAACATGCCACGTGGGCATGGTTGGCATCATGCGATTGAGATGGCCAAACCAGCGTAGGCGCAGCTATATCATAGCAGTGATGAAGTAGTTGGTTGGCTGGTTCTGTTACGAACGGAGTTGTCACTGATGTGTTGTTGCCAGCTGGTACCCAGTAGACGGCGTTGGCATCGGCGATGCCATCGCATATCGAATACATCAAGTTGCCGGAGATGAGCAGTGGCAGGCGTCCACGATTTCGCGCCGTATAGAAGGACAGCGAGTATCAATACTCGATACATATTCATTTTTGTTGCAGTGCTAATTCTTCTTTTGTGGAAGAGCGGATTTGAGAGACTGCACATAGCACCGATTGCCTCCTCTCTCTCTCTCTCTTCCACGGGGGTCTTGAATTTGGGTGGCAAGTTTGCAAATTCCATCCATGGCTTATGTTATGCTTGTCCACCGTCTACAACTGTCAGTCATTTTAACCCGATATTGTGTTTATCTCATGTAGGCTCTAAGTGACTGGCTGGTTACCGACAGTGCCTTTTTTAGCATTTGACGTAACATATCGTTAGAAATAAAAAAAAATATATAAGAATTGTTGGTCAAAAGAGGGGAAGAACGTCGTTAGTTACGTCGCTGTAGTCTATGCCTAAATATTGAGTCAATACCACCTGTCTCTATACAGCTCAGTGATCAATTTGCTAGCTGCCTCTCATTTACGGAAATGCTCCGAGCCGACCAAGCTTCCGTGGTCTGACCCAGGAAGCTTGGTCGGAAGTGGCCTGTGAAGTAAATGCCTATTGGGAAATGGCTATTGGGAAACATGCACTACGCGTCTTCAATGGTATGGGTTTGACGGAAGAAGAACGCGTCAAGCCTGCTGAAATCATGAGAAAATGTGACGAACATATCATGAGCTTTAACAGTCGGAATCAGGAAAATGAGTCATTTGAACAATACTACCCAGTGGTGAAAAAATTAGCAAAAACCTGTGAGTTTTGCAACTGTATGCGAGACGAGTTGATTGTCGACAGGATAATCATGGGTATAAGGAGTAACAAGATCTGCAACAAACTCATTTCATAATCGAAACTTGATCTACCCAGAGCAGTAGACATCTGCCGGTGCATGCAAGAGATTGAATAAAACAGAAGCAGTCAACCGAGTCGACGCCAGAACAGACGCTACATTACCAAGTCGACATTCGGTGGAAGAAAATCTGCTGGTCAGAGAAAATGAAAAACATTCTGCTATAAAACGCCCCCCATGAAGAAAGAACTCTGCCCTGCATGGGACAAGACGTGTGATGTGTGTAGGGGCCAAAACCATTTCAGAGGCTCCGCACAATGCCCTAAGACTGTTCACATTGTACAAGATGGGTCAGACTCAGACAGCTCCGGTGCTAGCTTTGGCGATATCAGCTGCGTCACTGCCGATGTGCCCGCACTCTCCTCACAAGATGGTCCCATTTTGTGCAACATGCTGGTCGAAAAGCAGTTGGTGAAGCTGCAGGTTGACTGTGATTCAACTGTCAACTTACTGCCTAAGAATTATATGAAGGAGAAAGATATCCGCCCAGAACCAATCACACTGAAGATGTGGAACAATGTTGAAGACCGAAGCTCTCGGCAACCATAAATCATGCTATAGGAGACAAGTTCAAAGTTGACTATGTCATAATGGGTATGACGAACTGACACCACTACTCAGCCGTAAAGCATGAAGCTCATCACGCTGAACTACGAGAACTTTGAAAGTGTAAACCTGGCTCACTTCCTGGTGGGAAAATTCGTCTCGTGGAACAAAATGCTGAACCGGTTGTGAGACCACCTCGTACCCTACCAGAATCACTGAACAGTTCCGTGAAAGATGAGCTAAACCGACTAGAGCACACTGATGTCATAGTCAAAGTGGACCAACACCCTGATTGGGTGAACCAAATGTCTGTGGCCAAGAATCGTTTTGGGGGCTGTCATGATCTGCATTGATCCTAGACCTCTCAACCTAGCCCTGACTCTACCGAAGTTTGTGAACTCCAAGAAATTTGTTGTGTGTGACTTGCAACAAGGATATCTACACTGCGAACTGATGAAGAATCTAGCCTACTGACTACTTTCGCAACACCGTTTGTGCGGTATCGTTGGCGCCGATTACCTTTCGGCTTGAAAGTGGGCAGTGAAATTTTCCAAAAGTGTCTGCAACAGGCACTGGAAGGGCTGGAAAATGTTCACTGTGTTGCTGATGATATTATCATCCATGGATCTGATGACTCTGATCTCTGTGTCAAGATCCAGAAGCTGCTCCAAAGATGCAAGGAACATGGGATCAAACTGAACCGTGAGAAATGTCGCTTCAATGAGAATGAAATCCAGTTCTTAGGCCATGTTGTCACAGCCGATGGTCTGAAACCTGACCCATCCAAGGTCGAAGCTATTCTGAAGTCCGTGTGACAGGGAAGCTGTGGAGAGGCTAAGCGATACGATAACTTACCTGGCGAGATATGTACCCAAGTTGACTGATGTATTCCGTCCCATTGCTGCTCTTGTACAACGAGATGTTGCCTGGATGTGGGAAGATGCTCAGAAGAAAGCTTTCACAACACTGAAACAACTCCTGGCTGAGGCACCCACTCTAGCTTACTTTGACCCGAGTAAGCAACTGATCATTCAGTGTGATGCTAGCAACTATGGCCTAGGATATGCACTACTTCAAGAAGGAAGACCAATTGTTTACGCCAGTCGTGCTTTAACTGACACAGAGACGAGACATGCCATTATAAAGAAAGATGATGGCCGTCGTCTTTGCTCTTGAGAAGTGGCATAAGTTCACCTACGGTTGCCCCATCCTTGTCAACAGTGACCACAAGCTACTTGAACAAACAAAGAAACCTCTGGACAGAGCACACAAGCGTCTACAGGGCATGCTCCTATGTGCACTTGCGTATGACATTGATGTCAAATACGTGGGAGGCAAGAAGATCTCTCGCTGACACCCTGTCACCTGCGTTCCTGCCAGCTAGACAGGAACAACCAACCACTGAGTTCGAAGTTATCCACGCTGTGAACTATTTATCCATGAGAGACGATGTTGTCCAGGACATTCGTAATGCCACCGAGTAAGATGCCACTCTACATGTGCTGATAGCTGTCCTACAACATGGCTGGCCCGAAAAACCAGATGTGCCGCCACCTGCTGTGCCTTACTACCACTTCAGAGATGAGTTGACCGTCATTGATGGGTTGGTGTTCCGCGGCGAAAGACTTGTGATTCCACAATCCATGAGATCACAAATTAAGAAGGATGTCCACCTAGGGCACGTTGGCATTGAAGGATGCCTAAGAAGAGCAAGGGAGTTAGTGTTCTGGCCTGACAAGAAGGCAGAAATCAAAGAGTACATCCAAACGTGTGAAACCTATCGTGAGTTCGAACGTTCTCAGACTAAGGAAACTCTGATGTGCCGGACCGCTCATGGCAGAAAGTCGGTGTCGTCCTGTTCTCTTACCAAGAAAACGATTACTTAGTCACCACTAACTACAGATCAAACTTGTGGGAAATAGACTACCTGCCAACCACTGGCTCCAAGGCAGTAGTCGCAAAGCTCACTTTGTTAGGATGGGAATCCCAGACACTGTAGTTACTGACAATGGGCGCTCATTTCAGTAAGAAATTGGGATTCGAACATGTGACGACATCTCCATACTTATGCCACTGTGGTGTGGAGATGTCACATGATCAAACGGCAAGGTGGAATCATCGGTGAAAACTGCAAAGATGATCAAGAACGCACAATGCGCTGGTGATGACCTATATTTAGCACTTGGGGTGCTGCGGAATATCCACAACACCCCAACTCAAGGAATGGATAGTAGTCCTGCACAGAGGCTACTAGGTAGGCAGACGAAAACAATTCTTCCAACAGCTCAAAGTCTTCTGGAGTCGCAGTCGTCTGTACAGCAACATGAAACAGATATGCTGAAAAGGACACAAGCGTTTGCATGTTAACCATGCCATTTTTGATTTAGCATGACATCAGGAGTGTTACTGCTGTAATGGAATAGTGTGTTATGTAGTGTTTAGTGGGAATGCTTTGTGATTAAGTTATGTTGCATTCAGGTTTTGGCAAGGTTACTTTAACACGTTAGTACGTTTTGGTTGAGTACATGTTGCTTGTAAAACGGAGGGGATGTAACAATATCACTTAATGACGTCTCCCCAGAAAGTAGAATAACAGGCTGCTCCCTGGTCGCGGCAGCCACGTTTAATAAAGTTTGGTTTACCAGAACTATCGTCTCTATTCTGCCTGTATCTTCTAAAGTCCATACGCCCGAGTAAATATCATAACACCACTCATACATAGAACTACATATACTAGCATTGTATGACTTATCGCGATAGATTCGTACACGCTGTTTTATTGATGTGTAGGTTTAAAATTAAGGTTCCGTCATTGTAGTGCCGTAGGCCCTATATGGCTATAACTTTCGTCATATCCGGTACACAATTGGTCACGAGGTGGTAATGTTAACACTGATCGTGCAACCAACTGTCTATGCAATGTCGTTACACAAGAAGAGTTACCTATATTATTTTAATAAGTGGGTCATATGTGCAAAATTGTAATAATGTCGTAATTTATTTGCAATACTCAGGTCTTAAATCTGCATATTTTACAAAATGCGAACGTTTGCACACCCGTCCTCTTGACATTGATTATTTTTTGTGGCAATAGAAGTGGCCAGTTAGTTGGGTGATTCTTATCTGAATTTTATTCATGAACTACATAACAATTCAGTCAAGAAGGTGTCCCTTATATAATGAACTTTATTATTCACAAACTGTGCATATGGGTCATGTGTAACCTATGAGATGTTTAGAGTTCTTAACTGGTCCTCATTTCATCACACAAACGCTCCCGATACGTTGGTAAACAAAGACCGATAGCTCCCATACACAGTACAATCAATGCCTGAATCTTTAGGAATACATACCTCAGTTCATAAAATATCTGATCCTAACTATCCAATCCTAAACTCTGTGTACTCCACAAACAAGACATGAACAGTATCCAGGATAGAAATGATATTCTACAACCACATGTGGTGGACTCCACACCAACAGACAGTGTTCGTAGATACACTTATCTGCCTGCATTATGACCAAACTTTACTTCCTGGAAGTGGACTGAACAGATTAATAAATACAGGTGCGCCACTTGGAAAATACAAGCAAACCTTGAAAAGGTCATGGCAATAGATAACATCACCACAACACTCAATATTGTCAATACAAGACAGTTGATTGTTACCAAGACCGGTCCAACAGATCACAGCGACTAGTTTAATGCAAAATAGTAAAGAGATCCCTATTTATACCAACACCACCAATTCATATTCACACTTCTGTCACTGTCAAAAGTCATTAACTTGTGTGCCTAATTAAAATCACGACCAAGTCCAGACCATTGATTATGTTACAAAACATCTCATTCCATTGTGACTGAATGAAGTTTGTCACAACGATTACATGTCTCAACATGATGTCAGTGATCGGCTGATGATGTCATCTTCACAGTATGATCCCACAGCAACTTTGTCACACTGTTAACATGAGCAAGATGTGAACATCTTGCATGGAAGGCATCCAAACTCTTTGAGTGGAAGTAGAGTTGGACAAGGTTGTGTTATATCAGTCAGTAACACAAGTAAAGTCTGACGATGAAACTTAAATGATGACATCATTCCCTGGAGATATCCATGTTCTTTGGTTTGAATGAACTATAGCAGGCTGATTTGCATTAGATCAGTAACTTAGACAAGCAAAATCAGATGTTGACATTACTGCATTGGAGGCATCCATTCTCCATGGTGCTTTGATGATATCCACGGATGATACAAAGCTGGCCAGAGTTGTGATACATCCGTGATTCACAAGGCAAGCTGAGACGTCACTGCTGGGCCGGCAAGGTGAGGCAGCCATCTTGCGTGGGGTCATACTTGAGGTCGGGATTGAGACGGGTCTGTAACTCGAGGATGAGCTCGCACAGTTCCGCACGTTTCTTCTGCACACGGTCGTCGGGGAACCAGTCAACCAGGCCCTTCACTGGAATGCTGTAGTCAACGATCGGCTTCTGCAGACAATGAGACAAGAGTAAAGAAACCGGCCAAACCTGTGGACCATTTCACTGACATTCTTATGAGCTCATATGCACGGTTTTGCTTTTTTTTAATGGATTCTGCTCCTTAACATTGATCTTGTATACTGAAAACTGTCAACACCAAGACGTGCCACTGGGACACTTGCCAGTGTGTCACAGAAATAATGTCCTAAGAGATATGGCGACGGCTTTTTGCATTTTAAAAACACTCCTTAAATTTAACAATGGATTTTGTTTAATGGTGGATTTTCCCGAGCTCATTATCTTATTGAAACGGTCCTCAGAGCATGTTGTTTCTCAATCTGGGCTCATTATCTTATTGAAACGGTCCTCAGAGCATGTTGTTGCTCAATCTAGGTTCATTATCTTATTGAAACGGTCCTCAGAGCATGTTGTTTCTCAATCTGGGTTCATTATCTTATTGAAACGGTCCTCAGAGCATGTTGTTTCTCAATCTGGGCTCATTATCTTATTGAAACGGTCCTCAGAGCATATTGTTGCTCAATCTAGGTTCATTATCTTATTGAAACGGTCCTCAGAGCATGTTGTTTCTCAATCTGGGTTCATTATCTTATTGAAACGGTCCTCAGAGCATGTTGTTTCTCAATCTGGGTTCATTATCTTATTGAAACGGTCCTCAGAGCATGTTGTTTCTCAATCTGGGTTCATTATCTTATTGAAACGGTCCTCAGAGCATGTTGTTTCTCAATCTGGGCTCATTATCTTATTGAAACGGTCCTCAGAGCATGTTGTTTCTCAATCTGAGCTCATTATCTTATTGAAACGGTCCTCAGAGCATGTTGTTTCTCAATCTGGGTTCATTATCTTATTGAAACGGTCCTCAGAGCATGTTGTTTCTCAATCTGGGTTCATTATCTTATTGAAACGGTCCTCAGATCATGTTGTTTCTCAATCTGGGTTCATTATCTTATTGAAACGGTCCTCAGAGCATGTTGTTTCTCAATCTGGGCTCATTATCTTATTGAAACGGTCCTCAGAGCATGTTGTTTCTCAATATGGGCTCATTATCTTATTGAAACGGTCCTCAGAGCATGTTGTTTCTCAATCTGGGCTCATTATCTTATTGAAACGGTCCTCAGAGCATGTTGTTTCTCAATCTGGGTTCATTATCTTATTGAAACGGTCCTCAGAGCATGTTGTTTCTCAATCTGGGTTCATTATCTTATTGAAACGGTCCTCAGATCATGTTGTTTCTCAATCTGGGTTCATTATCTTATTGAAACGGTCCTCAGATCATGCTGTTTCTCAATCTGGGCTCATTATCTTATTGAAACGGTCCTCAGATCATGTTGTTTCTCAATTTGGGCTCATTATCTTATTGAAACGGTCCTCAGAGCATGTTGTTTCTCAATCTGAGCTCATTATCTTATTGAAAAGGTCCTCAGAGCATGTTGTTTCTCAATCTGGGTTCATTATCTTATTGAAACGGTCCTCAGAGCATGTTGTTTCTCAATCTGAGCTCATTATCTTATTGAAAAGGTCCTCAGAGCATGTTGTTTCTCAATCTTGGTTAATTATCTTATTGAAACGGTCCTCAGAGCATTTTGTTTCTCAATCTGGGTTCATTATCTTATTGAAACGGTCCTCAGAGCATGTTGTTTCTCAATCTGAGCTCATTATCTTATTGAAAAGGTCCTCAGAGCATGTTGTTTCTCAATCTGGGTTCATTATCTTATTGAAACGTTCCTCAGAGCATGTTGTTTCTCAATCTGAGCTCATTATCTTATTGAAAAGGTCCTCAGAGCATGTTGTTTCTCAATCTGGGTTCATTATCTTATTGAAACGGTCCTCAGAGCATGTTGTTTCTCAATCTGGGTTCATTATCTTATTGAAACGGTCCTCAGAGCATGTTGTTTCTCAATCTGGGTTCATTATCTTATTGAAAAGGTCCTCAGAGCATGTTGTTTCTCAATCTGGGTTCATTATCTTATTGAAAAGGTCCTCAGAGCATGTTGTTTCTCAATCTGGGTTCATTATCTTATTGAAAAGGTCCTCAGAGCATGTTGTTTCTCAATCTGGGTTCTTTATCTTATTGAAAAGTTCCTCAGAGCATGTTGTTTCTCAATCTGGGTTCATTATCTTATTGAAAAGGTCCTCAGAGCATGTTGTTTCTCAATCTGGGTTCATTATCTTATTGAAAAGGTCCTCAGAGCATGTTGTTTCTCAATCTGGGTTCATTATCTTACTGAAACTGTCCCCATATCATGTTGTTTCTCAATCTGGGTTCTTTATCTTATTGAAAAGGTCCTCAGAGCATGTTGTTTCTCAATCTGGGTTCATTATCTTATTGAAAAGGTCCTCAGAGCATGTTGTTTCTCAATCTGGGTTCATTATCTTATTGAAAAGATCCTCAGAGCATGTTGTTTCTCAATCTGGGTTCATTATCTTATTGAAAAGGTCCTCAGAGCATGTTGTTTCTCAATCTGGGTTCATTATCTTATTGAAACGGTCCTCAGATTATGTTGTTTCTCAATCTGGGCTCATTATTTTACTGAAACAGTCCTCAGAGCATGCTGTTTCTCAATCTGAGCTAATTATCTTACTGAAACTGTCCCCATATCATGTTGTTTCTCAATCTGAGCTCATTATCTTACTGAAACGGTCCTCAGATCATGTTGTTTCTCAATCTGACCTCATTATCTTACTGAAACGGTCCTCATATCATGTTGTTTCTCAATCTGCTGGTAGAACTGAGTATAACATTCCTCCTCAATTTGTTTTGATCATTTTGTTTCAGATTCATTTCGTAAACTATTGAACTTGAACGACATGCTAGTATAGCTGGATAAATAAGTTATCAAACATGAATAAATTTGTCACAAGATGGTCTAAATCAAATGAATCAAGAAGGGACTTTAAAACAAGATATACATTGACTAATTAGTTAACTATACAGTAATAAGATAAAACTTTACAATGCAAGACTTTCCAGTTCTGCTACGAAAAGATTGTACTATGATGACCTCTGTACGACAATGATAATCTTGTAAAAAGGCAACACAGAATATTGTGTTTGTTTATAATTAGTGTTTTAAAGTGAACACCTTAAGAGAAATGTGTACAAATACAACTATTTTAGTTGGTCTACAAGACAATGCAAATTGCATACTTATATATCTGTTAGTAGTCTTTAAAAAAGGGAAGAACTGTATAGATACCGTACTTATAAGATGTCTTGTGCAATGCCTTAACTCACCTCAAAAAAGCTCTCCACATACTGCAAGATATAGATGCCACAGTCGCTGTAATTGGTCTGTTGGGGCACCTTGGGGTTGGCTCCCCGGATGCCGTCCTTGTCAAACATGCGAGGGCCTTCTGTCTCTGCCTTCTTCACATCCCATTCCACCTGTAGATACCTGCAACACCAACCACAAAACATATATACCAATATACAGCTGTATAATATATTATATAATATTAGCAAAAATGTCCGTCCTTTGTATGGCGCTACATACAAACAGACGCAGAAGAGTATTTGTAAATTACGCTGTTGACATAAATTTTTAATAAAAAATTTATGTTCACAAAATTTAATTGCATACTGATTAATGTCCAGTGTGAACCCTACAACTGGTAAGAACCCTTAGTCAAGGGAAATTAAAAAAAATAGACAATGCTTTTCTTACGAGGGATCATAGATCCAAACGTTACCCTACGACCTCTCACCACACACACACTCATTCGATTATTGTTAGATATGGAAGGTTTCAAGGCGTTTTTTTTTATACAAAAACTCGTTTCAGTTCTTCGTTCTCTTAAATGAAAATATTAATTAGAGAATAAAACACCACAGCGACTGAGAGCAAAGGCCATAACTGTTTTTTAACATTTCAATTCTTAAATTTTGCTTATTCAAAAATGCCACCCGAATTGACGTTTATCTTATTATATATTGACAAAGAAGTACACAGACCTACTCATCTAAGATCACCTATAAAACAAGACGCATTGTTGTAACATAGAGGTGGTTTCTCATGAGACTTCTTAAATATTTACAAATTCAACAGTGTACACTATTCTTGAGAAACTACATACAATTATGGCTTGTATTTGTTAAATGGTTCAAAGAATGACTGCTTTTCTTGTGAATGTCAACACAAGTACAGTTTCATTCTTAAAAAGGTATTCATAAGAATATTAATATTAATTTAGGAAAATACTGCAAAATACATCAGGGTACATACTCCCGTAACGTGCGAATGACGCTGGAACGTGATGGACCAGAGAGCGAATCAAAGATCAGTATTGCAGGCCTGAAAACAGATCAACACAGTTACATGTACGACCGACACGTGTGTGTGTGTGTGTGTGTGTGTGTGTGTGTGTGTGTGTGTGTGTGTGTGTGTGTGTGTGTGTGTGTGTGTGTGTGAGCATGCTGGTATATGTGCTTGTGTCTATGTGTGCATGCATGCATCTATATATATATACTTATATAATATATAAGTATATATACATATACCTGTGTAAAATTATATCCATTATTTATTTTATCAATATATCAATAAAGAACTGATCTTTAGTAATAATCCGAAACAAAATGAATAATGTAAAACAGTACAAATGATGCACAGACAATTCATTAGTGGAAAACTTTGCTTCAGTAAATTACACTTCTGCACCCGATGAGTTGCTATAATAAACACAATCCATTTTTTCACAATTACGACTGATTCTTTTTCTATTGCAACAAACTCAAAGAGGAGTAAGTAATTCCCAATAAAACATACTGCTTCACAGTGTATGTAACAGGTGGCATAGTCTTAGAGTTGACAGATGTCGGAACAGCTAGGCTCTTTGCCACCGCTGAAGCTGTCTTATCGACTGTAGTGTCCGAGTCATTTGACGGGATGCTTGTTGGAACTGTTGCCTCTTCACTACTGCTGGTTGGAGGGCCACTGTCACTCTACAAAGATTCAGCAACTTAATTGAAATTTTCCTTTAGATACACATTGAAAAGCCTGTAATAAAATTGGTACAACACATCAAATTGGTCAAACACATTATGGTCAGCACTAAAAATTCTTAAAAACACATCATAATTAGTACTAAAAATGTATATAAAAATTATAAATAAATAACTAAACATAATACAAAATTAAAAAACACTCATATTACAACACTTTATACATGTTCTTCAAAGTTACTTAAAACTACCATTTAAGATTAAAATGGCAGAGGGAATAAACGATTTCTTAAAATGATTTGTCCTTGTTAATTCCTTTCAAACATCTCCCCGACATTTCTCTGAACACACACACACACACACACACACACACACACACACACACACACACACACACACACACACACACACACACACACACACACACACACACACACACACACACACACACTCGGACTACCATTGGTGTCACTCACACAACAGGACTGCACAAGATTGTTATATGAAGCAAAAAGCCCACATGGCGAGTGGACATCGAGAATACAACCATTTTTTGTTTTTATGTGTAATCTGACCTGCTGAGATATTTGTGGTAACAGGAAATTCGCTGAATTGGTTTTCTTGACTGTAGGTATATCATAACTGTACTAAACATCATAGAGCTTTGTGGTTAAACCAATGTCCGTTAAATTGCCAATAGAGTTGCCTACATTCTGAATGTTTTGTTCACAGTACTTTTTGTTTACAGTATTTTTCATGGGCTAAAAATGCAAATAGCAAACAGTGTTTCAGGCTTAATAAATGCAATTTGGTGGCTGTATACCTTCAACATAATTATTCTAATTTCAAGTACATTACATTAATTAATATAAAAAAACAACTGAGAACGTCCCTTTAAACATATTCACGCAATCACACAAATCAGGTTGTTCCATTACGTTATCATTCTCTCTGAGAATGGATACTTTCTTATATATTATCTACAATGTTCATCCACTAATATTATAAAACATGCAATGGCCAACAATTTTCCAGTTTTTATATAAAGGCATTCAAATTATTCTCTCCAAAATAATCATTGTTCAAGTGACTTTCAATGCAATGTATTCCATAATGAGTGAACAGTTTTGCAAGCAGATGCAAGCTGAATACTTCCAAGTCACTATCAGAGTAGGCAGGTCTACCAAAGATGAGATATAAATTGTGTGGACACCATAACGACTTCACCAACCTGCTGGCTGTGGTCTTCCTCAAGGTAACTCGACTGCAGTAACGCCATCCCCGATGGCCATTTCATTGGTGACACAGATGATGACGACGACGACACAGTTGTTGATGATGGCGACGACGATGACACTGACATCACTGATATTTTCGATGGTGTAATAGGGATGTCAACTGTGGAGGGGGTAGAGATGCTAGGAGAGGGTGACTTTGGGAGAGAAGGGGGGACAATCTCCTCGTGTATTGGATTGTGTAGTCCGGGGAAACAGATGATTGCCAGGTACCAATGGGCACTGAAACAGAGTTCTCCATGTCATGGCGTAAGGATACGGAACTACTTCATGTCTGTCAAGCTGTATTATCCTCAAGTCAGTCATTGTAGAATATATTAAACAAGCCTATCAGATTACAGCTATTTTTAGACAATTACTTGACTTCTTTATTCAGTTTTTTTACTGTATATCACAAACTACTAAGATAAACTAGATTACTTATTTAATCAATCTAGATATTTTAGGAAAATGTGTTTGTCCTAATACCAGTCTATTCAATTGTGAAGCCGGCCCACATTCATTTCAGCAGATGTGTTGATATTACAGCAAATGCAAAACTAACAGATTTAACTGATGCAAATCTAGGAACAGGAAGACTTTTGAAGTTCATAAAGATACAAGAATGCAATCAAACAAACCTTTCGTTGATTGGTACAATGATGACGTCCTTGTCAAAGAGATCGACATGTCTGCTCCACGTCTTCACCCGGGCATGGCGTCTCTCAGGAAGTCTGGGGTAACATGATACCATGGTCAGTCACATCACAATCTAACTGTAATTGTGCTAGCGTATTTATGTGTGTATGTATAGATGTTGAAATTTTTCTCCTAGACAGTTAGCACCCTGGGCACACAATTTTCAGGGATTAACCTCATAACATTATGTGTATTTTCTGCGCTCAGGGTTGGCACAGTTTTCCCACCCTGGTATATACCGGGCAGTAAATACAGGTAAAACCCGTCCTGGGAAAACCCCCAAATAGTGGTAAAAACCGGGATAACTGGGAAAAACTCTTAAAAGGATTATAATTGAAGCTCTCTTACAATACAAGCTACTGTACAATCACCAGAATGACTATATATATATATATATATATATGGTCATTACTGAATAATCATAATTTAAAAATAATTATAGTTTGACTGAAAACAACATTAAAATATATTCAATTGGCTGTCATGTACTGGCAGTGTTGCTAATTCACCATGCTATTTCTAAGAAACAAATAACTTCACGTACATGACTAATAAAAACAACAGTAACTTTTTTATTACTAAAACACTGGAATAACAACATTAGGCATAAGTTGCATTTATTATCAAACTTTATTATACTAAAGCCCAGGCTTTATCAATCATCAACTGCAGATAAGTTTGTAAATCAAGCTGGAGCCTGAAACAGTTCTGTTTTAATGTTACTGCGCCTGTGTCACAGTGTCAGGAGGGATTTGGTGGCTCTACCAGTCTAAATCAGTGCTGCCACAAAGTGCACGGTAATACGACACAAGTTTTGCTGTTTTAGTTAGATCTAGGCAGTTTCATAGCTTCGTTTGAAGCATGCCAAAGTTAGAGAAAATTCTCTTGATTGATGCAGAACTAGCAGGCAATATGAGCAGTCACATTGCAAGATTGCACAGCTCTTTTCCAACTTCATTGTTGGTATTAGTGCTCTTCAAACATTTCCACCAAACAGCCCCAGACATGGATGTCACACATGACTCATTGAAGAATGATGATGGAAATGGCGAGGTCTTTGCATGGAAAGCCAGTATCAGTGGAAGCAATGTTGGTTGCTGCATGTTTAGCAGTTGTCTGGCGATTTCCTGTTGGTCTGCCGATAGTTTCTGGCCCATGTATTCTATCCTGTCAAGATGATAAACAGTGGTAGTTAACTGTTTAATCATACATTTGTTGAGATTAGTCCTCAGTCGGTCAGCCTTTGCACTCATAAGTGCCTGACATTGTTAGCATTGGGCTTTCTTCACCTTGCCGTCTTCTTCAATTGTACGAAAAAATTGCCATATATTGTCAGCCGGGCTTCCACCTCTGCCACTCATGATGCTAACTGACCAGTGCTTCATGAACAGAATGCCTGACAGAATGTGTATGTCTAGTCTGGTCTACTGATACTGGGGTACATGGCTTCCCAGGAGAGGATCCCAACAGACTGCAAGTTCAAATATTAAGTTGGAGCTGATATTTGGTTCATGGAGACAATGGCTACAGCTGTTTGTAGGTCCTTAGACAGTTAGCCTGTCATTGTCCCTTAGTCTAAATGTCAAGGCATGGTGTGGCTGGCAATGTCACAACTAATGTTTGTTGAGAGACTGTAGTAGAACCTGCCAGAGCTCAACCTTTCCTTTGTTCCTTAAACAGATTGCAAATCGGCACCTAACAATACTGATCAGGCTGTCTGACTTCAGTCACCATACTTCTTTAGCAGTACTTGGCACTTGTGAGAGTGACAATGACATTTATTTACTAACTAATCAATTACTCTTTCATCTCATTGACTTCATGCTTTAAACAAATACAAGGATACACCTGAACTAATAACTAGTCAACCTGTTTGCTTTAAATGGATATTAACTATCTTTCTAAATGGACTAGGTAAATACCAGATTTACCGGTAAATACCGGTTTTTCCCACTGCCCTGTCTAAAACCGGTTTTTCCCGGAAACGTGCCAACCCTGTCCGCGACTGATCCAAGGACTGCCGATCAATGAGAAATGTTTCAATGCAGAACTTTTCTAAATTTACCCCCGTAACAAACATCATGTATGAATACCGCAGGAAATGCGATGGTCTTCTGCGTGTGTGTATATGTAACGCCATTCAGAGGATGGGCATATTTGCTAGTAATGATAATAAAACTTTATCAATAAGTATTACAAAAATGTATCAGAAATAATTCAGAACACAGTCAGAATGCAAAACTTCATTGAAATAATCCCTGTTGCTGTCCATGGGTTTGATGCCTTGTCAGACCACAAGGCAAAGCATCGACATTTAAAATCTGTAGGCACTAAGTGTGGCTAGAGAGACCATGGCCAATTACTGGAACCGTTTTCATGACATACTAGTTAATATAGATTGTTGGCTGACTAAAAATACCAAAAGGAATGCTAGCAATGTTGCTGACAGTGTCACGTACGTCATATTGGGGTCTTCATCGACCATGCTGTTCTTCCGATGTTTCTGTGTGAGGCGACGGTAGAAGAACGAACTAAAGATGTGTGTCCTTGCTTGGTCATCTTTGCTCAAATGTTCGAGGAAGACGAACCTGTAAAGTCAATTTCACCATTTAATTTAAAACTGTTTTAACCATGTCGAGAGAAACTAACAGGAATGATCTAACTATAATCAAGCTGGCATCTTACTTACATTCGGTACGATACTCCTCATACATGCTTTGCACCACGGGCACCAAATTTCAATGGTTCATCCACACCTACCACATTTTTTTAACGTTGTAAACAGATCATGACAGCACAGTTTCTTCAAAGACAGAGGACTTTTTTGTTACTTTTTTCTTTCAAATTACATACATTTACAAACTAATTTAGCGTAATACAATACAATATGAGGTCCAACAATATTTATTACTCTGACTTAATCAATAGTTGGCATCATACAAGTACAATATTGACAAATCCATTGATTTCAGCCCACAAAATACAGCAGAATATACTGTCCTACCTAGAACAATGCAGGAATCAACACCGGCCAATTTGTCATGTCTAGTGTTGTTTTTGAGCACTGATGCGTACATTCACTGCCACTAGTGTCTTACTTGAGGTAGAAATCAATGATGACATCGTTGAGGAACTCTCCCTCGTTCAAACAGAACAGGTCTTCGTTGGTCACTGTGATCCCACCAGTGGCTGGAGCTGGGGGGAACGTGAACAATCTGCAAATAGAAGCAGTTTCTTCAAAGAACTTGCCAAAAATTTATTTAACAAATGTCTTGTCACCAAATGGTGCTCAGGCAAACGTTGTCCTACTGTATTTCCTGAAAAAGAACACTATAATAACGGCATATTTCATACATGTAGTACATACATGTAGAGAATGATACATGTAGAAAATGAGTGAGGCGAGATTGACATAGAGAGCATGGAAAACTGAAACGGATGGTAGACAGAGAAGACAAAAACTGAGATGGAGAGACAGTGTCTCCAAAGGGTGACAAATGAACAGCCTGGAGTGGGAGAAGACTGCAGATTGGGACAAAGCTGTTCAAGGAGGAACGGAATGAGTAGTGTGGCCCCACCCCACTTGGGGTCAAGGACAAAGTGGTGTGGCCCCACTCTACATGGGGCCAAGTGATGCTAGCTAGTACCCCCTACAAGGAGCCAAGGGGAAGAAGAAGAAATGCCAGATCAAAGAACAATACTAACCAACACCTCTAACGAATATGCCACATCACAAACTACTGCTTTATTTTGAAGCACATCGACACAACCTGACACCCAAGGGAAGCTGACACTCACTTGATGATGGGTCCTGAGAAGATGTGGTGCTGGGGCGAGGGCGACCGACTGCGGTCCATCGCCTCCTCCTCCTCCTCCTCCCCTCCCGACGCTCCGTCTTTCTTCACCACCACGTGTCCGTTCCCGAGCCTCAGCGCAGAACTCATAACACTGACCCCATGGGGAAGATGCAAGATCAGCTGGCCATTCGACATGACCACTGACGCCGTCTGTGGCAGTGTCAGTGTCTGCGGCACTAGCTGCGTCACCACCGCTGGTGCGATGTTCTTGACGATGGGCGTGCTGCTCACAAGGATGCTGTTCGCATGCTCCTGGCTGATTTCATTCAACAGCACCCCCTGGCTGAAACTCGGATACTTGAGCTGTATCTCGTGGCATATGTGACGTAGGCCGTCCTTCTGGTCGGTGGTCAGCGACTTCAGAATCACTGTGATTCGCTTCTGTGTCTCGTCTGAAATGAGACACGGATCAGCTTACTAGTCACGCGAGCATATCTTTGTTATGGTATTCCACTTAGATACTTAGCATCTCAGGTGCACAAGTATCAGAGGTTTATCTGCAATCCCAAGAAGGATCCATATCACTTTCATGTAAGATTTTCACAATGTTATGGATGATTTTTTTACATTTTTTACATGTTACACAAACCCTATAAACTTTGTGTATACAATGTCTTTCAATAAGTAATAGTGGATGGTTTCTGTAACTTAAATTTATTAAATTACTTTAATTAAAATTAATTACAAATTTCCTTTTTATTAACCCTCTCAAGGCCAGATTAATGCAAATATGTGCCTGTTATTGAATCCTATTAAATCGAGAGAATGTGCTGTGAGTGAATCATGCGATATACTCGGGTTGCATGAATGCAAATAAATAAATAATTTTTGATCCGACTCAAGTAAAATTTTCACTACATTTGAAGAACTAATTCCTGGTGTAACTAGCCAAGTATGTGACATATATGTCAATTTATTACCCAAATATGAATTGCAAAATTTTGAAAAAAATAAAATACTTAAATAATTGTCAACAATTCATTTTTAAAAATATTTTTCATTAATAATTAGCGGTTACATGCTGCGTATGAAATGTTCACAAATTACTATGCTACAGAATGGAAAACTAATTAAATGTCTATGGTAAATAAAACTGAAATAATTTAAGTTTTTCAGAGTGCATGTATTTTCAAGATTTTATACAAAATGGCGTTCTTTGTGATCATAGCCGTCATCCCGTCTGAACTATTAAGTTTGTGTTATATTTAAAATGCGTAATCATAATACAAAACATTCCCCTTCGATGGCAGCGTTCATTATAAACTCGATTGGAAAATCCCATCAAAGTCCGAATTACTGGAGTTCGACATAATGACAATGTCGAGAATTACAACAAAGCTAAAAAACACCACCCGCTTCGTTGCGCGGCGCATTAATATTTTTTTTACAACAAAATAGACCGCTCAAAAGTTAGCATTTAATCGTAGAAATCGCCTGCGGACGCGTGTTTTGGAATAACTCCTGGGTGCTTCCATGTTTATGCCCGCAGCAAATGTTAAACTTTAATCTCATTGGCTGAAAATCACCATTAAAATATTCACTGCGTGGCGTAAAAGAGGGACCGGAAATTGTGTGTCGCTGCGTTCGACTACAAAACCGCTTGGTGGTTGGCGCTATTTAGTCACTGAAATCGCCATCATATCTCACTTTTGATGCTTCCCAGTGAAACTTCAATATTATTATATGCTAACTGCTGAAATAAATTGATGTTATTGGATGACACTGTTTCGCGGTACCAGTTTTAATGTGTATTCGGGTTGATTCGGGCATTCTGGCCGTGAGGCATACTCGGGTTGATTCGGGCGTTCTGACCACGAGAGGATTAATGTCTTGGACAGGCCATGATATATTTTGTAAACTGTTAATTGCTGTTTCTAGTGACGCCACCTGGTGTGTGCAAGTTTTTCCATTAAATGTCCAAGCCTGCTGATAGGAACATCTTGATTGCCAGTTTTATATTAGCAGGTACCTGAACAGTTCGAGTGTAGGTCTTGTGGTGTATATATTAGCAGGTACCTGAACAGTTCGAGTGTAGGTCTTGTGGTGTATAATTTAGTGTAATGTGATTTGAACAGTTCCAATCCTAATTACGTGGGCTGATATTGCCTTTTGAGTTAGATGCTAGTGGTTATGAATATACAGTGAGGTTAAAGTAATTGTCTAGTTGCAGCAGCATGTTGCCGTATAATTCATAACCAGTAACTAAGGCATTGGATTTTTAGGATATATACCAGATCCCTTTTACCATATGACCGGATGTGGGGCTCAGGTTGATCGCTAGGAGTCAGCACTAATTCGCCCAATGGTTATCACTGACGATAGGGTCCCCAGTGTATGACTATATAGGGAAGATGTGTTTACAAACAAACGTGTGTTTACTTTATAGAGGTTACCAACATTACAACATCTTTCCGAAGGTATATAATACTGAATGTGGTATTGATATATCTGTAACTAACAGCATGTGCATTATGTGGCCAGACGGAGCTTTACCTCGAATGAATGCCTGAAATAATAAAAATTTCATTATGTAGTAATGTAGTGTTTTAGTTTATTAGTTAATATTGTGACATAGCGGTGTTGGCATGTTGACAAATGTTGCCATATTGACAAGTAGAACTTAGCTATGTACAGTTGGTGCCAACAGGTGAATGCCAGAGAACGAGAAGGCTAATGGTTACATTCTGCTGGTACTCGATATCCACAGCCACGGATAACAGCACGTCCGACTGTGGACAGGTATATACTGTAATTGATTTTTGGTGTATAGTTAGTATACTTGGGGTGTGAATGTACTTGTCGTGGTGATGTTGTCATAACTATCATAATAGGGATATTGATTCAGACCTTTGCTAGTTTCTGACAATAGATACCTTACATGTGTGTTCCTACTCTTAGCCATTATGTGAATGTCAGGGAATGAGGGGCTACATAATGATAAATTACTGGTTATAGATGTTTTTATAGTGTATATGTGCATTACAACGGTTTTATGGCAAGGAAATGTACATTGTTGTTTGGTAGATGCTAACGAAAGATATTATTATTCTGGGTGTCATGTTGGAGACACATGAGCAACTTACAATGATTGGCTGGGATTATTATTCCTGTGTGTTTTGTTGTATATATGAATTTGTTTACTGTAACACATGGTATTGTTACAGGGTCTTGTTTGTGAATAAAAGAAACGTGAAAGTCTGAACGGTCTCACGTCGTGACATTAATATGAAATTATTTAATGGATTTTAATCATAAAATGTGGCCAGTCTACATCACTATTTGTTTCTTGCATGTACTAAACCCATTCAGCCTGTGTACATACCTGTGCTGCTGGGGTCAAACAATGGCCTGTCAGGGGCTCCCATCCGGCAACTGTTGCGTATCTTAGCAGCGCCCTCTGGAGTTGTGTAGATGAACAATAACGGCATTACCATACCAAAGTGGGCAACAATTTTTGTCAGGTCAGCTGCGTTGATGTGCAGCTTCAATTTTTCGTTGCAATCTGAAATAACACAGAAAAGTACAGGGACTAATGGCGATATCTTTAGTGAATAGGAAATAGTTGTAAGGTCTTTAATTTAATAATAATCATTTGTGAATACTGTACTGTTCAAGTACTTAGATGTTATACCACCATTTGCCAAATCCATTTAGCAATGTATATAATTTCTGTTGAACAAAAGTTAACCCATCCATTATGTTCCCAGCAACGAAGTCCACAAAGCCTTTAAAATTGCTTATCAACATATGCAGTTGTCAGACATTATATTAGAATATGTCATGCCACCCTTGTAATTTAAACATTTATATTATGCAAATCTGGTGGAAGACACACATAATTCTGACTGTGATGTAGGCAATATCTCACCGTTTGTGAGATACTGCATCTGTCAATTCGGGACATCAAAGAATACAAGTACTCAATTAGCTCTCACCAAAACACTTGGGCATCTTGTCAAAGGCAGACATTAGCATTATATCAGATCAAACATCATTATTATGCTCACACTCAATACACATCTGTACGCCAAGAGCTGACACAACGACTGGCTCGAGAGGTGTGCTGCGCAGACTTCCAATCCGGATATTGCGACTCAGTAGCGACACACGACTGGTAGTGCTACCTAGTGGCAGTGGTGATGTCTTCTGGTTTTCATTTTCGATCTTTGGCTCAACACCAGGTGGCAGCACAACGTTGCCATGCTGATGAAAGAAAGGAATGGTTTAATGTTCATTTTTAAACAACTGCATTTAATTTACACTAGATTTTTTCTCTTTAATCAGGCTTTTTTGTAATTTCTTTTCCTTTAAAATATATACATATACATTTTAATATTATATATGGCCTACATAGACAATCAAAATGTGTAGTTTTTATTGTGTCTGTTATGTAAAACATGTATCATAATGTTATAATCACTTGCGTAATGTATTCTTATTTCATTTATTTTTGTAGAGATATGTGAAAGGAGTAGACAAACAAAGAATGGAGGGGTTGAGGGAGGAGATTGGTTTGAGAATATCAGTAGGAATCTAAGATGGGAGGTCTAAGTGAAGAGTGTTTAGGTGGGAGTGTAGTGAGACATGGGAGGTCTGAGTGAAGAGTGTTTAGGTGGGAGTGTAGTGAGACATGGGAGGTCTGAGTGAAGAGTGTTTAGGTGGGAGTGTGAGGGGAGTGTAGTGAGAGATGGGAGGTCTGAGTGAAGAGTGTTTAGGTGGGAGTGTGAGGGGAGTATAGTGAGAGATGGGAGGTCTGAGTGAAGAGTGTTTAGGTGGGAGTGTGAGGGGAATGTAGTGAGAGATGAGAGGTCTGAGTGAACAGGATTTAGGCGGGAGTGTGAGGGGAGTGTAGTGAGAGATGGCACGTCTGAGTGAAGAATGTTTAGGCGGGAGTGGGAGGGGAGTGTAGTGAGAGATGGGACGTTTGAGTGAAGAGTGTTTAGGCGGGGCTGCGGGAGTGTGAGGGGAGTGTAGTGAGAGATGGGAGGTCTGAGTGAAGAGTGTTTAGGCGGGGCTGCGGGAGTGTGAGGGGAGTGTAGTGAGAGATGGGAGGTCTGAGTGAAGAGTGTTTAGGTGGGAGTGGGATGGGAGTGTAGTGAGAGATGGGAGGTCTGAGTGATGAGTGTTTAGGTGGGAGTGGGAGGGGAGTGTAGTTAGAGATGGGAGGTATGAGTGAAGAGTGTTTAGGTGGGAGTGTGAGGGGAGTGTAGCGAGAGATGGGAGGTCTGAGTGAAGAGTGTTTAGGCGGGAGTGTGAGGGGAGTGTAGTGAGAGATGGGAGGTCTGAGTGAACAGGATTTAGGCGGGAGTATGAGGGGAGTGTAGTGAGAGATGGGAGGTCTGAATGAAGAGTGTTTAGGCAGGAGTGTAGTGAGAGATTGGAGGTCTGAGTGAAGAGTGTTTAGGTGGGAGTGTGAGGGTAGTGTAGTGAGAGATGGGAGGTCTGAGTGAAGAGTGTTTAGGTGGGAGTGTGAGGGGAGTGTAGTGAGAGATGGGAGGTCTGAGTGAAGAGTGTTTAGGTGGGAGTGTGAGGGGAGTGTAGTGAGAGATGGGAGGTCTGAGTGAAGAGTGTTTAGGTGGGAGTGTGAGGGGAGTGTAGTGAGAGATGGGAGGTCTGAGTGAAGAGTGTTTAGGTGGGAGTGTGAGGGGAGTGTAGTGAGACATGGGAGGTCTGAGTGAAGAATGTTTAGGCGGGAGTGTGAGGGGAGTGTAGTGAGAGATGGGAGGTCTGAGTGAAGAGTGTTTAGGTGGGAGTGTAGTGAGAGATGGAAGGTCTGAGTGAAGAGTGTTTAGGTGGGAGTGTGAGGGGAGTGTAGTGAGACATGGGAGGTCTGAGTGAAGAGTGTTTAGGCGGGGCTGCGGTAGTGTGAGGGGAGTGTAGTGAGAGATGGGAGGTCTGAGTGAAGAATGTTTAGGTGGGAGTGTAAGGGGAGTGTAGTGAGAGATGGGAGGTCTGAGTGAAGAGTGTTTAGGTGGGAGTGTGAGGGGAGTGTAGTGAGACATGGGAGGTCTGAGTGAAGAATGTTTAGGCGGGAGTGTGAGGGGAGTGTAGTGAGACATGGGAGGTCTGAGTGAAGAGTGTTTAGGCGGGAGTGTAGTGAGACATGGGAGGTCTGAGTGAAGAATGTTTAGGTGGGAGTGGGAGGGAAGTGTAGTGAGAGATGGGAGGTCTGAGTGAAGAGTGTTTAGGCGGGAGTGTAGTGAGACATGGGAGGTCTGAGTGAAGAATGTTTAGGTGGGAGTGGGAGGGGAGTGTAGTGAGAGATGGGAGGTCTGAGTGAAGAGTGTTTAGGCGGGGCTGCGGGAGTGGGAGGGGAGTGTAGTGAGAGATAGGAGGTCCGAGTGAAGAATGTTTTTATTGTGTCTGTTATGTAAAATATGTATCATAATGTTATAATCACTTGCGTAATGTATTCTTATTTCATTTATTTTTGTAGAGATATGTGAAAGGAGTAGACAAACAAAGAATGGAGGGGTTGAGGGAGGAGATTGGTTTGAGAATATCAGTAGGAATCTAAGATGGGAGGTCTAAGTGAAGAGTGTTTAGGTGGAAGTGTAGTGAGACATGGGAGGTCTGAGTGAAGAGTGTTTAGGTGGGAGTGTAGTGAGACATGGGAGGTCTGAGTGAAGAGTGTTTAGGTGGGAGTGTGAGGGGAGTGTAGTGAGAGATGGGAGGTCTGAGTGAAGAGTGTTTAGGTGGGAGTGTGAGGGGAGTATAGTGAGAGATGGGAGGTCTGAGTGAAGAGTGTTTAGGTGGGAGTGTGAGGGGAATGTAGTGAGAGATGAGAGGTCTGAGTGAACAGGATTTAGGCGGGAGTGTGAGGGGAGTGTAGTGAGAGATGGCACGTCTGAGTGAAGAATGTTTAGGCGGGAGTGGGAGGGGAGTGTAGTGAGAGATGGGACGTTTGAGTGAAGAGTGTTTAGGCGGGGCTGCGGGAGTGTGAGGGGAGTGTAGTGAGAGATGGGAGGTCTGAGTGAAGAGTGTTTAGGCGGGGCTGCGGGAGTGTGAGGGGAGTGTAGTGAGAGATGGGAGGTCTGAGTGAAGAGTGTTTAGGTGGGAGTGGGATGGGAGTGTAGTGAGAGATGGGAGGTCTGAGTGATGAGTGTTTAGGTGGGAGTGGGAGGGGAGTGTAGTTAGAGATGGGAGGTATGAGTGAAGAGTGTTTAGGTGGGAGTGTGAGGGGAGTGTAGCGAGAGATGGGAGGTCTGAGTGAAGAGTGTTTAGGCGGGAGTGTGAGGGGAGTGTAGTGAGAGATGGGAGGTCTGAGTGAACAGGATTTAGGCGGGAGTATGAGGGGAGTGTAGTGAGAGATGGGAGGTCTGAATGAAGAGTGTTTAGGCAGGAGTGTAGTGAGACATGGGAGGTCTGAGTGAAGAATGTTTAGGTGGGAGTCTCAGGGGAGTGTAGTGAGAGATGGGAGGTCTGAGTGAAGAGTGTTTAGGCGGGGCTGCGGTAGTGTGAGGGGAGTGTAGTGAGAGATGGGAGGTTTGAGTGAAGAGTGTTTAGGTGGGAGTGTGAGGGGAGTGTAGTGAGAGATGGGAGGTCTGAGTGAAGAGTGTTTAGGTGGGAGTGTGAGGGGAGTGTAGTGAGAGATGGGAGGTCTGAGTGAAGAGTGTTTAGGTGGGAGTGTGAGGGGAGTGTAGTGAGACATGGGAGGTCTGAGTGAAGAATGTTTAGGCGGGGCTGCGGTAGTGTGAGGGGAGTGTAGTGAGAGATGGGAGGTCTGAGTGAAGAGTGTTTAGGTGGGAGTGTAGTGAGAGATGGAAGGTCTGAGTGAAGAGTGTTTAGGTGGGAGTGTGAGGGGAGTGTAGTGAGACATGGGAGGTCTGAGTGAAGAGTGTTTAGGCGGGGCTGCGGTAGTGTGAGGGGAGTGTAGTGAGAGATGGGAGGTCTGAGTGAAGAATGTTTAGGTGGGAGTGTAAGGGGAGTGTAGTGAGAGATAGGAGGTCCAAGTGAAGAATGTTTTTATTGTGTCTGTTATGTAAAATATGTATCATAATGTTATAATCACTTGCGTAATGTATTCTTATTTCATTTATTTTTGTAGAGATATGTGAAAGGAGTAGACAAACAAAGAATGGAGGGGTTGAGGGAGGAGATTGGTTTGAGAATATCAGTAGGAATCTAAGATGGGAGGTCTAAGTGAAGAGTGTTTAGGTGGGAGTGTAGTGAGACATGGGAGGTCTGAGTGAAGAGTGTTTAGGTGGGAGTGTAGTGAGAGATGGGAGGTCTGAGTGAAGATTGTTTAGGTGGGAGTGGGAGGGGAGTGTAGTGAGAGATGGGAGGTCTGAGTGAAAAGTGTTTAGGCGGGAGTGTGAGGGGAGTGTAGTGAGAGATGGGAGGTCTGAGTGAAGAGTGTTTAGGCGGGAGTGTGAGGGGAGTGTAGTGAGAGACGGGAGGTCTGAGTGAAGAGTGTTTAGGCGGGAGTGTGAGGGTAGTGTAGTGAGAGATGGGAGGTCTGAGTGAAGAGTGTTTAGGTGGGAGGGGAGTGTAGTGAGAGACGGGAGGTCCGAGTGAAGAGTGTTTAGGCGGGAGTGGGAGGGGAGTGTAATGAGAGACGGGAGGTCTAAGTGAAGAGTGTTTAGGCGGGAGTGTGAGGGGAGTGTAGTGAGAGACGGGAGATCTGAGTGAAGAGTGTTTAGGCGGGAGTGTGAGGGGAGTGTAGTGAGAGATGGGAGGTCTGAGTGAAGAGTGTTTAGGTGGGAGTGTGAGGGGAGTGTAGTGAGAGATGGGAGGTCTGAGTGAAGAGTGTTTAGGCGGGAGTGTGAGGGGAGTGTAGTGAGAGATTGGAGGTCTGAGTGAAGAGTGTTTAGGTGGGAGTGTGAGGGTAGTGTAGTGAGAGATGGGAGGTCTGAGTGAAGAGTGTTTAGGTGGGAGTGTGAGGGGAGTGTAGTGAGAGATGGGAGGTCTGAGTGAAGAGTGTTTAGGTGGGAGTGTGAGGGGAGTGTAGTGAGAGATGGGAGGTCTGAGTGAAGAGTGTTTAGGTGGGAGTGTGAGGGGAGTGTAGTGAGAGATGGGAGGTCTGAGTGAAGACTGTTTAGGTGGGAGTGTGAGGGTAGTGTAGTGAGAGATGGGAGGTCTGAGTGAAGAGTGTTTGGGTGGGAGTGTGAGGGGAGTGTAGTGAGAGATGGGAGGTCTGAGTGAAGAGTGTTTAGGCGGGAGTGTAAGGGGAGTGTAGTGAGAGATGGGAGGTCTGAGTGAAGACTGTTTAGGTGGGAGTGTGAAGGTAGTGTAGTGAGAGATGGGAGGTCTGAGTGAAGAGTGTTTGGGTGGGAGTGTGAGGGGAGTGTAGTGAGAGATGGGAGGTCTGAGTGAAGAGTGTTTAGGCGGGAGTGTAAGGGGAGTGTAGTGAGAGATGGGAGGTCTGAGTGAAGACTGTTTAGGTGGGAGTGTGAGGGGAGTGTAGTGAGAGATGGGAGGTCTGAGTGAAGAGAGTTTAGGCGGGAATGTGAGGGGAGTGTAGTGAGAGATAGGAGGTCTGAGTGAAGAATGTTTGGGTGGGAGTGTGAGGGGAGTGTAGTGAGAGATGGGAGGTCTGAGTGAAGAGTGTTTAGGCGGGGCTGCGGGAGTGTGAGGGGAGTGTAGTGAGAGATGGGAGGTCTGAGTGAAGAGTGTTTAGGTGGGAGTGGGATGGGAGTGTAGTGAGAGATGGGAGGTCTGAGTGATGAGTGTTTAGATGGGAGTGGGAGGGGAGTGTAGTGAGAGATGGGAGGTCTGAGTGAAGAATGTTTAGGTGGGAGTGTAAGGGGAGTGTAGTGAGAGATGGGAGGTCTGAGTGAAGAGTGTTTAGGTGGGAGTGTGAGGGGAGTGTAGTGAGACATGGGAGGTCTGAGTGAAGAATGTTTAGGCGGGAGTGTGAGGGGAGTGTAGTGAGACATGGGAGGTCTGAGTGAAGAGTGTTTAGGCGGGAGTGTGAGGGGAGTGTAGTGAGACATGGGAGGTCTGAGTGAAGAGTGTTTAGGCGGGGCTGCGGTAGTGTGAGGGGAGTGTAGTGAGAGATGGGAGGTCTGAGTGAAGAGTGTTTAGGCGGGAGTGTAGTGAGACATGGGAGGTCTGAGTGAAGAATGTTTAGGTGGGAGTGGGAGGGGAGTGTAGTGAGAGATGGGAGGTCTGAGTGAAGAGTGTTTAGGCGGGAGTGTAGTGAGACATGGGAGGTCTGAGTGAAGAATGTTTAGGTGGGAGTGGGAGGGGAGTGTAGTGAGAGATGGGAGGTCTGAGTGAAGAGTGTTTAGGCGGGGCTGCGGGAGTGGGAGGGGAGTGTAGTGAGAGATAGGAGGTCCGAGTGAAGAATGTTTTTATTGTGTCTGTTATGTAAAATATGTATCATAATGTTATAATCACTTGCGTAATGTATTCTTATTTCATTTATTTTTGTAGAGATATGTGAAAGGAGTAGACAAACAAAGAATGGAGGGGTTGAGGGAGGAGATTGGTTTGAGAATATCAGTAGGAATCTAAGATGGGAGGTCTAAGTGAAGAGTGTTTAGGTGGGAGTGTAGTGAGACATGGGAGGTCTGAGTGAAGAGTGTTTAGGTGGGAGTGTAGTGAGACATGGGAGGTCTGAGTGAAGAGTGTTTAGGTGGGAGTGTGAGGGGAGTGTAGTGAGAGATGGGAGGTCTAAGTGAAGAGTGTTTAGGCGGGAGTGTGAGGGGAGTGTAGTGAGAGATGGGAGGTCTGAGTGAAGAGTGTTTAGGCGGGAGTGTGAGGGGAGTGTAGTGAGAGACGGGAGATCTGAGTGAAGACTGTTTAGGTGGGAGTGTGAGGGGAGTGTAGTGAGAGATGGGAGGTCTGAGTGAAGAGTGTTTAGGTGGGAGGGGAGTGTAGTGAGAGACGGGAGGTCCGAGTGAAGAGTGTTTAGGCGGGAGTGGGAGGGGAGTGTAGTGAGAGACGGGAGGTCTAAGTGAAGAGTGTTTAGGCGGGAGTGTGAGGGGAGTGTAGTGAGAGACGGGAGATCTGAGTGAAGAGTGTTTAGGCGGGAGTGTGAGGGGAGTATAGTGAGAGATGGGAGGTCTGAGTGAAGAGTGTTTAGGTGGGAGTGTGAGGGGAGTGTAGTGAGAGATGGGAGGTCTGAGTGAAGAGTGTTTAGGCGGGAGTGTGAGGGGAGTGTAGTGAGAGATTGGAGGTCTGAGTGAAGAGTGTTTAGGCGGGAGTGTGAGGGGAGTGTAGTGAGAGATGGGAGGTCTGAGTGAAGAGTGTTTAGGTGGTAGTGTGAGGGGAGTGTAGTGAGAGATGGGAGGTCTAAGTGAAGACTGTTTAGGTGGGAGTGTGAGGGGAGTGTAGTGAGAGACGGGAGATCTGAGTGAAGAGTGTTTAGGCGGGAGTGTAGTGAGAGATGGGAGGTCTGAGTGAAGAATGTTTAGGCGGGAGTGTGAGGGGAGTGTAGTGAGAGACGGGAGATCTGAGTGAAGAGTGTTTAGGTGGGAGTGTGAGGGGAGTGTAGTGAGAGATGGGAGGTCTGAGTGAAGAGTGTTTAGGTGGGAGTGTGAGGGGAGTGTAGTGAGAGATGGGAGGTCTGAGTGAAGACTGTTTAGGTGGGAGTGTGTGGGGAGTGTAGTGAGACATGGGAGGTCTGAGTGAACAGGATTTAGGCGGGAGTGTGAGGGGAGTGTAGTGAGAGATGGGAGGTCTGAGTGAAGAGTGTTTAGACGGGGCTGCGGGAGTGGGAGGGGAGTGTAGTGAGAGATAGGAGGTCCGAGTGAAGAATGTTTAGGCGGGAGTGTGAGGGGAGTGTAGTGAGAGATGGGAGGTCCGAGTGAAGAGTATTTAGGCGGGAGTGGGAGGGGAGTGTAGTGAGAGATGGGAGGTCTGAGTGAAGATTGTTTAGGTGGGAGTGGGAGGGGAGTGTAGTGAGAGATGGGAGGTCTGAGTGAAAAGTGTTTAGGCGGGAGTGTGAGGGGAGTGTAGTGAGAGATGGGAGGTCTGAGTGAAGAGTGTTTATGCGGGAGTGTGAGGGGAGTGTAGTGAGAGATGGGAGGTCTGAGTGAAGAGTGTTTAGGCGGGAGTGTGAGGGTAGTGTAGTGAGAGATGGGAGGTCTGAGTGAAGAGTGTTTAGGTGGGAGGGGAGTGTAGTGAGAGACGGGAGGTCCGAGTGAAGAGTGTTTAGGCGGGAGTGGGAGGGGAGTGTAATGAGAGACGGGAGGTCTAAGTGAAGAGTGTTTAGGCGGGAGTGTGAGGGGAGTGTAGTGAGAGACGGGAGATCTGAGTGAAGAGTGTTTAGGCGGGAGTGTGAGGGGAGTGTAGTGAGAGATGGGAGGTCTGAGTGAAGAGTGTTTAGGTGGGAGTGTGAGGGGAGTGTAGTGAGAGATGGGAGGTCTGAGTGAAGAGTGTTTAGGCGGGAGTGTGAGGGGAGTGTAGTGAGAGATTGGAGGTCTGAGTGAAGAGTGTTTAGGTGGGAGTGTGAGGGTAGTGTAGTGAGAGATGGGAGGTCTGAGTGAAGAGTGTTTAGGTGGGAGTGTGAGGGGAGTGTAGTGAGAGATGGGAGGTCTGAGTGAAGAGTGTTTAGGTGGGAGTGTGAGGGGAGTGTAGTGAGAGATGGGAGGTCTGAGTGAAGAGTGTTTAGGTGGGAGTGTGAGGGGAGTGTAGTGAGAGATGGGAGGTCTGAGTGAAGACTGTTTAGGTGGGAGTGTGAGGGTAGTGTAGTGAGAGATGGGAGGTCTGAGTGAAGAGTGTTTGGGTGGGAGTGTGAGGGGAGTGTAGTGAGAGATGGGAGGTCTGAGTGAAGAGTGTTTAGGCGGGAGTGTAAGGGGAGTGTAGTGAGAGATGGGAGGTCTGAGTGAAGACTATTTAGGTGGGAGTGTGAAGGTAGTGTAGTGAGAGATGGGAGGTCTGAGTGAAGAGTGTTTGGGTGGGAGTGTGAGGGGAGTGTAGTGAGAGATGGGAGGTCTGAGTGAAGAGTGTTTAGGCGGGAGTGTAAGGGGAGTGTAGTGAGAGATGGGAGGTCTGAGTGAAGACTGTTTAGGTGGGAGTGTGAGGGGAGTGTAGTGAGAGATTGGAGGTCTGAGTGAAGAGAGTTTAGGCGGGAATGTGAGGGGAGTGTAGTGAGAGATGGGAGGTCTGAGTGAAGAATGTTTGGGTGGGAGTGTGAGGGGAGTGTAGTGAGAGATGGGAGGTCTGAGTGAAGAGTGTTTAGGCGGGGCTGCGGGAGTGTGAGGGGAGTGTAGTGAGAGATGGGAGGTCTGAGTGAAGAGTGTTTAGGTGGGAGTGGGATGGGAGTGTAGTGAGAGATGGGAGGTCTGAGTGATGAGTGTTTAGATGGGAGTGGGAGGGGAGTGTAGTGAGAGATGGGAGGTATGAGTGAAGAGTGTTTAGGTGGGAGTGTGAGGGGAGTGTAGCGAGAGATGGGAGGTCTGAGTGAAGTGTTTAGGCGGGAGTGTGAGGGGAGTGTAGTGAGAGATGGGAGGTCTGAGTGAACAGGATTTAGGCGGGAGTATGAGGGGAGTGTAGTGAGAGATGGGAGGTCTGAATGAAGAGTGTTTAGGCAGGAGTGTAGTGAGACATGGGAGGTCTGAGTGAAGAATGTTTAGGTGGGAGTGTGAGGGGAGTGTAGTGAGAGATGGGAGGTCTGAGTGAAGAGTGTTTAGGTGGGAGTGTGAGGGGAGTGTAGTGAGACATGGGAGGTCTGAGTGAAGAATGTTTAGGTGGGAGTGTGAGGGGAGTTTAGTGAGACATGGGAGGTCTGAGTGAAGAGTGTTTAGGCGGGGCTGCGGTAGTGTGAGGGGAGTGTAGTGAGAGATGGGAGGTTTGAGTGAAGAGTGTTTAGGTGGGAGTGTGAGGGGAGTGTAGTGAGAGATGGGAGGTCTGAGTGAAGAGTGTTTAGGTGGGAGTGTGAGGGGAGTGTAGTGAGAGATGGGAGGTCTGAGTGAAGAGTGTTTAGGTGGGAGTGTGAGGGGAGTGTAGTGAGACATGGGAGGTCTGAGTGAAGAATGTTTAGGCGGGAGTGTGAGGGGAGTGTAGTGAGACATGGGAGGTCTGAGTGAAGAGTGTTTAGGCGGGAGTGTAGTGAGACATGGGAGGTCTGAGTGAAGAATGTTTAGGTGGGAGTGGGAGGGGAGTGTAGTGAGAGATGGGAGGTCTGAGTGAAGAGTGTTTAGGCGGGAGTGTAGTGAGACATGGGAGGTCTGAGTGAAGAATGTTTAGGTGGGAGTGGGAGGGGAGTGTAGTGAGAGATGGGAGGTCTGAGTGAAGAGTGTTTAGGCGGGGCTGCGGGAGTGGGAGGGGAGTGTAGTGAGAGATAGGAGGTCCGAGTGAAGAATGTTTTTATTGTGTCTGTTATGTAAAATATGTATCATAATGTTATAATCACTTGCGTAATGTATTCTTATTTCATTTATTTTTGTAGAGATATGTGAAAGGAGTAGACAAACAAAGAATGGAGGGGTTGAGGGAGGAGATTGGTTTGAGAATATCAGTAGGAATCTAAGATGGGAGGTCTAAGTGAAGAGTGTTTAGGTGGGAGTGTAGTGAGACATGGGAGGTCTGAGTGAAGAGTGTTTAGGTGGGAGTGTAGTGAGACATGGGAGGTCTGAGTGAAGAGTGTTTAGGTGGGAGTGTGAGGGGAGTGTAGTGAGAGATGGGAGGTCTGAGTGAAGAGTGTTTAGGTGGGAGTGTGAGGGGAGTATAGTGAGAGATGGGAGGTCTGAGTGAAGAGTGTTTAGGTGGGAGTGTGAGGGGAATGTAGTGAGAGATGAGAGGTCTGAGTGAACAGGATTTAGGCGGGAGTGTGAGGGGAGTGTAGTGAGAGATGGCACGTCTGAGTGAAGAATGTTTAGGCGGGAGTGGGAGGGGAGTGTAGTGAGAGATGGGACGTTTGAGTGAAGAGTGTTTAGGCGGGGCTGCGGGAGTGTGAGGGGAGTGTAGTGAGAGATGGGAGGTCTGAGTGAAGAGTGTTTAGGCGGGGCTGCGGGAGTGTGAGGGGAGTGTAGTGAGAGATGGGAGGTCTGAGTGAAGAGTGTTTAGGTGGGAGTGGGATGGGAGTGTAGTGAGAGATGGGAGGTCTGAGTGATGAGTGTTTAGGTGGGAGTGGGAGGGGAGTGTAGTTAGAGATGGGAGGTATGAGTGAAGAGTGTTTAGGTGGGAGTGTGAGGGGAGTGTAGCGAGAGATGGGAGGTCTGAGTGAAGAGTGTTTAGGCGGGAGTGTGAGGGGAGTGTAGTGAGAGATGGGAGGTCTGAGTGAACAGGATTTAGGCGGGAGTATGAGGGGAGTGTAGTGAGAGATGGGAGGTCTGAATGAAGAGTGTTTAGGCAGGAGTGTAGTGAGACATGGGAGGTCTGAGTGAAGAATGTTTAGGTGGGAGTCTCAGGGGAGTGTAGTGAGAGATGGGAGGTCTGAGTGAAGAGTGTTTAGGCGGGGCTGCGGTAGTGTGAGGGGAGTGTAGTGAGAGATGGGAGGTTTGAGTGAAGAGTGTTTAGGTGGGAGTGTGAGGGGAGTGTAGTGAGAGATGGGAGGTCTGAGTGAAGAGTGTTTAGGTGGGAGTGTGAGGGGAGTGTAGTGAGAGATGGGAGGTCTGAGTGAAGAGTGTTTAGGTGGGAGTGTGAGGGGAGTGTAGTGAGACATGGGAGGTCTGAGTGAAGAATGTTTAGGCGGGAGTGTGAGGGGAGTGTAGTGAGACATGGGAGGTCTGAGTGAAGAGTGTTTAGGCGGGGCTGCGGTAGTGTGAGGGGAGTGTAGTGAGAGATGGGAGGTCTGAGTGAAGAGTGTTTAGGTGGGAGTGTAGTGAGAGATGGAAGGTCTGAGTGAAGAGTGTTTAGGTGGGAGTGTGAGGGGAGTGTAGTGAGACATGGGAGGTCTGAGTGAAGAGTGTTTAGGCGGGGCTGCGGTAGTGTGAGGGGAGTGTAGTGAGAGATGGGAGGTCTGAGTGAAGAATGTTTAGGTGGGAGTGTAAGGGGAGTGTAGTGAGAGATAGGAGGTCCAAGTGAAGAATGTTTTTATTGTGTCTGTTATGTAATATATGTATCATAATGTTATAATCACTTGCGTAATGTATTCTTATTTCATTTATTTTTGTAGAGATATGTGAAAGGAGTAGACAAACAAAGAATGGAGGGGTTGAGGGAGGAGATTGGTTTGAGAATATCAGTAGGAATCTAAGATGGGAGGTCTAAGTGAAGAGTGTTTAGGTGGGAGTGTAGTGAGACATGGGAGGTCTGAGTGAAGAGTGTTTAGGTGGGAGTGTAGTGAGAGATGGGAGGTCTGAGTGAAGATTGTTTAGGTGGGAGTGGGAGGGGAGTGTAGTGAGAGATGGGAGGTCTGAGTGAAAAGTGTTTAGGCGGGAGTGTGAGGGGAGTGTAGTGAGAGATGGGAGGTCTGAGTGAAGAGTGTTTAGGCGGGAGTGTGAGGGGAGTGTAGTGAGAGACGGGAGGTCTGAGTGAAGAGTGTTTAGGTGGGAGGGGAGTGTAGTGAGAGACGGGAGGTCCGAGTGAAGAGTGTTTAGGCGGGAGTGGGAGGGGAGTGTAATGAGAGACGGGAGGTCTAAGTGAAGAGTGTTTAGGCGGGAGTGTGAGGGGAGTGTAGTGAGAGACGGGAGATCTGAGTGAAGAGTGTTTAGGCGGGAGTGTGAGGGGAGTGTAGTGAGAGATGGGAGGTCTGAGTGAAGAGTGTTTAGGTGGGAGTGTGAGGGGAGTGTAGTGAGAGATGGGAGGTCTGAGTGAAGAGTGTTTAGGCGGGAGTGTGAGGGGAGTGTAGTGAGAGATTGGAGGTCTGAGTGAAGAGTGTTTAGGTGGGAGTGTGAGGGTAGTGTAGTGAGAGATGGGAGGTCTGAGTGAAGAGTGTTTAGGTGGGAGTGTGAGGGGAGTGTAGTGAGAGATGGGAGGTCTGAGTGAAGAGTGTTTAGGTGGGAGTGTGAGGGGAGTGTAGTGAGAGATGGGAGGTCTGAGTGAAGAGTGTTTAGGTGGGAGTGTGAGGGGAGTGTAGTGAGAGATGGGAGGTCTGAGTGAAGACTGTTTAGGTGGGAGTGTGAGGGTAGTGTAGTGAGAGATGGGAGGTCTGAGTGAAGAGTGTTTGGGTGGGAGTGTGAGGGGAGTGTAGTGAGAGATGGGAGGTCTGAGTGAAGAGTGTTTAGGCGGGAGTGTAAGGGGAGTGTAGTGAGAGATGGGAGGTCTGAGTGAAGACTGTTTAGGTGGGAGTGTGAAGGTAGTGTAGTGAGAGATGGGAGGTCTGAGTGAAGAGTGTTTGGGTGGGAGTGTGAGGGGAGTGTAGTGAGAGATGGGAGGTCTGAGTGAAGAGTGTTTAGGCGGGAGTGTAAGGGGAGTGTAGTGAGAGATGGGAGGTCTGAGTGAAGACTGTTTAGGTGGGAGTGTGAGGGGAGTGTAGTGAGAGATGGGAGGTCTGAGTGAAGAGAGTTTAGGCGGGAATGTGAGGGGAGTGTAGTGAGAGATAGGAGGTCTGAGTGAAGAATGTTTGGGTGGGAGTGTGAGGGGAGTGTAGTGAGAGATGGGAGGTCTGAGTGAAGAGTGTTTAGGCGGGGCTGCGGGAGTGTGAGGGGAGTGTAGTGAGAGATGGGAGGTCTGAGTGAAGAGTGTTTAGGTGGGAGTGGGATGGGAGTGTAGTGAGAGATGGGAGGTCTGAGTGATGAGTGTTTAGATGGGAGTGGGAGGGGAGTGTAGTGAGAGATGGGAGGTCTGAGTGAAGAATGTTTAGGTGGGAGTGTAAGGGGAGTGTAGTGAGAGATGGGAGGTCTGAGTGAAGAGTGTTTAGGTGGGAGTGTGAGGGGAGTGTAGTGAGACATGGGAGGTCTGAGTGAAGAATGTTTAGGCGGGAGTGTGAGGGGAGTGTAGTGAGACATGGGAGGTCTGAGTGAAGAGTGTTTAGGCGGGAGTGTGAGGGGAGTGTAGTGAGACATGGGAGGTCTGAGTGAAGAGTGTTTAGGCGGGGCTGCGGTAGTGTGAGGGGAGTGTAGTGAGAGATGGGAGGTCTGAGTGAAGAGTGTTTAGGCGGGAGTGTAGTGAGACATGGGAGGTCTGAGTGAAGAATGTTTAGGTGGGAGTGGGAGGGGAGTGTAGTGAGAGATGGGAGGTCTGAGTGAAGAGTGTTTAGGCGGGAGTGTAGTGAGACATGGGAGGTCTGAGTGAAGAATGTTTAGGTGGGAGTGGGAGGGGAGTGTAGTGAGAGATGGGAGGTCTGAGTGAAGAGTGTTTAGGCGGGGCTGCGGGAGTGGCAGGGGAGTGTAGTGAGAGATAGGAGGTCCGAGTGAAGAATGTTTTTATTGTGTCTGTTATGTAAAATATGTATCATAATGTTATAATCACTTGCGTAATGTATTCTTATTTCATTTATTTTTGTAGAGATATGTGAAAGGAGTAGACAAACAAAGAATGGAGGGGTTGAGGGAGGAGATTGGTTTGAGAATATCAGTAGGAATCTAAGATGGGAGGTCTAAGTGAAGAGTGTTTAGGTGGGAGTGTAGTGAGACATGGGAGGTCTGAGTGAAGAGTGTTTAGGTGGGAGTGTAGTGAGACATGGGAGGTCTGAGTGAAGAGTGTTTAGGTGGGAGTGTGAGGGGAGTGTAGTGAGAGATGGGAGGTCTGAGTGAAGAGTGTTTAGGTGGGAGTGTGAGGGGAGTATAGTGAGAGATGGGAGGTCTGAGTGAAGAGTGTTTAGGTGGGAGTGTGAGGGGAGTGTAGTGAGAGATGGGAGGTCTGAGTGAAGACTGTTTAGGTGGGAGTGTGTGGGGAGTGTAGTGAGACATGGGAGGTCTGAGTGAACAGGATTTAGGCGGGAGTGTGAGGGGAGTGTAGTGAGAGATGGGAGGTCTGAGTGAAGAGTGTTTAGACGGGGCTGCGGGAGTGGGAGGGGAGTGTAGTGAGAGATAGGAGGTCCGAGTGAAGAATGTTTAGGCGGGAGTGTGAGGGGAGTGTAGTGAGAGATGGGAGGTCCGAGTGAAGAGTATTTAGGCGGGAGTGGGAGGGGAGTGTAGTGAGAGATGGGAGGTCTGAGTGAAGATTGTTTAGGTGGGAGTGGGAGGGGAGTGTAGTGAGAGATGGGAGGTCTGAGTGAAAAGTGTTTAGGCGGGAGTGTGAGGGGAGTGTAGTGAGAGATGGGAGGTCTGAGTGAAGAGTGTTTATGCGGGAGTGTGAGGGGAGTGTAGTGAGAGATGGGAGGTCTGAGTGAAGAGTGTTTAGGCGGGAGTGTGAGGGTAGTGTAGTGAGAGATGGGAGGTCTGAGTGAAGAGTGTTTAGGTGGGAGGGGAGTGTAGTGAGAGACGGGAGGTCCGAGTGAAGAGTGTTTAGGCGGGAGTGGGAGGGGAGTGTAATGAGAGACGGGAGGTCTAAGTGAAGAGTGTTTAGGCGGGAGTGTGAGGGGAGTGTAGTGAGAGACGGGAGATCTGAGTGAAGAGTGTTTAGGCGGGAGTGTGAGGGGAGTGTAGTGAGAGATGGGAGGTCTGAGTGAAGAGTGTTTAGGTGGGAGTGTGAGGGGAGTGTAGTGAGAGATGGGAGGTCTGAGTGAAGAGTGTTTAGGCGGGAGTGTGAGGGGAGTGTAGTGAGAGATTGGAGGTCTGAGTGAAGAGTGTTTAGGTGGGAGTGTGAGGGTAGTGTAGTGAGAGATGGGAGGTCTGAGTGAAGAGTGTTTAGGTGGGAGTGTGAGGGGAGTGTAGTGAGAGATGGGAGGTCTGAGTGAAGAGTGTTTAGGTGGGAGTGTGAGGGGAGTGTAGTGAGAGATGGGAGGTCTGAGTGAAGAGTGTTTAGGTGGGAGTGTGAGGGGAGTGTAGTGAGAGATGGGAGGTCTGAGTGAAGACTGTTTAGGTGGGAGTGTGAGGGTAGTGTAGTGAGAGATGGGAGGTCTGAGTGAAGAGTGTTTGGGTGGGAGTGTGAGGGGAGTGTAGTGAGAGATGGGAGGTCTGAGTGAAGAGTGTTTAGGCGGGAGTGTAAGGGGAGTGTAGTGAGAGATGGGAGGTCTGAGTGAAGACTATTTAGGTGGGAGTGTGAAGGTAGTGTAGTGAGAGATGGGAGGTCTGAGTGAAGAGTGTTTGGGTGGGAGTGTGAGGGGAGTGTAGTGAGAGATGGGAGGTCTGAGTGAAGAGTGTTTAGGCGGGAGTGTAAGGGGAGTGTAGTGAGAGATGGGAGGTCTGAGTGAAGACTGTTTAGGTGGGAGTGTGAGGGGAGTGTAGTGAGAGATTGGAGGTCTGAGTGAAGAGAGTTTAGGCGGGAATGTGAGGGGAGTGTAGTGAGAGATGGGAGGTCTGAGTGAAGAATGTTTGGGTGGGAGTGTGAGGGGAGTGTAGTGAGAGATGGGAGGTCTGAGTGAAGAGTGTTTAGGCGGGGCTGCGGGAGTGTGAGGGGAGTGTAGTGAGAGATGGGAGGTCTGAGTGAAGAGTGTTTAGGTGGGAGTGGGATGGGAGTGTAGTGAGAGATGGGAGGTCTGAGTGATGAGTGTTTAGATGGGAGTGGGAGGGGAGTGTAGTGAGAGATGGGAGGTATGAGTGAAGAGTGTTTAGGTGGGAGTGTGAGGGGAGTGTAGCGAGAGATGGGAGGTCTGAGTGAAGTGTTTAGGCGGGAGTGTGAGGGGAGTGTAGTGAGAGATGGGAGGTCTGAGTGAACAGGATTTAGGCGGGAGTATGAGGGGAGTGTAGTGAGAGATGGGAGGTCTGAATGAAGAGTGTTTAGGCAGGAGTGTAGTGAGACATGGGAGGTCTGAGTGAAGAATGTTTAGGTGGGAGTGTGAGGGGAGTGTAGTGAGAGATGGGAGGTCTGAGTGAAGAGTGTTTAGGTGGGAGTGTGAGGGGAGTGTAGTGAGACATGGGAGGTCTGAGTGAAGAATGTTTAGGTGGGAGTGTGAGGGGAGTTTAGTGAGACATGGGAGGTCTGAGTGAAGAGTGTTTAGGCGGGGCTGCGGTAGTGTGAGGGGAGTGTAGTGAGAGATGGGAGGTTTGAGTGAAGAGTGTTTAGGTGGGAGTGTGAGGGGAGTGTAGTGAGAGATGGGAGGTCTGAGTGAAGAGTGTTTAGGTGGGAGTGTGAGGGGAGTGTAGTGAGAGATGGGAGGTCTGAGTGAAGAGTGTTTAGGTGGGAGTGTGAGGGGAGTGTAGTGAGACATGGGAGGTCTGAGTGAAGAATGTTTAGGCGGGAGTGTGAGGGGAGTGTAGTGAGACATGGGAGGTCTGAGTGAAGAGTGTTTAGGCGGGAGTGTAGTGAGACATGGGAGGTCTGAGTGAAGAATGTTTAGGTGGGAGTGGGAGGGGAGTGTAGTGAGAGATGGGAGGTCTGAGTGAAGAGTGTTTAGGCGGGAGTGTAGTGAGACATGGGAGGTCTGAGTGAAGAATGTTTAGGTGGGAGTGGGAGGGGAGTGTAGTGAGAGATGGGAGGTCTGAGTGAAGAGTGTTTAGGCGGGGCTGCGGGAGTGGGAGGGGAGTGTAGTGAGAGATAGGAGGTCCGAGTGAAGAATGTTTTTATTGTGTCTGTTATGTAAAATATGTATCATAATGTTATAATCACTTGCGTAATGTATTCTTATTTCATTTATTTTTGTAGAGATATGTGAAAGGAGTAGACAAACAAAGAATGGAGGGGTTGAGGGAGGAGATTGGTTTGAGAATATCAGTAGGAATCTAAGATGGGAGGTCTAAGTGAAGAGTGTTTAGGTGGGAGTGTAGTGAGACATGGGAGGTCTGAGTGAAGAGTGTTTAGGTGGGAGTGTAGTGAGACATGGGAGGTCTGAGTGAAGAGTGTTTAGGTGGGAGTGTGAGGGGAGTGTAGTGAGAGATGGGAGGTCTGAGTGAAGAGTGTTTAGGTGGGAGTGTGAGGGGAGTATAGTGAGAGATGGGAGGTCTGAGTGAAGAGTGTTTAGGTGGGAGTGTGAGGGGAATGTAGTGAGAGATGAGAGGTCTGAGTGAACAGGATTTAGGCGGGAGTGTGAGGGGAGTGTAGTGAGAGATGGCACGTCTGAGTGAAGAATGTTTAGGCGGGAGTGGGAGGGGAGTGTAGTGAGAGATGGGACGTTTGAGTGAAGAGTGTTTAGGCGGGGCTGCGGGAGTGTGAGGGGAGTGTAGTGAGAGATGGGAGGTCTGAGTGAAGAGTGTTTAGGCGGGGCTGCGGGAGTGTGAGGGGAGTGTAGTGAGAGATGGGAGGTCTGAGTGAAGAGTGTTTAGGTGGGAGTGGGATGGGAGTGTAGTGAGAGATGGGAGGTCTGAGTGATGAGTGTTTAGGTGGGAGTGGGAGGGGAGTGTAGTTAGAGATGGGAGGTATGAGTGAAGAGTGTTTAGGTGGGAGTGTGAGGGGAGTGTAGCGAGAGATGGGAGGTCTGAGTGAAGAGTGTTTAGGCGGGAGTGTGAGGGGAGTGTAGTGAGAGATGGGAGGTCTGAGTGAACAGGATTTAGGCGGGAGTATGAGGGGAGTGTAGTGAGAGATGGGAGGTCTGAATGAAGAGTGTTTAGGCAGGAGTGTAGTGAGACATGGGAGGTCTGAGTGAAGAATGTTTAGGTGGGAGTCTCAGGGGAGTGTAGTGAGAGATGGGAGGTCTGAGTGAAGAGTGTTTAGGCGGGGCTGCGGTAGTGTGAGGGGAGTGTAGTGAGAGATGGGAGGTTTGAGTGAAGAGTGTTTAGGTGGGAGTGTGAGGGGAGTGTAGTGAGAGATGGGAGGTCTGAGTGAAGAGTGTTTAGGTGGGAGTGTGAGGGGAGTGTAGTGAGAGATGGGAGGTCTGAGTGAAGAGTGTTTAGGTGGGAGTGTGAGGGGAGTGTAGTGAGACATGGGAGGTCTGAGTGAAGAATGTTTAGGCGGGAGTGTGAGGGGAGTGTAGTGAGACATGGGAGGTCTGAGTGAAGAGTGTTTAGGCGGGGCTGCGGTAGTGTGAGGGGAGTGTAGTGAGAGATGGGAGGTCTGAGTGAAGAGTGTTTAGGTGGGAGTGTAGTGAGAGATGGAAGGTCTGAGTGAAGAGTGTTTAGGTGGGAGTGTGAGGGGAGTGTAGTGAGACATGGGAGGTCTGAGTGAAGAGTGTTTAGGCGGGGCTGCGGTAGTGTGAGGGGAGTGTAGTGAGAGATGGGAGGTCTGAGTGAAGAATGTTTAGGTGGGAGTGTAAGGGGAGTGTAGTGAGAGATAGGAGGTCCAAGTGAAGAATGTTTTTATTGTGTCTGTTATGTAATATATGTATCATAATGTTATAATCACTTGCGTAATGTATTCTTATTTCATTTATTTTTGTAGAGATATGTGAAAGGAGTAGACAAACAAAGAATGGAGGGGTTGAGGGAGGAGATTGGTTTGAGAATATCAGTAGGAATCTAAGATGGGAGGTCTAAGTGAAGAGTGTTTAGGTGGGAGTGTAGTGAGACATGGGAGGTCTGAGTGAAGAGTGTTTAGGTGGGAGTGTAGTGAGAGATGGGAGGTCTGAGTGAAGATTGTTTAGGTGGGAGTGGGAGGGGAGTGTAGTGAGAGATGGGAGGTCTGAGTGAAAAGTGTTTAGGCGGGAGTGTGAGGGGAGTGTAGTGAGAGATGGGAGGTCTGAGTGAAGAGTGTTTAGGCGGGAGTGTGAGGGGAGTGTAGTGAGAGACGGGAGGTCTGAGTGAAGAGTGTTTAGGTGGGAGGGGAGTGTAGTGAGAGACGGGAGGTCCGAGTGAAGAGTGTTTAGGCGGGAGTGGGAGGGGAGTGTAATGAGAGACGGGAGGTCTAAGTGAAGAGTGTTTAGGCGGGAGTGTGAGGGGAGTGTAGTGAGAGACGGGAGATCTGAGTGAAGAGTGTTTAGGCGGGAGTGTGAGGGGAGTGTAGTGAGAGATGGGAGGTCTGAGTGAAGAGTGTTTAGGTGGGAGTGTGAGGGGAGTGTAGTGAGAGATGGGAGGTCTGAGTGAAGAGTGTTTAGGCGGGAGTGTGAGGGGAGTGTAGTGAGAGATTGGAGGTCTGAGTGAAGAGTGTTTAGGTGGGAGTGTGAGGGTAGTGTAGTGAGAGATGGGAGGTCTGAGTGAAGAGTGTTTAGGTGGGAGTGTGAGGGGAGTGTAGTGAGAGATGGGAGGTCTGAGTGAAGAGTGTTTAGGTGGGAGTGTGAGGGGAGTGTAGTGAGAGATGGGAGGTCTGAGTGAAGAGTGTTTAGGTGGGAGTGTGAGGGGAGTGTAGTGAGAGATGGGAGGTCTGAGTGAAGACTGTTTAGGTGGGAGTGTGAGGGTAGTGTAGTGAGAGATGGGAGGTCTGAGTGAAGAGTGTTTGGGTGGGAGTGTGAGGGGAGTGTAGTGAGAGATGGGAGGTCTGAGTGAAGAGTGTTTAGGCGGGAGTGTAAGGGGAGTGTAGTGAGAGATGGGAGGTCTGAGTGAAGACTGTTTAGGTGGGAGTGTGAAGGTAGTGTAGTGAGAGATGGGAGGTCTGAGTGAAGAGTGTTTGGGTGGGAGTGTGAGGGGAGTGTAGTGAGAGATGGGAGGTCTGAGTGAAGAGTGTTTAGGCGGGAGTGTAAGGGGAGTGTAGTGAGAGATGGGAGGTCTGAGTGAAGACTGTTTAGGTGGGAGTGTGAGGGGAGTGTAGTGAGAGATGGGAGGTCTGAGTGAAGAGAGTTTAGGCGGGAATGTGAGGGGAGTGTAGTGAGAGATAGGAGGTCTGAGTGAAGAATGTTTGGGTGGGAGTGTGAGGGGAGTGTAGTGAGAGATGGGAGGTCTGAGTGAAGAGTGTTTAGGCGGGGCTGCGGGAGTGTGAGGGGAGTGTAGTGAGAGATGGGAGGTCTGAGTGAAGAGTGTTTAGGTGGGAGTGGGATGGGAGTGTAGTGAGAGATGGGAGGTCTGAGTGATGAGTGTTTAGATGGGAGTGGGAGGGGAGTGTAGTGAGAGATGGGAGGTCTGAGTGAAGAATGTTTAGGTGGGAGTGTAAGGGGAGTGTAGTGAGAGATGGGAGGTCTGAGTGAAGAGTGTTTAGGTGGGAGTGTGAGGGGAGTGTAGTGAGACATGGGAGGTCTGAGTGAAGAATGTTTAGGCGGGAGTGTGAGGGGAGTGTAGTGAGACATGGGAGGTCTGAGTGAAGAGTGTTTAGGCGGGAGTGTGAGGGGAGTGTAGTGAGACATGGGAGGTCTGAGTGAAGAGTGTTTAGGCGGGGCTGCGGTAGTGTGAGGGGAGTGTAGTGAGAGATGGGAGGTCTGAGTGAAGAGTGTTTAGGCGGGAGTGTAGTGAGACATGGGAGGTCTGAGTGAAGAATGTTTAGGTGGGAGTGGGAGGGGAGTGTAGTGAGAGATGGGAGGTCTGAGTGAAGAGTGTTTAGGCGGGAGTGTAGTGAGACATGGGAGGTCTGAGTGAAGAATGTTTAGGTGGGAGTGGGAGGGGAGTGTAGTGAGAGATGGGAGGTCTGAGTGAAGAGTGTTTAGGCGGGGCTGCGGGAGTGGGAGGGGAGTGTAGTGAGAGATAGGAGGTCCGAGTGAAGAATGTTTTTATTGTGTCTGTTATGTAAAATATGTATCATAATGTTATAATCACTTGCGTAATGTATTCTTATTTCATTTATTTTTGTAGAGATATGTGAAAGGAGTAGACAAACAAAGAATGGAGGGGTTGAGGGAGGAGATTGGTTTGAGAATATCAGTAGGAATCTAAGATGGGAGGTCTAAGTGAAGAGTGTTTAGGTGGGAGTGTAGTGAGACATGGGAGGTCTGAGTGAAGAGTGTTTAGGTGGGAGTGTAGTGAGACATGGGAGGTCTGAGTGAAGAGTGTTTAGGTGGGAGTGTGAGGGGAGTGTAGTGAGAGATGGGAGGTCTGAGTGAAGAGTGTTTAGGTGGGAGTGTGAGGGGAGTATAGTGAGAGATGGGAGGTCTGAGTGAAGAGTGTTTAGGTGGGAGTGTGAGGGGAATGTAGTGAGAGATGAGAGGTCTGAGTGAACAGGATTTAGGCGGGAGTGTGAGGGGAGTGTAGTGAGAGATGGCACGTCTGAGTGAAGAATGTTTAGGCGGGAGTGGGAGGGGAGTGTAGTGAGAGATGGGACGTTTGAGTGAAGAGTGTTTAGGCGGGGCTGCGGGAGTGTGAGGGGAGTGTAGTGAGAGATGGGAGGTCTGAGTGAAGAGTGTTTAGGCGGGGCTGCGGGAGTGTGAGGGGAGTGTAGTGAGAGATGGGAGGTCTGAGTGAAGAGTGTTTAGGTGGGAGTGGGATGGGAGTGTAGTGAGAGATGGGAGGTCTGAGTGATGAGTGTTTAGGTGGGAGTGGGAGGGGAGTGTAGTTAGAGATGGGAGGTATGCGTGAAGAGTGTTTAGGTGGGAGTGTGAGGGGAGTGTAGCGAGAGATGGGAGGTCTGAGTGAAGAGTGTTTAGGCGGGAGTGTGAGGGGAGTGTAGTGAGAGATGGGAGGTCTGAGTGAACAGGATTTAGGCGGGAGTATGAGGGGAGTGTAGTGAGAGATGGGAGGTCTGAATGAAGAGTGTTTAGGCAGGAGTGTAGTGAGACATGGGAGGTCTGAGTGAAGAATGTTTAGGTGGGAGTCTCAGGGGAGTGTAGTGAGAGATGGGAGGTCTGAGTGAAGAGTGTTTAGGCGGGGCTGCGGTAGTGTGAGGGGAGTGTAGTGAGAGATGGGAGGTTTGAGTGAAGAGTGTTTAGGTGGGAGTGTGAGGGGAGTGTAGTGAGAGATGGGAGGTCTGAGTGAAGAGTGTTTAGGTGGGAGTGTGAGGGGAGTGTAGTGAGAGATGGGAGGTCTGAGTGAAGAGTGTTTAGGTGGGAGTGTGAGGGGAGTGTAGTGAGACATGGGAGGTCTGAGTGAAGAATGTTTAGGCGGGAGTGTGAGGGGAGTGTAGTGAGACATGGGAGGTCTGAGTGAAGAGTGTTTAGGCGGGGCTGCGGTAGTGTGAGGGGAGTGTAGTGAGAGATGGGAGGTCTGAGTGAAGAGTGTTTAGGTGGGAGTGTAGTGAGAGATGGAAGGTCTGAGTGAAGAGTGTTTAGGTGGGAGTGTGAGGGGAGTGTAGTGAGACATGGGAGGTCTGAGTGAAGAGTGTTTAGGCGGGGCTGCGGTAGTGTGAGGGGAGTGTAGTGAGAGATGGGAGGTCTGAGTGAAGAATGTTTTTATTGTGTCTGTTATGTAAAATATGTATCATAATGTTATAATCACTTGCGTAATGTATTCTTATTTCATTTATTTTTGTAGAGATATGTGAAAGGAGTAGACAAACAAAGAATGGAGGGGTTGAGGGAGGAGATTGGTTTGAGAATATCAGTAGGAATCTAAGATGGGAGGTCTAAGTGAAGAGTGTTTAGGTGGGAGTGTAGTGAGACATGGGAGGTCTGAGTGAAGAGTGTTTAGGTGGGAGTGTAGTGAGAGATGGGAGGTCTGAGTGAAGATTGTTTAGGTGGGAGTGGGAGGGGAGTGTAGTGAGAGATGGGAGGTCTGAGTGAAAAGTGTTTAGGCGGGAGTGTGAGGGGAGTGTAGTGAGAGATGGGAGGTCTGAGTGAAGAGTGTTTAGGCGGGAGTGTGAGGGGAGTGTAGTGAGAGACGGGAGGTCTGAGTGAAGAGTGTTTAGGCGGGAGTGTGAGGGTAGTGTAGTGAGAGATGGGAGGTCTGAGTGAAGAGTGTTTAGGTGGGAGGGGAGTGTAGTGAGAGACGGGAGGTCCGAGTGAAGAGTGTTTAGGCGGGAGTGGGAGGGGAGTGTAATGAGAGACGGGAGGTCTAAGTGAAGAGTGTTTAGGCGGGAGTGTGAGGGGAGTGTAGTGAGAGACGGGAGATCTGAGTGAAGAGTGTTTAGGCGGGAGTGTGAGGGGAGTGTAGTGAGAGATGGGAGGTCTGAGTGAAGAGTGTTTAGGTGGGAGTGTGAGGGGAGTGTAGTGAGAGATGGGAGGTCTGAGTGAAGAGTGTTTAGGCGGGAGTGTGAGGGGAGTGTAGTGAGAGATTGGAGGTCTGAGTGAAGAGTGTTTAGGTGGGAGTGTGAGGGTAGTGTAGTGAGAGATGGGAGGTCTGAGTGAAGAGTGTTTAGGTGGGAGTGTGAGGGGAGTGTAGTGAGAGATGGGAGGTCTGAGTGAAGAGTGTTTAGGTGGGAGTGTGAGGGGAGTGTAGTGAGAGATGGGAGGTCTGAGTGAAGAGTGTTTAGGTGGGAGTGTGAGGGGAGTGTAGTGAGAGATGGGAGGTCTGAGTGAAGACTGTTTAGGTGGGAGTGTGAGGGTAGTGTAGTGAGAGATGGGAGGTCTGAGTGAAGAGTGTTTGGGTGGGAGTGTGAGGGGAGTGTAGTGAGAGATGGGAGGTCTGAGTGAAGAGTGTTTAGGCGGGAGTGTAAGGGGAGTGTAGTGAGAGATGGGAGGTCTGAGTGAAGACTGTTTAGGTGGGAGTGTGAAGGTAGTGTAGTGAGAGATGGGAGGTCTGAGTGAAGAGTGTTTGGGTGGGAGTGTGAGGGGAGTGTAGTGAGAGATGGGAGGTCTGAGTGAAGAGTGTTTAGGCGGGAGTGTAAGGGGAGTGTAGTGAGAGATGGGAGGTCTGAGTGAAGACTGTTTAGGTGGGAGTGTGAGGGGAGTGTAGTGAGAGATGGGAGGTCTGAGTGAAGAGAGTTTAGGCGGGAATGTGAGGGGAGTGTAGTGAGAGATAGGAGGTCTGAGTGAAGAATGTTTGGGTGGGAGTGTGAGGGGAGTGTAGTGAGAGATGGGAGGTCTGAGTGAAGAGTGTTTAGGCGGGGCTGCGGGAGTGTGAGGGGAGTGTAGTGAGAGATGGGAGGTCTGAGTGAAGAGTGTTTAGGTGGGAGTGGGATGGGAGTGTAGTGAGAGATGGGAGGTCTGAGTGATGAGTGTTTAGATGGGAGTGGGAGGGGAGTGTAGTGAGAGATGGGAGGTCTGAGTGAAGAATGTTTAGGTGGGAGTGTAAGGGGAGTGTAGTGAGAGATGGGAGGTCTGAGTGAAGAGTGTTTAGGTGGGAGTGTGAGGGGAGTGTAGTGAGACATGGGAGGTCTGAGTGAAGAATGTTTAGGCGGGAGTGTGAGGGGAGTGTAGTGAGACATGGGAGGTCTGAGTGAAGAGTGTTTAGGCGGGAGTGTGAGGGGAGTGTAGTGAGACATGGGAGGTCTGAGTGAAGAGTGTTTAGGCGGGGCTGCGGTAGTGTGAGGGGAGTGTAGTGAGAGATGGGAGGTCTGAGTGAAGAGTGTTTAGGCGGGAGTGTAGTGAGACATGGGAGGTCTGAGTGAAGAATGTTTAGGTGGGAGTGGGAGGGGAGTGTAGTGAGAGATGGGAGGTCTGAGTGAAGAGTGTTTAGGCGGGAGTGTAGTGAGACATGGGAGGTCTTAGTGAAGAATGTTTAGGTGGGAGTGGGAGGGGAGTGTAGTGAGAGATGGGAGGTCTGAGTGAAGAGTGTTTAGGCGGGGCTGCGGGAGTGGGAGGGGAGTGTAGTGAGAGATAGGAGGTCCGAGTGAAGAATGTTTTTATTGTGTCTGTTATGTAAAATATGTATCATAATGTTATAATCACTTGCGTAATGTATTCTTATTTCATTTATTTTTGTAGAGATATGTGAAAGGAGTAGACAAACAAAGAATGGAGGGGTTGAGGGAGGAGATTGGTTTGAGAATATCAGTAGGAATCTAAGATGGGAGGTCTAAGTGAAGAGTGTTTAGGTGGGAGTGTAGTGAGACATGGGAGGTCTGAGTGAAGAGTGTTTAGGTGGGAGTGTAGTGAGACATGGGAGGTCTGAGTGAAGAGTGTTTAGGTGGGAGTGTGAGGGGAGTGTAGTGAGAGATGGGAGGTCTAAGTGAAGAGTGTTTAGGCGGGAGTGTGAGGGGAGTGTAGTGAGAGATGGGAGGTCTGAGTGAAGAGTGTTTAGGCGGGAGTGTGAGGGGAGTGTAGTGAGAGACGGGAGATCTGAGTGAAGACTGTTTAGGTGGGAGTGTGAGGGGAGTGTAGTGAGAGATGGGAGGTCTGAGTGAAGAGTGTTTAGGCGGGAGTGTAAGGGGAGTGTAGTTAGAGATGGGAGGTATGAGTGAAGAGTGTTTAGGTGGGAGTGTGAGGGGAGTGTAGCGAGAGATGGGAGGTCTGAGTGAAGAGTGTTTAGGCGGGAGTGTGAGGGGAGTGTAGTGAGAGATGGGAGGTCTGAGTGAACAGGATTTAGGCGGGAGTATGAGGGGAGTGTAGTGAGAGATGGGAGGTCTGAATGAAGAGTGTTTAGGCAGGAGTGTAGTGAGACATGGGAGGTCTGAGTGAAGAATGTTTAGGTGGGAGTCTCAGGGGAGTGTAGTGAGAGATGGGAGGTCTGAGTGAAGAGTGTTTAGGCGGGGCTGCGGTAGTGTGAGGGGAGTGTAGTGAGAGATGGGAGGTTTGAGTGAAGAGTGTTTAGGTGGGAGTGTGAGGGGAGTGTAGTGAGAGATGGGAGGTCTGAGTGAAGAGTGTTTAGGTGGGAGTGTGAGGGGAGTGTAGTGAGAGATGGGAGGTCTGAGTGAAGAGTGTTTAGGTGGGAGTGTGAGGGGAGTGTAGTGAGACATGGGAGGTCTGAGTGAAGAATGTTTAGGCGGGAGTGTGAGGGGAGTGTAGTGAGACATGGGAGGTCTGAGTGAAGAGTGTTTAGGCGGGGCTGCGGTAGTGTGAGGGGAGTGTAGTGAGAGATGGGAGGTCTGAGTGAAGAGTGTTTAGGTGGGAGTGTAGTGAGAGATGGAAGGTCTGAGTGAAGAGTGTTTAGGTGGGAGTGTGAGGGGAGTGTAGTGAGACATGGGAGGTCTGAGTGAAGAGTGTTTAGGCGGGGCTGCGGTAGTGTGAGGGGAGTGTAGTGAGAGATGGGAGGTCTGAGTGAAGAATGTTTAGGTGGGAGTGTAAGGGGAGTGTAGTGAGAGATAGGAGGTCCAAGTGAAGAATGTTTTTATTGTGTCTGTTATGTAAAATATGTATCATAATGTTATAATCACTTGCGTAATGTATTCTTATTTCATTTATTTTTGTAGAGATATGTGAAAGGAGTAGACAAACAAAGAATGGAGGGGTTGAGGGAGGAGATTGGTTTGAGAATATCAGTAGGAATCTAAGATGGGAGGTCTAAGTGAAGAGTGTTTAGGTGGGAGTGTAGTGAGACATGGGAGGTCTGAGTGAAGAGTGTTTAGGTGGGAGTGTAGTGAGAGATGGGAGGTCTGAGTGAAGATTGTTTAGGTGGGAGTGGGAGGGGAGTGTAGTGAGAGATGGGAGGTCTGAGTGAAAAGTGTTTAGGCGGGAGTGTGAGGGGAGTGTAGTGAGAGATGGGAGGTCTGAGTGAAGAGTGTTTAGGCGGGAGTGTGAGGGGAGTGTAGTGAGAGACGGGAGGTCTGAGTGAAGAGTGTTTAGGCGGGAGTGTGAGGGTAGTGTAGTGAGAGATGGGAGGTCTGAGTGAAGAGTGTTTAGGTGGGAGGGGAGTGTAGTGAGAGACGGGAGGTCCGAGTGAAGAGTGTTTAGGCGGGAGTGGGAGGGGAGTGTAATGAGAGACGGGAGGTCTAAGTGAAGAGTGTTTAGGCGGGAGTGTGAGGGGAGTGTAGTGAGAGACGGGAGATCTGAGTGAAGAGTGTTTAGGCGGGAGTGTGAGGGGAGTGTAGTGAGAGATGGGAGGTCTGAGTGAAGAGTGTTTAGGTGGGAGTGTGAGGGGAGTGTAGTGAGAGATGGGAGGTCTGAGTGAAGAGTGTTTAGGCGGGAGTGTGAGGGGAGTGTAGTGAGAGATTGGAGGTCTGAGTGAAGAGTGTTTAGGTGGGAGTGTGAGGGTAGTGTAGTGAGAGATGGGAGGTCTGAGTGAAGAGTGTTTAGGTGGGAGTGTGAGGGGAGTGTAGTGAGAGATGGGAGGTCTGAGTGAAGAGTGTTTAGGTGGGAGTGTGAGGGGAGTGTAGTGAGAGATGGGAGGTCTGAGTGAAGAGTGTTTAGGTGGGAGTGTGAGGGGAGTGTAGTGAGAGATGGGAGGTCTGAGTGAAGACTGTTTAGGTGGGAGTGTGAGGGTAGTGTAGTGAGAGATGGGAGGTCTGAGTGAAGAGTGTTTGGGTGGGAGTGTGAGGGGAGTGTAGTGAGAGATGGGAGGTCTGAGTGAAGAGTGTTTAGGCGGGAGTGTAAGGGGAGTGTAGTGAGAGATGGGAGGTCTGAGTGAAGACTGTTTAGGTGGGAGTGTGAAGGTAGTGTAGTGAGAGATGGGAGGTCTGAGTGAAGAGTGTTTGGGTGGGAGTGTGAGGGGAGTGTAGTGAGAGATGGGAGGTCTGAGTGAAGAGTGTTTAGGCGGGAGTGTAAGGGGAGTGTAGTGAGAGATGGGAGGTCTGAGTGAAGACTGTTTAGGTGGGAGTGTGAGGGGAGTGTAGTGAGAGATGGGAGGTCTGAGTGAAGAGAGTTTAGGCGGGAATGTGAGGGGAGTGTAGTGAGAGATAGGAGGTCTGAGTGAAGAATGTTTGGGTGGGAGTGTGAGGGGAGTGTAGTGAGAGATGGGAGGTCTGAGTGAAGAGTGTTTAGGCGGGGCTGCGGGAGTGTGAGGGGAGTGTAGTGAGAGATGGGAGGTCTGAGTGAAGAGTGTTTAGGTGGGAGTGGGATGGGAGTGTAGTGAGAGATGGGAGGTCTGAGTGATGAGTGTTTAGATGGGAGTGGGAGGGGAGTGTAGTGAGAGATGGGAGGTCTGAGTGAAGAATGTTTAGGTGGGAGTGTAAGGGGAGTGTAGTGAGAGATGGGAGGTCTGAGTGAAGAGTGTTTAGGTGGGAGTGTGAGGGGAGTGTAGTGAGACATGGGAGGTCTGAGTGAAGAATGTTTAGGCGGGAGTGTGAGGGGAGTGTAGTGAGACATGGGAGGTCTGAGTGAAGAGTGTTTAGGCGGGGCTGCGGTAGTGTGAGGGGAGTGTAGTGAGAGATGGGAGGTCTGAGTGAAGAGTGTTTAGGCGGGAGTGTAGTGAGACATGGGAGGTCTGAGTGAAGAATGTTTAGGTGGGAGTGGGAGGGGAGTGTAGTGAGAGATGGGAGGTCTGAGTGAAGAGTGTTTAGGCGGGAGTGTAGTGAGACATGGGAGGTCTGAGTGAAGAATGTTTAGGTGGGAGTGGGAGGGGAGTGTAGTGAGAGATGGGAGGTCTGAGTGAAGAGTGTTTAGGCGGGGCTGCGGGAGTGGGAGGGGAGTGTAGTGAGAGATAGGAGGTCCGAGTGAAGAATGTTTTTATTGTGTCTGTTATGTAAAATATGTATCATAATGTTATAATCACTTGCGTAATGTATTCTTATTTCATTTATTTTTGTAGAGATATGTGAAAGGAGTAGACAAACAAAGAATGGAGGGGTTGAGGGAGGAGATTGGTTTGAGAATATCAGTAGGAATCTAAGATGGGAGGTCTAAGTGAAGAGTGTTTAGGTGGGAGTGTAGTGAGACATGGGAGGTCTGAGTGAAGAGTGTTTAGGTGGGAGTGTAGTGAGACATGGGAGGTCTGAGTGAAGAGTGTTTAGGTGGGAGTGTGAGGGGAGTGTAGTGAGAGATGGGAGGTCTAAGTGAAGAGTGTTTAGGCGGGAGTGTGAGGGGAGTGTAGTGAGAGATGGGAGGTCTGAGTGAAGAGTGTTTAGGCGGGAGTGTGAGGGGAGTGTAGTGAGAGACGGGAGATCTGAGTGAAGACTGTTTAGGTGGGAGTGTGAGAGGAGTGTAGTGAGAGATGGGAGGTCTGAGTGAAGAGTGTTTAGGTGGGAGGGGAGTGTAGTGAGAGACGGGAGGTCCGAGTGAAGAGTGTTTAGGCGGGAGTGGGAGGGGAGTGTAGTGAGAGACGGGAGGTCTAAGTGAAGAGTGTTTAGGCGGGAGTGTGAGGGGAGTGTAGTGAGAGACGGGAGATCTGAGTGAAGAGTGTTTAGGCGGGAGTGTGAGGGGAGTATAGTGAGAGATGGGAGGTCTGAGTGAAGAGTGTTTAGGTGGGAGTGTGAGGGGAGTGTAGTGAGAGATGGGAGGTCTGAGTGAAGAGTGTTTAGGCGGGAGTGTGAGGGGAGTGTAGTGAGAGATTGGAGGTCTGAGTGAAGAGTGTTTAGGCGGGAGTGTGAGGGGAGTGTAGTGAGAGATGGGAGGTCTGAGTGAAGAGTGTTTAGGTGGTAGTGTGAGGGGAGTGTAGTGAGAGATGGGAGGTCTAAGTGAAGACTGTTTAGGTGGGAGTGTGAGGGGAGTGTAGTGAGAGACGGGAGATCTGAGTGAAGAGTGTTTAGGCGGGAGTGTAGTGAGAGATGGGAGGTCTGAGTGAAGAATGTTTAGGCGGGAGTGTGAGGGGAGTGTAGTGAGAGACGGGAGATCTGAGTGAAGAGTGTTTAGGTGGGAGTGTGAGGGGAGTGTAGTGAGAGATGGGAGGTCTGAGTGAAGAGTGTTTAGGTGGGAGTGTGAGGGGAGTGTAGTGAGAGATGGGAGGTCTGAGTGAAGACTGTTTAGGTGGGAGTGTGTGGGGAGTGTAGTGAGACATGGGAGGTCTGAGTGAACAGGATTTAGGCGGGAGTGTGAGGGGAGTGTAGTGAGAGATGAGAGGTCTGAGTGAAGAGTGTTTAGACGGGGCTGCGGGAGTGGGAGGGGAGTGTAGTGAGAGATAGGAGGTCCGAGTGAAGAATGTTTAGGCGGGAGTGTGAGGGGAGTGTAGTGAGAGATGGGAGGTCCGAGTGAAGAGTATTTAGGCGGGAGTGGGAGGGGAGTGTAGTGAGAGATGGGAGGTCTGAGTGAAGATTGTTTAGGTGGGAGTGGGAGGGGAGTGTAGTGAGAGATGGGAGGTCTGAGTGAAAAGTGTTTAGGCGGGAGTGTGAGGGGAGTGTAGTGAGAGATGGGAGGTCTGAGTGAAGAGTGTTTATGCGGGAGTGTGAGGGGAGTGTAGTGAGAGATGGGAGGTCTGAGTGAAGAGTGTTTAGGCGGGAGTGTGAGGGTAGTGTAGTGAGAGATGGGAGGTCTGAGTGAAGAGTGTTTAGGTGGGAGGGGAGTGTAGTGAGAGACGGGAGGTCCGAGTGAAGAGTGTTTAGGCGGGAGTGGGAGGGGAGTGTAATGAGAGACGGGAGGTCTAAGTGAAGAGTGTTTAGGCGGGAGTGTGAGGGGAGTGTAGTGAGAGACGGGAGATCTGAGTGAAGAGTGTTTAGGCGGGAGTGTGAGGGGAGTGTAGTGAGAGATGGGAGGTCTGAGTGAAGAGTGTTTAGGTGGGAGTGTGAGGGGAGTGTAGTGAGAGATGGGAGGTCTGAGTGAAGAGTGTTTAGGCGGGAGTGTGAGGGGAGTGTAGTGAGAGATTGGAGGTCTGAGTGAAGAGTGTTTAGGTGGGAGTGTGAGGGTAGTGTAGTGAGAGATGGGAGGTCTGAGTGAAGAGTGTTTAGGTGGGAGTGTGAGGGGAGTGTAGTGAGAGATGGGAGGTCTGAGTGAAGAGTGTTTAGGTGGGAGTGTGAGGGGAGTGTAGTGAGAGATGGGAGGTCTGAGTGAAGAGTGTTTAGGTGGGAGTGTGAGGGGAGTGTAGTGAGAGATGGGAGGTCTGAGTGAAGACTGTTTAGGTGGGAGTGTGAGGGTAGTTTAGTGAGAGATGGGAGGTCTGAGTGAAGAGTGTTTGGGTGGGAGTGTGAGGGGAGTGTAGTGAGAGATGGGAGGTCTGAGTGAAGAGTGTTTAGGCGGGAGATTAAGGGGAGTGTAGTGAGAGATGGGAGGTCTGAGTGAAGACTGTTTAGGTGGGAGTGTGAAGGTAGTGTAGTGAGAGATGGGAGGTCTGAGTGAAGAGTGTTTGGGTGGGAGTGTGAGGGGAGTGTAGTGAGAGATGGGAGGTCTGAGTGAAGAGTGTTTAGGCGGGAGTGTAAGGGGAGTGTAGTGAGAGATGGGAGGTCTGAGTGAAGACTGTTTAGGTGGGAGTGTGAGGGGAGTGTAGTGAGAGATTGGAGGTCTGAGTGAAGAGAGTTTAGGCGGGAATGTGAGGGGAGTGTAGTGAGAGATGGGAGGTCTGAGTGAAGAATGTTTGGGTGGGAGTGTGAGGGGAGTGTAGTGAGAGATGGGAGGTCTGAGTGAAGAGTGTTTAGGCGGGGCTGCGGGAGTGTGAGGGGAGTGTAGTGAGAGATGGGAGGTCTGAGTGAAGAGTGTTTAGGTGGGAGTGGGATGGGAGTGTAGTGAGAGATGGGAGGTCTGAGTGATGAGTGTTTAGATGGGAGTGGGAGGGGAGTGTAGTGAGAGATGGGAGGTATGAGTGAAGAGTGTTTAGGTGGGAGTGTGAGGGGAGTGTAGCGAGAGATGGGAGGTCTGAGTGAAGTGTTTAGGCGGGAGTGTGAGGGGAGTGTAGTGAGAGATGGGAGGTCTGAGTGAACAGGATTTAGGCGGGAGTATGAGGGGAGTGTAGTGAGAGATGGGAGGTCTGAATGAAGAGTGTTTAGGCAGGAGTGTAGTGAGACATGGGAGGTCTGAGTGAAGAATGTTTAGGTGGGAGTGTGAGGGGAGTGTAGTGAGAGATGGGAGGTCTGAGTGAAGAGTGTTTAGGTGGGAGTGTGAGGGGAGTGTAGTGAGACATGGGAGGTCTGAGTGAAGAATGTTTAGGTGGGAGTGTGAGGGGAGTTTAGTGAGACATGGGAGGTCTGAGTGAAGAGTGTTTAGGCGGGGCTGCGGTAGTGTGAGGGGAGTGTAGTGAGAGATGGGAGGTTTGAGTGAAGAGTGTTTAGGTGGGAGTGTGAGGGGAGTGTAGTGAGAGATGGGAGGTCTGAGTGAAGAGTGTTTAGGTGGGAGTGTGAGGGGAGTGTAGTGAGAGATGGGAGATCTGAGTGAAGAGTGTTTAGGTGGGAGTGTGAGGGGAGTGTAGTGAGACATGGGAGGTCTGAGTGAAGAATGTTTAGGCGGGAGTGTGAGGGGAGTGTAGTGAGACATGGGAGGTCTGAGTGAAGAGTGTTTAGGCGGGGCTGCGGTAGTGTGAGGGGAGTGTAGTGAGAGATGGGAGGTCTGAGTGAAGAGTGTTTAGGTGGGAGTGTAAGGGGAGTGTAGTGAGAGATGGGAGGCCTGAGTGAAGAGTGTTTAGGTGGGAGTGTGAGGGGAGTGTAGTGAGACATGGGAGGTCTGAGTGAAGGGTGTTTGGGCGGGAGTGTGAGGGGAGTGTAGTGAGAGATGGGAGGTCTGAGTGAAGAGTGTTTCGGCGGGAGTGTGAGGGGAGTGTAGTGAGAGATGGGAGGTCTGAGTGAAGAGTGTTTAGGCGGGAGTGTGAGGGGAGTGTAGTGAGAGATGGGAGGTCTGAGTGAAGAGTGTTTAGGCGGGAGTGTGAGGGGAGTGTAGTGAGAGATGGGAGGTCTGAGTGAAGAGTGTTTAGGTGGGAGTGTGAGGGGAGTGTAGTGAGAGATGGGAGGTCTGAGTGAAGACTGTTTAGGTGGGAGTGTGAGGGGAGTGTAGTGAGAGATGGGAGGTCTGAGTGAAGAGTGTTTAGGTGGGAGTGTGAGGGGAGTGTAGTGAGAGATGGGAGGTCTGAGTGAAGAGTGTTTAGGTGGGAGTGTGAGGGGAGTGTAGTGAGAGATGGGAGGTCTGAGTGAAGAGTGTTTAGGCGGGAGTGTGAGGGGAGTGTAGTGAGAGATGGGAGGTCTGAGTGAAGAGTGTTTAGGTGGGAGTGTGAGGGTAGTGTAGTGAGAGATGGGTGGTCTGAGTGAAGAGTGTTTAGGTGGGTGTGTGAGGGGAGTGTAGTGAGAGATGGGAGGTCTGAGTGAAGAGTGTTTAGGCGGGAGTGTGAGGGGAGTGTAGTGAGAGATGGGAGGTCTGAGTGAAGAGTGTTTGGGTGGGAGTGTGAGGGGAGTGTAGTGAGAGATGGGATCAAGGGATCAAGGAGGAAGAAAAGGAAGTATACAGGTGACCCACCTCATCCTCCATTCGCTGTCTGCGACTGATATACTGCTGAGAAGTGGTCGTTGTAGTTGCAGCAGCTGGCACCAGAGGGGAGTTTGTCGCCGACGTGACGCCACCTGTTGCCATGGCAATGCTGGATGTAGTTGTCGTGACAACTGCTTTACTGCCACTCACAGCAGAGTGAGCTTCTTCATCGTCTGAAGACAGGATGGTCACCGTTTCTGGAAAGTAACCAGCACATCTCACTATTCACAGAATTTGTTTTTTATTTACAAAGATACAATCTAAGTGATCTAAAATAAAGAAACCGGTTAAATGATTCGTACTGTTCTATGGCCAGTTGGTTCCTCAAAACATAAATGAAAACATAAAAAATTGATTAATAATAATAAAGTAACTTCTTTTCTACCTGAATCCTTTGAAACCAATCTCAGAAGCACAAAACAAAAGGGTTGGTCAGTCTCAAAATCGATAAGCAGTATTAACAGATGGATAGATATGCCAAGGAGCTAAGGTGGATGTGCAAAGTTATAAGGGTGAGTTTTTAAATGAAACAATTTTCACAAAAACATAGCAAGACTAATAACATTGATGCTTCAAATTATATAATTACAAAGCCGCTGGTTCAACGGCATTATACTTCAACCTACAGTGCTACCAGAACACCTCCTTCCCCTCTCCAACCTACCTATAACTCTCTTGCGTTGGAGCCGACCGCCCTTCTTTGTGGCGGCCGCAACAAGTTTCTGCACTGGATTCTTTGTCTTTATATTGACACGCCGTTGTGGACCCTGGATGAATTTTGATGTCACTGCTGTGTTTCCGTAGAACTGCTTTTTGCCCAAGACGCCAGATTTCTTCGACATGTTGGTGACAAGAACTAGAGGTGCTGATGCAACGCACCGATCGAGGCGGGGTGCCTTGTTGTTCGATTGCGGGGTGAAGTAGCGGGGTTCATCAGGGAGAGGTTTGCAGCAGCTGTCGCAGGTGTCATAGTCTTCACTCATGTTGCCACAGTGGTCACACACCGCGTACTTGCCCTGCTCTCGCTGGACAGTAGACATAAGATAGGATATGAGAAAGTATGCATTCTTACAGTACAGAACAATTGAATTGAACAAATGTTCTATTCAGTGTGAACACAATATATGAATTGAACAAATGTTCTATTGATTGTGTCTGTGTCTGATATGGGCAGGCTATTCATAAATTGATAAGACTATGGTTTCAATTTATTCTTTTATGTATTTGACAATAAATTTAGATTTTTTCTCAACATTTCATGTGCACTCAGCAAATTTTTTCAGACAGCTGCCGCTAGATGGCGACGGAAGTCATCTGAAGAATTTCTCGCATGCTGCAGCCAGGGGGGCCCACCCCAGTAACAACACTGTACAGAATGACTACCACATCACCACCTAGCAGTAGTCATCTCAAGTTCATTGATAGTGAATGAAGTCTTACGAAAAAAAGGAAATTGCATGCAAATATATAAAAAGAAAAACCAATTGAACTAACCAATTGACTGAATATCTCTCTCCCTCTCTCCACTTGCCATCTAGAGCTTAGTGCTTTGTGTGGCAATCTTTGTAAAAACAAATATGATGGCATGGGCATTCTTTTCAGCCTTGCTCACTCAGATTTTGTATTTTATAACAGTTTTGAAGTTGTCTGAAAGATAACAAAAGTGAACTAATACTATATACCTAGTTGGCAGTGTAATGGACCTACCGGTTTACTGGGTCGTTTCTGGGGTTTAACAGCCGTGAGATTCACTGACGCAACAGCCCCACCTTCACCTACAGCACCTGTATAAACAGTCAATGTGGCAAAGGGTAAAAAAGGTGTCACTTATTACACTTATCCAATTACAATCAATATAACAAGAAATAAATAATTACAGCATGAAACATGCATGATTACAACATAATTACTTATATTGCTTAAATATGAATGATGACATATTCGTATTTAGACTAGATGGTCACCATAGCCCTTTGTATTCAAGAATAGCAACTTGTACTTGTAAAAAACAGGATAAACAAAACATTTTTAGTAGCAAGAATAAACGATTATATACACAGCCAAGCTATTATATATTTACTACAGTACCAACTTAATTGAATTGGGATTGTTTAAAATGAATTGAACTGACACATGGTAAATATGCATGAACTGGAAATGATAAACATGAATTGAATTTGAACTGAGAATATACCAGCCTTACCAGGTGTAGTAGTATTACACAAATTTTGTAGTACGTTCTCACTTGAATGTGTTACAAAGCTTGGAGGACAAACAAAAATTACCACTGGCTCCCTGTGACGTGCCTGCCGTCATACAGAGTGCTTTTGACAAGTTCCCCTCCTCACTGTTCACTTGGTTGTGAAGTGGCGGCCTTCAACACACAGTGAATTATGGGTAATACAATGCATCAACATACACATATCAGTTAGAAAGGAAACTGACATTACAAATTAGTAAATTAACAAACAAGTACTCATGAATGCGGCCAAAATACCAGTACATGTCAAGTAAATATGTTGTTTGTTTACATGAAAATTCAAATGCTGACCAATATTATTACAGGTACATTAACTATTTCACTCTCACAACCCGCTAGAGTGGGGTGTAGTGTCACAGCAGCTTATTCCCCCCAACTACTGAAATGAACATTAAGGTAGCTGCACCGGGTATCATGTCAGTTGATTTCTTTATTTTTTTCTTCATAGAACATTAGTAGGTGTCAATATGAACATGTGTACTATTAAAAAAACCAAGGCACTATCACCACATGTCACCAATCAGTCCTTTAAAAACTAGTATTTTTAGTGTCTGTGGAAAGTTCCTTTTCAGATTCTTGGAAACTGACAATGTTTCCATAGTGATGATCACGTATGCGGCAGCCCAGTTCATAAACATAAATTCATTCACCATGAATGCAGATCGCAATAGTCTGGTTATTCTCATGCCACTATGCTGTTGTATTATAATTACCTAAATGCATCACACTGTCAAATCACCAAATACAGGCGGTAGTTTTGTTTATTCTCCAATAATGCCCGACCTCAGCCACTATTTGCAATGACACGTGACTGACCTCAGCAGGTGTCAATCAATCTTGTCTATCACAACAAGTTCAACACATGGCTCTTCATAACACAATATCATGAGACAACTTGACGGGAAAACCTTGGGGGGGAATCTCAGTAATAGAAGTGTCTGTCAAATTGTGTTGAAATAAGCCACATGCCAGTAAAAAAAGTCACATTTCTAAGCAAAAAACTAACATCTGGTGACACTTGTATTATTGGTAACAACCAGGAAGTATTACTTAATGTAACTTTTTTTAAACTACAATTCTTACAAAGCCATAACTTGGCTTATGAACTCGACTTGTGTTTACCCAAAATTTGCAAGGGATGGTTTTATGTTTGGTGAAGGGGTCGTGCCAAAAATGCAGTTCGGATTTTTGCTGTCTTTCAACATTGTATCAAAATGTTTATGAAGCTATATCAAACTTAATATGCATTTGTTTACAAAAAAAACGTATGAATGTCAATAATATGTTTGTACTTACAACCATAGACATTTTTCTTTTGGGGAGTTTCTCAAAATAAAATGCCATTTTAAGGTGATTTTGGATATATTTCTTTAAACACATTTAAATATCTCAACAACAAATATTATTTTTTATCTGGAGTATTGTTTAGTATCTGAAGCAAACTCATAGAAAAAATGGTTAGCTTATCTTCAAAACTTATATTAGAAATAATTAATTCAAAAGAAGCATATACTAGCCGATCCAGCCACCTTAACAGTAGTGGCGCCTAACGACTATCGTTGGAACCGCACAAACGCCAGCTTCAGTGATGTAAATTTATAGGGTGTTTGTATGCAAACATTTCAAGATATGTTGAGTTTTTTGATGGGATTATCCAACATGCTATCGTCGGCCACTCATACACATCTATATTGTTGTGATGTTATAATAGTGCCTTTCTTTGGAATAAATTGTTTTCGTAAAAATCAGCAACATGGTGAGCGATGATAGGGAATGAATGCGTAAATGGTTTCCTTCTCTTACGATAACAGACACTAAATGTAATTCCAATGTGGGTGTTTCTTTCTAGTTTATGATATAGGTAGTAGGTATGCCACACGTTTATGCTGCAGTAACTTTGATTGTTCTAGTTCTAGTTGTTTCCAGCGCTCGTCAACGTTCTGTTAACTGACTAGTCTGTATTATTGTGATTACAATGTAATGGTCTTATGAGGTTTCATTCAACTAGTCAGCCTTTTTCAGAACATGTATGAATTACATAGCGGCAGGAAAACGTTACCTCAAGATTGAGTAACGTCAGTCTAACTAGTACGCTAAAGCAGGGACTGTACAACAGTACATATTCTCTAACCTAGTGAGTTTCTCTTTGCCCACAGAGGAATGGTTCCACCTGCGTCCACCATTGACCAAACTGCAAGTCTGCTGACCAACAGCTCCAGGCACTTGTGCTGTGGTGGCATCTGTCATAATCACTTGCTGGCCACTGTGACAGAAATAAGAGTACACTATAAAACATTAACAAAAAGGTAGCAACATTGCCTTCACAGAGGTTGTGAACTTTAGAGGGTGCCAACACAATACACAATTCCTACCTTCCTTTCTATTCTTTTTTTCTGCAATGAACACCAAACAATCTGAACATTCAACTTGTAAACACACAAGAAATATCTAACAAAAATGTCCATCCTCGAGATGGTGCAACACACACATGAATGCAGAGTTACCTGAAGTATTCATCCCCGATGTTTAACAAACAGTAAATCTGAACAGTTTTTTACAAGTTGAATAAAACATCCCCAACCAATCAGACGATTTACACAATCTCAAACAATTATAGCACATGCATAATGTTCTGAACAATCATCTAACGTCTGGTACAAACCCTTAGAAATGATAAGAACAAACGCTACTTGTCTTCAACGGGGTAGTAGACGAACCCTGTTGTCTACCTAGTATCATTGCCTACCTGGAAGAGACCATGTTCAGACCGGTGCTGTTTCCTCTCATTGTTTTCTGTTGCAGCTTCCTGTTTCCGCCGCCACCCCCTCTCACCTGCCCCCCTTCATGGGGGTTGGATGTTTGAGCTGGGGAAGTAGCCACTCCATTTCCCGAAGCAGCACCTAGGATAACAATAAGTCTTTTTGGACATACAAAGGTATGACAATTTTATATAAACAATATTCCAAGCCATTGTTTTATTTTAAAAATAATAAGTAACTGTTCAAGATGGCCCTCTAGTAGTAAGAAGTCTATGCTTTAAGGATGGTAATTTTGCATTAATCATAGCATTCCTGGGTTGAAAACTTTCAGACAAAATGTTTAAAACAGATGATTAAACTATCCCATTAGAACAACTGTTTCACTTTTAGGGGCACATTTTGTGGTAAAAAGTGGGTAGAGAAAGCTCTGCATGCTGTGTGACGCTGTACAAAACAAATGGGGACTGGACATGTATTATCTGTAACTTATATCTAGAGGTAGATAGTTAACATAAGTTTTGTGGATTTAAATAATCTTTTGACGGGTTCCAGAATTTAAAACCTTGGGAACCTGTCTGGATTACCATACTTTTGTCATTAAAATCTACAGCTGAAAATTATTTCAAACACTTTATCAAACCATGGTTGAAAAAATCATGATTTGTAAAAAAATTGGATATTTTTTATTTAAATCAGGTTTTTACAAATTTAAATTGCATTTATTTGATACTTTTTCTTTATACTTTAACAGTGTTCTGCCCAGGTTCTCAAAAGAGCACAGAACACGGTGAGCAATAGCTAAAAAGGCACGTGCAACGTGTGACTAAATAGCTAACATGACCCATATTTTATTTTAATATTGTTTTGCCCAGGTTTTCAAAAGGGCAGTGTGCCATTTTAGTAAAGGGCACGTAGAGCTCGGTAAGCAATGGTTAAAAAGGCATTGTGACATGCGACTAAATTAAATAGTTAACAAGACATAGTAGCAGTGTACAGCTTGTAGCTTAGTATCATACTACTTACATATAGTATATTATGTACACAGTGTATATATTTATATATTATAATATTGGCTTAGGCAAGCACTTGTAGAACAAAAAATATTTAGCTTTACATAACTTTTAAATTTGTGTCAATCTGCATAATATTCAATATACATAGCAGCGATAGAAATAAGCCCGAATATTTACTTGTCCGGCGGACAAGTAAGTTTTAAAATCTACTTGTCCGCCAAAATGTTCACTTGTCCGAGTGGTTGTCAAGGGGATTCGAAGCTTCGGAAAAAAACATAAAAAAGTCTGTCTTATTTTTATGACAACAAGTACAATGTTCCTGCTGTTTCGTTGCATGTACATCTGAGTGACTTGTGATCAAAGACACAATTTGATTTAATTTGCAAATTTTGAAATTGCAAAATTATATTTGCAACTATTTTTTCGGTCCATTATCATTACTATATATATATATATTCATCACGAATATTAAAAGTAGACATGTTACATGATGTATACCAATATTTTAGTGATGCTGATATGAACGCTTTTATTAATAACAAATAATTATGATGATAATACGAATGAGACAATTGTTATCCTTGCTATTTGTTATAATGTTGCAAAAACTTTTTTTTTAAATATGGTATATACATATATAACACTGCTGTACAATTTTGGCATCAGTTTGTCATTGAAGATGGCACTCAACCATCAGGAACACGACCAATGCAAAGCCAGGAAATGTCACAAAAATCATAATAAACTATAATATAATCTGATATTATTTTGTTCAATCTCTATGAACTTCAATATTAACAAAGCTCTGTTTTTTTACAAACGAAGATGATATTCAATTGATCACGAGCAAACAAACGCATATTTTTACTAAATTTTATATTACCATTTCAATGATGTATAAACAGTTTTAACGGTACCCGAATTACATCTACCAGGCGGAATATAATTTATAGATTTAGTTACGACGTAACATCACTGCCGCGCGCAGACCGCCGTAGTTGGCGGAAGCCGACATGTCAACAGTGGTTGGCACCCCTGCCATACGTCTTGCATAAAATTTGGCTTCGAAAACTCGCAATTTATGGTTAGAATAAACGTTACATAGACACAACACTTCTGAAATGTCATTAATATTCCGTTTATCAACCTCACCATAGATTTACCGGAGAGCCAGTTACAAGTTTTGAATTTTATCGATTTGGGACTGGATCGGCTCGTTCGATGACATGGAAGACTGCCGAGTCCGTGTGGGTTAGGCGTAATGATGGTTAAAACTATACAATTATTCAAATAATAGGTAGCGATACAAAGTCTATTATTTCCAAAGTTCGTTAAATGTGATCCGTGGGTGGAAGCAAGTTGTACGTCGGCCAAACTGAACGATTTACGATTTTATGAAATACAGCCTCGATCAACGATGGCTGATGCGGAGTCTGTCCCACGCGTATGACAGAGCTAGGTCGGTGCACCCAGCGGATGACACTGTTAACGCAAGCACTAAACTTGGTCGAACGCTGAAGTACAACACATTGGTGGCGGAACGACAAGACGCCGACACATTAACAAGATTGCAAAGTGCGCGATTGCTAGCGAACTTCATTTACGTTTGAATTTCCTCAAATAAAAAGTTTGCAATGTTGTACGTGTCACTATTTACTGTAAATTTTCACTTGTCCACCGGATAACCACGTAGAGTCATTTTACTTGTCCGGGCCAAAAATCACTTGTCCCGGACAAACGGACAAGTGCTATTTCGAACGCTGCATAGAGAATATTATACAAGTAATATGTGTGCCAAATTTCTTTGAGCTAGGTTTAACATAAATCGAGATATATAGAATTTAGTCGGATTTAGAATGTAGACGGATTTTGAAAATAAAAAATGTACAAGCAACAGTGTAATTTTGAAAAATGACATTTAAATAAATATAAATGTGGACAAATGGATGATTATAATTTTTTTTAATATATATAGACAATAGAACATATTTAATTAAATTAAATTAGCATGTCTTAACTTTATTTAAGTTTTAGCAAAACACGACATCCAGCATGACATAACATTTTATGTATAAATTCACATCATATTTAATATTTTCAGTCAGAGACTATTATATAAGAAATATGTATGCAAGATATTGTTGGGATAGGCTGAACAGAAATTGAGATATATTACACTGCAAATAGTAAAAGGTGTGATGTCAAACATTAAAATAATTATAGACATGCATAGCTAATTTGTAAAATTCCATTTTATTTACAGAAAAACTACCCACACACAATCTCATTTTTAACAACTGGTCAATAAACAGAAAAAAATAATTATTACTATAGGCGAGAGGTAGAACCACCTAACAGACCGATTTAAATGGCCCCCCCACACACCCAAATGTTATACCATTGGAAAGCCCTGCATCTCCCCGTTATACCGACTGTGTTTCTACTTCACGAATACAGACAAATCATATACTGCATGAAAGTGCTGTGTAACATGGCGCTGTGAGAAAAAGCAGTTTTTGTGGAGCGGCGTTCAAACAGGGTCACCATCAATCGATGAATGTTAGAAATTGCGCCATCCCGCAAGCTTTACAAAATCTTAATGGTTGTGGAGCTACGTTACCTAATTACTGATGACCATTTCATCTACTGTTGGGAAGCTTACTGTCTTCCCATTACAATGAGGCATAACATATAGCTATTAAATGGAGCATTATGTGTGTAGTGAATGTCAAACAAGATCACTATCAAATCATGACTGTTCGAAATTGCACCATTCCACAATCGTTGTAGACCTAGGTTTATAATGGTTGCATATCTATTTGCCTACGTGCATAATGCCTCTTCATATACCATTGTAAACCTTAGTGTACCTTCGTTAAAATGAGGTATGACACGGAGCTATCAACTGGTGCTGTAAGTGTGGAATGAAGGTTGAACAAAGTCACCGTCAAATGGTGAATTTTCCAAATTGTGCTATTCGAGAAATGTTAAGACAAACTGTTCTAACAATTGCTTTGAAATTTAAGTCAAACGATGAAAAGTATAATTATTTATGTTTTAGAATATCAACATATATATATATATATATGTTCGCTATGTTTTTCAAAATTGCACATTCTACGATGCATAATAAATACGAGCTGAGCCACACAAACCAAAAACACCAAATTACACTGATTCTCAACAATCAGTATTCCTTATACCTAGTGTGGCAACGAGAAAGGCACTGGTTCGACAGATTGGTCTGTCTGTATTGTGTGTTCGAAGAAATCACACAGGAAAGACAAAAGTTGCATAAAATTGAAACATTTGAACGGGTAACCAACCTGAAGAAGGCTATGTCAAAGAGACGAAGAAATGATACGCACAATATCAGAGGAGGACTTGATAGCTAAGGATGCCATGTACCACTCAACATGTCTTTCATCCTACCTAAGTAAAACAAATCTTAAAGCAAAGGCACCATCGTCAAAAATTACAACATTGTGTCCTTATGACACTGCATTCTACAGTTTGAATCAAGAAATAGTTTCCATGGAATCTAGAGCGACATGGGCTCAGGGAAAACAGTCATCAGAGATGCAAAGGGAAGCAGTGGTATAGTCAGACTGACTAGAAAGAAGCCAGCACTCATCAGGTGGACATTGACGAGGCACATCATGAGTGAATATGCTAAGGCAATGCGAGAAAGGGGTGGTTTGTCCACAAGTACTGACGACAAGGATCACGAAGAAGTACTGACATCCAAGCATGCTGTTAACAACATGACCAATCCAGCTTCCTCAATGTTCCACCCAACAAGCAATCACTAGTGAATTTTCTTTGTGAATATGTAGTCAGTCATGCATCCCAATGGCTGGAAGCACACACAACGTGTACACTCCTGGTTGTTGGAGGCTTCGCAGATGGTGAAGTAGTGAAATCCATCATGGTCAAGGTGTAGAAGACACTTTGCCAGTACACAAGAAGAAGCTGACACCATGATGCTTCTGCTGATGCAGACTTCAGAGCATGTGGTGTTCTAGGAACCGTAATAATTAAGTCACCTGACACAGATGTCTTAGTGCTTGCTGCATACTACTTTCCCAAAATGGCGAATACAGTCAACATGTGGATTGAAACTGGCACCATCACCAGCACCACACACAAGTGCTGATTTGTACCCGTGCATTCGATTTGTACTGCACTCGGTCTGCAGTTCTGCAACATACTTCCCGCCATGCATTCACTAACAGGGTGTTACTCAGTTTCCTCCCTGTTTGGAACTGGGAAAAAACTGTTTTCAACGTTGCTATGCAGAAGGGGACAGGCCACTTCATGAATCTTGCCGACGTAGGAAACAGCGATAAAGACGATGCACTATCAGCAACACAGGCATTCACAGCAGCGTTGTACAACCCAAGGGACACAGAGAAGAGTACACACATCAAACTCAACCGTTTGCAGCTAAAGCTTATCAACAAGGACAGGTCGTTGGCGACGTTTCCCCCATGTGAAGCAAGTTTCGAAGAACATGCAAGGCGGGCACAGTGGCAAACGAAGACTTGGATGTCTTCACATGTGGCCAATCCAGATACTGGGTCCCCACTGCAGCATGAATGGGAGAGAAATAATGGCAAACTTGTACTTGTCTTCTTCAAAGATACAATGGCGTCTGAGCTCCTGGAAAGACTCATTTGTTCCTGCTCAAGTAGAAGTCGCTGCACAATCAATTGTTCATGCAGTCAGAACATTTTATGTCATGGGAATGGAAACTGTGGAAACCCACATTCGACAGGCGACCAAGACGCTCTACGTGACAATGACAGTGAATAGAAAGTAAAGGTAGGTAGAATGTTTCTAGTAGCCTCAGCAAATTGACTCAACAATGTGCAATCCTTTGTGATGATTGAATATTTTGTAGATACAAAAAGAAACAAAAATGGTATTGTAAAACAAAAATGGTAACTACATCGGTTTTGACTATTCAACGTCCGCTTCACATAATTGTAGCTCTGTTAAACAGTCCCATGTAATAATACCTCATTGTGACGGGGATACATTTTTTTCCCAATGGTATATGATGTTGCCTTGTGTACATTGGCAAATTAAATAGACAAACATTTTATTGTATAATGTTTATGGAATGGCGTAATTTTGAATATTAAGAAGTTGATGGGGCCTTGTTTGACCTACACTACACGTGTACTGCTTCACGCAATGGTTCGACTCTATATCGGCGAGAAATTATGCTTTTCAATGGCATATGACATGGCCATGAGGATGTAGGTGACGTAGATATATATATATACGCAACCAATGAAATTGTGTAATGTTTGCGGAATAGCGCAATTTCTGACATTCATCAATTGACGGTGACCCTGTTTGAACGCCGCTCCACATAAAGTGCTTCGCCTCACAGCGCCATGTCACACCACATTTCGACAGGGAGACATTGTCCTGTCACAGAGTATATGATTTTTCCGTAGTTGTGAAGTAGAAACACAGTCAATGTAACTTTATGATGTTCGCGGCATTGTAAACTTTCAAATATTCGTCATTTGATGGGTGACCTTGTCGTCACTCTTATCATTCCTGGATACAGTAAGGTGTGACAATACGCTTTCCAACAATATATGACATAGCCATTTTCTAATTAAATAAAGTAGCTAGATAGCCATAGTATTTGTAATATTAAGAAGTTTTCAGAAGCGCCCAATTTATAAAATTGATCGTTTGATGGTGACCTTGTTTGACCTCGGAATCACGCTTACTGCACAACTTGGCAACTGTAAGACAGGCCTAGTTATAACGGGGAGATGCAGGGCTTTCCAATGATAACATTTGGGTGTGTGTAGGGGGGCCATTTAAACTCCTAAAATAAAGCACTTTTTGGGGATTTGCAGCTCGCCTACTAGTTTGAAATCACCCTCCGAATAATAATTATTAAAGGTAGCTACTGCTAAACACTTTGGCAAAAGAAGACGCTAGCCGTCAGCAACCTAAGCACCCTTGGCTAGTCCACTACACACGCACATGATATACCTAGAAATGGCATGCCTTGCAACGAGCATGAGCGCATATTGAGGGGGAGCTAAAAAGTGAAAAATAAAAAGTGTATGAATTAAATATTATTTTTGTAATTACACGTGCCGGCTTCGAAAACGGGCTGGTCTACCGACTTGGGAAGTTTGACACAGTCCTCCTCAGATCAAAACGTATTTGCAAGTATCACGTGATTAAGAATTTAACGTCTAATCTAACGGTAGAAGTCTCCCGGCGATCAGACTATAACTTTTGAAGATACGAACAAAACAAGAAATGCTCGGCCATATGTATTGTCGAGGCGCTCCGCAAAAGTTCGTCGCTCTGGCTTATAAATTTTCGAAGGTCGGTGTCTCCTCAGATCAACGTATTTAATATTTCTGATACACACGACAATCGAGTGTCTGCAAGCGCCCCGATCTTGTGACTCGTCCATCCCCGATTGCGGGATGCGCTCAGTTGGGAACAATTTATGTGGTGCGATCGGGGTGCGTTTCGAGATCGGGGTGCTCGCAAATTAATAATAATACACATGATCGTGTAACCGTCTGTAGCCACGAGTAGGGTTGCGTGCAAAATATAGCAAGGCGTCGTATAAAAAAGACAAGGCATTTTTGAGTACCAGGGCGTCACTGAAAAAGGGCAGGGCGTAACGCCCTGCAAATTCGACCTAGGCAGAGCACTGCTTTAACTCGGGGTTTCCGACTTCCTTCTGAAGACAAGTAACAGGGTCTGTACTTGGCCTTGAAATAATTGAAAACCCTGAATTACATCAATCCCAATTCAAGGCCTTGGTATCCTAGAATTCTGGCTTACAGACTTGATTAGGCTCTGCCTCAGGCCTTTGTTCAGTACATAGTGACATACACTGCTGATCTCAGTCAGAGATGCAGGTTGCCTTATCTGCTTATTTTGCATAATCCATGGCATTGCTGTTGGCTAGATTTGCCCATTGACCCTGATAGCCTTTGTTCCTGTGGCTGGGGAAGTGATTAAGCTGGGCAGCACTTCCTCTGCCCATCAACTTATCTGTTTGTATTGCACAACAGTTGCCCATGGTCACCTTTTATGATGCTTCCTGTTCATTCAAACTGGTCATCCTTGACCAATCATTTTTTATTGGTATGTATGTTACATACTTAGCAGCTCATCTATAGATGCATGAGGCTGTCAAAGAATTCCACCCAGATTCATATAAATCAGCGATTACTACAAAAATCAAAAGTAATTTTTTTTAAATCAATGATGATTTTTTGGAGTGATTCAAATCAAACAACCCTGATCAAAGTGATTATATCTGATAGAGAACGATCTTCAAACAAGCACAACACTGGTTAACTCGGCACATCTGATATTACCAAATACTTACCTCCAGTCCACTTGAAGAACTTGCCATCCCAGATGACGTTTAAAGTCCGCCCATTGGGATACTGCAGGGAGTACTCCTGCCCAACAACCAGGCTTGAATCATTCGGCTCCGCTGCAATCTTCATCTGGCTACCCAGTGGGGAAGCCGTGACAGGTGCTGCCACCACATCGTTGACCACAGCAGCGCATTGGGCAGGTGTGGCCACTGGAGCAGCAACTGCAGCCCTAGGTGGAGTGACAGCGCTAACAACAGATCGCTGTGCTGGCGCTCGCGTGACAAAACGCTGTGGCTTGGCAGGAATGCGAACGCGCGGTGTTGCATTGGGGGTGGCAATGTTTACCCCAGAAAGTCTTTGGCTAGCAAGGGTCTGCAGGGATGACGTGGGCACCTGGACCATCTGACCAGTACTTGTTCGGATGATGGTCATCCCGCCAGGACTCGTGTGTCGCAGCGACTGCAACTGCAGTGGTGCTGTCTGGCGAGGTGATCGCACCGCCGGTTGCACCACCCGCTGCGTCATTCCACCTGTCATCAGTTTGTTGTTGTTGATCTGTCTAGCTGCCTGTGGTGACGACTTGGCGCCCATCAAGGACTGCGTGACAAACTGTGGCCGTGGCATCACGATATTACGCTGCTGTTGGGCGACATTTGAGGCAATTCCATGCTGCGTGATGGGTGACTGAAGAACCCTGCCACCAACCAATGTCTTCTGTTGTACTCCGGAGCGTCTAAGAAGCGACTTCGGTACCTGGCCTCTTGGTTGCCCCCGTGTGAGCGTAACCATTGACGCACCGCATGGTCCACTAGGTGGCAGTGCACTCGTGCTCGCCATCACAATTTGCTCGCCCTGTGGACGTCCTATGGTCTGTGCGCATGCGAGTGGAGCGGCGCCCACCGCACGACTCTGGGCAGTCGTTACACAGTCATTGATGGCAGCCTCGAGCAGGGAGGACGACGATATCGTCTCGTTTTGTACCGCTGTATTCTCGTCTGGAGTATACAATATGTACACAGTTGTTGTCTCCTGTTGATCTTGTTGTGAAACATCCCTGAATGACAAATAGTAAACTGTTAACAAATAATGGACTTAAAAGTGATGCCTTTTAACTTGAAGATAAAAAAAACAGTAAATTTGATATATATGTGGTAATATTTTTTTTACTAAAAATCTATGTTGCATTGTCATATTTATATGACGCCTATTTTTGTTTCAAGCACTATGGACAATCACAATGCCAAAAAACTTCATTAAGTTGCCTGACATGTTGCATTCATAAAAATTACAAGTGCCAAACACACTGATCTATGTTATATATTTTTCAATTGGGTCACAATTTTCTCATCAAAAGATAAGTGAGATTAATGCCAGTAAAAATGTACATAGGACACAATAACTAAACGTACCCATCTGATGTTGCTGGTATCATCTGTTGTTGAATAATTTGTTGTTGTGGATATCCAAGCTGCTGCAACTGCAGCTGTTGTTGCTGCTCTAGCTGCTGCTGATCGACCACCACATGCTGTTGCTCAACAACAAACTGTTGTTGCTGCTGTTGTTGTTCCAGCTGCTGCTGCTGCTGTTCCACTTCTATCTGCTGCTGTTCCTGCTGCTGTTGGTCAAGCAGACGGCTGATTTCGTTCGGGTCGACGCCACACGTGCGAAAGTACTGCTGTATCTGTGGTACATCCATTGGTTTGCCGAGGTCTTGCTGTCGCGTCAGCATGTTTATGAAGTCCTGCAGCACGGATTGGGCAGTGCGTGTAATGGACCCCTCTCCTTCCTGCGCTGGCTCGGTCTGCACATGTTGCTGCTCCTCCTGCAACTGTTGTGGGGCCTCGATCAGCTGTGGCGGTTGCTGTTGTAGATCTTGCTGCACGTGCAGCTGTTGTTGATCCTGTTGTAGCTGTTGTTGCACCTGCAGCTGTTCCTGTTGTAGCTGCTGTTGCACATGCAGCTGCTGTTGTTCTTGCTGCTCCTGTTGCAGCTGCTGTTGTACCAGTAGCTTCTGTTGTTCTTGCTGCTCCTGTTGCTGCTGTTCTGCTGGCAGCGGTTGTTCTTGTTGATCCTGCAACTGCTGGTGTTCATGTAGCTGCTGTTGTATGAACTGTTGTTGCTGTTGTTGTGTCTCCTGTTGTTGTTGAATATCTTGTGCCTGCAGCAGTAACTGTTGTTCCTGCACCTTCTCCCACAGCTGCTGTTGCTGCCACTGCTCTGCATGCTCCGGAAGATGTTGCTGCTGCATCGCAATCAGTAGCTGAGCCACTTCTTCTGTCTCCTGCTGAGAAGTCTCGTCCATCTTGAGTCAGTATACGTTGGTATCAGAAGGACGCAAACCAAGTGAAGTAAACAGATGATCTGGAAAACAAGAGTGAGCACTTAGCTACAGCAACAACTGAATTGATTTATATTAATTAATGTTTTAATTTTGGACTGATGACGACTGCCATGGTCACCATCATCCAGTGCTACACACCTCCCATCAACAACGATGACTATGAAAAAGACAGCTTCTATGAACACCTGCAAGACAAACTGGTAGACAAGATTCCATATAATGACGTAACCATTGTTATGGGAGATATAAATGCCCAGATTGGTGGAGATAGGTCTGGTTTTGAACATGTCCTACGATCACATGCATTTGGGAAACGTACAAAAATGGCAACCGCTTTGTACAATTCTGTGCAGTGAACAAGTTGGTGATCGGATCCACTTTCTTTGAGCAAAATGCATTCACAAAATAACATGGTTTCTCAAATGACCACAAGACCTTCACACAGATCGAAAATTTTGCTATTGCACCAGACTGGAGGACCCCATGTCTCAAGGATGTCCGAGTGCACCGTGGAGCAGACATATGTAGTGACAACCACTTGCTTATTGCGAAGATCAAGATCAAGTTGAGAAGACAAAAGAAGTCAAACACAACGTCAAACACAACTAAGAGATTCGACATGAACAAGCTCCAGAACCCTGTGACCAAATGTGAATTCCAAGCAGTCCTGAGAAATAGTTTTGTTGCTCTTGCAGATCCTACTCTAGGTTCAATGGAATTGTGGGAGAAAATGAAAGATGGCGATGATTAAGGACAGAGAAGTGAAGCGCTCAAAAGGACAAACATGAATGGTTTGACAGATAGACAAAGGATGCAGCAGCCCAAAATGTCACCAGGCAGGTCTACCGCAAGGATGGATCTCTACTAATGAAAGACCTGCACCTAACACACCAGTCCACATTGACAACCTTCAGACCGTGCTCCCAATAAACACATAGGAGTTCATGGAGGATGAAGTAAGGAAGGCCATTGCGACACTCAAAACAAACAAGTCACCTGGCATGGACAGAATCACAGCTGAAATTATCAAAGCAGGTGGTGAAACAATTCTACAATGGATGTGCGGACTATGAAACCAGATATGGGAGTCTGGCACTGTTCCTGGGGACTGGAAAGATGGTGTTGTTGTCTGTATCCCCAAGAAAGGAAATTTAACTGAATGTGATAACTGGAGAGGTGTAACATTGCTGTCAATACCAGGGAAAGAGTACTGCCACGGTCTGCCAGCTGATATTGAACTGCACGAGGAACAAGCAGGCTTTAGGCTGAAATGCTCTTGTGCTGAGCATATATCCATTCAGACGCATTATTGAGAAATGTCAAGAGTAGCAGTTAGATACCCCTCACAATTAGTTTCATAGACTTCACCAAAGCGTTCAACAGCATCCACAGACTCTCCATGTGGAAAGTCTTAATCACATACGGAATCCCACGAAAGAGATATATATATTAGCAATTGGGAAGATACGAAAACTCAAGGAAGAAGGCTACAGTGACTGGTTCGATGTGGTGACTGGTGTCAAACGAGGGTGCATTCTTTCCCCCCTTCTCTTTGCCATGGCCACCGACTGGGTCATGTGGCTGACAACCAGCATCAATGTGTGGGTTAAGGAGGAGAGTTTATCAGATATAGACGTTATTGATGATGTTGCCGCCCTCTCAGACACCACCCAGGGCCTGCAGCATCTCGTGGAATCAGTCAGCATATACGCTGATGGTATGGGACTCGCAATCAGTGAATTGAAAACAAAAAACATTATGCCAGGGGCGCATCAAACATCACAGATGTTCTGATCAACCAGAACAAAATAGAAACAGTCAAAAACTTTATCTACCTTGGCAGCTCCATCAACAACCAAGGAACCATCAATCACAAACTAAACTGCAGAGTGGAGAAAGCATCTGCAGCCTTCAACCAGCTGCGGGCGTGCGATAATGTAGTGGTTAGCACACCCGTCTGACATGCCGGTACCCTGAGTTCAATACCCGAGCTGGGCAGGTATGGTATATTTGGTGTAAAAACATGGCTCTCAACATTGGGGACTGTGTATCCCTTGTGACTCGGAGATCACGTCAATGTCAGTCCCGTCTCAATTTGGGACGTAAAAGAACCACTGAGAACGACAAGCATCCTGGCAGTGACCACCCTCAGTGCCAGCATAGAAAGGTCGGCTTGGCGATAATGTTCTGAAAAAGGCTGGCTAGTTGAATGTGACCTCATAAGATCATAACAGTATAACCATAACATATACAGACAAGTCAGTTAATAGAACGTTGCCGAGTGCTGGAAACAACCAGTAAACTAGGAAGCTGTGCTTTAAACCTTTTGCTGGATGCTTTGTTCACCCTACCGCTTTATTTTACACATGAGAAACATTGTCAAATCAAAGGTCATACCTTGGGATACTTTTGTTTATATTTACTTCATGTATGACATGTTAAACATTTATAAACGTTTGTCTATTTATTGCAGTTCTGTTGGTGTCATTCTTGCATATGTGGCCTTACATAGCAGAAGAGTTAGATTTAAATCATTGTTGATGTGCAAATTGGGTCAATATTCCATGACCTGAATATCATAAATATTTCATATTTGACAAAGATTGCTACCAATGTTTATCATTTTAGTTGCTCATGCTACTAACCAGAGTAATAATATTCAGACTCTGTAGACATTTTGACTGACTGGTTTGACATGAAATGACCTAAACAAACGTACAACTGCACGAAAATCTAGCCCAAAGTCAAAGATGTCTCGCTTTTGTGTGACACCCACTTGTTGCTTGTTGTGGGTGTATAACAATACTAACGTAACTATAAACATAACCATTTATACGTTTAATGTTTGCAAATTCATTACGATTTAATAATTCAAAACTTCGAATTAAAGCAATGCTATTGACTACCACTGACAATCCCGGCGTAGACGCTACGTCGTATCGTAGACTACGGGTCTACGCCTACGGGCCACGGTCTGGACCCTGTCCGGGTCGACTACGGCTTGCCATAGCCTAGGCTACATTTCTATTTCAACGTCAACATCACGTTGTTTTATCGTTAAACATATGTGTTATATTTATGTAAGTTATACAATATCCTAATAATGACATAGTTCAATACTTTATGCGGTTGTAGGCATGCCAACTGGGCACCTGAATTTTGAACATGGCTGGCATGTGCGGAAAATTTTGCGAATTTTTACGAACTAAAGTCGCTATATAACGCAACATCAACGCCATTTTAACAACGCAGTTAATAAAAAAGGTTACATACCTTCTATTACACATGATACTAGTCGTAGGAGAGCAGATGCATCTGGTTAAATCAGTATTTTGTCTGAAATAATTGTCGAACATCCTCACGAAAAACTACCATCGTCAGATCTCAACATTGCTTGCCGATTTGTGGCATATTACGACAATCATAGAGGACAGTGCCCGGGAAAACCGTGTAACAGATACATATAACGTATGGTATTTAGTGTATTCTTTCTTCCAGTTAGTTTACATTATGAATTTATGGTACTTTCCAATAAAATTTCATGCAATTCCTCATCAATAGTTTGATTGGTTTCAGTTGAAATGTCGCAACAAAAAAGTAGCGACACCTACCAAGAGACCAAAGCAACAAAAGGGTATTTTTCTCGTTTACCTTATGCAAATGAATTATGCAAATAACTTGAAATAGTACACCAATCTATTTGATGTGCCAAACATGGGATTGGAGTATACATAGTTAAAATTTATATATTGTGTTTCCTAGGAAAGACAATATATAAAGCTTGCTAATGCAACCGTGTGTATGATTACTGCCCGAATAGGCTTATTAAGTATGTAACAGGATCACTACGCAGTTTTATCCAATTACACTGGCATACGATAAAAGAACACTGTTCTTTAAAGTTATTGAAATATCCAATACAGTTGGAGAAACATTCACATTACATTTTGGTTGCGTGGCCTTACTTTAAAAATAGAAAGGGGGTTCCCTTAATTGAGTTTTACGAAATATTCTCCAGTATAAAAATAAAGTATTTTGTCTTATAATTATAAATGTGGTAATTTAAAGAAAACAATTGTATGCAGATATATGTAAATACATTGTTTTGACTATATATGTTGATTAACAGTTGTAACCGAACCAACATGGATGTCAACCAACAAGTCTAAAATATAAGAGTATGTATAATTTGAAAGGTGTACGACAAATTCGGGATTCATCCGCATGAAATCAACGCGTCATAAGTAAGATCACACATAAAAACACGATATAGCATAATCCGTTCTCTTGTGTAACGCGATGTTCAGGAGGACTGCGCCTAGGAAGATCTGAGGCTAATTTCGGGTGTGGTTCATTGATGGAACAGCCACGGGGATACCAGTTTCGTGGTAAAACAATAAATGATGTATTGGCTTACGCTACATCGTACTTCGTGAAACGTTTATATAATGCGGTACATTCGTAAATGTCATAATAAACCCACAAACTATGCATTTTCGCATATATCCTAAAATAGAATGGGGGAATTCTGTAGAAGTGTAACATAAATAATCGCCCACCTAAATTTTCAGCATAGCCTAGTAAAGTGCCACCATGTCCATGTGCACGAACTTCTGCAAACTGAACAAATAACGGACACCAAGTAATTAGTGTACGTAAGTTGTGTCTTACGTTTACAGGCATACATTAACATAGTTATATCATGTGTCAATGATAAAGCTAAGCTTTAAAGCTGTTCCACTATATATACCTAATTTAATACTTTCTATAACCATGTTATAATATGTGTTGTGTTGCATATGCAGAACCGCCAGAAGGAAGCATTCTCAGTTGCAGCACCAACTTTGTGGAATTAATTTACATCAGCATTATCATTAAAAATAAATGCATTTATTATATTGACGTCACACGCTCTCATTTAGTCTGTTAGATTAACAAAAAATACTGCAGCCTATAAAAACACAGGTACTCAACTTTTATTAGAGCAATTATTATTATTTTTATTACTTTTACGTTTTTTACCAACTTGAGTTTTATGTAATATTTTACAGCAGCTTAACTTATATTTATAAGAACTGTGATTTACATTAGCCGCGTCTACACGACAGTTCTTACCCCGGGGTTGAGCGCGTCTACACGACTCTAACCCAGAAGTAGTTAACCCGGGTTAAGCCTTAACGCGCAGACGATAGCGATGTTAAGCTAACCCGGGTTAGCCTAACATCCGTGTAGGCGTAAAGTCGAGGTACTTAACCCCGCGATAGATGGCGCTGATTACCTCCCGTGATTCTGCGACGCAAACATCTCTTGATTCTGCGACGCAAAATTTTGCATTGTCGCACGTAACTCAGTCGTGGATGGGGATGTTGTTGGGGCGAAGATTTACGAACTTTACCATAACCCTATTACCAACCTAAACCCTAACATAGCCTAAACCCAAACTCTAATTTGGTAAAATTGAGAAAAAAACTTGGTCCTGACGGGATGCGTCGTCTGTGACCAAGTTACGAAAGAGTTGAGGAACGACGTGCAGAACGGGCACCTTAATTAAGCAAGATTTGTCATAAAATTTACCTTTTTTATTTTAGTAAATTTTTATCAATGAGATAATCTGCTCCACTTATCTGACTACATACATGTTTTCTTCTTCAGGATTATTGTGGAAACCCCGGCTTTCGATGAATAACTCCACAGTTGTTGTAAGGGTGCGCATGTGTTTAAAATAAACAAAAAGTTAAATGGTTTAAAATATAATTAAAACAGTTAGAATGTTAAAAAAAAGTTAAGATTAAAAAATAAAATAGTTTTGCAGTTATATTATGTGTAACGGTTGGGAATAATAATAATAACGAATTAAAATATATAAACCATATACAAGTTTTAGAAGCTTAAGATTGCGCATTTTAACGGTACTAAACGTTTGCGTAATTTTCTTAAAATTACTATATCTACGGAGTGTTTCAGAACACCACCCGATTTGTATCTCTATAAAAAAAAGTACATCCAAAACGGCCCCCTGCACATCCTCTTGTATTATTTAGCAATCACCGTACATTTCGATAACGCCAAATACGATAACGCCAAACTGCTGGGGCCCCGTTTTGCACGTGGTTCCCCTACTGAGCGAGCGGACGATGGATGGCGCTAATTAACCTACTTCCTGTGCGTTTCGCATCGTTGGTATTCATCACGGCGTTTCTTTATAACCTACGAACTGTCTGATATCTAATTCGTGCCGAAAGTGCGAACCAATTGGGAACGAATAGAAGCATAGGCGTTACTTGTGATCTGGGGCGTGCTGACATTCAGGGCATGGATTCCAGACTGGACTATCCTGCCTGGGCTTCCTCTATGTCTATGAACGACCAAAAACAAATAGACGTCATCCTCCTCGATTTGTCCAAAGCAAGGATGTCCACAAACGACTTCTCAATAAATTAAACTACTATGGTATCACATGTCACACATTATCAAACCGCACACAGATTGTATCAGTAAATGGTTCCCACTCGGCTCCTACAAATGTAATCTCCAGCGTACTCCAAGGCTCCGCCTCAGTGCTTGGCCCTGTCCCTTTCCTACTGTACATAAACGACATCACCCATTCAATCAACTCAAATATCAGACTCTTTGCCGATATGATTCGATCCTATATAGAGAAATCCAAACACCTGCAGACCATAACATCCTTCAAACAGACCTAAACAAACTAGCCGACTGGACAGCCAAGTGGCAAATGAACTTCAATACCCCAAAGTGTCAACTTCTCAGAATAACCCATAAACGCAAACCAAGCCACTTCACCTACACCATCTCAAACCAATCAGTTTCCCAAGTCGATTCCCCTATTTTGGCATCACAATAGATTCTAAACTGTCGTAGACAAAGCATGTTAACACCACTGCATCTCAGTCCACTAGAACACTTGGCCTCCTTAAACGCTGTCTCCACCCTGCAATATCTAAAGTTAAGGAAACAGCCTACAATATGTTAGTAAGGCCAAACTATAGTATGGAGCTGATAGAAGGCAAGAATGGTAAGCTAACCTAATTTTCATTACTTTGTGAAGTAAGTCTTACGAGTTATGTCCCAGCATGAGGCCAGTTTTCACTGTTTTGTCTTAAAGTCAAAGTAACTGGAACTTTGCTGGTTTAGATGATAGCACATTAAAGCTCACATAGATCAAGCATCGAAATAGTCTCAGGTGTGAACTGAGTAAACTGGGTAGGCCTACCAACAACAATGAGCTGCACTTGTACTAACACAGCTTTGTTCTATACATGTTCATGTATGTATGTATGCACTGACAACATTGTAACCTCATAAATGATTAATTTACCACTTTGCTTCCTATAATCCAGCTGGTTAAATAAATACTTGTATACTTATTTACACCTTATAACAGTATAAGATTCAAGCTAAGGAAATTTATAAACCATATTCCTTGTTAAAAATGGGACAATAAATCATCTAATATCATTTGTATCTTGTAAATTATAATATTTATATAAATTAGTGTAATTAATAATGTATGTATACATTTAATTGCTTATGCCGTTGTGGTATAATAATTTACCATAAAGTACCGTACTTACGTCATATAAGCCGCTACTTTTTTCCTCAACTTTGACGTACGTTCTGCTGTTGCTGTTTTCAGGAAGAGGACTGGATACAGCCAGCCTGTGTCGGAGCCAGACTACACCTTTATCAGTCTTTGAAAGTAGCCTTTTTTCTAAGTATACAACTGTTGTAAAGTATGCTCGCAAAGGTCGAAAATATATCTCAAACTTTGGCTTGTGGATGAGGCATGTGGCCTTCAAGTACATGTACATTAATATAGGGATGCTGGATGGTAGTTTATGTATTCTCCCTGGTGGTGGTACATTTGAATAAATTTTCAACTAGTTCTAAGTTAGGACACGCATTTAATTTTTACATTAATGTTATTAATTATTATTAATACTGCTGATTAATTTATTTCATAATTACCCTTCCCTGTGTATATAAATATTATCACCCAGTGGAATTCATATTTATTATTATGGCTTATTGTTTATTATGCTTTTTCTCCTGGCTTAAAATGGCCAAGTGCCTGAATAAAATGTGTAATCTCAAATCCATAACAAATGTATGCTCACTTATAATCTCTTTAAAATGTTCTTCCTTTTTTCCAGCAGCTACTGCACCAGTGCATCCATCTTGCTCAACCTCACTTCAGCTTGCAGCCAGAGTTGACAACAGCTTCCCTGGTGATATCTATGTGTCAACAATGACCATCCCAGATATTGCATTTTTTGTCTTTTTTCTCTACAAGTTTCCACCTATTGTTATTTCACCCAGCTTTACCCAGGCTGCGTCAGTTGGTCCCACTTTTTCATTGAGTCGCTTCTGTGTGAGGCAAGACGACTTGGGGTGAACTAGCATTTTCTAGGGCAAAGGGGAAGACGTGTGGTTAGGGTGAAATGGCATGCCTGATGTGAGGAATTGATGATGGGGCAAACTAATTAAGCAACACATTCATGCAGTCACATCCAAAGTTTATTTACACTAATTACAGTTACATGGCAGAGATGGAGTAAACATGTACTTCACAAACTTCACCAACAATAGAGGCAGCTTTTAAATTTCAGTAAGGTCCAGTCACAGTAGATAGCTAGTTTAGTCAATGCAGTATATTTATACAATTACAAAAATGTATGTTTTGTTACTGTAGTTCACACCACTCATGTGTGATGTGCACCATTTCGGTCTCTGTCTGGCGAGGGAATTATATATTGCAAGTTTTGCTGCAGCTCATATAGAATAGTAGGATTTATAGCCTTAAGCCTGTTGGTGCTAGTTGGTTTGAACACAATTTGCAATTCAAAGCACATGCTGACTTATAGTATAACTATCACTTCCTTCAATGTACACTGGCAGTACTTTTTCTTACCTTTCTCACCTTTCCCCGCCTTCTACCTGTACGGGGTGGCGGGTTTTGCAGATTCTCTTCCACTTCTTCCTGTCCTGAGCCCATTCTTTCTTCATCTGCCATGCCTTTAAATCTTTCCTCACTGTGTCCTGCCATCTCAACTTGGGCCTCCCTCTCGGTCGTTTCCCCTCTATCTTCATCTCCATGGTGGCTCTTGTGTCTTTCTGTTCACAATGCCAAACCACTCCAGCCTTCTTCTCCTCATGATGACCACAATGCGCTCCACATCGGCTTCTTTCAAAATGTCCTCATTCCTGCGGTGCTCCTGCAGGCTTACACCCATTGCCCATCTGATCATTCTCTTCTCTGTTGTTGCCAGTCATCTTTCTTCTCTTGTCGATAGTGGCCACGTTTCACAACCGTAGAGAAGTGTCAGCCTAATTACAGTTTTGTAGAGCAGGACCTTCATCTTTTGTGGCACCTTCTTATCACATATCACTCCAGATAGTTCCCTCCACCTAGCTCACCCCTCTGACACTCAGCTCTCAGTTTCCTCCCTCTTTGTCTATGACAGAGCTAAAGTACTTAAACGGCTGTACAGTTGGGAGGTCTACATTTTCCCGAGACCCATACTTGTTCATCTTCAAGAGCTGTGTGCTCCGTTGGCGGAAGATGTTCCGTCTTTGTTCTGCTGATCTTTAGCCCACATCTCTCCATTTGTCCAATCTCACTAGCATAGTCACTAGTCGATTTTATTGTCACTTCCTACAGTAGAAACTGGATTGTGAATTTTGCTGCCTTCCTGCTGCGTACGCTGGCTTACATTTTACTGTTACTTCCTGGTTTGTACACTAGCTTTTATTGCCACTGTATTACAATATATACAATGTCTTTTGCAGATGCACCTGGAGACACAACACAGGTGGTTCATGTGCATGTCCATCACCCCCCTGCTATGGTCTTTACATTCCAGTCACCGTTGAAGTCTCAACACCGGATGAAGTCTCAACACCTGTCACCAGGTCTCAACACCCATCACCCAGTCATCACCAGCAGTGACCAAGGAAAGCACCACTTCCAAGAATGCGAAGAAAAGCATCCCTGAAACAATCCAGAAATGATGTTGATGATGACCTTTTCAATGAGTACCTGCAGAACTGTATCAGAATGAACAATGCAACTGCTGAGCTGACGAAGTCACAAAAGAGAAACCTGGAAGCAGTGGCTGAGGTGAAACAGAAAAAAAACCTGGAAGTAGATTTGATGATGGCTGAGTTTACAAAATAAAAAACGAAGCTGAGTTAAGAAAAATAGACCAGTAGACAGTGAAAATGGTGGTGCAATATGACTGATACAAGTAAGATTTAAAATGTTGGTGCAATCATTGATACAAGGTACTGAATGTGCATGTACTTTGATGGTGGAGGCAAAACTGCGAAATTGATACAAATGTAAGGGTGTATATGTGTACGTTGGTGCTAGAGGTGAAAGAACAAAATGTGACCATGGTCTGTCACTGTATGTGCTCAGTGTTTGCTGAAAATAAAAGTGTTTTTCTTTTATCCACTGATCTGAAATAATTTCATTGTTCTTAGGAGTTGTAAGTATACCGATTCCTTCAGATAATTGACCCTTGTTTAGCTTTAAAACAACAACACACACACACACACACACACACACACACACACACACACACACACACACACACACACACACACACACACACTGTCAATGAGCCACCTAACTGGCAATATCACAGGCTAGATTTCAACAGGCAAATTTTAGGTACAATCAGTCTTCGGTCATTCTAAAATTAAACAGCTGCAGTGCAGGTGGAAGAAAGAAAGTTTACAATATTGTTTGCTGGTAAATTCCAACAGTAGAAATGCTTGCATGTTTAAATGTATGATGATTTTTTTCATTCTAACCTGTAAAACAAAAGGTTTGCATACATAGCACAAAAACATAAGCATAAACAAGGATTCTCCTACATGGCAGGGAAGAATCAGAACAATTAAATGTGATTCTGGTAGTACTTGATCAGCTATTCTGTTTTTTGTGTGAAAAGGGTAAACAGTTAGTTCACACTGACAGTAAAAGCAATACTTGCTAGACCGAATATTTTAAAGGAAGTTGTTTTCACCCTGTTTCTCTCCGCGTTCCCTGCATGGACAAGTTGCTCGTTCTGTGGCTGGCTGGATGACGGCATCATTATCATCTGAGGTATCTCCAGCATCATCATCCATTTTTACCTGCACGCTCAGCCAGTGATGCTGGAACGAAATCCATATTGGGGGGTAGGGGGCTAACGGAGCTTCAGCTTCACTGAAAAATGTTCACTGCCGCATATCTTCACAACTTCCCTCACCTTGTGGCTGTCTCAGTTGGCTCAACTGTGACATCGGAAGACGGGGGGAGGGGGTGCTGTTGGAAATTTGTCGCCGCTGCGCTGCTGTAGCTTCACCTCTTCTTGAGCTTCTACCTGCGTTGCCTCGGTTGGCTCAACTGTTATATCGAAAGACGGGGGGGGGGGAGAGGGTGCTGTTGCCGATACAATTTCAGCTTCTCTGCTGTCTCAGCTGTGAACTCACTTTTTTATGTCGTGCCGCTCCAAACAATTTACCTTCTCTCCGCTGAAATTGGCATCTGAGGACGAGGGGGTCCTTTAGAAAACATTTGCGCCCCCAGGCCCCCTATTACTGGGAGTGGGGCAGAAAACAATATGTCTACCCTCCAATTGCACACACCTTTCACAGTCAACAAAAACACATTAATCGTCTCATAAAATTTACATTTCCACCCGCCACTTACACTCACCACAAAAACAAACATTCACGTTCACATTTAATGGGGGGATATAACCATATGTCCACCCCCCAGAGAGAGAAATTCCAGGGGGCAGCTGCCCTCTTTGACCCCCCCCCCCCCCCCCCCCCCGTTCCCACGTCTATGCGCTCTTCCGAATTATCGGTGGGGAGAGCACCGATAAAGTTACCAGTGTGTAGCAAGGGAAGATAAGCTTACCAGCTGCCCATGAACAGTGTTTTGATGGGCTTTATCCGGCGGGTAAGAGCTAACTCCGGGTAGGTATTTAAACCCTGCCATGAATACGGGCCCTAAATATTGGATCATCGGCCCAGTATAAACCCAAAAAGAGTACTGCAGTTGTTGCCACAGACACCACAAGCCCCACTGCCATCAGGCATGTCGACGGAGCATCAAAGTCAGAGTGATAGCCATGATGATTTAGGTCCATAATCGGATGAGGATGACTCCTCGTTTCATCAGTCACCAGTGGCAGGGCCATCGAGGGATCCTCTTTAGGTTCAACAGGTGCGTTAAGATTACTAGGTTAGGCCAACTATTTTTAGTGTCGATATCTACAGGCCTACTAGTTTGACTATAGGGCTTACCCAATATAGGCTACTCCTGTAGCATAATAAGCTTAGACTAAGCCTACTGCTAGTGGTATAGTTAATTAGGCCCTACTAAATTAATTTTGTCCAGTCGTCGACTATCAAATTTAAAGCAACAATTAATTTAATCAAATGATAGGCCTAAGCTATGCCTGAGCATCTATTAGGGATTTTAGTTGTTCATAAAAAGTCGGCCTATTTTTTGTCATAGGGGCCTAGACGCATTTCATAGGCCAGTGCACTGTAGGCCTACAAAGGGGATGTGGGCTACGACCCAGCAAACACATCGTAACTGTAGTAATGCTATAACTACCAGCAAGGCTTTGCTGGGGTCAATATACAGTTAATTTTCCCGTTGGTGACCATGTTAACGGTTTGTCTGATTATAAGAAAATGTGACGTACAAAATTTCTTAAACTTCTCACCTGCTGTTATTATCATCTCGTTGACATGGTGATAGATTTAAACAAAAATTGCATATTTCTAGCTCTCGTAAAATGCCTGTTTGTGTTGACACTCGTCAAAATTTACGAATGCCGGCAAGCATTATTCCGCCAAAGGGTCAAACAGGCAAATTGCTGCTAAATATTCTTCCACTTACTAAAATCATCTAGAAATCCACCACTTTACAGTCAACACCTACAATCACACCTGAAAATCTGCCTACTCAAATGCACTTATGTCAGAACATGTGAATTTTGTAAAAAAAAATCATTTCTAAAATAACTCTGTGCACATTTTAAATAACGAAACAGGAAGTATAACTGTAGCATGACCCCCAAATAGACAAGGCATAACAAATCAGCACTTCATTGTTGGACAATTTGTAATCCAGCACAAGTTTCTCAGGTATTTGAACTCCTAACGCAGTTTTCCAGAAAGTCCAACATGCGTTTTATACGAATTTTCAATTCAGCCAGTTGTTAATATAAATTCAAATTTATATTGATTTGTTGACCTAGTGCCCTATTTACAAAGGTAAATATCCACAAAAAGTCACCTTAGGGTATGAATTCCTCAAAGGCCAGACATCTCAAGCAGTTCAACTATAGCGATCAGTCCATGCGATTAGGAGGTGACCGGCTCACCAGGCAACTGCCTGCGGTAGAAAAACCGACGGATGAGTTGGTTGGCATGTTCCTTGTCGCCAAACATTTCTTCGAGGGCGATAAATATATTGTTGGCATCCCTCCGCACCTCACTTGGCCGACCGCGAATCTCTACCCTGGCAGCGCCATCTACATAACTCATCATGAAGTTGGCCGCTGCCTACCCGCTCAACTTCTTCCACCTAATCGGCCAAGAGTGGTTCCATAGTTCCCCTGTTCCACTGAAGCGACGCAACTTCCGCTCGCGCTGACCTATGGAAGTCGGTGCCGCCTGTGCTGCCCTTAGCCGTTGCAGTTCTTGCTGGTCATCTTCCCACCGACTCTGTAGGGCATTTCCAGTCTTTTCACAGTCGCCGTTATACAATGTTGAGAGGGAGAAAGACACACACATATATATATATATAATATATATATAAATCGAAAAGTAAGAAATCCCCGACCTCCGCAGGTCCCCAAAGGAATCGAATTTCACTAAGGCAAACAGGATATATTTAAACGGTTTATTCACAGAGAACAACTGAGAAATAGCGTCTTATGGCAGACTAACTAAAATTGATGGCTGTTTAACTTAAACCAAAAATAAATACGGCCGAAACGGCGACTGGTACTCAAAACTCTGATATCTGTCACGGATAAAACACACATTCTTATTATTATCATGTCGCAACTAAATAACACGTCCGATTTCCCTAACTAAACAGTAGCCTGTTCTCAGCCAAGGCACAATAAGAACAAACGTTAACATGTCAAACGTTGGATAAATCAATGTAGAGTCGAAGGAACCTCATTGCTCACAAAATAGAAATACATTGGTTTACTTAGAATATATGCCCCAGCCGTCCTGTTGTTGCAACACCACAGTGTAATATAAGCCTCGAATGTTACTCATTGTAAGACATCCATTATTTCTTACCTTAAGTTCTTACCTTAAGAACGGTCAATAATTGCCCAAGTTGAGCACTGAGACCGTCTCAAGGTTAGTTATCTGTAGTGGTATTCCGTTGTCTATTGATTTTGCTGCTATTGTTGTTGCTGTTGGCGTTATTGCTATTTTTTTTCCGGTTTGCCTAGTCTCTAGGCTCGATTGTGTGCGTGCGTGCGTGCATGTGTGCGTGTTAGTATGTGAAGTTGTAGTTGTATAGGTCTGGATGGTCTCTCCAGTCTCTCTGGAGGCGGGACTTCAGCTGATTGATTGTCTGTGCTTGGACTGTGTCTTCTGATAGTGCATTCCAGGATCTTACCACAGGAGTGGAGAGGAAAGAATGTCTGGTTCCTGTTGATGTCTGTGTAACTAGTTTTTCTCTGTGACCTCTTGTGGTTCCAGTGACTTTTAGGTACAACTGCTTTTGTGGACAGAGTTGGCATTTACAGTCCTGGTCGATTTAGTCGAGTCCCTTGATAATTTTTAAAGTTTGAATGATGTCGGCTCTTTGGCTTCTGTAGTGCAGTGTAGGGAGTTTTAATACTTTCAATATGCAGCCGTTTCAATCTAGTCCTTTTGTTTCTGGCACTAGTCGTGTTGCACGCCGTTGGACTTGTTCGATGAGGTCTTGATCTTTCTTTAGGTGAGGAAACCAGACACAGGATGCATATTCCAGGTGTGGTCTGACCATTGCCTTGTAGAGTAGTAGGAATGTCTCCTTGTTGAGATGCCGGAATGTTCTGGCTAGACATCCCAGAACTCGATTGGCCTTTTTGACACTATTCTCGATGTGGTCAGAAAACTTGAGTTGTATGTTGATGGTGACTCCGAGGTCTTTTTCTGAGGTCACTGCATCGAGCTTGTGACTGCCTTCACTGTCCCTTCTCAGGTGGTATTTATTTCGTGGGTTTGAATGTCCGAGGTGTAGAAGGTGACATTTGTCAGGATGTAATTTCATTTGCATCGTATCCGACCAGTCTTGTAGTTTTGTCAGGTCTTCTTGTAGAGAGTTTGAGGAGTTGATGTCGTCTGTCAATGCTGCATAGAGCTTGGTGTCGTCTGCAGACATAGAGGTCAGATTGTCCATGCGTTCTGGGATATCGCTGACAAGCATTGTGGATAGTATTGGTTCCAGGACTGACCCCTGAGGAACTCCGCTAAGTACACTGCTCCAGTCCGATTGTTCTCCGTGTACCGATACCTTTTGTCTCCGGTCACACAGGAATGCTTTTTATCCATCCTAAGGCTTTGTCTTTGATTCCTAGACTTTCCAACTGTTTGAGAAGGCGCTGGTGTGGGACGGTGTCAAAAGCCTTTGCATAATCAAGGTAGATTACGTTAACAGGTATGTTGTGCATCAAAGCCTCAGTCCAGACATTCAGCGTTTCCAACACGTTTGTGGTTGTACTTTTTCCTGCAGTTAAGCCATGCTGTTGCTCACATTCGAGGTGATTTATTTTGATGTGTTCTATGAGCTGTTCAACAAACACTCTCTCTAGAGTCTTGCAGATGATTTACGTCAGAGACACCGGTCTGTAATTTGCTGGGTTTCTCTTCTCAGATTTCTTGTATATGAGACAACTGATAGCATCTTTCCATTGTCTTGGCAGAATTGATGTGTTGATGCTTGAGTTAAAGATTATGTTGAGAGGCACACATACTTGTTCTGCCATCTCCTTCAGGATTCTTGGGCTGACGCCATCAATGCCTGGTGATTTGTCAGTCTTCAGTTGAAGAAGGCACTTCTTAACCAGTTCTTCGGTGACTTTGAATGTTGTGAGTGCTTCAGTAGTCAGGTTCTTTGGTGTGACATGCGGGACATTGGAAGTGTCTTCTTCTGTGAATGATTTGAAAAAGTGTTGGTTTAGTACTTCAGCCGCCTCTTGGTCGCTTTGCGTAAGTGTTCCGTCCTGCTTGAACAATTGGCCTATGCCACCCCTTGTGTTTGTTCTGTTTATGATGTATTTCCAGATTCCTTTATTGTTCGTCCTACATTCCCTGACTAGTTTATGTTCAAACTGTCTACGTGCTCTTCTGATTGCATGTTGAGCTGTGTTCCTGCATCTGATGTAGGCCTGGTAGTCTTCCCCTTCCTTTGTAGTTAGGTATCTGATCCACGAGCTGTGTTTCCTTCTTACTTTTCTCAGGGCTGCTTGAGTCATCCACAATGGCTTGGCTCGGGCATTCTCGGTGATGGTATAGTGTGGCACGCATTCATCAACTGTTTGTTTTAATATTTTCTCCAGTTTGTCTGTTGCCTCCTGTGTGTTCATTCCATCTAGTAATGTTGTCCAGTCTAGGTTTAGCATCTCTTTCATGTTCCCATAGTCTGTCTTGTCATAGCTGTAAATGATCCGTTTCTTCGGTAGTTGCGCCACAAATATGTTAAGGTTCATGGTGAGACTGATGTGGTCGCTATTTCCCAAATGTGGACCGTAGTTTAGATTTGTTATTGTGTTTTCTTCTGTTGTGAAGACCAGGTCGTCCAGTGTTGGTTGTTGGCCTTGTCGGTATTTTGTTGGCTTGTGCACATGTTGATGATAGTATGTGTCCCTAATTACTTCAATGAACCGCTGTTCATCAGAACCATCCCGATGGGTGTACGGGATAGACGGTTCAGGATCCCATACTATCCTGTTGAGGTTGAAATCTCCCATTACAAGAGCATGCGTAATTCCTGATGCTTCTGAACTGTGTCTGAGGGCTGCATGTAGTTGCTTGTCTCTTTGACTTGCTGTTTCTGGTGTGCCACTTCTGTAGATGCATCCTATTAGATTAGATGTGTCTTTTGCATTGAATGTTATCCACACTGCATCTATAAACTGGTCAATGCTTGGGTGGGCATATCGGCATGCCTTGTATTCAGTCCTTATGTATATGCATGTACCCCTTATATCTGGTCGTTGTAGGTCGTTCATAAAAAGATCAAATCCCGGTATGTGGAGGATTTCCAAGTTTGGTGCATTTCATTTTTAGGTTTTATCTCGTTGAAGGCAATCACGTCGGATTCTTGCGCAATAGTGTGTAGTTCATCATATATGCTAAGTATCGAGTTGGCAATGTTGGTGTATAGTATGTCCTTAGTGCATGCCGTGCTTTGCTGTTTCTTTGTGGTGCTGTGTTTCTACTGGGTCTCTATGATTTCGCTTCGCTGTCTTCTCTTCTCCGCATCAACTGAGCCTGTAAGTTTTTTGACTCGGCTCTCTGTCTTGGTGTCAAGTCTGGTCTAATGAACACTGTCTTGTACCATTATGCAGCAGTAACGCTTGAACATGGTAACATAACGAACAATGCCATCTAGTGGCAATAGAGGAAACACCACTCTGCTTCCCAGTGCTAATACCCCTATGTTACAACTAACATTATGCACGGAAACCTAACACCACTGAGCGATATAATGTCACCGCCGTGGTAATTCTATAACGCATTCCGCCAATCATTCTTTCTAACACAGTTTACATTCACTCCGCTAGGACAACACGCTAGCTTGCTGTTGTCGTTATCTTAAAGGAAATAACAACAAGGCATTAGCTAAAATCCGTTTTCCATGTGTACACAAAGATTAACATTGTATGTAACATTTGACAACATTAAAAAAATACAGAAAAATACGTTTGTAGACAAAATTCTATTTTAAACCCGTCTGTATAGAGATTTCCGCAGAAAGTTGAAATTTAATGAGCTAGGCGATCACGTGGTATCGTGACGTCAATGCCGACTCGCGGCTTTGTTGACATCTATGCATCGCCATTGTTGTTCTCTCCATTCTCTTGTAACATCATGGCTAGTGGGAGTTTCGCAGAGTTTCAAGTGAAATCATACGATTTTGAGCCACTAGCGTTTCAGCGACGCTAGCGAAGAAGATGATGCGGAGTCGGACAGTCACAATGTTCGCTCATGCAACACCGACTGGTAAGCTACAACTTCATTATAATGACACATATCATATCATATGGTCATGGTGTGAAAACTGTCGACAACAACAATTATTATTATATCGTTTTAGTACGACGTTATATTATAAAATGCGGTGTCAAAGCTGTAGAGAGAGTTAGCTAGAGCCTAGAGGTTGTAGCTAAGTAGGTCATCGGACGAAGTAATTGTAAACAGGTTGTCAAAGACAAACTTCACAAAGTTACGAACCGTCGAACGTCGTAAGCATGGTTGTCTGGTTTATGCGGATCGAGTTTAGGACGTTATAGCTATTTACGATATCACCCCTCTGGACAAAACCCACACTTTTTTAGTTGGACAGTTGTTCGCGAGATGACCATAATATCATTACATATATAATGACAGCTCTAGATTATGTAATTTATGTGGAACAATAATTGTATTACTCCGAGTCTGACACATAACAATATAGCTACTATATAATCAAAATAAACTAAAATAAACATTAAAACAACATGCAGAACAATTGAATAATTATGGTAATGGGTTATAGCCTGAAGGGTTATGTCCTAGACCTAGGGGTTTAGTGTAACCTTAGGGGTCTTATATGTGAGATGCTACCAGTGGGTATATATGTGCCCTACGACTATGTCCATAACAATCATAAGGACATAGCATTTTTAATCACATTTTTTGTGTGACATATTTATTACAAATCCATCAAGCAAGTTTCAGAACACAGTTTTACTGGGTTGAATCATTACAAATTCATCAAGCAAGTTTCATAACACAGTGTTACTGGGATGAATCATTCCAAATGTTGGTAACTGTGTAGACCTGGTAACACAATGTGAATCACCACACAGTGCACAGACAATGGTTATAAGCCAAACAACACCCATGGGAATACTTCCCCTGCAGGCAGATGAGAATATGGCTTCAGCAAATACCCATTGATAAACAAGTTATCTAGTCCATTTTGTTGATCACTTTACCTATGACATGCTAATAAATAGCATAGCTTCACATCTACAGACCAATTATTATCTTTACAGGGCAACTTCCCATTGAGTCGAGAAACTGCTGCACTACGACATTGGTTTGGCCAGTGCAGTTTCGGCAACGTGCGAAAAGATGACGAAGTGAAGACTCTGCCACCAAGAAGTACCTCTCCCTGGAAGGGCAGCAATCTTTCCTCAAGGGAGTCTTGTTTGTAACACCCTCCTCTGTGTCAGTGTACTGGTTGACATGGTCATCGCTGTCACTGTTGCTGCTGTCACGACTAGTCGACTCATTGTCAGAGCAAACATACTCTGGATCTGCAGCAGATGTCACTTCCTCCCCGTTTTAGTCACTCGAGTCACTAATCGGACCAGTCAACAAACTGCACTGCACACTCGTTGACCTCACTGCTGATGTCACCTGCACAGCAACCTGCTCTGATGCACAGACTGCTTGCACTCTTCTCGTGCGAGTTGATGGCCTGATGTCAACCTGAAAGCATTTGCTGCTCCTTTTTGGAGTGGAAGCTGTGACTGACTCAGGTGTGGAATCCTCTGTATCACAGGAATCCGTACGAGAGCTGTCATATTCAGTTGCTGTATCTTCAGATGACCCATTCTTGGTCGACGGTGGACTATCTCGAGCTGCTGCCAGAATGTCAGCAAATAACTGAAATAACAAATGACCCTTATAGAATTTGCAAAAAAATAAATTGTTGTAGGTTTCTGACAAAAGCAAACAAAATCCTGTCTTTTACCATCTTGTCAGAAAGGAGTACATCCATTTGTCTAGTCATTTGCCCAGCTTCCAAGTGTGAACAGACTGCCTAGCTGTGAAAAATACAAATTAATAAATTAATTTAAAGTTGCAAGGTATGTTGTTTATTCTATGATAAAAACATCATAAATAATTGATATCACGCTTACAGAATCTACACAGAGACATAGTTACTTTTGTTATGTTACACTTTTATGCAAACAATTACCTGGAAAATGTGACAATATATTACTTGTGAACATTTTATTTTTGGTTATAACTAATCATCTATTAAATATACAATAGATAGGTTTGCAACTTGCATTGCATTTATTGTTATTGTTTCACAACAAATGACCATTTTCACACTTGGTAGCTGAGCAACAACCCACATCCAAATGTGAACATATTTATTATTTGATAAATTTACTTGATTTTTTAAATAATTTAAGTTAAAAATCAAATAAATTCATTAATGACATTTTGTAACATCATTAGTAGAATCCTTATCCATTGATATAGTTACTATCATAACAATATGTGACTGCAGACATGAACAATCCTGCAATACTAAATTTTATAGTCACAATAGGAAGCCTGCTCCAGGAGTGGTGTAATAATAATAATACCTATTAGTAACAATAAGTTGAACAAAGCACAATATAATAACAGAAACAATTTAATAGTAACTGGCATATAATATATATACATGTTTATTAATATATGTCGCATCAAAATAGAAATTTAATTATGCTTTCTGTATCCTATTGAACTAGTTTATCCAGGTTTTATGATTGCCAACATCCATCCCATGAATAATGTGGGAGCCGAATAATGGTCCTTGGTACATTTCTGAGCTTCTGTTTAAAAAAACATCATGACTTGTGCCAGTAATTAGCAATGCACCAAGCAGTAAGGTGTAATTACACTGATTGCAATCTATTAAATTGCAGTGACATTTCTTTTGTCTTCCATTCATTCATGTTATACAGACATAAAATGAAAAATATGTTCTATCCGTAAACGTTGTTAGTAGATAATACAAGATACAATAGTTATATTTTTGTTCTAAATATTTATCATCAATTCAAAATGTAATGATAATACCTTCAAATGTAATAGTATATATTGCATGATGTACATTGTCTTCGATATTCAACTGTAATAAAATGGAAACTAGGCAATAGCAATATATGACACTGTAATGTAATTCACCATAGGCCTGTGCACTGGAGTTATGAAAATACAAATCAATAAATTAGTATTGAAATATTAAAAATTCGATAGTAACAAATGTAACAGTACTTGTGTGTTACAATAGTGTGTGTTATGAAAGCTGCTCTCTACTGTAAGAATTCTATAGTAACAAATGTAACAGTACTTGTGTGTTACAATAGTGTGTGTTATGTAACAGTACTTGTGTGTTACAATAGTGTGTGTTATGAAAGCTGCATCTACTGTAAGAATTCTATAGTAACAAATGTAACAGTACTTATGTGTTACAATAGTGTGTGTTATGAAAGCTGCATCTACTGTAAGAATTATATTGATTGAAAACATTACTTTTGAAAACTTAAACATAATAGATTATTAACTCGATGAATACATACTGTAATCTACAGGGTGTTCAATGTGGTAACCATTCAATATTAATAATAATTAATCACATCTACCTGCAAGGTTTACCAATTGCAATGGTGATCAGGGTGATGTTAGGCATGGGTTAATTGCATGGGTTAATTATAGTAATAATAAGTATCCAACATGTCACATCCATGTTACCCAGTTCCTGCCATTTCCACCTAGCATGCTTTAATTACCAGTAGATCAGGTTCAGATAACTATTTTAACTGGAGGGAGAATGCAGTGGGCCAGCTGGAGGTGGCTGGTGTATTTGTTATTCATAGCAGGAAAGACCTACAAAGTGCAATGTCAACTGGTAATTAATTAGATTTGATCTTTGATCAGTTGACTCAGGCAAACACTACACTTAGTTCCTCAGTCAAGTGGAGGAGTCACAACAAAGGAGTCCAATTAGCTGGATTAGCAGACAGGTGCCAAACACTGTAATAAACTGTTTCTACAGAGAATACTGATGGGGGATAATTCTTCAGCAAGTCATTGATGACATAAGACTTTAGTGAGTCATGTGTCAGAGGAGGAGATTGCCAGCAACTGGTTCCAACTATGAGAGTGAGACAGACCACTTCCTAATTTTATAATTTTTGTTTTAAATATCTAACTTATGCAAGGTACTTTATGTGTACATACATTTTATGTTGATCAAAATGCATGGCACTTTCATAAAGTCCAAGTATTGTCATTTAAAAAACAAAAAATGTTATGTATGACAAATAATAATTAATTTATGCAAATTCAACGTTAAATACATTTGAAAATATAATTATTCTTCCATCTGCAAATTCACATTGCAATGTTCTACATCCAAGTATTGCTTCTTACGGTTTAAAAAACTTATTATAACAGACTAACCTGACTCGGCAACGAGTATAATTAAAATAATTATTTCTTATTTGCATGTAAAAGTAAATAGATTAATTAAATGCATAACTAACAAATTAGCATCAATTAATTTGCTGACGTTTTTGTTTTATTGCCTTACATTCCTGTAACCATGATAATTATAAAAACAGTCACCTGAATCGATTTGATTACACTATCAAATTTTCCACAAAACTGAGTATATGTAGATTTATTATAGTAGTATCGTGCATAACTACAACATTTAGAATATAAGATACTTAGGAAGAGTTCCGTGATATGATTGGAACCAATGGGATACAATGACAATAAGTTGAATAACTTATTTTGACACTTGACACACAAGAGACCGTCCAGTCCAGGCATTATACTAGACCTACAGAATAATAATAGTAGATATAACATGTAAGAATTACTTTGATTCGTTGCCGCTTTCGGTAAGCAGACCTCGTAAATTCACCACTCGTCGAAGGAACCTGGTACCCCAAAGAAGCCATGGGTGTAGTTGCTGAGCCGGCTGTAGTGACAGCGGCAGCGGAGCCTGCAGCGGCGACTGCGGCACGGGAACAACGCTTGCGAGACCCGCTTGCCTTCGACTCGGGCAAAGCGGCCGTCGATCCTCGACGCCTGTCTTCTGCGGATTGACGGCATCAATGCAGCTTCTACTGCCGGGAATATTGTTGGGACTGCATCGCTTTTCAACGATATTCGAGCACCAGGATATCCAAGGGTTGCCAACATCTCCGGATCGCGATCAAAACAGCTTTTCTCAAAATGAGCGGAGCAAAGCCGGCTGTGTTTCGTCGGATTGAAGTTTGCTCGCTTGATTTTTGCGATCCATTTCTTCAATAAAACTGGATCCGTAGGGAACCGAAAAAAATGGTGTGTTGCTCTATGTTTAGAAGAGTTTGCATTACAACCGAATGCCGCACAATGAACCATGATGATATTCGCATTACACAGCCACCTCTGCTGTCATATTGCTGAGAATGAATGTAAACAAGCCGTCGCTGTATCGGCAGAGTCAACTCTGACGTCACATCTCGGCATCCCGAAAAGCGCGCCAAAAATATGCATATTCGAAAATGTCCGGATGTACAGCATAAATGTGGAATTTCTAATTCTTCGATTTTTGGGGATTTGTTTGGCTTGGTGGACATGGAAATATATAGCAGGATCTAATTTAATATGAATTCAAGCAATATATGTTTTTATTCCCTGGCAATCGGAGCATCCTGACGCCAAGCCCATGAGTAGTTATAAGTCAATACTGCAATGGTTACGCTATTAATACACAGCTACACATCCGAACGAGCGAACACAACGAACGGAGTGACATACCATCACAATGATGCGTTTCCAAACGTGCATGTCTCCCTGGCAATGCAAAACGAGTTCGAGACAAAAGAACACAGGTTTCCCGCCGGAAAGAGAGGCTACGCGGGAAAAGGATGACAACAAATCTTCGTCTCGCACCCGTACTTGCGCACAGTGACTACCGCAAAGATAAGTTTATGCGATTCTATAAAAGGGTTACAATTGTTTAATAATAATAATAATAATATTTTATTTTGTTAAGCGCCACATCCAATATTGTTCACAGCGCTTTACAACAATATACAAGTGTATGTTAAAAATAATGCATTTGAATAAAAACAATAGTTATTATATCATAGATAAAATGAACTAATAATAATAATAGCAATTAAAACAATAAATATAGTAGAAGTAGAAAAGGAATGTGATGTATTATATCATAAAATAAAATTGTTAAGATAATTTTTAGATATATAAATAAACTAAAATTAATGTAAACATCAATAAATTAGGCTAAAATATATACGAAAAATAAATAAATAAATAATAAATAAACGTTAAACATCAATCAGCTATGGTAAAACAGTGTTGGTAAGGGTCCGAGCTACATATACGCTGCAGTGAACAGATGAGTCTTCAACACAGATTTAAATGATTCCAGTGATGTTTTGTTAGTAACGCTTGACGGCAGAGCGTTCCACACTGTTGCCGCTGCGTGAGCAAATGTACAGTCACCGGCTCTGCTGCGTGTTCTCGGAACAACTAGTGCGTTCGAGTCAGCAGACCGAAGACGTCTGGCTGGCATGTAGACACGCACGAGTTTCTGCATGTAGACAGGCGAGAGGTCTTCGTGCAGCGACTTGTACGTAAGAACAGCGATCTTGAATGCAATGCGCTGTTGAATAGGTAGCCAGTGCAATTCGCGAAGAATAGGGGTCGCACTTTCACAACGAGCCTGTCGAGTAATAAGGCGAGCGGCAGCATTCTGGAGTCGCTGCAATCGACCGATGTTATTGGTTGAGGTTCCGAACAGTAGAGAGTTGCAGTAGTCCAAACGGGATGTAATCATAGCATTGACTACGCGTTCCGCTGTCGGTTGAGTGAGGTAACGGTGAATCAACCGGATGTTGCGCAGGTGCAGTGAGCAAGTGCTGATAGTACGTGACACTTGCAGTCATATCCAGGTGTCTATCAAGGTGGACGCCGAGATTTCTAACGTGATCAACTGCACATATTTCATCTGTCCCGACGCGCACACGGAGCCCACTTACGATGGCAGATGCTGATTTGGGGACAACCGGTAGAATTTCTGTTTTCGTGTCATTCATGAGCAGATAATTCCAAGTCATCCACTCCTTCACGTCATCAATACATCGCTCGATCCGACGCACGGCAGTCACCAGAGAAGTTGCATCCAGGTCGAAGTGACAGAACAGCTGTAAATCATCGGCGTAGTGGTGATATTTTAAGTCGTGTTTGTGAATGATATCATCGATCGGCTGCACGTATAATGAAAATAATAGTGGTCCCAACACTGACCCTTGTGGCACCCCCGTTAACAAAATCGTCTCGGTCGATAACACGCGGTCGATGACGACACTCTGCTTTCGATTACTTAGGTAAGATTCCAGCCAATGGAGAACCACTCCGGTGATGCCATAGCGTCGTCGTAGGCGATCCAGTAGTATTGTGTGATCTACCGTGTCAAATGCGGCGCTTAGATCGACGAATACAACGATTGTACCTTGTCTACGATCTAGCGCGGTCCTGATCTCGTTGAGTACCCACAGTAGGGCTGTCTCGGTCGAGTGGTTTCGCTTGTATGCGGACTGAAATGTGTCCGTAAGTGATTCATTGGCTAGGTGACTGTTCAATCTGTTGGCCACAATCTTTTCAATCACTTTCGAAAGTTGGGACAGATTGCTGACTGGGCGGTAGTTACTTAAAGTATTCTTACACAGTGACGGCTTCTTCAGAAGAGGATGCACAAGTGCTCGCTTTAGTTCACCCGGCATTGTTCCTTCTGCCAAACACGCATTTGTTATATCGGCAACAATGATCACAAGTGCGTCAGTGTTCTGATTTACATGATCGGATGGTAACGGATCAAGTGTACAAGACGTACACATTCTAGCGATGGTAGCCGTTATTTCAAGTGTTGTTGTAGGTGTAAATGTGTCAATTGGTGTGACAAAGCGACGTGTTTCATGCGGCGGTGTCATGCGATGTCTGGCAGCATGTAAGCCGAGTCGAATTTCAGCTACCTTGTTGTTGAAATAGTCCGAAAATGAATGGCAACAGGCAACGACGGAGTCATATTCGGGATACGAACGTGATGGTTTCCCACTCAGTGATTTCACGATGTTGAACATGCTTTTGTTGTCAGCGTTCAGAAGCTTATCTCGATAGTAGTTGGTTTTGTACATTCACAGCATACCGTTATAATGGGAAATTACTGTAACAGATTTGGGCTATAGCCAGTCACACATTAGTCACAGAGCCACACTCTCCCCAACTTATAAGCAGCATAGCCCTGAAATTAAAAGCCAAGATGCTCAAAACATATTGAAGCACAGAGCGGGGCCAGTTGCCCGGGATAGAGTGCGTGCCCGCTTGACTGCGGCGCGTACGCCGTAGCAACGGACGAACGTCTTCATCACTACTCGTAGAGCTCGATCCAGGCTCCGATGATGGAGATGACATGTCGCGGGCTATCGGATTTCGTACACTACACAGTAGTGGAGCACTCGACGTGTCCGACGTATCACCGCTACTAGCAGCTGTCACCAAGGGCGGACATGGCAGTCGACGACGTCGAGAAAGTTGGGCCGCTATTGGGGCATTTCCTGGAACGCACAACTGTAGATGAACACGATTCATCGTGCGCTGCTCACCGAATCCGTCAACAGACTCGATCACATATACATCGTTCGTTCTCTGATGCATCACAACACGATAGGGAGTCGTTCGCCAGACATATTGGATCTTGTTGCGTCCGAGAATTGCGTGGTGGCGCAGGTAGACGCGTTCCCCGGCGGCAAGTGGATGTTCGCGCGCACTGTGATCATGACGCGCATTTCGTTGATCCACATGGTTTTCCAACTGTGTTGCTGCTTTCTGATAAGCGTCGCGCAGCCGACGTTGATGCTGTTGTACCCATCCGTCATCGGACGATACATATCCGCCTAGCAACACATCGATTGGTAAGCTGCTGTCTCGCTCGAACACCAGATAACGTGGCGAATAGCCAGTGCTGCCACGAGGAGTGATGTTGTATTAAATTGTTCTACAAGGTAAGCAAACTTGTTTTTGTTCTCTTCTGCGATGTCGAAAGTATCGAATACTTCAATTGCTTCATTACCTGCGCAGTGTAACAGCAACGCGCACTTTATCTTGTCGGGCCGGCTAGACTTTTCCGTAGCTTCAACTTCAAGGTAGATGTCGAACTTATGCTACCAATTTCGCCAATTGTCTTCGTTGCTTCATACGAAACTCAGTTTTCCGGGCGGTTCTAGCGATTCCATGCTATTTCATCTCCAAGTCTGACACCATGTAATGCTTAGTTAGTTCGTAACACGTCAACAATTCAGTTTTAATGAATTTATTGCCATGTGCTTTTGACACTTACACTCGTGACCCCTGTAACGGTATTGCTCGTATCTATGTATTATATAACATACAAACAACACGTCGAGAATAATATGTTTAATACGTTACTATCTGGATACACAGCTACACTGATGTAAATCCTAGGCTAGACTGATTCACTACACTAACAGCAGCGGCAGCGCCCACTACTCTATATGCTAATTAGAGTCCAGAGGTTGCTGCTAGGCAATCAGTCCAAATATACCCTCCCTGCTGGGCATTAGCTGGGGTATCTCGTGACATCTCTTTTTGTTTTAAATTGTTTTGTTTTTCAGTTTTGGGATTCACATTTCCTTAATGAGCCGTCGTGGTGGCTTAAAGTCAACACGATCTCGAAGTGTCATGCGTCTTGCACTTGGCTCGTCTCGCCTCGGCATAATGCCCGGTGTCCCCCGCGGCGTGTTCGGGCGAGGACACGGCGATAACGGAATGTCAACAACAACTGCCGGTTGTCGTTGACCGGTTGGCTTGGAGATCGTTGCATGGGGCACGGAATCTCCCACGTCTGGCGTTACGTCATGAGCAACTACTGACTGAGGGCGCCAATTCGTTGGTTGTCCTCAACTGTCGTCTGTTGCGCCGATAGGTGAGTCCTTCGACATACACGGTGTAGGATCGCTCGTTTACATACACCAAAACTCCAAGTGTTGCGTCCAGGCAGTTTCATCCGGACTACCTGTCCAACATTTAGCTCTTTCGGCGGCTGTAGACTGTTTCGGGTCGGCAACTGTGTCTTAGTCCGGCGTGACATCAAATGTTGCACGGGCGAGAATAGCTGTCAATGGGTCGCTTCCATCCAGTTTGGCCTTCTTGAGCAAAGCTTTAGCTATTTTCACAGCGTTCTCCGCTTTCCAGTTGCTTTGCGGGTAGTGCGGGCTTGATGTTATGTGCACAAAGCCCCACTCACGAGCAAATTTTGCAAATTCCTGTGACCCATACTGTGAAGCATTGTCACTGACCAGAATTGAAGGAACTCCGTGACGTGCGAAGTATGGCCGCAGAGCATTGACAACAGCCTGTGTCGTTGTCTTCTTCAGCTCGTTGATCTCGAAGAAGTTACTGTAGTAGTCTACCAGTATGACATACTGGTGTCCGTCGAGCTCAAACAAATCTGTTGCGACCTTGGCCCGTGGCAGATGGGAGAACTCGTGTGTTTGCAGCTTCTCACGGCACTGTTCCGGTCGGTGTGCGTTGCAAACGTCGCACTTGCTGATGTGGTCCTTCACCTCAGCGTTCATACCGGGCCAATAGATGACTTTGCGCGCCCTGTGCAGGCATCCTTCTATTCCTGGTGTATCAATTTCACCATTCTCGGTCGCATCACATGGGGGATTACTAATCTGTCTCCCTTGAAGATTAATCCATCTTCAACTAACAGCTCATCTTTGAACTGCACGTACGGTTTTAGTGCTTCCTTACCGGTACTCGCTGCTGGCCACCCTGACTTGATGGCCTTCTCGAGTTCTCGCAACACTGCGTCTTCCTTCGCGGCGTGCTGCAGCTCGATCAGTTTATCTTCAGGCAGCATGATGTTGTCGCTGAACATCATCTCGTCTAAGTCGTCAACTTTATTGACATCGGCATTCGCATCTCGCCGAGTGTCTCGTTTAGCCTCCGTGTTGTACGCTCGGCTCAACGTACATTTCCGATCCTTTCTTGTACCTCACTTCGAGTGGATACTTCTGCAGTCGCAATCTCATGCGCTGCAGTCGCTTCGGTGCCATGTGTATTTCTCTCTTGAAGATAGTTTCTAGCGGCTTGTGGTCAGACTCCACGTGTACTACATCTCGACCATATATGTAGTCGTTGAACCGCTCACACGCGAACACTATCGCCAACAGTTCCTTCTCGATCTGTGCGTAGTTTTGTTCGGTATCCGTCATGGCTCTGCTTGCGGAACATATCGGCTGGCCGTCCTGCATGAGCACAGCTCCCAGGCCTGTTTGCAATGCGTCTGCCTGGATTGGTACGTCTTTATTCACATCATAGTAACGCAGCACTGGGGCGTTACTGAGCTTCTCGTGTATCGCACACACTGCTTTGGTGTGCGACTCGTTCCACGTGAACTCGCTTTCCTTGCGTATCAATTCACGCAGCGGAGCTGTGAGGTCGGCGAGTCCCTTCACGAACTTGCCTAGGTACTGCACTGTACCAATTAGGCGGCGTACTCCTTTTACGTCCCTGGGCATTGGCATCTCGATTATGGCCGCGATTTTCTTCGGGTCAGATTTAATGCCCTCATCTGTCAGCAGACATCCCATGTAGCTGACTTCGTTTAGTTTGTAACGTACCTTTTCCGCGTTGAGGACTAGGTTTCTCTCACGACATCTCTTGAGGAACGCATGCAGATTGACGTCATGTTCGTCGTCGTCTTTCCCCGTGATGAGAAAATCATCTGCGATTACTTCGATGCCCTGTAATCCTTCGATGGTCTCATGCATCTTCCTCTGCCAGACTTCCGGTGCACTGGAAATGCCAAATGGCATACGCTTCCATCTGTAGCGTCCAAACGGCGTGTTGAATGTTGTGAGTCGGCTGGATTCCTCATTCAATTCGACCTGCCAAAACACGTTTTTTAGCGTTTATGACAGTGAAGACACGCGCACCGCTTAGTCGTGTGGCAATTTCCTCTATCGTTGGCATTTGATAATGCTCTCGCTTGATAGCTCGGTTTAGATCCCGTGAATCCATGCAGATACGCAGTTTTTCTGGCTTCGACACGAGCAACAAGCTGGAAACCCAATCTGTCGTTTCTCTGATAGGCGCGATGATGTCATCGTTGACCATCTCACGCAGCTCATGTTTCAGCTTGCCCCTTAGAGGCACTGGTACTCGTCGAGGGGCGTGTACGACAGGATTGACGTCTCTGTCAATCTTGATGTGGTACGGGCCTGGTAATTTTCCAAGTCCCTTGAAGACATCTGCACACTGGTGCTGTATGTCAGCGGTGTCAAAGCTAGGCATCTTCGTGGCCTGCTTTGCATCAACGTTGTTTACGCTCGGGGTCTCCGGCGATTCCTCTAATGGCCGTATGGCATCCACATCAATCCACTGCAGCGCACCGATGCCAACGCATGCCTGGCGGCTGAGAAGCGGTTGGCGGTGTTTACCGCTCATCACTTTGAAGTGCAGATTGTGTTTACGGCCGTTTCTGTAGACTTGAAGTGTTGTGATCCCCATCACTTTAACTTTCGTCCCTCCGTACACAGTCAGTGTGTTTGTGACTCATGGTTCTGCAAGTTAGTGTCTCCTGTAGCTAACTTATAGTCACTCAGCGGCAAGATGTTACATTGGGATCCGGTATCGCACTCGAACTGCAACTTGTGCGACTCGATACCAAGCGTTATGTATCCAGCGTCCGTCTGCCGTCCGTCCACACGATTAACTGAGTGTCGAATAGCTGAATCGTCTATCAGACTACTCACGCCATATTGTTCTGTCCCGATTGTTTTGACGTCTCTTCTGACTTTCCGTTTGCGACACTTAACGGCGAAGTTGTTCAGGCCCTGGCAGACTTTGCATTTCTGTCTCCAGGCTGGACATTTGCCTGTTTCATGTGTCTTTCTACAAAACGAACAGTTCACAACTGTGTTTGTTTTCGCGTACATTCTTTCTCGATGTCTTGCGCAATCTGCCTCGCTGCCACGCTTTGCGAACTGCCTCGTTCTTGTGTTTTTCTTCATCGAGTGCACATCTACGTCACCGGCGGAATTCCATGCCTTAGCTCGTTTAGCTTTCACTTCCGAATTTCTGATGATGTCTAAGGCTTTCTCCGGCGTTACGTCGCGTTTTTCGAGTAGTTGATTTCGGACTCTCTCGTACATAACACTCGAAACAAGATGGTCACGTTAATTTCATCCGTCGTGATCTCATCGAACGCACAATTTGTTCCGATTCGCCGCAGCTCGTTATACCACGTCATGACATCTTCCCCAGCCCGCTGTTTACGAGAATGAAAGATGTGTCTCTCATACGGTATGTTCACCCTTGGCGTACATTAGTTCTCGTACATTTGTAGAACTGGTTCTACTTCGTAGCGATGTGTACGATCATTCCACGGGTGATTCTGCCAGATGCCTTTCGCATCCTGGCCGATCACTGACAACAACGTACTCACGCGTTTCCGTTGTGTCTTTTCATCCAGATCTGTGGCGACTTCATATTCTATCCAGGCGCTTTTCCATAGACGCCAAGAATTCGCAGCAGTTAGTGCGTCTTATCAGGCACTGTTGTCGCAATCCCGCTGAGCCGGTAATTCAGCGATCATCCAGATAACGTAATCCAATTAACACGTAACGGTAGGTCACTTCCGGACACCATGTAACGGTATTGCTCGTATCTATGTATTATATAACATACAAACAACACGTCGAGAAGAATATGTTTAAGACGTTACTATCTGGATACACAGCTGCACTGGTCTAAATCCTAGGCTAGACTGATTCACTACACTAATAGCGGCGGCAGCGCCCACTACTTTATATGCTAATTAGAGTCCAGAGGTTGCTGCTAGGCAATCAGTCCAAATATACCCTCCCTGCTGGGCATCAGCCGGGGTATCTCGTGACAACCCAGTACACATGAAATTAACCAAAAGCAAAGCTTCGAAATTAACGGTACTCACGATATAAATTGAACTAGTAAGCGACATGTCTACAGTACCCTTCCTGTGAGTTCCCAAGACATATATCTATCTATATGTATGTTACTATCCTCCCTAGTCTTTTGGAATGTGCCCACGCCTTAGTGAGTCTCAATGGGAAGTGCAATTGGAGGTTTTTGGTGAGTGAGTCTCCTGATATCCTGACCAACACGTGATAGTGGAGTGGCCCTGAAGCTTCGCTAAAAATCTTCACCTGCATCCCCCCCCATCTTCTGATGTAATGATCCAACAGCAAAATCATGCTAAAGCTCCAGCTCAGCCTACTGAATATTAATTTTGTTCTGGCACCAGTGGTTTTTGTCAAGCCTTAAAGGGGAAATGAAATGCAGCTCTTTCATGCTACATATTTAAATATATACTATATAAGTATACATTAATGTTAACAGAAACGTACTCATTTATAAGACAAACTAAAAAAACGATTTTGTTCGATGCCTAAATCGTCGCTATAGAGCACTGCGTATCGCCATCTTTGTTCCAAGCGAGTGGTTTGATTCACTCCTATCTAATCAATGTTAAATTTCGGGGTTTTTCGGTTTACTTCATTAGTAGACATTTCTGTGCAAAAACAAAGATATGGTGCCCTATTATACACGATAGGCGTTCTATAGGTCAACAAATAACTTGTATACGCGTTCGAAATAAAAAGGTGAACTTAAATGGCAACGATTTATAACCAATGAAATCGTTGTTAAAGTCGCACTTCCCGAACGAAGATTTTAGCTGCCAGAAGGGGGCGGGGTTTTCAAAGCAAAGTTCAGAATATTAGATGCGCGCGCATACCGGGACTATTTTTATTTTGTTGACAAAGACGTCGAAGAATTTTGGTAGAGACGAGTTATTAAGTGATTTTTAAAACTTCCGTATCACTTGGGGAGAAAATCGATACGACAGATGAAGACTCTAGTTCGACCTGTCACTCGGAAATTACGGTTGACACACACAAAGGGCCTGTGCCATACGGGTTTCACCCAGTGTCAGTGACAGTGTGCGATCCACGGTCCGATAATCATGTCCGGCCCCGGGTCAGGTTCAGTTGTGGGAGTCGGACAGTGACAGTTGGTCTATCGACGACGAAGACGTTACGCGACTTAATAATGAACAAATTAATTATGAACAAAATGACACAATCGTGCAAATATTAATTAAAATTGGAGCACAAGTGCGATTTACAAGTGACTTTTTCAACGGTTTTTTTTAGTGGATATATGTGTGTTATCTTTAATTTTCATGATTAAAATGCATGTGCACTCAAATGTGTTTAACATTTGAACTTTATAAATACAACATACATATTTATTAATCTTTGTGGCTTTTTCCTGTGACGTTATTTCCTTTTTTCCTTGTTAGGCTTACATTCAAAAGTCAATAAATTATATACAATGTCCTTGTTATTAAAAGCATACATTGGTGTTTGCAGTCATGCAATCTATATCACGAAAAAAGTTGGTATGATAGCATGCTTGCTAAATTGTCGCCTCAAAACTGGAGCATCAATTCAGGGTCCATTGTTACAAGCCAATATTTGAGACACATAAATTAGTATTAGGCCTACATGGTGATTAGCTTTAGTTGACTGATGTGAACCTATTTACTATGCCAATAACTAATTATATGAGATATGACTACAGTGTTTTGTTGTATGCTATTGACTGTATAACAAGTATTTTTAAGGATTTAAATACTTGTAATGTCACTTAATTAAATGCGATTACATTTTATAGTATTTGAGCAGTCCAACTTAAATAATATTTGTCTTTAACTATTTCTTTTAAATTAATGCATTCCAATGACAATGCCTACAATACATTTTTGACAGGGCTTGGTCCGGCCTGTGACTAATGTTGATTAATAGATGACGACACTATTTCGCAAAACGTTATACTGGCTACGGCAGCTGACATTTATTTTTGTAATTATTTTGAAGGTTATTCCCCCCACCAGCAACTAAGTCGATAACATAGACTCGTAGATGTAGACGTTGCGGTATTCAGACATAGCAACACGCCGGCACGACTTGCCGTAAACTAAATCGGCGGATTACAAGCACTCATTATTCCCAATTATATCATAGTATTCACACGTATTTGTACTTTATCACATTCACATTTCTTATTACATTTCAATTTTGAATACGTCATATTTGTATATATGCAGACTTTGAACTAGAACTGCGGGACTATATAGTGGTCGTAATGATACCTGATGGAACTCGTGAGTGCCGAGTCACCTTGGCAACAACAAGCTGGTTTCGGCTTGTTATTTCCTACGCGCCGCTTCACCCTCCAAATAAGGCAATAATGTCGAGCTTCCAGGTCGATTTCGTTTAATTTTACTTCATCGGTGCATAGTTATATGTAAACAAATCGACTGAAGATGGACCTGTGACTTTAACCAAGAATTATGTTTCGACGTTCAATGTCTTTTTATGCTCGTCACTTTCGTATTTAGGCTTGCAATCGGCGTTTGAAAGTGACCGCCGCAGACTTTTGCCAATCTTGCCGCCGGCGAACACGTCAAATTCATCATCTATAACTTGTTTTTTTCTGTTGGAATCCTTCTGTGGAAGTATGTGAAAAGTTGCTTACTAACACTTATAGTATATCTAGTAGCCACGCAGTGCATTAAATTGTTCTGTTTTATGTGTTTGTATGCGTTTCGTCGGTTTTTCTGAGAGCTACGCTGCGTCGCCTATCGAATTGCTGTATACAGCTTTGGCAGACATCTCGCCAATCAAACCGGATGTACAACCACACGCTCCTAGAGAATGATGGCGGCGCCCTGTGCCGATAGTAGCTACGTTTGAAAAATTATTTAAAATATACCGTGACGCTGTACTTGTCAAATCATGGTGACATGTACTCTAAATGGTATATTCTTATGTTTGGGCTGTGGTTGTTCAATCGTTTCATTTCCCCTTTAACGGGACGTTTTTGGAACCCCTAGACTACCCTCTCTGGATTCGATCTTTGCTCTCTTACTTATCCACCCATGGAGCAACAAATTACTCATTTGCAGTGGCGCCATCTGGAGAACTGATCACCACTTAATTATCTCAGGTAGAAGAAAGACCCTCAAAGAAGCAGAACATATATAAAACATGTAAGAAAAATAAATCTAAATAATTTGTGTTGTTTTCTAAAATACATCAGCAATTGGTAGATCAGTCCAAGGAAGCAAACAAACACACAAAGAGGCACGTGGAGCCTAAAGGTTTTGGAGAAGGTTTTGGTGAGTCTAAAGGGGGTGCAGTCGGAGGTTTTGGTGAGTCTAAAGGGGGTGCAGTTGGAGGTTTTGGTGAGTCTAAAGGGGGTGCAGTCAGAGGTTTTGGTGAGTCTAAAGGGGGTGCAGTCAGAGGTTTTGGTGAGTCTAAAGATGGGTGCAGTTGGAAGTTTTGGTGAACATAAGGGGGGGGGGGTGCAGTTGGAGGTTTTGGGTTTTGGTGAACCTAAGGGGGGTGCAGTTGGAGGTTTTGGTGAGCCTAAAGGAGGACGCAAGAATGTATGAAAGTTGAATGAATGAAAGTTTATTAAACAACAACAACATAATACAGGTGTATAGGATGCTGCTGTAGGGACAGAGCTCCAAAGTTATGTAACTTATAATACCTGATATAGAACACTATAGAACAGTAGTTGTGCCCGCTATCCTCAAAAGTGATCTGTCCATGAATACTGGAATCAGTTATAAATGCAAAACACAAAGTGATGATCATCAGGTATATGAGTCAATGTGAACATTCACAACACATATAGAGAAGAAAATAGCAAATTTGTGATGATTTAATTCATGTAAGGTGAACATCAAACTAGAAGTTCAAATGTTCAGCTGCAGGGCTATATTTCACCAATGGCCAACTTGGGCTGTTTAAAAACCATCTTCCACATAAAATGTGGCCTGTTGGTGTCACATGACTTACATCTCACCATATCGAGTGCATTTAGATCAAGGATTAAGCTTCTTGAAATACTGCATCTTCTTTTCAGGATCAGGGATGATCTGGAAAAAGAAGTGATACATTCTCAATTTCCCAATATTTGCTCAGATTGTTAGACATTTTGTTTGTTACCATGGAAATGGGGTTCTGGCAGAAAAAAGGTTCTGTATATATATGTTTTACTTAGTATGGCACACTCTGCAGTTTGGCCTGACAAAATTGCACTAACAGTGCAAATAACAAATATATCCTCTTCACTTCACTTTTCTAAAATAAAATAGTACTCTAGCAAGATGTGTTATTTGCAGATGGGTTAGCAAGCTGGTGATATTAGGCAATTTCTGTTATATGATCTGTCGAGTGACACTGCTAAGAAATCACACAGTGAAACAATGGCAATCTATATTGCGCATATATCCACGTAAAATAAAATTATCTCAAATGCTTTACATAAATTGCAAACATACAGCATTTACTACATTTAAAGTGTACATTAGATAAACGATAAATAAACAATGTAAAACATACTAGCTGATTAAAACATGAGACACATTCCAGATGGAGGTTCACACATCTTGTTAAACTACGATTCAACCACCAAACAGTCCTCACCGTTGCTTTACCAGGCTTCCATTCGGCAGGACAAACCTCTCCATGCTTGTCAGCAAACTGGAACGCCTGGACCAGACGCAAGGTCTCATCAACCGACCGACCAACAGGAAGATCATTCATGGTGATCTGACGGAGAATGCCCTTCGTATCAATGATGAACAGCCCTCTGCGGAGAGCAAAATCACGCCTTATGGGTTTGCAAATAACAAAATTGCATGGTGTTTCTTATTAGTTCAAACAACGACACCTCCACAAAATTAGTGGTTTGAGATTTTGAGTGATCCAAAATGGCTTCCAAAACCACAGCCAACAGCCGTCGGATTCAACTGATATGACATGCCTGGTTCTTATAACCATAATAATGTCAACGTGCATGAATATAAACATTCCACTCATTAGGTCGTGCTACTGAAGTAATTTAGTTTCCCTGCGGAATAGTGACAAAACCACCACCCACACATAACTGACATAAGTGGTGTTACACCTACTGTGTTTCTGGGGACACAATGCTACTTCTCCTTGACAAGGTATCAATCATAAGTCATAGGAAGGCCATTCTAAAATTATGTAATTATTTTCTTTGACATTTGACACACCCACCCCAAATATGTGGCAAGTGCCCCAGGGGCAGCTATTTATTTGCTCTGTGTTTAAAACATTGAATTTTATTTATTTGTATTATTACAACACTGGTGAGTTTCGAACATCGTTTTGATAGCATTACCCTGAATGGACGCAGCTGCTCTATCATGTTACTGGTTTAATATGTGCGTGTATTTCTGCGACTTTTATTCCGGTGGCACACCTGTACCCATGGTGACCCACAGTCAGCAGGAACTGTTCGCCCATAAAATTGCGAGTGTCACTGGCGGAAAGCTGCCTCAGCCTTTGTTCGACATGTTAATTTGACAATGGAATTTGAGTCGTGGCTAAAAAAACTGGAGACGAAGCGATTGTGGCTGAACTGACGCCTCCCAGCTACACATTCAATCATGTAGCACGTGCCTCTGGTCGTGGCGGCGGAGTTGCCATAGTTCATCGAAATACCTTCAACACCAAGATCCTCCCAAAGCTGCTATTCACAACCATCGAACTTCCTCACAACCATCGAACTTCCCCGTCTGCACCTCACCAACCTGTTCTTGCTGAAATACAATATCTGGGTCGCTTATCACCCACCTGCATCAAGTAAGACATCTGGAACAATATCAATTTTTTACGCTGAACTTGAGCAACTATTCATCGAGGCATCCATCTCCATTGTTCCTACCGTCATCATTGGTGACTTCAATGTACATTTTGACGATACCCTCAAATCAGAACCACTTTGCACTCAACATAGACATTCGCCAATGCACCAAACTGGACATCTATTGGATCTTGTGATCAGTCAAACTGATGACGACTTCATTACTTCCGTTACTGTGCATCCTGACTCTCTGTCTGACCACCATCGCATTGAACTCACACTAAGAACACTGAAGCCTGCAGTAAAACTGAGATGATCACAAAGCAGAATTTCAGGAACATTGAAACAGATGCACCCTGAAACGACATCGAGTCTGCATGTGCTGACATGACATCGCATACATGCGCGAATGATCGACAAGCAGAAGATTTGGTGGAGATGTTCAACACCTGTCTCACTGAATGCCTTGACAAACACGCCCTGTTACGCAGTGTGAAAGTAAGAGACAGCACACCACATCCCTGGTACGACTCTGACATCGACGACGCCTGGGATAAGAAGTGGAAACGGAAGAATGTGTGGAGACGAACTAAACTAGAGATTCATTGGCAATTATATGTCACCGCTCGTGAAGAATGTACTCTGGATTATTGTAAAAACCGCCTGGAGAAGAATGTTTCGATTACTGAGATCGCTTGATGGCTACCGCATACAGGAACACCCTGAATTCCACTTGATGGCCCAAAGATGCGAATAATTTTCACGTTTCTTTAGTGAAAAGATCGACAAGCTCCTGTATTCATGTGTTTGATCCAACAACGAACACAGAGATCACAGCGATTTGTGGTACTACTGACAAAAAGTGCACATTGGATCCTCTGCCTGCAATTCAGCTAAGAGACAATATCACAAGTATTGTGTCTGTCATCACACGGATTACAAATGCTTCGCTGGACGAGGCAGTCATGCCAAAGTCGCTGAAGCATGCAATTATCTGTCTGCTTTTGAAGAAACCATCACTTGACAAAGACATTCTGAACAGGTATCGACCAGTGAGTAACCCTACACAATTATCCAAAGTAATTGAGAAAGTTTTCACACTTAGAATAATGAAGCATGTGTCTGATCAGCAAATGGTTGAGTGCTTTCAGTCGGTGTATAGAAAAAAATATTCGACCGAAACCGTGCTAGTGTACGTTACAAGTGCCATCAAAACAGCCATGGACAATAAACAAGTAACTATTTTGGTACTCGTTGATTTTAGTGTCGCCTTTGATAGTATCAACCATGACATCTCGATTAGGCGTCTACGTTTGTGCTATGGCTTTGTTGGAAAAGCACTGGACTGGATGATATCGTACCTGCAAGACCGGATGCAGTGAATAGTAATCGTGGACCAATCGTCAAGTACTACTACTCTAACAACAGGTGTCCCGCAAGGATGTCTTTGGTCAGATCTACTCACATTTCGACCTGCAGGCTGCATCTTTCCGCTTTAACGGCTGCAGTTCAGCAAAATGGAGGATTGTTTGGATGAAATAAAGAACTGGATGGCATGGAATTCTATGTGCATGGATGACGGCAAGACACAATATCTTCCGATTGTACCCAAATCAGGAAATGCAATCGTTGATGGCACTGTGATTCGCGTTGGTGGTTCTACAATTACAACTTCACGATGTGTTCAAAGTCTCGGTGTCTTCATTGACAGGCACCTAGATATGAAAAAGCAAGTGTCGCAAACTGTCAGCGCAAGCTCATTCTACCTCCGCCACGTAAATCGGATTAGCCGTTTTTTTTACCCAAACCAACAAAGGAATGCGTAGTCAACGCCATCATCACATCGTGGATTGACTACTGCAACGCACTCTTGTACGGCACGTCTGCAGTTAACATCGCGCGTCTGCAACGAATACACAACTCGGCTGCCAGACTGATCCTGCGTCGTCCACGTAGTGACAGCGCCATGCCCCTGTTACGCAAACTTCTTTGGCTGCCTGTTGCACGCAGAGTGGATTACAAGATACTGGTACTCTTGTACAAAGTACTCACGTACAAAGCCATGCACAATGACACGCCCGTGTACCTGTGTGAACTCGTGCACCCATATCAACAGGCAACAGCACTGCGCTCTGCGAGCAGTAACAGATGGAAGTGAAGCGCACTCGTATCAAGGATGGGGACGGCTCATTCGCTGTAGCTGCTGCGTCCTTATGGACGTTGTTAAAACCTGTGACACTCTCGCCAGCTTCAAATGTCTGAAGACACTTTTTTTGTATTTCATGTTAGTGTCTTTCTAGATGAGCACTGCCCTCTACTAAAACCAATTTTAATTACCGGGGTAGTTATCGTATTCGTATAATGATTGTTCATTATTTCTCATGTAAACTATTTTAAATTAAATGTTTTACTAAATGATTTATTATTATTAATCATACATATATATATTTATTTATTAGTATTATTTTTTAAATAATTATTGTGCTAGATTTATTAATATTATGTAATTTTGATTAATAACTGCTAATATATATATTTATTTACTTCTTTATTTATAAATTTTATATTATTCAATATGTATGTATTTATTTTATTCTTTACTACTAATATTTATTTTTAATTAATATACATATACATATTTATTGCAATTCTACCATTTTTATGTATATATGTTGTGAAGTGCCACGAACAATACTGGATGTGGTGCTATACCAAATAAATATATTATTAATAACATGCCATAATCATTAACTGAACTCCAAAAATGAAGTAACATTTGATTTTACAACTTCCCCTCTCAATATCAATGGACTGCATGACAGTGTTAGTGTAAAGTTGAACAGAAGACCGAACATCTGCACACTAAAGTTGATGTTGTCAGTTTTTCAATCCCCATGAACCAGCACCATTCCTTTGAAAACTTATCATGTTAAATTTTAACATTATACTTAATTCCGAAATGTAAGGTATGATGGGATATTAAATCTCCAAAATTTTACCTCAGTGTATGGCCTGCATTCTCCAGGTAGACACCATAATCCTTAGAAATTGAGTGGGTCATGTCTGACAACAGAGGGATGTTTATTTTCCCAAGACCACCTTGATTTCGTGGGGTGTTGAGCCTGAAACACACAAATAAATACATTATAATACTGTTACAAGTTATCAGTATTTCAAAATAAAGTTAGCCTCTGTGGAGATAATATGATATAATATATAAAATATTAAAATAATAATAAAAATAATGTTAATATAGTAAATAGTCCAAACAAATAATTTAGTAAGATTTAACAAGATTGCCACCCAGAGAATTAACACTAGGTGGCAGGTGGACAAGGAAGTCCTTTGGCATATCGAGAGTCCGACCCTTTTATTTATGTGTATCCCGCCCTTCTGAGGTATATGTCGATTTTATTTTTAAACATATTCACACTACTAGCACCCACACAATCAGCAGATAATCTGTTCCATTCATTTACAGTCCTTTGTGAAAATGAGAACTTTCTAATATCTAATCTACACTGCTCCTTTGCTAATGTAACTTCATGTCCTCTAGTCCTTCTATCTTTCTTAACTGAGAAAAAATATTTCTATCAATATTTTCATAACCATTCATTATTTTAAACACTTCTATCTGATCTCCTCTCAATCTCCTGGTCTCTAGTGTTGTTAAGCCGCATTTTTTAGGCGTATTTCATAACTAAGATCCCTCAGTTTTGGTATCATTTTAGTTGCTCTCCTCTGTACTCTTTCTAGCATATCTATGTCCTTCCTGCAATATGGCCTCCACGCTTGAATACAATATTCTAAATGAGGCCTAACTGTTTTGTACAGCGGTATTATTAGCTCTTTTTCCTTATACGTTATGTTTTGCCTAATTTATCCAAGGATTTGATTTCCCTTTGAAGCTGCAATTCCGCACTGCTCTGAAACCTTCATATCAGCACTAATGGTTAACCCTAAGTCCTTTTCTTTTACAGTAGTACTTAGTACAGTACCCCCCATTGTATGTTCTACCTCTTCGTTCCCATGTCCTGCGTGGAGGCATTTACATTTCCCAAAATTGAACAGCATTTGCCACTTTTCAGACCATTTGATCAACTTGTCAAGATCATCTTGTAAATGTTGTCTATCTCCATCACTTTTAATCCTTCTAACCACTTTTGTATCATCCGCAAATTTCAACACCTTGCTTGTTATTTCATCATCCAAATCGTTGATATGTATTAAGAATAATATAGGTCCTAGTACTGATCCCTGTACCCCACTCAATACCAATTTCCAGTTTGAAGCCTCCCCATCAACTACTACACGTTGTCTTCTGTCAATCAGCCATTTTTCTATCCAGTTTATTATACCATTTCCTATGCCATAGGCCTTTAGCTTAAGCAGTAATCATTGATGTGGTACTGTGTCGAAAGCTTTTTGAAAATCTAAGTAGATGATATCTACTGGTGATCCCTCATCTACCCACTTAGTGATGTCTTCCAAAAAACATAACATATTTGTCAAGCATGACCTCGCTTTAAAAAACCCATGTTGAGATGGGTTTATCAAGTTATGTTTAACAAGAAAATCCACCATGTGATCTTTAATTAATCTTTCTAATAATTTGCAAATCACTGATGTTAAACTCACTGGTCTATAGTTCTCCGACTTGTTTCTCGATCCTTTTTTAAATAACGGTACAAATTTTGCCTCTTTCCATTCTAAAGGAACCATTCCCTCTTCTAATGACAAATTGAAAACTGTTGCAAGCGGTAAGCTAATTTGTTCTACAATTTCCAATAGTAGTTTGGGCGGAATCACAGCCGCTCCAGGTGATTTATTATTCATAGCCCATATTTTCTTAGCTACCATTTCCGGGGTTACAATTAATTGTCTTAAATAGTCTGAATCTGCCCCCTTGAACTTAGCCTCTGGTACTGGCAGTGAACTAATATCTTCCCTGGTAAACACTGAACTAACGTACTCATTCAGGTCTTCTGCCATTAAGAATCCCTCTGATATTATATTTCCAGCACTATCTTCTAGAAGACCGACCTTATCTTGAACTTTCTGTTTGCTTCGAACATATGCATAAAAACTCTTGCTGTCATGTTTTATAATAGTAGCTAATTGTTGTTCATAGCTTCTCTTTGAATTTCTAATTTCAGCTGTAGGTTGGTTAAGTGCTTCTTTATAACTGTTGTAGTCTTCTTAATTTTCAGTACATCTATATGACTTCCATATCATTTGTTTATACTTAATTTTTCTAATGGCTTCTTTCGATAAGTGTTTCATTTTGGACCGTTTCCCTTGTTTTTTGAAGGGTACAAATTTATCGACTATGCACTTAATTTCACTCTTTAATATATTCCAGCATTCTGTTGCTGTCTTATTTTTCAGTGTGTTATTCCAGTCTATCTTTGCTAAATATTTCCTCATGTCCTTACACCTTCCTTTGTGGAAATTTCTCCTATACTGCTTTTTACTATACCTTTCTGATTTTATTTTGATGGTAAAATGTATCTGGTCGTGATCACTACTCCCCAGTGGCTCACATATCTTGACATTGTCAACTAATTCATTCTGTGAGGACAAAATTATGTCTAACACATTCTCACCCCTGGTTGGTTCTAGCACGTGTTGAGAAAGGAAAGTATAATATAATGTATTGCTAACTAATGTGAATAAGATAAAAGAAAATATTCATTATTAATTGAGAACAAGCAGAGCAAATTAAACTAGTGACTTTACTGACTTACCAGGCAAGATGTGTAAATTGTGAATCAACCGAACAAGCTACAACACGAGTGTTGATATCTTGGAACTCGTTGATTCGATCACTGAATGCGATGATTTCAGTAGGGCACACAAATGTACTGTAACAGAAAACACAATGCTCATCAATATAAACAAATTGTGCCTATTTACGTAACAAATTAGAAAGACGTAGCCCAAGAAACTATTTTTATTTTTACTCAAAATGTCAGGTTGGAGGTGTGACAAAGTAGACAGGAGGATTGTTTTCAGAATTCTAAACTGTGTTTTCATGGTATAATGGCCATTTCATTTTGGATTTAAAATGATGTAAGCTGCATTTAGATACTACTTGTCATAGGTGCCCCAATATTGGTAAGCAGTTACCTTATATAATAATATATACCTATAAATAAAACATATTGTAGTGTTTTCCCAATTTCTGTTAAAACTGTTGTTGTTTTTTACCAATTCCATTATATCGAAAATAGCGATCTCATGACCTCTCAACATTGATCTTTCTTCAGATCTTACGATGGCAGGGATCAATCATTTCACTTAACACAAATTGAGTGTGATGTACATGCATACATAATGACATATGTTTATTGATATGTATAAACATCCACTGTTCTATGCTATACTGTAGTTTGTTGCAGTTTGTTACACTTACAAGTCAAGTGGATAGAAGAAAAACACAAGGTACTGTCCATTGAAGTCAGACAATTTCATCTGAGAGAACTTCCCATCCACGACAGCTGTCCCTTCCCAAAAAGGAGCTGCTTTTGAGACTGAAAAGGAAATTGTTGATTCGATTTATTATACATTATAATTTAATGATATTATAATATAAATTGACAGACCTGCACGGTTACAGCAATGCCTATGTTTTCTAGAAAACAGTGCATCATGTGCGTGTATTGTCACAGGTGGATCCAGGGGGGCCCGTGCCTCCGCTTGACCTTTATAATTTTGCGTGGCCGTAGACCTTCTTGATTGGGCCCACGTGACTGTGCCCCCCCCAGACTGTTTGAAATGTGTCCCCATTCATGTTATAAGGTGAATTTGAAGAGGCGGTGAAAAATTATCAACAGCATCTCTTCCGATACCACCAGTCGAGCCGAGTTAGTGGAGAAGCTGAAGGTACGACGGTACGGCGGCAGGGCAGCGGCAAATTGTCTACACCATTTGGTTCGGCCGCCAGTGGAGGTTTTTGTGCCCCCCCTAGACTCGCTTTCTGGATCCGCCCCTAGCTGGATGCCAGTGTGTTGTGTGGTGTTGTGTGGTGTTGTGTGTGTGTTTGGGTGGGTGCAAGTATGTATTTCTTTCAAATATTCTGAAAGCATTCTATAAGCTAGATTTATAAAAGCTTTGTATAACAATAGACCATATAAGAATAGCATACATTATGTGTCATGTCTTGGTAACATATCGACAGTAAAATAATTACCATGCCTGCAGTTATTCGAGTCTCCCAATTAGCCAATACGACAATAATTATTTAGTATTAGCCTATACTAGTAATAGACTCATATTACGACATATATATATATTATAGACATAGACTCGTAACATTACTTTGATTTAGATACATTTTAAATGGGTATTTTTAATTATTACATTTACATTATTACACAGTTGTAGAATGGGACGTGCAATGCCGTGCACTTCGATCAATCTCGGACTCAGATCTTAGCTTGAGCCTTACGAGTCCGAACCGGCTGCTGAACCTTGCCCTGGCCAAGCCAAACCCGAAAGCGAAGCGCGTAAGCCTAGGCTAAGGTCGCTAAGCCTAAGGCTAAGCCTAAGGCTAAGCCGAGCCTGAGAGTTACTTAGTCAGTGTAAGGACCTACTCTGTGCTTTTGAATAATGCTTCTCTCCTGGATCGGCATATTTTGTTGCATATGGGCACCCAGTGCCTGCTTCGAAGTGAGGACACGATTCTCTCGCAGGCGCATGGCAAATAAGAGCTAGAAATGTTACTTTAAACAACGTTTGTTGCAACATATTGACACCGTAGAATTTGCGTGCCTCCACTGTCCGCGAACAACCACGCCCCGTGGTGTGACGCCACCATCTGTTGCGCTCACATTAGTCCACCCAGACTCCGTGATGTGGCGCCACACATCACAACTCGCCAAACACTACACCACACACACACATGCAACATCACGTACAACACACGCACAGCACAAACCAAACCCACCAATATAGGGAAAAACGTAAAGTAAAATATACATTCTTATGTAGCGCAGTATCCCGTCCTTAGGACTGCTCAAAGTGCTTTACGTCATTTTTACATTATTTTAAGACGTCATCGGCATGACAAAAAACGACCTCGAAAAGACTCCTAATGTCGGCATTAGGAGTACGACGCGTTTTATATTAATAACCAAAAACCTTAAAATCGATAATAACATTACGACAAATAATTACAGACACAGGTTATTTCCCTCTGAAATATACGAGTTCACTCCAAATGACATACACAACGCCGAAGAAACTGGGTGCTCCACAGTGCAAAAGATTACCAGCAGCAGAGTGGTGGCCCTGCAGAAGATGAAACAGGTTGGGAAGATAACTTCGGGGGAGAGAGGAGTACTTCAGTAACTTTGCTATGAACAATCAATGCTGCTGGGAACACAATGCCCTCATTCATGATTTACTTGCGTGTCTTTTTCAAGGAGAGAATGCTGCACGGTGCCCCTCCAGGAACTCTAGGAACTGCTCATCAAAGTGGCTGGATGACGACTGAGAACTTTGTTCTGTACATGAAACATTTCATCAAGTTCACGAAGTGTTCACTGTAACACCCGGACTACTGATACTCACAATCACGACACGTATTTGTATATTGAATGCATCGATTTGGCAAAGGATCATGGTGTGGTAATGCTAACCCTCCCTCACATTGTAGCCATAGGCTACAGCCGCTGGACTGTATAGTGTATACGGGTTTGTTTGCGATTATTTGTTTGCGACAATTTGTCGCGGCGTGACGTTTATGACTCCCTCTACGTCTATGGGGGTCAAACCATAAATTTGCATCATTAATAATTTCCCTATAGTACAAACTAGAGCGATAAGCTGGCCCGCTGTAGTGACGCTGCTGTGGACCGCTGGCTGCCATCCAATTGCACGACAGGAACTGTTGCATTCACTGGCATGACATATAGCACAGCACTGTTTGACAATGTATATAATAACATGTAATAAATGTCTGGCACAGGAAATACATTTTATATTGGAGATGTGTTATTGTGCTCCCTAGATAAGATATATCGTGATTAATTAGTGGGGTTGGCCAGCAACCACCAAAATAGTCATTTGGGTTAGGTGAGGGTAGTGATCTGAAAAAGATAGTACACCCTGAGGTTAATATCCTGGCAGTTGTAATATCCTAAGCCGTAGACAGTTTGGTGGCTCACACAGGAATGAGCATTGACACCTTTGAGCAACCTATATATGTTCTACTAATGTGTTATATTTATGTATGTGAACATAGAACTGTTTATAGTGTCAACAGTTATAACATGGTAATAAATATCTGGCACAATAAATATTTGACTTGAAGATATGTCATTGTGTCCCCTTGATAAATTAAGTGACTGATGATTGATTAATTAATGGGGCAGGCTGCAGCCGCCATCTTAGTCGTTTGGGGAAGGGTTGTGATCTGGTTTTAAATCTCAACAACACTTGGAAGCTTGCTGATGACAATATTTATTGTGAACTATCGAATATGGCTATTTCCCGAATAGCTTGCTGTATTAACCGACAGAAGACAGGATCTGGCATCTCTTTCCACATCGAAGAATCCTCAATTACACAATATAGCTTAGGTAACAATCTTCACGAACATATTCCAGTGTCATTAATTGTTGTGCAGTATTGAATTAGTTAGCTTATATTTAGGCTCAGTTTCCTAAGATCAACATTGCTTATTTGCAGGTACATTTTGACCACTAACAGTTTGAAAATAGCCGAACAATAATGGAAAAAGGAAATTTAAGAGCTCCACTCAACAGTGCTATTAATTGGACAATGGGTTACATGAAAGAGACGTGCCTGACTTTGTTCTACCATATTTTGTTCCGTGTGGCATCTGCTGGGAATCTGTACATCACTGCATGTTTCAAATGGATGAGTGCACCTATCTGTGAGCTTTCTCCATCGAAATGCATAAGAGTGCTATTAATTGGACAATATCACAGGAATGAAGAACGTGTCTGGCTTTGTTCTGCCACATTAGTTCCGTCTGACATCTGCTGGGAATCTGTAAATCACTACATGTTTCAAATGCATAACATACCGTCATATATTGGACAATAGGAGAACAAAATAAAATTAATTTTATCTCTTTGTGTTTTCTTCTTTTAATTGTTGCATTTTAAATCAATTTAATAAGGAAACATTGAGCCAAAAATGCATCTTGGTATTTCCAAATGTCTTCTTCTTTAGTAGAGCCAGTGAAAAAAGCTAGGTTTTTCTTTTAAAAAGGTTTTAGTGACATTTAGACAATGTGAAGATATAGTTCCTGGTATATCATCAGACAAAAATAAATTATATGGATGCGGTTTAAATGTTTAGCATGTTGATGGAGGTGATAGTGACTGTCAAAGGGCTTAATTTTAATAATCAACAACTTCAGTGTGTACCTAGTGTAATTCTTGAAAAAATAAAGGTTTGACAGAAACCAATGCAATGTTTTACTCGGTAATACCCATGGGGAGGATGGGCAGAACAAATTGCAATACCAGTAACATTGAAAACAATGTTGCATCTAGCTGATATATGTAAATATTGTTATAACACTAATGCAATGTTGTATTTTTATATTTTATTGGCAATAAAATATCATTATTATTTATGATCCCTACACCTGTACGTGTATTATTTTATAAAAAGTAAGCAACCCTACATATAAATTACCCACATTAATGAATACATACGTATAAAATTGGTTTTATACTGCTTACGGAAACAGCAGGTGGATTTGTGGTGCAGACAAAATAATATTGTTTAATTATGTAACTTTCTCTTGGCTTCTATAAATTTATATTAGCTATCATTGTTACTAAAACAAAGTTTAGAAACTTGTAACAAGGTACACTAATACAAAGGGAACATGATAGTACCACTTGTGAGATTTTCTATTAATTTGATATTCTACGCATATACGCGCACTGTAGTCGATGGAAACAAAATGGCGTCCAATTCTTAGTTGTCGCTACTCTGTCTATACAGGGCACCTCTCTTCTTCTTCTCCTCCTTCTTCCAGTCAACCAACGGTACACACTTCAACAATTTGAAGATCACTGTTGGTATTTGCAGGGGATGTGCATCGGAATATGTAGACAAGAGATAGATAGGAGAAGATAATTTGCATCTGAAGAGATGGGTTAATTGTGGGGTGGGGGTTGGACAGATGAAGGGAATAATGCAACAGGGGACGGGACCCGGGGTTTTGTTTATTGTGATTTGAAATGGGCAGCAACCTTAACCTTGAAGCAGCCAAGGCTGGGAGCTGACACTACTGCCTCTAGAAGTCCATTCCAGTCTGGAATGGTTCTTGGAAAGAATGAAAAATGTCCTGTATTGGATGGTGGATGGACGCTTGAGAAAGCCAAGAGTTATGTTTGCTTTTGAGCATATGCTGTTTATATGTTGTTCCCACCTAAGACCATAGCTGATGATGACACCCAAATACTTGACAGATGTTACATGTTGCAGGACATGGCCGTGATGCATATACTGGTATTGCGCTTTGGGTGATAACTCCGATCAATTTATGTGATGGACATGTTGTACGCTACACTACGGGGGATAGAACTGCATGGCTCACTTGCATTCCTAAGTGGCCATCTTATCAAGGTTGTACTGAAGTGTCGCAGCGTCATTCTGAGATTTGCCAGTCAGATATGATGCAATGTCATCTGCAAACATCCTCACGGTAGAACTCGAACTCGGGACTCAAAAATCCGATCAGTGATGCCATCTACCGGTTACAATCGAACCATGAGTTAACGACCAGACTCCGTCTCTTTGCGGCAACTTCACAAATAATAAAATAACTTGTCGTGCTCTTTTAGTTTAGGATACGTTTCCATTTTATCTATAGCTATTCAATTTTAGTAACTTAATTACGTCATCAAAAATATACATAGAACATGATTATACTGATCGGCGGTTACGTGGTAACTCCGTTTGCTGGTGTGCCAATCAACGTGAAGGACTGTCCCATTGCTAGGTAAAGCACAAACAAATCAACAGAAAGCCGTTGACGAACGTCGTACGGATTGTAGGCCTAATCTATTGATTATCTACGCCATGTATGCTTTTATCTAGTTTGATTAGTTTCTGTTGTTATGTTTATAGAATATATATTTTATATAACGTATTTTCGGTGAGCTACACTCACTTGAGAAATCATAAAAGCAGCGAAACGGCTTGACTAGGCCAGTCGATAGATTCTCGATCGACTGATCATTCTTATCCAGGTAAGGGCGGGTGGCGAGAGTTGTGAGTGTGGGAGAGTGTAAGGCTGTTTTTGAATCTTGGTTTTTGTATTCAGCACGACACTCTGCATGATTTTGTGGACAATCATCATAACATATGCAAAATCAAATCGTATGTGATGACGTTGTATCGTAAATGAATTCTACGCAATGCCAATCAATAGCATTTTAAAATGTCCACGCCCACAGCACGGCAGCCTCTGCACTGGCCAATATCTCACTGCCACTGGTAGTGGCACTGATCCTATATATTCGGTAATGTTTTTACTTAAATGACCCAAATTAATATCCTCCAACCGACCCTATAACCCTATCCTCATGTCTCATCCCAGGAGTACCTAGGCTATGTATTCTAGCCTCAATTTCTAGGTCATTGCCTGGATGTAGGCCTACTACAAAACAGCTATAGTTCCGCCTCTTGATATGCGCATTGCGAACCTACTGGTAAAATATATTGCAGCAGCTATAAAGTTCCGATAGAACCGAACATGCTTCATCCAGCACTATAACTGCTGGACTATAATTGTTGCTCAGCTAACTATGCTCAGCTATGTAACGATTTAGTAATGGGTTACACAAATAACACAATTATTTATCTTATATTATAGTGCTATTAATTGACATTTTATGTCAATTTGCAAATGAACTATCATTATTTAATTATACAGATTGCTCTGGGACTGAGTCAGAGGTATATTTTATGGATATCATTCTATCTGAGCAGCCTATATTATGTGTGAGCATTTTTATTCTTTAATCAAAACACTCCTTATAATATTATTATGTGGGCCAAAACATCATTTAGAATTCCCCACATGTATTTCTTTGAAGTTTGTTAAACCATCCATTAGCGTGGCCCAAAAGCTTACACATGGGTGGCATGCAGTGATCAAATTCAAACTCCTGACCCAATTCTTTTGTATGCATTTCCAATTGTGCAAGCACCTCACCAAGTCGGTAACATGCATGTGCTATTTCCCTTGATACATATGAAAAGGTGTTGCCAACTTGAATAACTACACATATATTGAGCATCCTACGGTGATGACCGTGTCGCCGCATACACAAAAAAGAAAATAGCTGTCGGATGTACACTTCAGGGTATATGTGCACACATCAGGGTATATGTGCACACTTCAGGGTATATGTGCACACGCCTACTGTGCATACGTACAGACTTTTATAGCTGGACTGTTGTGTTATGGATCTGGAACGTTAGCCACATCATATTTTCTATACTATAAAAGCTCTATAAGGGCCTCCTCTAAGTAACATACTTATGATACTTACTTACCTAGACAATATTATCTAGACAAAAGTTTAGTGTTATACAAAAAACATGACATTTGTATTCCATGACAACAATAACACCTTCAAATTGTAATTTATACTCTAAAGGTATGTCTACCTATCATTCCTTGAAAAGTCCTGTTTAGTGTGTTTTATAAACTCCATCCTGTGACATACCTGTTCATTCGAACACCATTTTAAGGTAGGTAGTATGGATTCAAAAAGTGATTTTTGACATTTAAAAAAAGGACTTTCGTTGCTATTTATGTACTTTAATAAAAAGTGGCAATATTGAGGTTTCTTCGGATGCCTCTAGGCAAAATTTTGTTATAAAAATTACCTTATCATTGTTTTCTCGCGCTCTAGTAGAATAAATACTGGGTATAACTGCAAAACATTTTGCACCGCAGTGCCTAATGAGTATATCTACGGCATGAATTAAAAGAAATCATAATATATTTAATGGTTTCTGAATTATAGGCGATAATTATGTAAAAAAGTTACACAAAATAGTTTTTTTTGACAAAAAATATGTTTTCACATAAACAACACAACATATTTGATTTCTGTGATATTCATGCAGTAGATATGCATAACACTAATCCCTGTGCTAAATTACAAGCTTGTAACTTGAATACGTTTTTGGTTAGAGCGCTGCAAAAAATACCTAATTTTCCCTATTACGGTGGCCATATTGGATACCTAATTTGCATAATTTATGCCAAACATGAAAAAACCTTAACTATGTTGGTATGTATCTGCATACCAAATATGGTTGATCTGTGTTGAAAACTAAAAAATGTTGGTGGAATTCATACTACCTACCTTAATTTAATTCTGTGGAGCATTCAACCATGCTGCTATTATTATGCAAAGACCAATCATTCACATATATCCACCATTGGGAATAATAATTGTTTATAGTTAACTACTTTTCTACCTACCTGCTCTGGGATATTTTGCACTCTCTACAAAATGCACAATCATAAACTGGATGATTTAGAATTGCTTGCTGCCAGTTGCTGGTTACCATATTTAATTGAATGCTGTTGATTCTTGATTTTTGTGACCCAATAGTGAAACACAGCATACAGTCCTAACTTGGATTTGTTTTAGTCCAAATACAGTACAGACACAGTGAGTAAATTTATAATTTGAATCATACTTGAAAATGATTGCATTTGTGCATTAAACAAAAACTCATATTAAACAACACATGAGGTCATTCATTTTCACAAGCTATTATACAAATGAATGCATTTTTGTGTTAAACATATAGTCCTTTCAGTTTGCCAATTGAATAATTACACACCGTTATTTCTTGTGCACACATGAAGTGTACCAGTAGGTGATAATTGTCTGTTGTACCTTTACTGTGTACCACACAGTTACGCCAGGCAATTTAAGATGGAAACAGGAACATATAGGTGACTGTGGTAAATTAATTTAAAATGGAGAAATATTTGTTAGATTTACCGTCAGATTTATTTTCAAAAAGATTCCGGTAATAATTGATGACTGATTCAGCAATGTGTGTATAATTGAATTGATAGCAGAATATTTTTTTTACTTTGACCTTTTATGTGAATATACATTGAAATATCCTTTCATGAAGAAGCAAGAAGAATTTTTACTTTATAGATTTATAGAGGCAAAATACTTTTTAAAATATTTTGTTTAATTCATTAAGACATGCAAAGGTGAAATTATATAAGTGAATATATGGGAAATTAAGAAATTTAAATTAGCACATCAGTGCTCTTCTTGTGAAACCAGCTCATGTTGTAAAATGTGTAACCTTGTAATGATCATCGTGTTTGAAAACATACACATAGTAAACGCAGCTGTGGCGAAGATAAGCACAGCTGATCACAAGGCATGGCCAGCCAGTCAAGACTGCAACTGGGATAAAGTACAACTGATTCAGCAAATTTCCTGCTAATAATTACAACCAATGATTAAACTTAATTAATTGACTTAAATATGTTACAATTGTTGTAGAGTTGCTATCACCTACTACAACCTCAGGGAGGTACCAAAATCATGAAACAAACCTACTAATAAATCTTGCTCTGTACAACACTACCACAGCCTTACCTTACAGGTAGAATGAGGCATTAGAGGGAGCATTGCGTGATGGAGAGAGAGCGAAAAGACAGCATTGACTCCATTGACAAGGAGCTTGATTGGCTCATTCAGAAAGATGAAGAGGAGGCTCTGAATGCAGAGAAACAGGTGGGGGATGGCGGCCAGTCTCATGTGGCAACATTTTGCGTTTCATGTCAATACATTTATCTTGGTTTAAAAAATTATCTTAAAAAAAAGTCATATATTTCATTTAATAATTTTATTTTATTGAACAAGTTAATATGACAACCAAGTTTAATATGACAATTTGTCATAGGTTTGTTATCAGTTATCAAGGTCATGCTGTGCTTAAATACTTACATGATGTATCGAGTGTACCTGGTAGTTACACAAAAAGTTGCCAGCTTTGTATTGCGTTTATTTCTGTTTGACGATATGCCATGCACAATTTTCCAAGTTACTGTTTGTCAAAAAAGTATTTTTTGGATGCATTGTTGTGATTATACTTTTAAATGCTACTCTGTGGTTGGTTGGACACATTGCATTGGTTAAAAATTAATGAACACTGTGAATGAAGTTATAAATCAGCTACTTGTATTACTATATATGGTTTCACACAATTGTCAACATTCATTATAAGATATGAACATTAGAAGTAATTTAATTCAGCTGAGATTCTTGACTTGCTAGTTGCTAGACTATTTTGACACTTATCTATTGTTAACTCTAGGCTTGCCGTATGGTAGTTTCAGCATGTGTGTGAACTATTCATGGCGACCCTGTATTTAGGGTCACTGCCAACCTTCATAGATACATAGCAGTACTTTCATTAGCATGTTGCCATGGCAACATGTTGGTGCATTCACAGGTTGCACGCCTTTTGTTTGCTCCACAGTAACTTTCCTTCTCAATTCAATATCTCATGGCGATAATGCCAACATAAATGCCCACCTATCACTGTAGACGTTAAGTCAATATGTGCACAGATTGCTTTCAACGCGATGCATTTACAGGTGTACTCACATTTAGCATAGACATACTCAATTCGCAGATGTTGGGATAGTAATTGCTATTAATGTCGCATATGTCAATAGTTACATGTTTCAGCATGCATTCTAGTTTCTCATTACCCTGGGTAGGTCCAGTCCTCCTTGATGCATCCTTTTAATTGCAATTATTGGCATTCACACCCGTAATACTGAATACACATTGCTTTTGTATTAAATCTCTTCACATAAAAACATTTATTATTGTTTGTTAGTTTTTACACTACAATTTATAGTTGATCGAAGGCTTAATTAAATTACACAGTAATCATAATCAATTATACTAACCGTATGTTTGGTCATTATACATCCAAGGTGGTACTTGACTTACAGTGACATTTTTTTGTTATTGGCCAAAATACTCTGATCAGACTATTTTTGCCCATGTTGTATTAAATCTGTTCACATGCAAACATTTATTATCAGTTGTTAGTTTTTATTACACTTTACAGTTGATGCATAATCAATTACACAGTAATCCCATTCATAATCAATTATATACAATTTTTATACCAATTAGGCCAACAAACTATAAAATACTTCTGTCTATGTTAACCAGTGACAACTACATTTCTGGGAGTCATTTTAAGAATAAGTCACCTGAAAGCGGTACCTACAATTACATGTGCTATAAAGAACTATACTTGAATTAGAATCGTATTATGCACAGGCACGTGAAAATGGCTTGGACCAGAATACAGACAGGAAAGAAGATAATTTCAGACCGGAATATCCAGAAACACCAGATGAGCAGGGACCTGTAAACGGGAGGGAGTCACCCGAGTTTGCCCATGAGCCCGACAGGAATGGCGGTGGTGGACTGGATGAAGACTTGGATCTGACAGAGGACCAGAGACAGGCCATGATGGAGTTAGGCAGTATGAAGCTAGACCTTGGCATCCCAGGTAACAGTCGTCAAATCCACTGTTGTGTAACTATTGAGCGAGCGTGTGTTTGTGTGTATATGTGTGTTTGTGTATTGTGTGTGTGTGCGTGCGTGCGTGTGCATCTTAATGTTTGTACCATGGGTGTCAAACTTTCAGGGATTAATGTGTGAGGATACAAGAAGAGAAGTAATGTCTTTATTGTTTTATAATCCTCGTTGGTTGTAAGGCAAACATTATTTGGAATGATATTGGCTGCAATTAACAAGTGTGTAGATGTAGATGCAGTTTATTTGACTACTGAAAATGTCCTAAAATGCACAATTTCATCACAGCATTTGCACTTTTTCTACCTTAAGTGACATGTCTTAATTGAATGAACACACTGGCATAGAAAACTGATGTCATGAATAACGAATGTCATTCAGCAGTGTGGGTAATTTACACTAATATACAAAAATTAATTTGCATTTGCTTGCGACATAAAATAACTGGTTTTCTTGATTGCTTCACAAAATGCCTGTGTCATAACAGAGGATGATCCGCCAGAATACGACGTCGCAGATCGGGTCCGGCAACTGAATGAGGATCTTGCGAAAGAGCCAACACCAAGCAGTGACGAACGCCGCACATCCATCAAGTTCAAAGAAACATTAGTTGATCTAGTGGCGCCACCTTACGACTACAGTGATAATGAGGATGAAGACAGCAAGGAGAACGGGAACACGAATACGAACTCTCAAGGAGAGAACATGGGTGGCAACAGATACCCTAAAAGTGACGGCGAAAAAATACTGGTCGAGCACGGTGGGAAGTTTGAACTGATCAACAGTTCAGATTTGACTGCTGAGGAAAAACACCTGTATGGCATAGAGGACAGTACTGATGGGGTGAACACTGCAGGGAGTAATGATTCAGAAAGATCGGGGATGTTGAAACAACCGCGACCGCCAGACATTCAGCGGCCGGCCACGGCGAACGGAACAACATCACGCCAGCATCTCAACACAACAGTGCCAAGACGCAGACCACAGACTGCACAGCCGAGAGGTAACAACGAGATGTCGTTCAACTTCAGCTACGTGTCACCATATGGACTGTCGCCCGAACAGAAGAAGTGTCTACAGAGGCAGAAACAGTCACAGGAAAAGTCTCTGAGTGAGAAGACGAGGATGGAAAGAGAGCAGAACGAGTCAAAGCAGCAGGAAAATGAGTCGGCGTTCCAGGCATGGTTGAGTCACAAACGAGAGCAGGAGCGACAGGAACAGATCAGCACGAAGAAGAGCGCACCGTCGTCAGACAACGGGGTGCGTGACTTACATGGACACTGGGCCAAACATCACAAAGTTTCTCATGTCATAGCCGGCTCACGGGGGCAAGATAAAATTGTGTGTGAAAATTCATCAGAAATTAAAAGACTCATCATTTACTCATTGCACAACTTTTGTGTAAATATAAGATTATTTAAATTATAAATTTATATTAAATCTTAAAATCTAAAATTTTGTGTACAGAATATGTGGTGACTGGAATAAATGAATCCATCCAATCACCATGCGTTTTACAAAATGAGTATGTTACGCACTGATAAACAATGTGGTGTCAAATGGAACATTTGTGATAGATCGAACAGCAAACACAGAAGCGCCGTCTCTGTATGACAACTGCTCAGCACCACGCACCAAAACTGTTTCCTTGTGCATTACATTTCTAACAAATCACATGGTGATTAGACAGATTAATTCAAGTTACTGTATAGTCAGTAAAATAACATTAATTCTAATGAAATTAAATTAAAACATCACAAAGGCTTGGTGGAACCGTTGAATAATAGATAATAATAGTGGTTTTGTGTTGCCCCCGTGACTGGCCCTTGGGACTCATGAATGAGTGATCTCAACCCAATGGCTATGGGAATGTAAAGTTTGATGAATACTTTGAATGCATCAAACAAAATATCAGCCAGTCCAATTCCAACTCCCTCCTCAGTTGCATGGTTTAGTCCATTGCAAACCAGGTTCGTTCTCTTGAATTGTTGATGAATCAGACCTGCAGTGTGATTTGTTTTTAAATGTTTCCTGTCTTCCATATTTCGTAGAACAAATCAGCAATGTGGATGGAAAGGTATCATTTCAGATATTCCCCTTGCTCCCTTACAAAGTGGGGACGACTCATGGTTGGTTCCTTCCTCTCTCTAGGTCGTCTTCATCTATGACGATTGTCTGCTATTTTATTCCACTCTTAGCTTTCACCCCTGGTCTTTCATCATCTTAAATTCAGTCTTCTTTTTCTCCTACCAGCTTCTGTTTATTCTTTGTCAATCTCACCTCACGCGTTCCATCACTGTCGTTTTCAGATGTTTCCTCATTTCGATCTCTTCTGTTTATCTCAGCTACCTGTAGTTTCTTCTCGTGTCTCTGTCAGTACACTGTGTGTGTGCGTGCATATGTGACACACCGCAATAGTTCAGACCCTATGTTACACAACACCAAGGAAAAGCCAAACAATATTTGCAATGGTTAAAGTATTATTTCAGGTGCATTTTTAGAAACAATAAGCCATTTACTACCAGTTTTAATATTTAACAGCGTTTGCAGTCTTGAAAAAGTGTTTTTATGCCTTTTGAATGGATACAGTACTTATGTCATTTTAAACCTAAATATCAAACTTTGATAGTATGTCTAAAAATTTGAATTCTTTGGGTAGGTCTTCACACAAATTGACTCATACGGATAATACTGATATCACTGTAAACCTGAAATGTTGCCCATTAATATGATGCCCATATCTCGACACTGCGAAAATGTACCTTTAAATGCTCTGACCCATTGAAACTTGTCACATATCAGTCAGCACCTCACAGGATGTACAATGAAATTATTTATAAGTTCTGTTTTAAAAGGACCCGAAACAAAATAAGTCGTTTGAGGAGTGGTGGAAGGCGAAACGACAACAACGTCGCCAGAGCCTACAGCTGGATAAACAGCATAAGAAAGAGTTCAATGAGGGTTGGTACGTGCGATCGCGTGATGACTGCCAACATGCATTCAAACAGTATGTATACTGCTCGCCGTAGTTTCTGTTCTACTGTTCTATGACGAATATGTTGGTTTCAAACAGTTCTAAAGAAACTTGCACAAAGGACCGATTTTTTTAAAGTTATTTAACTGAGTACAGAAAAATTGTTAGAAAAGTTTTCTTGAACAAAATATTTGCTGTTAAATTAACAAAATACAATTTGCAAGTGGAGGCCATATCCAAAAATTGCCTAGGCATGCTCAAAAAGTCTCGCTGTATGGTAAAACGCATCGCATTAAATTTATAAACTTGGGACCATTTGATAACTTTATTATGATGATTAATATACACAGTTGTGAATATTTTTGTCAGATGAATTGAAACTTGCATATGTTTGCATCACCATGACTGATGTAGTTCACTAGTGCTGCCACATATCTGAAATTGTGTCATTAAACCTATTTGCCTCATTTCACAAAAAATTACTTTGTCTGACGTTTACGCTTCATGTGACAAAGGTAACAAGATCTGGCGAGTAGCAGAAACTACTCTGTTTACTATACTTCCTTCAACAAAGGAATATGCAACAGTTTTATCCAATGATTGATGCAAGTTATCATGAAAGATGAAGAATTATGACATATTGTTGTACCCAAATTTTCCTTACAAAATGTCATTGGAAAAATTATGTTTGGAGATTGGCAGTCTTAAAAAAAATTAACCCATTAGATTTTCGCCATTGAAGGATCACCTCACTGTCTTGACTGGTCTTGAATGTGGCAACCAGATGTACTTTCAATGAACTTGCACTTAGACTGTTAGCCCTGCCTGTTCCCATGATAGTGGATGTTTATTATTTCAATGTTTTGTGGGAAAAATTGCAAATAATATTTTGGGCTGATTAAAAGCTACATCGCATTAAGTATACTATCAATATATTTATTCTGGTATTAAAAGTAGTTTTCCATTCATTATAGAATAAAAAGTGTTTTGGGAGGAAGCAGTCAGTTTAACATGTATAACATGATTTTACAATAAAAACAGAAAACTCCTTTCTAAAACATTGTACTAATATGGTCATTTTGAATATTGATTGCCATATATCTGGCTGATAAGTTCCATTAAAACACTGTAGGTGGCTAAAGAAAAAGAATGCGGATCTGGCGAAGACGAAAAGTGAGGAAAGACAGAGCATGAGGATGCATCGACTTCTCAACCGACGTTCCCACAAATCACAGGCTCTGCTCAAGTCCGTCACACAGGCACAATCATTCAGATATGTCGACTACTACGGATACCGCTTCTAAGTGACATATGCAGTGTATCCTCAGTCTGCTTTTCAATGTTACGTTTACGGGTTTATTACAGAATGACTGTTCCCAGAGAACACTCGTTGTCGGGTCAATAATCCAGTCCCTGGACGTTTCCGAATAGCGTGAATCTTCCTTCATATATACATACGTGAATGCATAGAATAGATTGTAGTGGAATAAAGGTTAGGACAAGTGCTACTATTAACCAAATAACTAGTTTGATGCAAGCTAAATCTGACAGCCATAATATTAAACACTTAGCAATTCTCATCTTGACTATTTTGTAAAATTATAACTTAATTTTGTATCATATATATAACAATATTCGCAGGCAACATTTTCGCATATATATTTTCATTTCCATTACTTCAACCTAGATATCATAGAATTATTAGTACTACTGGAAGCTTCGACGTTCGTTGTTATGTGCCATGCATAGAACCCAGTGATTCTTTGATTCAGATTTGTAGTCTTTAATGAGTTAAGGTTGGTGTGGGTTTTTAAAATGTAACATTTATTTATATATGATAGTAGAAGATGTGTAGCTAGAGGATGTATCAAGATGTGTAGCTAGAGGATGTATCAAGATGTGTAGCTAGAGGATGTATCAAGATGTGTAGCTAGAGGATGTATCAAGATGCGCTTGTAAATGTGTACAGATGGAGCAGCCATTATGACAAAATTATATATTTAAAATAATTAATTAATATATTGCAAGAGTCATTTTGTAACAGAAATGTTGCAACTTATTTACATGACATATTTCAGGTTTAGAGTTAATAATTCCATTTCAATCAGTGTTTTTGTTTTACAGTACCGGTAATTCCTGCTAGATGGGTTATAATATTAACATTAATAATAATATTATTATATACTTGTGATGATGGATATCTAGAACTTGCCTAATTACTATAACTTGTGTACAAGTTTGTGATAATTACGCAACTAATATACAAGCAAGGATTTGATGCTATAAATATTAGGTGTTTATTGATAAACATTTATGATTTGTGAATGGGATAAAATTATTGGTATGTCACGTCATAGTGACTTTGGCATGTGACAACCATTTACTGATATGTGACATGTTGCATACCTAGTAATGTGTGTATATATATATATATGTGTGTGTGTGTGTTACATCCCTAGTAATGTGTGTCTACACATTGTTGTGATATGTTACATCCCTAGTAATGTGTGTCTACACATTATTGTGATATGTTACATACCTAGTAATGTAACCTCTACACATTGTTGTGATATATATGTTACATCCCTAGTAATGTGTGTCTACACATTGTTGTGATATGTTACATCCCTAGTAATGTGTGTCTACACATTATCTCAACATGTGTGTAGTTGTTATAAATGTTCACGGGTTACGTCCAGTGTTTAAAAATATATGTCGGTGATAATTTGTACACATAATAAAGCAGTTGTTGTTATTGAGACTTGTCAGACTATGTTTAGTTACTACAGCCACAAAGACTGTTAGCTATTCAGGGATTGATTGTATGACAGAATATTGTATATTTAGCTCCTAATATTGTAGTTACATGATATGTGTACTTGCTTATAAAATTATGTAGTTGCAGAAGTTAGTTGTATAAAATACTGTTTAATTTTTGCAACCGTTGTATGCCTTTATAAATGTTGCAGAATTTCTGTAGATAAGTTAAATAATTTGTTATTTTTGTAGTTACGTGAATTGTACGTACATTCCAAAGTGCAGTTGCTTAGGGTGTACCCTGTGCAAGTATTCTATGGAATTTGTTTCCCTCGAGGCTGGCAATCTGACAGGACATACAGACTTTATCAAAAATGTTTTTGATCTTTGACAGAGTTACGATTGGTTATGTTTCCCAATGAGGAGAGGGCACAGGTAGGTTCCAAATTGTTAGCATAGTTATGTTATGTGTAAAAGAAACAAGTACAATTTCTAACCGTAAATGCTCTAGAGTAATGATGATTGAAATATGAAGTATAGCATTGTTCATTTAGGTGTACTTTGACATAACTAAATCAAGAGAATGTTAGCACTTTAATTATTTAAACAAACTATCGACTGGCTGCTTATCCTTTAATGCATGCAAATTGTTGAACATTCCGAATCGCTTTTTTTAAACAAAAAGTGCTCTTGATTATCCAAAATCAGAGACAAGAATGAGAGGAAGTTGTTAGATGATGCTGGTATCAAATACCTGGCATGTTAAAACATGATCCTCTGGTTGAATTACTGTACCTAAGGTAGTGTTCTCCGATAGACCAATGCGGATAGGTGCAGAAGCTGGATGGTATGTGGCACGAACAGACATCTATTTTGTGTGCCAATAGTTGTGGTGATCTGGAAGGTCGAGAAAGTGCTCTTCTGACTTTATTCATCTATGTCGTTCTAAGAGAACTTGTTTGCTCTGTTACATTACGTTGTTCATTTTCGATATATTAAATTCATATGGCTTCACATAATTGGTCTCTCGTTGTCTTGTTTTTATATACTATGTAGATGTGTGTGTGTGTGTGTATGTGTGTGTGTGTGCATGTATCATGCATGTATCGTGCATATTAGCATTGCACAGTGTCACTGGCAAAAAGTATACTGTGTATGTGTCTTAGGAAACAGGTTTTGCTACTAAAGATATTTTTTGCTAATAACATGTTTAAGTTGACTTGCTAATTGTTAAAATACATGGTATGAACATAAATTTAATACCCCGTGCAGTTACCTGCAGGAAAAATAAAAAAAATTGAAGAAGAACTAAGAAACAAAAACGTGCAACTTCTGGCAAGGCAGCACACTTAATGGGGTAATGTAACTAATTCAGTGTTGTTCCAAATTCATGTGTAGTTCTTACTCCTGTCACAGAACAGTTTTGGCCCGTGACACTGGATTCAAACATCCAGGCAACCTGCATGGCATACCCAATATCCATCCTGGTACCTGAACTGGAGGCCAAGGCCTATGATGGTTGCCAGTTTGTTCATTCTTGACAGGAACCTTCCCATGGAAATGCTCTGCTAAATGCATGCTCCACTGTTGCCTGGTAGGCATAATTTTCAGCATTCTTTTATAATCATCATGTTTAGCATGTCATTCATATCATTGAATATATTAAACCAGTACTTGTTTCTTTCAATGTCTGACATTTCTGCAATTTTTTAGTTGTAATTGTTAAGTTGAGGCCAAATGTTAGTCTACTTTCTGCCTTTTTATATACCAGGTACTTTGTCATTAGGTCATATATATATGTATAATTTATGAGACGTCCACATCTTTAATGTTGAGATGGTTGGTTGAGTGATTTGTGTGTATATATATATATATATATATCCAACAATATCCCACATCTGACACCAAATGTAGTGACTAGGAGACATGTCTCAGTGACAGTGTGCAGCAGTGTTGAAAGCCTGTGCATGGGCTTACCTCATGATAGCATGGGAGTATCCTCCTATATGTGGCAGTGCCAACACATGGATAGTATGAGGATTGCCAGCTGTCACCTGTAAAATTACGTTAGAAAGGCAACACACAGTACTTCCACGGGTCAACATTGCTATTTTATTCCAACGACGAGCACCTAACTATACATGTATACCCTTACAGTAGTACACCACCCTGAAAGACCGCTGACTCTATGCCACATAATTTAGCTAACCACTGCTAGCCAGCATCATATTTTGTAACTACAAGGGTAGCAGTTTGGGATCATTTTTTCCTAACAACACCAGTTAAATACGTAATACACTAAATAACATGACATCCAATCAATGTCAATATTCATTATGTATTGCACACATCCAATTCATACAGTTACTAATTAAACAGCTCACGACAAAATTAATTATTTACAATTCGCTGTCAAAAGACAGACTGCAATAATTGGGTTGTATTGTGGTGTTGACAAACATTAGCCATCCAAGTTTGGCAAGAAAATGCCACAAGATTAGCAGAATTCAAGGGCAGAGAATTGAAGCTTTAGACCAACTGCATATGACCGGGTACGTAGATAATTGTGGTCTCCGTAGACCTTTACGGATGTGAGAGCTGGACATTGACGGCAGATACAGAAAGGATCGGGGATCCATGCAGGCATTTGAAACGAAATGCTACAGGAGGCTATAAGTATAATTGCGCATATCCTACACAGAGCACACAACCAATGACTATGTCAGGCAACAGGTCTTTGCCTGTGCGGGAGATCAGGAGCCTCTGCTATCAGTAATGAAGCGCCGCAAGCTCTCCTGGTTCGGACATATCTCCAGACACAACTCTCTGTCCAAGACCATCTTTCAGGGAACAGTAGAGGGCAAAATATGCAGAGGGCGACAGAGAAAGTCCAGGGAAGAGAACATAACGAACTGGACAGGTCGCGAGATGAGTGAGTGAGTGAGTGAGATCAGTCTTTCAGCAGACAGAAAGTAATATGAAACTACTGGTGATGATTATTGTTAATATAACATTTTATTAATACAGTTGTATTAATTATCTAGCATTTAAAACTAAATTAGTGTTTTGCCTGTTTCATTCTGGATTCATTTAATGAAAAATCTGACCTATATGCCTCAAATAAATTATTTAAAGTTGTGGTGATAAATGCTTAGTACTGTTAATAATTTATAATCAAGAATGGCAAACATATTTTTAAACATTGCTGATGTCGATGATTATGATTAATATGATCAGTGCTCTGCTATGATGGTTGACATTTGTTTATGCGTCAATCATTTCTTTTTACACTAAAACTTTATGGAAAATAAAAATCGCAATTGTGAACACGGTACGTAGAATTATTGTTACATTGCGAATACTGCAATTGTGTTTGACTAGTTGCCTCGTTACTGCTTGATTTGGTTGCAATTACTGTATCTTAAAATCAGTTGCTCTAAAGATTCCAACAAATTAACTAGTATTACAATTTGACTGTCGCTGTTATTTCCATTGGTATCCATTTCCGTTCTGCCAAGTTTTCGTTTTTAGCGGTCTCGCGTAAACAAAATTCAAACGATTTGGCGGCCTAAATATTGTGAGAAACGCTCTGCAAATTTATCATTTACAATTTTCTTTCCCTAATGAACCTGAATTTATTCCTTACCGTGAGTACGATGTGCTGTATTTCGTGATATGTTGATTAGTACAGTGTGGTACAAATGTACAACGTGAATTAACGGAATTATTTGAGCGATAATATAATAATGTAATGTTTATTACTAGGGAGTCATGGAATTCTCCTTGTCGCACTGAAGTTCTTCTTCCGATTAACCAACCAACTTCAACGTTGTAAAGATCACTGTTGGTATATTTGCAGGAGATGCGCATCGGAATATGTAGACAAGAGTTCGATAGGAGAATATAGTTTGCAGCGGTAACCCGTTTGCAGTTGAAGAAATGGATTTGTGGGGGGGTTGGACAGATGAAGGGAAATAATGAAATAGGGGGAGGGGAGTGCTGGTTTTGTTTATTGGGGACTGAAGTGGGTAGCAACCCTAACCTTGAAGCAGCCAAGGCTGGGAGCTGACACTACTGGCTCTGGTGATTATTATACAACATGGGTGTAGTGCATTAACCCTTGGCTGTGGATCAGGGATAGGGCCTTTTACTACTTCTAAGAATAACACTAAGTAGACTACAAGGCCAAGACCAGGGGTAGGGTTATCGGACCAACATTTCGTAAAAAGTATTGTTTACATTTTCCCTGATAGTAGTCACTATAAGAAGTACAATGGTAGTTGTTTCATGCATCTAAGTGAAATATTAAAAACAAATACAGCTTGGTAAAATTTCAAAGATCAGGACATTTCAGATCTAATTTTGCATATAAATCACATGAACATTTTTTCTAAAATATTGTCCCTCAGTGGTCACTATAAGAAGTATAATGCTATTCATTTCAGGTAGGCAAGTGCAAAATTAAGGAACCTACAGTTTTGCAAAGTTCCAAATTTCATGAATTTTTCCAAACATTTTCTGACGGATCTGATTTTGTACATAAATCACAAAGAAATTACTGTTTATCGTCTATAAAGAAGGCCAATACAAAATTACATTTAACAATAAATACACACAAGTAAATATACACACACCATGCATTATAATACCATTAAATCATGAACACAGCAACTGAGCAAAGATGATCAGTGTGGTTCCATCTTCATAACATTAAAACAACTTTATGAAGTTGTAACCACATGAAAGGCTTTGTTGATTGGGCTGTGGATTAGAACTACAAAACGACAATAATAGTCTCCCATTACATAACATTTGTTATATTGGGCAAAGCCAATAACTGCTATGATTGACAAGCCAATTAACTCGTAATACACTGTGCCACAAAATGCCAATAATAGTCCCCCATTGTACAACACTTGTTATATTGGGCAAAGCTCATAACTACTATGATTGACAAACCAACTAATTTGTAATATACTGTGGTTAAACCCATTGTTATCATCAACAATAGGGCCTACTATTATACTTATCTGTCTATGATTATATTCAATTAATAGATACACCAAGTCATAATGTTTATTATTTTATGTACACTATAATATAGTAACAAATAAAAAATATATAATTTTATTCTGTAATTTTAAACATAAAAAGAAAATTGGTATGTACATATTAAATACATAAATAGTTGGCCCTATATCAAATAATTTATAAAGATACGAAATAATTTATCAACAATATACAAGTACAGTAACATACTCGGAACTCAAGAATAGTTTTAAATAAAATTGTTATCAAAGAATACTCCAGTAATGACATACATAATGAAAGTAAGTCGTGTAATATAATTTTATACACAAATAATAATAATACAATAAATTAATTCACACATAAATTATCATAAATTGTAATAATGAAACCAACACACAATATTATGCACATGCTAAATAGCTCAACAAATGTATAATTAAGCTAAAATAATACCAAGAATACCACTAAATAAACTAATATTAATATAAACATCAATCAGTTACATTAAGCATGGCAGCAATGAATTACTGACGTGCAGGCATATATACTTGGCAGTATTAATCAAAATCACTCGCTGTCGATCACATCGCTATCCGAGTGCATTGTATACCATGATGCACTGCACGCATCGCGCGAACGCGCATCGCGCGTACTGGGGAAAGGCAAAATGGTGATGTCTTTTGAGACGGGTTCCATAAACGGACGTTGTGCATATTTGTGCTATCAACTGGTAAGTCATCACTGTAATCATGTTATCATCGACACTGCTTTCCCTTCTGCACATGCATTCCACTGAATTCAACATACTAAATACTCACAAAACATCCTCAGACATAGGCCATTTTAAATCCATAATTACTATAACTTTTTTTCAACGGATTACCATGATATTTTCAGATTTATTTTCCTTTGAATTTCCTCTTTCTTCATCACATTTCATTAACATAATCTCGCAAATCAGTTTGATAGGTGGGGCCTGTCTACGTGATCCAAGATGGCCGCACGCATAAATCAAGAAAACCAAAATACGACATCGAGAGTAAACAAACAATAACCGCTCATAAACACCGCCAAAAAATCTTTTTTCAGCGCAGATACACATTGACATCATTACAACATAAGAAAATTCATAAACGAACAGGTAGAATGCATGATAATAAACTACGGTCACTAAGCAGGGACCTGTCTTCCATGTTGCCAGAAGGGGAGGTAAATCAGTCTGACCTCCCTACCAAGGGTTAACAGTTTAGGCCAGTTAACCCTTGGTAGTACTAATAGATTACCTCGCGCTGATCGAGTTATTCGTATAATTATTGTCTTTTTGATTGTTGCCATGTTGGTATTATATTTATGAAATTACATGCATATAAGTAAATTTTGGATAACACAGTTACCTACAATTTGCAATGAAAGTTATTTTTCTTAGTGGCAAAATTATCCCCCTTGAAAGCAGGTCTAAACATTATTTTTTGCACAGTGAAACACTCAACCACCAGCTCCATAAATCTGGTGGTCCAGACACCACATAATTTTCACAGAACTGGAACGATCATCAGGGTACCCCCATCATTTTAACATAAAATATATAGACTTTAAAAAACATACACTACACTTCGTTCGGCGATAACACATAATCTAATTAATGAGATAAACGAAAGTGTAAGCCCTACACCAAATTTTTAATAAAAAAATTGAGGGATGGGCTAACCTTTTAAACATCAGGTACTAAATTTTATTACTGTATCTTAACCTTACAGGCTTACTGCAAATTTTTTATTTTTACAGGTTTCAGGTGCAACACTTGTTCAGCTTTCATAAGTCCCGTTACCATTGGTGGAAGCCTGCACCACCATGGAGACGACATCTTGTGTGAAGGCAGTGGTTGTATCTGCCAACCAGTATCGCAAAGACCCAAGTGACACAAACCTGATCCATCTGCAGAGGGATCTCGATGTAGGTCATATGAATACCCTTGTTTAGATATAGGATTAAGCTAGATTATCAGTTATCATCTAATGTAATACTACTGCACCAGGTGGCATTACCTATTTACCAGATTACCAGATAGCACTACAACTGCAATTGTGGGTTGGGGCAAGTCATTAATTTACTTCCATGTGAAATTTTATTAAATTTAAATTGTCAAGATGCAAAGTGCCGCTGCCTATCATTGAGGGTATTATTTCCATAAGACACAAGTAAAAGTATCCTGGTGGCACGTCCTAGTGTTGACATTTTTCAATATACAAGATCATTGTAAAGGAGCTAAATTTATTTTAAAGAGCAAAATGTAGCATATGAGTTCATAAGAATCTTAGTGAACTGAATGGGTCTCCTGCTTGTCCATTCAACAGGTCTTGATCAGCATCAGTGGCAGTCGGTCGTCACTGGACTTCTTCGACCCGAGGAAGCTGCTGCCAACCGAGTGTCTGTCCAGTCTGGTGAGCATCCTCAATGATGCTCACTCTAAGCCTGCTCTCGCCCACAAGGTCATGATCCTGCTGAGTAACCTTGGTACGTTCACCTACGACCTATAGTATTATTTGAACTTTATATATATATATATATATATCAATATTATTGGCCGTGACTTTTGTGACATAATGTTGACAGTTGCAAATATGCATGAACTTGATTGCCACCTAAAATTGCTGTAGCAATGGTTGCTATTGGCTATGAAACTTGCAAGCATGATTCCACAATTAAAATGGAATATGTTTATACATTATTATTTTTTAGTCTGAATTCCTATATTTTCTATTTCCTATTTAAACTTTATACTAAAACGAGATGGGCACGCTAAACAGTGAATGAAGAAACACAAGACATTGTTCTCTTCGTTCCCTGTCTTCACAGGTGAGGCTGGCTTGGATACGTCAACATTTTCTTTTCTATCTCTTCTTCCTCATTGCACTTGCACTACTTTCTCTACCACCCTTCTCCATTCTCCTTGGTCTTTTGCACTTTTTCTCCATTCCCCTTTCCATCCTTCCAGATTTCTCTTCACGCAATCCTCTTAGTCTCGGTCGCCCTCATCTTCTTTTTCCCTCTGCAAACATCCCATCAGCTGTACCTCTTCCTCTTCTGAAGCCCTGTTATTCTTCTCCGATTTATCCTTCCACTATTGTTCTTATCCTTCCATCCAGAATTCTCTCCAACATCTTCAGTATGTGGCTCAGCAACATGATGCCTCTGTATTTTCCTGGGTCATGTACGTCTCCTTTTCTTTTCCACACCGGAACTATTAGCCCTGTTCTCCACTCCTCTGGGATCATTCCCTCCCTCATACAGGTATTCAACAATCTTCTTGTCCACTGGATTCCAACGCGTTCGGCCACCACCAGCATTTCCACCCGTACTTCACATCAATACCTGTCGCCCTTTCTTCATCTTTTTAATAACAATAATAACAAGATAACTTCTATTGCGCCTAAATCCTTGGAAACCAAGCTCAGAGGCACATCAAAACAAAAGGGTTGGTCAATCTCAAAATCCATAAGTAGTTTTTTCAGTTGTCAACAGATAGGTCAGGGCGCTAGGAAGCTACGGTGGATAAGCAAGGTTGTAAAGATATGTTTTTAAATGACGACGGAATTTTGTAATATTTTCAACTGATCTAACACTAAGAGGAAGCATATTCCAAAGAGTTGGTGCAGCAACAGAAAAAGCCCTAGTTCCAATGTTAGTGTTGACTCTAGGAACAAAAAGTAGGTCAGAACTAGATGATCGAAGCTGGATAGATTTTCTTACAGGAGTAAGCAATAAATGCAAATAAGATGGTTGTTTATTGGACAGTGCCTGGTATGTAATGGTACATATCTTAAATATTATACGATATCGTACAGGAAGCCAATGCAAAGACTTCAAAAGTGGCACAGAGCGAGAAAAACGAGGAGATCTTGTAACTACTCTTGCTAGACAATTTTTGACACGCTGAAGTTTTGTGATATCCTTGCTAGCGATATTATAAAGGAGGGAATTGCAATAGTCAAGTCTGCTGCTAACAAGCGCTGTTGCAATAGTCTTAGCAACAGAAAATGACATATACCGGCGAATACGGCGAAGATCACGAATATGATAAAAACAGCAGCGACATGTTTGAGATATATGTTGTCGGAAATTGAAGTTACTATCAAAGATCACTCCTAGATTCCGCACCGAGGTTGCTGGCGTTATATACTGATTCAAAATACGCGTAGGGAAAAAACCATCCAGTTTACAACGCTGCATTGGAGTACCAATAATGATCAATTCAGTTTTATTTGCATTTAATTTCAACTTGCTGTCAATCATCCAATGGAAGATATCTTGAAGGCAATCACTAAGTTGGTTAAGGGAGCGATTTGTATCCGGGGTTGCCAACGAAATGTAGATCTGAGTATCATCAGCGTAAAGATGATGATCTAAGTTATGTCTTTCTATAACAGAGCTTAGTGGCGTGGTGTAAAGAGTAAAAAGCAAAGGCCCAAGAACAGAACCCTGGGGAACACCAAATAAAGTCGGCAGTGCAGCTGAAAAGCAGTTCCCAATCTTTATAGTTTGGTATCTATCAGTTAGATATGAAGAAAACCAGCTTAGAGCTGTGCCAGATATGCCGTACCACTTTTTTTTTTCATTGCTCTCTCTACCTCCTCATCCACAATCGAGTCAGAATGCAGTGTTGGTTAGCAAAACATAATATAAGCATAGCTAAGTTAATTATTTGGATGTTTGACACCTCTGATGCATGGATATGTTTGTGTGGCAGCTTGCAGTGATGCAGTGTGCGGCACACTTCACCGATCATTCCACCTGACGGCCTGTCTAGCCACCTTCCTACGCACACAGGCCATCTCAGCTATAGACCCCAGCACTCTACAGGTATACCGCCTCAGTCTTCACTGCTGCTGCGTCAACACAGACGTATACACTTTGCAGTATTAATGTTACATTGCAATACAGGTGTAGTTTAATATGCTTTTCATAGACCATGGCAGATTGATACATCAATATTTCCTTGGGGTTAACTGGCAGGGATGGGGTCAAATGTGTATTTGTAATTAAAATACAGCAAAGTTCATATTTGTAGTTGTATTTATCTGTTGCAAAATTTACATATTTGTATTTGATTCAAATACAGGGCAAACATACATTTTTATCTCAGTTCCATACACTGACTGTGTTGGAGATGCCCTGCAGCTGAGGAGACCGGAACAGTCCTGACAGCCTCTCCTCTCATACTAGACGCAGAGAGATCATGTGATCTCTCCTCGACAAGTAGAATGGCATTTTCTCTCTGGAGATGAAACCAGGCACCAGACAGAAATAGTAGAAAAGACACTAGATCCTGCCTTAAATGTTTGACAATGACCCTTTCACCCGTAGTGCGTGCAGCTGCTACAGAGAGTGACATACAAGTGCAAGATATCAGCCCAGGAGACCTACGTGGACGACCTGCTTCAGTTCCTCATCAAACACACGTACGCCGCATATTAAATTATCATATGATATGCAATTCTTGTCATCTGTTGGTGAGCTTCGTGAATTGACCTAGGTCCAGATCTGCCGCCTATGGGATAGCTTAGCAAGTTACAGTTTGTCACTTTTTGTACAGTAAAAGTACAAAAACCTCACAGACAAGATTTCTTGGATTGATTGTAGCAAATCCCAACTACAAACTTGTATCATATTTATCATCACTGTGTAACTGAGGTATTTGTCAGTTTTGTATAAAAACATTCTCAGTGCTAACATTTAGTAGATAATAATTGTGTTCTATGCATTTATATTCCCCTGTGAGAATTAATACATTCTGATGTCTAATCTACACTTTTCATTATCTTTTTTAAATTCACCCTTTTAATTATTCTATAAATATTTTCATTACCATTAAAATCTGATCTCTGTATAACGAGGATTGTTAAACCACAATTAATGAAGGAACAGTGTATCAGAAGGTATTAATTATCACAGCAGAAATTAACAGAATAAATTATGTGCTAAGTGTGTAAGATGCTAGAAGTGTGAATGTGTTTAAAACAAAATTAATAAATATCTCGGAAGGAGAGGTTACACATAAATGTCAAAATGTTAGACACTCAATAAGCCAAAATGCTTCTTTGTCCACTTACCATCTGGGGTTTTGCTCTGGATAATTTGATATAATATATATATATATATATATATATGTTAAATAAATGTTGTTCATAACTTAGGTCTGTCAGTTACTTGTTCTCCTCTGTATTTTGTCTATTTTTGTTGATGTCATTACAATTTTATCTCCAAACTTGTATTCTATATTTAAAATGGATACAATATTGCAAATGTATAGAGTAAGTTTGTGTGTTGCAGCCAGGGCAAGCAAACAGAGTTGACTCAGCCATGTCTCGGTGTGGTGGCCAACCTCTGTCAGTGCAGCTTCTCCATACAGACCCACATCAAGACTCTGGTAGGATCACAATTCAAGGGTGTTAGATTCAAATTGCCATGTTCACCTATTGTTTAAGTCATCAATGATTTATTTACTCATGGTTTCAAATGTTTTAAGCCATCGGTAATTTCTAGTGAAATCTTACCTTTTTGATTGTGATTTGAATGTCAGTTGTCATAAACGTGTAATATTAAATAGCGTAGACTCGTTTTCGATTTGAACATGTGTTAAATGCTGTCAACTGGTGGTAATGTCTGCAATGGTTCTCATTGATTGAGCCCATTGTGAATTAAGTTTGTTTGTGTTCAGATCTGTCGGGTGTGAATAGTTAGCAACATGCACAGTTGATTTAATAAAATACCACATGCTTTTAAAATCTTTGAAGGAATTTATTTTTATCATTACTTTTCAGTAAGAAACCATGACCACATTCTAGTTCATGATCAGGATTATTTGCTACATTGTCATTGCCATAAAGTTGTCAGGTGTTCTGCTCTGTTCTGTTCATCAGGCACGCTACGTTTCACTCTCTCACTAAGTAGATCTAAGAAGCCATGAAGTATAAGTATGTCACTGATAACTGAATATCCCATTGCCCGTGTCTTGCTGCACCAATCAGCCTTGGAGATCAGCCCGGTGTGGTTACATCCTCCATAACCGCATGGCATTGTTTACGAGTTCTGGCCCCGTTTTATTGATTTTTAGCATTACATTCCACATTTTCAATAACTGTTGACTGCTTGTGTTGCCAGGAGAATGTGAAGCCGTTCCTGAAGAGCCTTGTGTCGTACCTGTCCCACCGCGACCAGATGATGGTGATGTACGCCCTCTGTCTCCTCACCAGTCTCTGTCTCCATGAGGACCTTGGGCAGAGGGTGAGTCCAGACACCACACAAATCAACATTATTTTGATAACACATCTCTCCAAAAATAGATTCGGATGTATATCCAAACTAAAACATGAAGTAAAAGTATATTACGTAAGTGATGATATTACAATACATGTGTTACATAAGATAACACAATGACAACTACACATTTGGATTGTTTATGTAGGCTACATTATATAGTCTACTCTCTATGTAATTATTTAAGTTGAAGCAGTAATACATATGTATGTTTTAAACCCATTAACCATGTAATGTATATTTTATAAGTCTTATTGTAAATAAGCAATTTTATTATAAATTTATTTACATGGCAGCAACATTTTAGCCAATTTTATTAATCGTTTAAACCCCTTGACATTTTAAAGAACAATTCTCAATTTTTTGACTTGGCACATTATATTTGTTTTAAACGTAATTGAATTTTCTACAAGGTGTTACTAAATATGCTGATGAAATATTTTTAATGCCATTTTTGGACAGTCAATCTGGATGAGAAAAGGCAAGGTGTTTTTTAATGCATGCAGCAGTGTTGTTGAACAAGTCTCGTTCTCCCTACGGCTGCTCTTCATCTCAGACCAGTCCCAGATCACCTCTGTCTGTCGTACGCAGCTTTTCAGTGATCAGAACATCAACCAGACACTACAGTTCTTGTTCCACATTCTTGTGAATGGAGATTCAGCTATGTCACGACGTTACACGGCCGATCTGTTCATTGACCTCGTGCGCCACACCAAGATCCAACAGCCACTGGCCAGGTGAGAGCACAGACAGTTCAAGGGACCAATGAGCTCGTGAGGAAAATCTACCATTAAAAAGGATACATTGTTAAATTAAAGGAACTGTTTTAAAAATGCGAAAACCACCGTTATCATTGAGGACACCATTTACATGACACCGGTGAAAGTGTCCTGATGGGATGTCCTGGAGTTGACAGTAATCACTATACAACATAAAGAGACGAGATTGATTTTAAGGAGAACAAATTGGGCTTGATTGAGCTGACTGTTTGACATTTTAAGTACATTTGCATTAAAGCGAACTTGTGTGTTCTATTACCCAGGGTCAGCCTCTCAAGCCACAGGTTGTTATAGTATTAGACTATCTCTGGTATGTTGCCAGCAGAAATGTACAGAGTTTAGAGATTCACCAACTGTACTTCATCCCACTTGCTGACTTCAACAGTCTTGATTGTGAGAACCAGCAGTTCAAAGAACCTACCGTTAGCTTCACATGCCCACGCTGTTGTAACATAAACTGTTACTGTTATTTATTATTTGAACCTATTTGAAAATGTTATGTACGGTTTGAACATATTGTGAGTGACAAACATGTCCTATTAGGCTAAACCATTGTTTCCTAACGCTGTGCATATCTCATAAACACATTCTTTTGCAATCAACTCCTGTGTGAAACTCCCAGGCCATTGTCCTGTAACACTTGGTGTGTCTGATAAACACATTTCTGTGTATATTAACTGTCTTTGTGTGAACTTTTCTGGATTAATGGCGCTATACAATTGTTTTTTATTATTATGCCATTATTACTTGTCTGATGAACATGCAATATGCCATCTCACAACAGAACCATGGTTTAACAACATCGTCTAAAGTACCATCCCATTGACGGTACCCATGCCAGCATGCATATGTTGTAACCGTGGCGATTAATTTTTGCAGCTATGGTCATTTACACACTTGTCTGAGACAGATCTTACCTCTATTGTGCAGCCGTGATGCTGAATCTGTATCAAAGGTCAGTAGGTTAAAGCTGCTTCCTCAGCTCATTTGCCGTGTTATGTGTTAATAATTTAAGTAATGTGTCTGTTTAATAAAAAAAATTACTATTTTAATTATCTAAAGAAAAGATTTTGGTTATTTTATTGCCTTGTAAACAAACTGGCCGTGAGTTTCAGCCCAGCCACACTTTAAACTTTGACAAGATTGTGTTTGGCTACATCATTAATTCCTATAGTCAAGTCCTATAACTAATTTTGAACATACAGGAACATGTATATTAATTTTTTTTTAATATTAGTACTGCTAGTAATACTTTAATACTTTTATTTGTTTATTTTTGCAATCCTGTCCCATGTTTTCTATGTTGTGAAGTGACACAAACAATTCTGGATCCAGCGCTTTGTCAAATAAAATTTATAATTATTGTACTGCTTCAGATATGTGAATTGTTGCTGGCATTCTGCTCTGTCGACAAAATGCGCAGTGCCATCTGTGAAACGTTCTTTGAATTAGTGACACCTCAGCAGTCAGCGCCATCTGGTGTTGAGATGAAGGAACCGTTCCACGCAGTCCTACACTGGGCATGTCAGACAGCGGATGAGTTGACCTTGACATCTCCCACTCTTCTTGCTCTTGACTTCTTACGACAGATGTTTGAGGTGAGACTCCATGCTGACCATATGCATGGGCTTCAGGACAAAGGACAAAGTACAAAGCATCAATTTTGTTGGTTTTGAGATAAATTCATGTGTTTTAATAGCAAATAATATTTTGTTAGTACATTTATGCAACCCGAGAAAATTATAGGATTCATTCATGGGATCATTTTATGATATAATAGATTCAATAGCAGGTGCATATTTGCATTAATCTGGCCACAAGAGGGTTGAAGGGTAAAGTTGTAAATCAGGAGGAGGGAGAGAATCGGTAGTCACAGGGTGACTAGGTAACTGTTGATGATTGTGAGTGACTCCTAACTTCACAAATTCCAAAAAAAAAACTTGGCCATTACATGCATGTTTTGGTCATCACCACATATCACAAGAAAGTAAATCATGTCGGTTGTGTGAAACATGTATAACGCACTTTGACACTATTGTGGATAGCATAACCGGGTAGCATTATGGGTAATGTACCGGCAATTATATCACATTAGTTGAATCCGATGGATATTGGCTGTGGTTTTGGAAGCCATTTTGGATTGCTCAGTCCCACTTGTGGGTGGGGGTGAGTGGTGGTGGGTGGGGACGAGTGATGGTGGGTGGGGGCGAGTGGTGGTGGGTGGGGGCGAGTGGTGGTGGGTGGGGACGAGTGGTGGTGGGTGGGGACAAGTGGTGGTGGGTGGGGGCGAGTGGTGGTAGGTCGGGATGAGTGGTGGTGGGGACGAGTGGTGGCGTTGGTGGCGGGTGGGGACGAGTGGTGGTGGCGTTGGTGGCGGGTGGGGACGAGTGGCGTTGGTGGCGGGTGGGGACGAGTGGTGGTGGCGTTGGTGGCGGGTGGGGACGAGTGTTGGTGGCGGGTGGGGACGAGTGGTGGCGGGTGGGGATGAGTGGTGGTGGCGGGTGGGGACGAGTGGTGGCGGGTGGGGATGAGTGGTGGTGGCGGGTGGGGGCGAGTGTAATATTATAAGCCTGTGTTTCCTTCCTCAGGAGACACTTGATGTAGGACTCAGGGCCTCAGTGATCCAGTGCACTGACATTGTTCTGCCGGCGCTCATCAAAACGCTCACAGCCTTCCCTACTAGCCACCAGGGGGCACTGTCGCTGAAGAGGAGTCAAAAGACGGCGAAGACGTTACAGTTATTAACTGATATCCTTTTCTTAGTTGTTCATTGAAATTACACTTTCCCAAGATTGCACCAAATAAATTCTGAATTATTCCTGCTTTCCAGTCGACTTGTGTAGAATACTTAATAATTCCCAGTAGACACATGTGTACATTTTATGAAGATTACATAGTTCTGAATGGTTATCCGTGATGTTATGTGTAAATTCTATGATTGCTCCAAACTAATGAAATCATTGATTGATCAGTTGGTGACCGTTTATGTGTTTAGTTTGATTTATCTCAAATTGGACAACCTTGACCCTTGTTATGGCTGTGCAGTGACGAAGTTCAGGGGGTAAAGGTCGCAACGGCAGTCGATGTTAAGATGTGCCGGCAACTTCTACACTATCAGTTTGATAACAACTCCCTGGGCATCCATGCCTCACAGACATCCTCCGAACACAATCTCTGCAGGTATTTGTTTGTGTTTAACATTTTAACAGAATAAGATAATCAGAAATACAAATTAATATTTCTTTGAAACCTGTGTGATACATATTGCTGTGATATGATCAGACAAAACTAAAGCATTCAGTAATTGCTTTTGTTGTACCTGCTAGATAGATTTAGGCATCTGTGTAGCTCTAATTGTTTTAATTAGCCCGGATGTTGTCCATACATTTTGAGAACTGGCTACTTTGTATGTACTTTGCTTTTGCTAGATTTCGATAGACTGCCTTTTCACAATACCCCTCAATGTGGTCACTACCATGGTGCATATCACCCCAGACGACCCTTTTCCGTCCCAAATAAAGGGATTGACTTTTACCCTTTTGTTACCCAGACAGGTGATATGTGCTACCCAAGTACAGGGGCACAGTTAGTTCTTTTCTTGTCCTGTGTAAACATGGCTTCGTCTGTTAATAGTTGAACTTGACTGTTCTGTGCAGAGATGCTGATGTAGACATTGTGCTGTACACCCTTGAACTGATGCTGCTCATGTGTTGCCATGACATTGCTATGGAAACTGAGCTGCATGACTTCTTACAAGTAGGTCAAAGGAACTGAACAGCACTTTTCATTGGCTTACACAGTGCGGTTCAGAATAAAGAAAATCTCAGCTTATCAGTTTCAAATTATATCTCAATTAAAATTATTATATTTCATGTTTTGATTTTTACTGCCGTAGTACATTTACTATTGGAAATTGTATAAATGTGAAGTTGTAAATGAAGAAAGAAAAAAGAACCAGTCCTCTATGCTGGCCGATTTGTTACTTGCAGTTTATGCATCAATTTTCTATGGAGCTTATATATAGAAGACATATAGAAGCACTTGACATTTGTATAGTTTTAATGTTGATTAAGTGTAGATATCTTTTTTCATAACATGAAGAGGCAGAGCTATATTTGCACTTTTCTTCAGTGTTCAACTGTGCATAGCAAAAATAAATTATTAGATTGAACAATGATTTCACAAAAACTGAAGAACATTTGCACGAAAGAGTTGCTGTGTCGTGGTCGATACTAGTTACGTCCAGTCTTTCTCATGGTCATTCTGAACTGAGACCAGTCGATATTAGTTATGTCCAGTCTTTCCCATGGTGGTTCTGAACTGAGACCAATCGATACTAGTGCGTTCAGTCTTTCCCATGGTGGTTCTGAAATGAGACCAGAATCAAGTTGAGGAAGAACCTTTAATAGAGTGGTTTTTCATTCTGTTGTAGGATTGCCGCACAGTGCAGTTTCTTGCTTATGGGTTGACGTCAGAGTCCCGCGACCGGGTGCGGACATCGCTGCGATTACTAACCAAAGGAGCACCACTTGAAAACTTTCCAAGCATCTTGTGAGTTTCATCATTGTTTGTTGTTGTGGGGTACAATTTGCAAAACAGTGTTTCAGTTTATAGTGTCTCAGCCAAGTCGTATAGCAATAGAGGAATCATCTAGAGTCTGTCAGGGAATATACATGTGAGTGTGTGACATTACATTGAGGGGGTTGTGGCAGAGCTGACTTGTTTGCCTTGTGTGTCTGTCAGGGAATATACATGTGAGTGTGTGACATTACATTGAGGGGGTTGTGGCAGAGCTGACTTGTTTGCCTTGTGTGTTTGTCAGGGAATATACATGTGAGTGTGTGACATTACATTGAGGGAGTTGTGGCAGAGCTGACTTGTTTGCCTTGTGTGTCTGTCAGGGAATATACATGTGAGTGTGTGACATTACATTGAGGGGGTTGTGGCAGAGCTGACTTGTTTGCCTTGTGTGTTTGTCAGGGAATATACATGTGAGTGTGTGACATTACATTGAGGGAGTTGTGGCAGAGCTGACTTGTTTGCCTTGTGTGTCTGTCAGGGAATATACATGTGAGTGTGTGACATTACATTGAGGGGGTTGTGGCAGAGCTGACTTGTTTGCCTTGTGTGTCTGTCAGTGGAATATACATGTGAGTGTGTGACATTACATTGAGGGACTTGTGGCAGAGCTGACTTGTTTGCCTTGTGTGTCTGTCAGTGGAATATACATGTGAGTGTGTGACATTACATTGAGGGGGTTGTGGCAGAGCTGACTTGTTTGCCTTGTGTGTTTGTCAGGGAATATACATGTGAGTGTGTGACATTACATTGAGGGAGTTGTGGCAGAGCTGACTTGTTTGCCTTGTGTGTCTGTCAGGGAATATACATGTGAGTGTGTGACATTACATTGAGGGGGTTGTGGCAGAGCTGACTTGTTTGCCTTGTGTGTCTGTCAGTGGAATATACATGTGAGTGTGTGACATTACATTGAGGGACTTGTGGCAGAGCTGACTTGTTTGCCTTGTGTGTCTGTCAGTGGAATATACATGTGAGTGTGTGACATTACATTGAGGGACTTGTGGCAGAGCTGACTTGTTTGCCTTGTGTGTCTGTCAGTGGAATATACATGTGAGTGTGTGACATTAAATTGAGGGGGTTGTGGCAGAGCTGATTTGTTTGCCTTGTGTGTCTGTCAGGGAATATACATGTGAGTGTGTGACATTACATTGAGGGGGTTGTGGCAGAGCTGACTTGTTTGCCTTGTGTGTCTGTCAATGGAATGCAGTGGCGCAGTGTGTAGAGTATCGGACTCTCAATTGAGAGAACCCAGGTTTGAATCCTGTGCTGCTGTGTAAAACTTGGGCAAGTTTATTCACTCTACATGGCTCCAGGACAGTCAGCTGTATGAGTGACTAAATACATGGTTCTAGACAATGGTGGATATTTATGTACAAATAGTTTTTGTACATTAATTTCAACATGCATGAATGCTTCCTAGATAAGTTGAGATGGTGTTCGAATGAACAGGCCTCCCAGCTGTCCTAAGGACTGAATACTGCACTATATAAGAAGTTTACCTTTTGTGTGTGACACTAATAGAAAGCATCCAGCTAAGAAAAGTGGATGAAAAAGATTTTTTAGATACAAAAGTACCATGGATTTCTGTCTGACCAAGGAAGTTGACGAGGATGTTAATAAAATATGGGGTGCGATGGTCTAGTTTATCAAGAGGACAGTGATTCAGTTTCACCTGCTATATTTCAATGCTTAGGCAGTTTCAGTCACCCCTCTTTGCCTGTGCCTTTCAACAGAGAAACAAAGCTGTTGGTCCTTTCGACCTGGTATCTATGCTAGGGGAAGTAAAAAGACCTGGAATGGAAAAAAACTGCTGTGCATTCATGTGACGGTTGCCTGTCTGTACCCCACAGTGTGTGTGTATAGTTTGATTGTGAAAGACCCCAGCATGAGGGTTCTCTAGTCACATAACATGTGACTAACACTAACTGGCCTATCCATCACGTGACCTCTTGCATAGCAGAATCTCCATCAAGCTATCAAACAATGTGTGCCGAGCTCACGGTGTGCTCATGCATTCCATTCTATATAGTGTTGACATTCTGACCGCAAAAGTGTTTCTTTATGACAGAAACTTAAGGCAAAGTTTTTAAAGTGACAACTATATGTGGGAATGTTTCATTTATGAGATGTCATGCAGAAATCGTAATGTAATTCAAGTGTATAACTGGTGGCAACGATCAAATTTAACAGAGGTCACATGCAAAATGTCGATTGTGACGTACACAAATGGCAGCATACTGGGTACATGAATTGAAGAAGACTGGGTGATAATACAGTACTTGACACATCTCTCACATGTGGTCTTTGATGTTGTCACAGACTGGGAGACGCGATCGCCACGAGCAACGCAACGACACAGCCACAGTCACCACACACAACCACATTTGACGTGACATGTGTCACGTCAACACCATCTGCCATGCCACTGGGCTCATGGCTGGCTGAGAACAAGGAAAACAAGCCGCATCAGTCTACGCGTCATCGTCAGAAGAAGATGGCACCACAAGAGTTGGAGGAGTCCGTGCAATCTCTCATTGATAAAATGCAGAAAGGTCTTGAGGTGAGACATGATACAGTCAAACCTAGCCTCGATTACCCAGACTGCTTAATGAGGCAACTCTTGTTAGTCATTCCTACAGAGCCTCGGGAACTTACTGTGATGCAAATAATTGGTTAGTTTGACATGTGCCTCCACATAGCGGATAATTGTGAGTAAAACCAACTTGAGTAGCAGACATCGTCATTGCCGAAAAACCGGCCTGTCATACTGTAGCGTCACCATTTCAATACGATAATTCGGCCTGTCGTACTGAAATGGTTAATAGTGAGGTTCCTCTACGCGTACTATTGGGTTGATTATATTCTCTTGTTTAATGTGCAGGTAATTTGAAATGAACTAAGATGTTTTGAAAATAACTAGGTTAAAAATGTACTAGATTAACAATTGACAGATTCTTTCTTTCTGGTAATTGTTTATGCCCATATCAAGTTATTGTGTGACACTTTATTTATTTTTATTAGCTGAAGGATTTGCGGGCTTCCGAGATTATCAACATCTATGAGCATCAACTGTTGTCATTACAGGTGAGTAGTTACCCTGTTTGTGCCAGTTATCGGTAAGGTTTGTATGTGTACACTGTTTAAAGCCCCATAAACTTGCTGAATGCCCTGTATCTGCTGAATGCCCTGTCTCCCAACGAATGCCCCATGTGCATGCTGAATGCAGGTTGGCACGTTTTTTTCCCACCCTGGTAAATACTGGTAAAACCCATCCTTGGAAAAACCTCAAATAGTGGTAAAAACCGGGATAACTGGGAAAAACTCTTAAAAGGATCATATTTGAAGCTCTATTGCAATAAAAGCTACTGTACCCTCACAAGAATGAATATATATATATATATATATCAATACTGGTCTTTACAGGACAATCATAATTTGACTGAAAACAATAACAAACATTACATTCTAAAATATATTCAATTGACTGTCAAATTCAATTCAAAAATTAAGTAATTTAAGTTGGAGCTGATTTTGGGCTCATAGAGACAATGGCTACATCTGTTTGTAGGTCCTTAGCCAGTGAGCCTGTCATTGTCCCTTAGTCTAAATGTCAAGGCATGGTGTGGCTGGCAATGCTACAACTAATGTTTGCTGAGAGGGTGCAGTAGAACCTGCCAATGTCCAGAGCTCAATATTTCCTTTGTTCCTTAAACAGATTGCAAATTAGCACCTGACAATACTGGTCAGACTGTCTGACTTTAGCAGTATTTGGCACTGTCCCTTGTGAGAGTGACAGTGACCTTTATTTACTAACTGATCAATTACTCATTCATCTCGTTGAATTCATGCTTTAAACAAATACAAGGATACACCTGAACTAATAACTAGTCAACCTGTTTGCTTTAGAATGATATTAACTATATTTCTAAATGGACTAGGTTTAATTACAGGAACTAGCCAATGGTAATCTCAGTTATGGACTTATTCCTGGATATTACCAGTAAATACCAGATTTACAGGTAAATGCCAGATTTTCTCACTGCTTTGCGTAAAACTGTTTTTTCCTGGAAACGTGCCAACCCTGATTGAATGTGCATTAATACATGTTGCACTCGATAGGTAGTGACTTGTTTTAAAATGGTGCATGGTGATGGCCACTCCCCTGACATAATGTACATGTTTGGAACTTTAAAACTTGTGCAACTCCTTGGGGATGGTCACATAAGCAAAGTTTGAAAATACGTTAAGTATCATGTGCAGGGTTAGTTATCACCACATATCTCGGCGAAAATATATTTTCACACCGGCACCACCTAGTGTGTTAGTGCAAATTGACACTGATAGTTATTTTGGATCTTAAAAATGACACACCATGTATTGGGCAAAGGGAGTGATACAATGCTAAACGCATAACTTTTTTGGCGAAAGTATGAGGCCAGCCCTTAGGGATCATCTCAGAATATCGATGTCTGATATCAGACGAAATTACTTTTATCTGGCGTCAGACAAATGTTTGTAAATATTGACATGATGATATCAGTATATTAACAGTATCAATCCGAAGCATGAAATATTGATGTCCAACACCAGATGAAACTGTCTCTGAGGCTCTGACTTCCCTCCCCCAAACAAAAGTAATTTTGTCTGGTATTGGACATCAACGTTCTGAGATGATCCCTTATTGGTGTGGCAAGTTTTCGGTCTGTTGACCTGCAGCATGTTGTGTTGTCAGACGAAGGAGAATCACCTGCAGGACTTGTTGGAGGCGAAGGCCATGGCTCTATCTCAGGCCGACAGACTCATTGCACAGTACCGTTGTCGCCGTGCCCAGGCGGAGGCTGAGGTCAGTACAGTCTTGTCTCTTGTATAGCTTTATTTAAATGTCATCTAAAGTTAGGTGGGTCCAGTCTTGTCTCTTGTTCATGTTTATTTAAACACCATTGAAAGGCCTACTTATTTCGTTATGCAGTGCATGAAAAGCTGTATATGATCATTAGAGGAGTTTTAGCTCTTATTGATTTATGTTAACTTATTTTTAATTGACTTTTAATTAATGTATTTTAGTAACTTTTTTGAATTATGAGAACAGTGATTGGCTGCTGAAGTTAGAGAATGTGTACATCGGACATTTTGAGAAGATAATGCCTCAGCATGCTGTTTCAGCCCATTGAGCTTTTGTGAGCCTCACAGTACCTTCAGTCTCACTGTGTGCTACCAGTCTTGTCATGAGACACTCTTGGTGATGATCACATGACAACAGAGACTACCATACAATGTTGCTGGCTGGTTATGAGGCTCCTGAAGGCTCAAGCAACAGCCCACGATTCTGAGAGACAACTGTCTAACTTCTCAAAACATATATCACATAATCCAGGACTAGCTTAGATGCTGAAACAGCGAACCTGATGTGCATTGGGCTGAATCAACTGAGAATGGCTTTTTATAATAGCAGCCATATAATGAGTTGATTGAAATGATTGTTGATTGGGCATTAATTGTCATTGTTGTGGGACACGGTATCTTTGGGGTAGAATGCTGCACAATTTTAATTGGCAAACTCGCAATGTGCTTTTAGTGATGTTTTATATAATAAAAATGCCCCTGTTCTCTTTACTTATCGTATATTATAACATTTCAATAATATCTACGCAAAGCATGTTGGTAATGTGATGTTTCACCTGCTGTGGAGCCTGGTGACATAGTAGGTACAACTTCGGACTCTCAATTGAGAGATACCAGGTTCAGCTCCTCTTGCCGCCAGTTCAAGCCTTAGGCAAGTTTGTTCACACTACATTGCTATGGTTTACTCAGCTGTATGAGTACCTGGCTATAGATAGTGGTGGAAATTTGTATACGAATAGTCTTTGCGCATTAATAACGATGTGACTGAATGCTTCCCAGAGAAGTCGAGATGGAGTTCGATTGAGCAGGTTTGACAGAGGGTGAAGTGTAAACCTTTTGAGCAGTCCTAAGGACTGGATACTGTGCTATATAAAAAAGCTAACTTTTTTACCTTTCTTTATGTATTCAGAAATATATAATTTGGCGATGAAATAAAATAACTTAGAGGTACAACACAGAAAGACGACTTTGATGTTTGTGTTTTTGCTAAATCAGCCAATGGCAATCACCTTACAGTGAATAGAGGAGAGGCATGATATCAATGGACATCTTTGGTTTGCAGGCTCACCAGTTGAGGTCGCTACTGCAGCAGTCGGAGAAACGTTGCGAGGACATGTGGGAACTCCAGAGTGAGGCTGTCCAGCAGGTGGAGCAGCTGCAGATGGAGGTCGACCAGCTGGCTCGGGCGAACGCAAGGTATCAGACTGTTTGTAATGGCTGAATACATGTGTTTGTTGACATACTGCTTTAAGTGTCTGTAAACATTCGCTTGGTATCATCATCATCTCATTTAAAATTTTGCCTCATAAGCTTTTGAAGTTACAATTTGTCAATTGACTAACATGTTCGTATTATTGCGCAAGTGTGTCAACTTGAGAACTCGACTAAATGAGATTATTTTTATATAGATAATCTAGGTCATAGTGACGATGATACCTGCAGTGAAAGTGGTAGTGAAGACATATATAATAATATTGAATCGGGCACTGTCAATTACAACTAGTTCACCCATGGAGCCACAAACCAAGGGCAGCTCTTATCACCAATACAGTATTTTGATATTAAACACTTTCTTGCTGATCATTTGATTACTGCTGTCGTAAACTATGGCTTGCATGCAAAGCCATTTCCCAGTATTGCAAACAAAATGCCTGAGTTGTTTTCTCTGGACAGTTGCCCTTTCGCCCACAGTGTCCATTTCTCCAACAGGTGAAAGCGTATACCGGGTACATGTAAGTAAATAACTTGCTTTTTTAATGCATTTTAATAGATCATGAGCCAATGGTTTCAGGAAACAAATGTACATAGAAAGAAGTCAGTGGACATTGATATCTGGGAGGAGATACAACCAAACTGCCCCATTGTTATTGTAGAGGTTTGCAGGAGACAAATGGTCAAGCACTTTTAGTAGTCTTACAAATAAGGCCACTGACCACTACAGTGGATACCACATGGTGTAACCCTCTGAGTTCATCGTGTGCTGTCTATGTGCTGTTCTCTCTACTTCATTCTGCCTCTGTTTCAGGCTGGAGGCGGTCGCTGATGAACATGCAGAATTGACACAAACCTTCGCAGACCAGACACAAAGGTAATGATGGCTCGACAGTCGGCAGCTTCTGAGTGTTACTTGTGGGTCGGTTGGTATATGGGAGAGTTAGGGAGAGTGAGGAAGTGGGTAAATGAGCAAGCAAGAGACTGAAAGAAAGTGAGTCAGTGACAGAGATACTAAGGGAGAAACTAAGAGAATGAGTGAATGTGTGAGAGAGAAGGGAAGGGAAGGAGCGAGAGAGAAGGGAAGGAGGGAGAGAGAAGGGAAGGAGGGAGAGAGGGAAAGCATGCGTGTCTTTTAATATCACAGTTCCACCTAACACTGCAGTCAATAATAAATCAATATTAAAACTATTGCTTTGATATTGACAATCATTAAAATACAGTGTCATAACCAGTTTGTGTCGAGATTGACTTTGCCGTGGTTTCAGACTAGAGAGTGTACAGCGCGCCCTGGCGACACTAAAGGCAGAACACCAGACGATGTCAGAGATGCAGGAAATGCTTCGACGACACAATGACACATTGAAGCAACAACATGAAGCGTAAGTGACGTATTTAACAAGATTGACACCCAGAAAAATAAGTTTCAGATGACATGTGGACAGGGAAGTCATTGGCTGGCTGAGAGTGAAACATTTATTCATAGCTCTAAGAGTAACTCATCTTTCTCAGATATGTTTTATTTTGTTTCTATATGTATTCACACTGCTATCATTTACATAGACAGTAGATACTTTATCATTTATTGCCCACTGTGTCTTGTGTAGACTCATAATCTTGTGTGTAGACTCATAATCTTGAGCACAGTCCTGTGATCTCAACTATTGCCAATATTGGCTAGACCTGTTGATTAGGGTCATATACTTTGTCCACGTTGAAAACCTGCCACGTATTTTCAGTTATCAAAACAGAAAGAAGTTATTTTCATGATCACTAGTTCCGCTCAGTTTATTTCCAACAAGAATAAATAGTATGGATTTCAGTTATTACAAAATACAGCACAATTTACAATGTGTGAAGTGTAAGTTTAAACAAATAAATATTGGTGTGTTTGAAAGAGGATGACCAGAAGCATGATACTTATCTATTATAAACTTAAAGTGAGAGATGAAGATTTTACCAACGTGGTATAAAAGACGAGTGTATGTCTAACAGGGCTACGGAACAAGTGGTGGAACTGGAGGAAGAACGCAAACATCTTTCTCGACAACTCAAGGACAAAGACACCAAACTCCAAGGTTAGTTGCTTAATTACATTATGGAAAACACTTTTACAACTGTGTACAAAAAGAGAAATACACTTCACTGAAGATTCTCTGACTTCCATCTACTTTGCCAGATATGTAATAATACTATCCAATGTTCCATCCTCAGTTCATTTAGTCCACTGTGAATCAGGTTCATTGATGATTGGATATGTAATGGATGAATCTATTAATATGCTAAGTTTACGGGCAGTATGGTTGTATCTCTATATTTGTCCCTTCCTTGGTGGACCTTTGCCCTCTCATCTACCAGTTGGTGAAGCATTAAAACACACAACAGAAGGATTTAGAATTATCTGCTGTTTATGATATGCCTTTGTTCCTGTCGGAGAAATGTGGACACAGTGGGAATTGACCAACTAACCAGAGGGCGCTACTGTGGCTTTATGTTCACAGCCAAATTATATGGTCAGCAGGAATATGTTTGATATACTGTAATGGTGATAATTGCTGCCCATTGTGTGTAGTTCCACGGGCGGATGTAAGCTAGCAGTTTACGTAACATGTGCGGTCAGTTTAATCGAACATTACATACTTTTGTTAAAATCATCGAAAGAATTATAAATAGTGATCAATCAGATAAGTTATAAAAAGTTTGACTAGTCTTATTTATGGTTTACAGAGGGGGACAAATTGTGTTGTCTTTCTTATGCAGCTAATGAGTTATGCACATTTTCAAAAGAACACAGTTCTCCTCAAGGGACATGTATATTTCCAGATCATTCCATGATTTTGTGTCAGGTGGAACTATCTGCCTCAGAAAATTATATAATGCAAGACATGGCTTATTTAAGCAACTTAAAAGAATAGGTACTTTTTTTTTTATTGGCACAAGGAATAACATCTGTGTAACTTTCACAGGGAATTTAATTACTGCAATACATTCGTAACTGTAATGTTCTGTTTTTGTATTCGCTTGTATTGCTTCGTACTTTTTGTATAGATTTATCAAGTGTTTAATCAGCTGTTTTTGCCCTGTTTATTTTAGCTAATGTTTATTTGATTTACAGAATTTTATGTAATGCAACTATTTTATTTTCAGTGGATTCAAGCGCTTTACAAATTCCTATTATTTATGTTGTTATTAGTTTAGTTGTAATTCTCATTGTATGCATATACACAGAGGTGTCACGATCACTGCATAAAACGGAAGAGAGGCTGAAGGACGTAAAGAAGGTTCGAGACGAGCTTGAGGCGGCGATTGATTCACTGCGGGACGACCTGTCAAAGACGGAACAGAAGAAGAAAGATTTGCAACATAAGGTAAGGTCACTGCACCATTCAAACAGTCTCTCACAGTCGCCTCCTTTCAGAATAATATCTCTATTACCTATTATATGATCTCAAATGTTATGGTAGGATAGACTTTGGGGGTATTTTAGAGTAGGTAGACATATGAGGATTTTTTTTTGATTTTTTTCGTAAAGATGTCACCCACATTATCTTCACAAACCAATATGAGAAAATTATTTGACAAAACATTTGTAGAATTGTACAAATATTATTAATGGATCCATGTGGTCTAGATGGGCAAGAAGACTTTATATCATACAATGGTGATTTTATATCCTATTTATGTATATTTATATATAAAATTATTATAGTTTATAGCTTACTTATATTTTTGTTTTATATTTTTCATTTTATTTACTTATTTATATTTGTATATTTTGTGACATTATTTTAAAAAATATTGTATTCATTGCAGGTGTCAACTCTTGAAGTGGTTTGTCAACAACACGAGACGGCCATTGCAGCCAAAGACAGCCAGTTGAAACAGTTTAAACTTGAGCTAGATAAACATGCACAGATTGCTGCTCTCATTCACAACCTGAGTAGCACGAAGGACCTCGCAGCAGCACAAGCAAAACTGTCCTCATGAGACTGGCAGATCAACAATATCACAAACAGTCGTTGTCTGGAATGCAGCAGCCATGTCCCTAAACAGTTGGCAAGAATTTGTTGTTCGTAGGGCAAGCACTTGTGTGCATTGTATTATTAAATGGAGTTAAACTTGCCACTTACACACAATTGCTGGATCTATCCTACCATCAGTAGGATATATCAATGACTTAAACACGATATATTTAATATTTTCAAGTGAAAAAACAAATTTTTTGCAGTGTCTGTTCACAGTGCTAGTGGCGTCTGGTTGTTTCGTTCAATATTTGCATTTCACTCAAAAACAACTCCTTAACAATATATTCTGCAGTACCAATTGATTATGTTCATTTTGCTATTTCAGTCGGTTTCAGGCATGTTGTAATCGGCGAACAACTGAGGTTACTGTTACACGTCAACAAAGCAGCATTGCGTCTCACAAACTCTTGCTCTGATGCCATGTCTTGTGCAACTTCCCAGCTATTATAAAACAGTTGATGGGCGGGACTTCTGTAGCATGGACAGTGACTATTGTACAAAGCATTGACTGCTTTGATATTAAGCCTCGTGGAAGGAGAAATGTCTCAGGTTTTGTAACAAGTTGTCATGTGAAAGGGAATCCTCACCCTATGACGTATGCTACGTTCCAGCATTTAGTGTAAATACGATTATGTGACCTCCTACACACCCAATTTACCTTTCAACATTCTTTGGTAGTCATGATAAACACGATATTATTGGAATTCAGCATTATTAGGTAAGATCTGTTCACAAAATTCAGTTTGGAGTGAGGTCTAGTGACAGAATTGTCATAGAAGAGTTTGGATCAGTATTTGTAATAAAGATCCATTGTAAACAAACAAAGGCTATTAAAACATTACCTTGTTTTATATATCTATAACAATACTGCTAATGTTGTATATGCCGAAATGTGGGCTCTGTCATCCAGAGGTACAGGAGACTAGTATGGGCTCAGTCACAGGCCTGTCCTTGGGATGTAGAACCCACATTTCTCTCTCTTTAACTTAATCTCTAATAAACGTCATTTATTTGGCCTTATTTCATCACTATTCATGACTTGTGTTGGTGCTTGCATAACGGCTATTAAAACATTACCATAACCTACAGTATATGTTTATGTATGTACAATTCCTTGAAATGTTATTGAATAAGGTGATATGGTTTTTAAAATCTCCAGAGCTTGATTATTTTTCTCGTAATTTCTTGCACAAAAAATGATCCTATCTACTATTCATTAAGCTCTGCAAGATCATCTCAACAATTTTTTTTATTTAGTTTGGTGAAATGATTGCCAAACTATTAATATGATTTCTGACCAGACCCTGTTACATTTTCATGTCCATGTGACTCAAGATGTTGTGGACCTGTGGTTCAGGTGTTTCCCTGGTTTATTAATTAAGGTTGTACATTCGCTTTTAGATAATGAACAAATGAGTAAACTAAGCACTGATGACATGTAATTATTGATGTACAAAACTGGGATTATGAAGGAATCCTATTTTATTATGTCACCAACGGTTCAATACTACTCAGTGCTGCCAATTGTGTAATGGATTTCTTTAAATAATGCTCATGTACACACACGCACGCACGCACACACACACACACTACACACACACACACACACACACACACACACACACACATTCATATACTCACAGAAAATGTGGTAATGTAAAAAGATGGTGTGAAAGTTGTGTTATATTCTGACACGTGTGGTTATAATAGTGATTTATATCAGTGGGTGTCTTATATGTAGTTTTAATAAACCAATATATGATGATCATACATTTGTGATGTGTGTGCTTTTATTGTAGTGTTGACAGTATGTGAAGCAAAGCACATGCTTTCACGGTAATCAATGTAATCTCTTGTATTTAGAAGAAGAAAAATATACATTCAACATGTTCTTCAAGTGCTAAAGTAATAACAGACATTCATTGCATTATAAAATAATTAAGTAGTAGACATAATCAGCTTCAGCTTACAGAACTAGAGAGTGCAGATTTAGTTCATGTCCAGGTCATTAACACATAATATGTCATCACACCACCTTTCTCAAAATTATCCAAACTTGCTATTCACGGATTTGAATGACAGCTCAGCAATGTTTGTAAACAATGAACTGTTGAAGTAAAAAATTATTTCTTTTTCACTAAAACTTATTTGGGTGGTAAGTCTTAGAATACTTACAGTTTACGCTGTATAACATGGTTTTATAATAGAAACTTCCCTTTTGCACATAAAATGATATTTACCAACATGTTCCACAAGTAAACAGTTTTGTCGCAATATTTATGAAAAACCGCGTTACAAATTTGTGTCATTCTCTAATACCAGGCCTGTATTCTGAGCTGACAAAATTCATAACTAAGTTTTTAAAACTTCAGCATTTCTGAGAATAAGAATACTTCATTTGGTCTGCAGTGCTCAGGCAAGAGGTCTTTCTAGGAGAGTCCACAGTTTCAGGGTCCTCTGCCACATTCACTAGGACCATTCTAGGAGGGTCCCGCTGTTCATGGTTCTCTACACTGTCACATTCAGCAGGACCATTCTAGGAGTCTACTGTTTCAGGGTCTAATGTCACATTCAGTAGGACCATTCTAGGAGGGTCCTATTGTTCAGGGTCCTACTAAAATAGACAGGGTGTAAATTTTAGTAGGACCATTCTAGGAGGCTCTCACTCTTTCAAGGTCCTCACATTCAGTAAATCATTCTAGGAGGGTCCCATTATTTCATGATCCTCTGGCACATTCAGTAGGACCATTCTAGGAGGGTCCCACTGATTCATGGTCCTCTATCACATTCAGTAGGACCATTATAGGAGGGTCCCACTAATTTCACACTCCTCTGTCACATTCAGTAGGACCATTCTAGGAGGGGTCCCGTAATTTCACAGTCCTCTGTCACATTCAGTAGGACCATTTTAGGAGGGTCCTACTTTTTTATTGTGCTCTTTCACATTCAGTAGGACCATTCTAACAGTATTCTGGACCATTCTGATAGTATCCTCATGCAAGGACAACACATCTGTGGAGAGTTCTGGTCCATGTGACATATAAACCTAAACACTTATACATGAGTTGACACTACACAGTGTCATATAGTGTCACATAGTGTCACATAGTGTCACATAGTGTCACTTTTGCTGCGGTAGATCTTCTTCTTAAGGACCCGTTTGACGCCGCGAAGTGTCGATCGTTTCTCGCTGACCATCTGACTTGCGACGAAGTGACGTTTAATCTGTCGTAACAACTCGCTGACGACTTCCTGTACACCGTCAGAACTCTCCGCTATCGAGACCTGATGACACAACAACAGATACTTCAGAAAACGCTTCCCGCCATCAGAGCAGTCATGTCTGTTTAACATGAGAGACAGTAATAATTACATCATTTTCCAATTTTATAATCATATAAAATCTACAATTAATATTTCATGCCTTGTAATCACTCTCTTTGAATTCTTAAGATATTTATAAATCATGTACAAGTCAGTTTCATTTCATTCCTTGATGATGAAATACAAGAGTGATGTTTTCTCAAAACAAATAAACCAGATTTATCATGTCTTGCCCTGACAAACCATTCCTATTTATCATAATTACTAGCATGAATGCTAAATAATTACTAGCAGAAAATAAGCAAAATAGCCCATGAAGATAAAGGAATTGAGAGAAGAAATTGGCATGAAAAGACACCTAAAGAAGAAAGTAGTTGGGAAAAGAATGAGACGGGAGGACATGTGCAAAGAATGAGCAAAGACAGAAGAGCAGGGAGAGCAGAAGAAGGGAAAAAAACGAAGAGGAAGGCCAAAGCTAAGATGGAATGACAACATGAAACAGGACATTGGGAGGGCAGATGTGAACAGCCAAGAATGGAAAATCATTGCGGATGACAGAGAAAGATGAAAAGAGTTGACAAGAACAGTGGAAGAAGCTACCAATTAAGTGACATGGACACCACCCCCCACCCCCACCCCCACATGGGAGCAAAGGGAAAAAAGAAGAGGTGAACCTCGTAGGAGGAGCAGTGACTTTGACGTGCCATCTCTCTCCCTTCCTCCTCACTGACTGCGCGTGCATGGGTCAGGTCTGCCTTGTTGGCCACGATTACGACAGGAGTGCTGCCCTCTTCTGTCTTGTTCGTGCACAACTTGTGCAGGAGTTCCTTGACGTGTTGGAAGCTAGAGACGTCCATTATGGAGTAGATGCACACGTAGCCATCTGCCCACTTCACGTGGTTCTCCAAGGTCGTCGCATCCATCTAGACAGTCAATACATATTATGTAATTATTATATAGTTATATTAAATTGCACCTTTGTGACTTGCATGCAGCTGTAATTGTACAAGATGGTGACAAGATAGTAGCTCAAGTAATCGGACATGGCCCTAAACCATGTCCGATTACTTATGCTACTATGCCACCATTTAGTATGATTACAGGGAAACATGGGTAGCAAAGATACTATTTGATATTTATTTCACACCAACACTTGCAAATTCTAAGTTGTGGTCTATGGTATTGCATATGTGATGACATAAACTGCAGTTTCGTCATCATTATAGGCATCATTTTGAATGCGATGATTGCATCATGATGTAAAGAAATTAACTGTACAGCAATAATTCAATGTGCATGATTATGAAATCAGAATAGTTCACCTGTACTGGACAGAGCACATGCATGCATGCATAATAATTTTATGAATTTTTATTTCAATAAATCATTATGTACATTTTTTTCTTGGTTGAAATTCTTATTTTTATGTGAAATTGTTAAGCTTTTCACTGGTTTAACAGGATTGTAACGTTTCTATTCTGATCATATGTCGCCATCTAACAGGCTATTAAATAAAGGTCCATCAAACAACATATACTGTGTTTTGTAGGTAATCTTCCAGGCATAAACATTATTTGCTCTTAGACCACGATATGTCCATCATTCGAATCCATATTTGTGTCACACATTCAAGAAAATATGTACCTTATCATGATTTTTTACATTTGCGGTAAATCTGGAATGGCTCAGAAAAATGGGGTCATCTATTACATGCACGTTTGCTGGCATACGATACTTAAGACCTTGTCATAATTTATCAAATACTTTGCAATCTTTTAGAAATAAAGCAACTTAGTAATTTACACTGTATGCTGAGTCGAGGATCTCCAGCGTGACGTCACTCCTGTCAAAAACAACTTTGTGATTGTAGAGCATTTCTGAAAGGAAAACATTAACGACTGTAAATAATAATAATAACAACTATATTTAATATGATGTAGCATCAGATCCCAAATTGTTTGCTGTGCTTTACGACTTATTAAAACATTGTCTTTCATTGATAAATATTAAATACAAAATATTAAAATAGTACAAGTAATTGTTATTTTAAAATAGAGATAGCAAAATAGAGCAATGCCAAAAATAATTTAAATTATTAATAAGTAATTTAAATATATCAATTATTTTAATCAAAAAAATATACATTTGTAATAACATATTAAATAATCAAATTAAGCTTTAACATGTTGCTAACTAATTTGAAAATGTTCACTATTAAAATTAATTACAGGGAGTATAGCAAGTAGTATTCATTTGAGAGATACTAAAATGTGGTTCGAAAGAACATTTTTAATAAACATTTGAAATTGGCAAGAGTGTGCAAGGTACAAATGCAAACACTTTGTTGGTGTGGAGAACTTTGTCCTGACATGGTAATCGTTGGTTGCTGGTCACACACGTTATTTTTTTGCTGTTTCTAATTAAATACAAAGAAAAAATATTGAGTAGTTATGTGTTTAATGAGTACCCGGGTAGGTATTTTTGAAAAAAAGACTGGTGTTGGGGTTGTATTACTATTTTAACTTTAATTATGTATTATATATTCTAAGTTATGTCACATATTATACAATGTTATAGAGGTTTTAGGTGTAGCAGGGCAAGTATTCATAAGTGTTACATTTTTTCTTGCCCTTTTTAACAATTGTATATATCTATAATTTAATAATGAGCTACTTTATTATGTCTGTTGTTGTTGACATAAAGATTCATTCACTCATTCAAGTACATGGCATAGCACTGATACCAGGCATAGCACTGATACCAGGTAGCACCATTATATGCACGTTTAGACAGCCAGGGCATAACACTGATACCAGGTAGCACCATTATATGCACGTTTAGACAGCCAGGGCATACCACTGATACCAGGTAGCACCATTATATGCACGTATACAGTCAGCCAGGGCATACCACTGATACCAGGTAGCACCATTATATGCACGTATACAGTCAGCCAGGGCATACCACTGACTCCAGGTAGCACCATTATATGCACGTATACAGTCAGCCAGGGCATACCACTGACTCCAGGTAGCACCATTATATGCACGTATACAGTCAGCCAGGGCATACCACTGACTCCAGGTAGCACCATTATATGCACGTATACAGTCAGCCAGGGCATAACACTGACTCCAGGTAGCACCATTATATGCACGTATACAGTCAGCCAGGGCATAACACTGACTCCAGGTAGCACCATTATATGCACGTATACAGTCAGCCAGGACATACCACTGACTCCAGGTAGCACCATTATATGCACGTATACAGTCAGCCAGGGCATAACACTGACTCCAGGTAGCACCATTATATGCACGTATACAGTCAGCCAGGGCATACCACTGACTCCAGGTAGCACCATTATATGCACGTATACAGTCAGCCAGGGCATACCACTGACTCCAGGTAGCACCATTATATGCACGTATACAGTCAGCCAGGGCATACCACTGACTCCAGGTAGCACCATTATATGCACGGATACAGTCAGCCAGGGCATACCACTGACTCCAGGTAGCACCATTATATGCACGTATACAGTCAGCCAGGGCATACCACTGACTCCAGGTAGCACCATTATATGCACGTATACAGATAGCCAGGGCATAACACTGACTCCAGGTAGCACCATTATATGCACGTATACAGTCAGCCAGGGCATACCACTGACTCCAGGTAGCACCATTATATGCACGTATACAGATAGCCAACCTTCACTTACCTAAATCATGTGTTGCACGAATTATATATTAAAATTCTACTGTGTGTTAATAATTCCAGTATGTATTAAAAATAGCAACCGTCATGGTTGACATATCGTTTTGTGCATGAATAATAATAAATATGCATTGACATACAGTGCACAAGTACACAAGGCTGTATATAAAACCGAGTATAATATTATGGATGGTTAATTCCAATAGCAAATTGACCTTGCTGCTAAATAATAAGGCAGTATTCAGACTCTTTGGTTTTATTCTTATACAATGACGTGTAGAAGAGGTTTTGGGGTGCTTTGACGCTTTCCCCTTCTGCACGGGGATTTAATCTTTAAATCTGTCATTATGTGTGCCGACGCTGCTTGTTAAATGGATATGAATCGTGGCTAGTCTGCTGAATAACACAAGGCAAATATAAGTTTGTATAATCGTGTGATGGATGGGTCCCCCCACCTTTGCTGTTGTATTAGAATTACATAGGCTAATGCACATCAGGTACATACCATTTTGTTTGGATTTAATTTGTTGGCTTAATACAAAACAAACTCTGCTACAAGTGTACATCTGTCTTGTTTTCTACAGTAAATTAGCCACAATTCCAACTCAACAACTCTACAACATTAACAGTGAGTCTTGTCCCCCAAAAATGTAAATTCTATCAGAAGAGTCAAAGAAACAAATATGATACGAAGCTACCTGGTGACTAGGAAAGCCCATTACTCCCTGGGTTGTGTGTAATATGAGTCGGTCTTTGATGTGTGTGATAGATAATTCAGTGGAAGTGGATCAAGGGTTTGTATCAGCATCTTTGACAGCCATACATGTCTCAGGCAGCTGTATGAAGCAGAGATGGAGTAATCGTACTCTGTAATCGTACTCGTGGTAACTGTACACATACTTTTTGAGTAATCATACTCATACTTGATTACATTGGTCAAAAAAGCCAAGTAATCGTAATCGTACTCGATTACATTACCAAAGTAATCGTAATCATGAATGAATGAACGTTTATTCGACAACAACAACAACATAATACATGCACAGTATGGTTTGCTGCTGCTGCTGCTGAAAGCACATAGCTGAAGTCATAGACTTATGTGTTGCTATGCCCTACTCGAACTAAGAAAACTGAATAAATACAACAGGAATTATAAATAAATCACAAAATAATATTCACAACTCATACATAAACTGTTTACTATAGTGCTTGTGTTACTATTACATGGGTTTAACAAAACGTCACCTTCAATTAACAATTCACAAATATGTAGAAAGTAATGACAACTTGATTGCTTTTTTAAATTGTGTTAAACTTGGAAGCTGAGTCAATTTATTTGGTAAATTGTTCCACGTTTTTATACCCTTGACGGTGATTGACAGCAGTCGGAGGGTGGTGTTTGTCTTTTTAACATAGAACAGTTTGCTTTGTCTTGTATCATGTATGTGTATAGCTGCGGTTGGTTCAAATAATGTTTGAACACGACCATTTAAAGAATGGTTGTTTGCTTTATAAAGTATGATCATAGTCTTGTATTTAACTAAATCATGAAATTTAAGCATGTTTGAGAGATGGAAAAATACAGATGTATGATCATGGTAATTAAGATTATAAATAATCCGTATAGCTTTTTTCTGTAACAAATAGTTTTCTGAGTCTAGATTGATAAGTATTTCCCCAGATCTCACAGCAATATGACATATGTGGTTCAACAAGTGAATTATATAATGTGTGTAACGCTTGACAATCAAGAACATGCCTAGTTTTATACAAAACTGCTATGTTTTTTGATACTTTTGATTCAACCATTTTTATGTATTCTCTCCATGTTACGTTTTCGTCAATGGTTACTCCAAGGAATTTAGTATATGATACCTGCTCAATGTTTTTCCCATTCAAAACTATATTCACATCTGTTCTAGGTTGCTTTTTATTGTTGAACATTATAAAATGTGTTTTGTTCACATTAAGTGATAATTTGTTCGCTCGAAACCACAGGTCTAGTTTTTTAGTTCATTGTTAATAACAGTGCTTACTTCATCTGTGTTACTAGCGCAATAAAAAATGTTTGTATCATCAGCAAACAAAAAAATATCAAGCAATTTTGAGACTTCACACATGTCATTTATGTACAGAATAAATAATAACGGGCCAAGGATTGAACCTTGCTGGACTCCACACTTGATTTCCTTTTGTTCTGAGTTACTGTTGTTATAGCATACATATTGTCTACGGTTGGTTAAGTAGCTTTTTATCCAGGCCAGAGCCAGACCCCTGATTCCATAGCATTGCAATTTACTTTGCAGTATGTTGTGGTCAACAGTGTCAAAGGCTTTTTTTAGGTCGATAAAGACCCCAATCGTACTTTGGCATTTATCCATTGCGGATGTAATTTTTTCGACAAATTCTGTTAAAGCTAGTGAAGTTGAGTGATTACTTCTGAAGCCATACTGCCCATCTGTCAATATGTGTTGTGTTTCAATGAAAGACCTTAGCCTTTTGTTGAATATTTGTTCAAGTATTTTTGAAAATTGGGATAAGAGAGATATAGGTCTATAATTAGAAAATTGAAAACGATCTCCTGACTTAAATATAGGAATGACTTTTGCTAATTTCATATCATTTGATTACTTAATCACGATTACTTTTTTTCTTCATATAAACAGTTGCAAGCAAATAGATTAGACAGATAGAAATGGCAATACCAGAGGTAATCTAATAAAGGTAATAGTAATTGAGCTATTACTTTCCTATTACTATTGAGCATTTCAGTTGCATAAACATTCAGTTAGATTTCCCTAATTAATACCTTCTCTCCCCAGAGAAGCCAGTCCCAGCCACATCACCCTCCTGCTTACTGTAGTAGTACAAAGTTATAATAGTGACAGTCTCTGGGAAGCAGTCCAGTAAATAAGCCTCCCCTACCATCTTGCTTTGTAATGTTAGAAGCCATGCCACTTGTACTGTTTGCACTGTTAGCATGGTGTGAATGATTGGTCGTGGTTCCTACCTCCAGAGTCCTGACTGGGTGCCAGTGGGTGATTAGCTGCTAAATCCCTGTCTAGTATGTTTAAGTGTAAACTGTAAACCTGTCTAAGTTCACCACCCTATTCTGTGTTTGTCCCTTTTAATATACTGCATATCTGAATCAGATATTCTTTTGAATCTGACCACCTGGATTTGAAATGTTATCAGTGTAATGTATTTGATCATGTGTACAGCCACTGTATTTGTATTTGCCATTTTAAAAAGAGGGTATTTGAAATTGTTAAATGCAACATACTTGTATTTGATTCAGAAACCATATTTGTTTCTCCCCACCCCTGTTTTTCTAAATATAGTTAGTATACGAATTGCAACTGGCTTGCTTGCAGAGATCTGTAACTGGGTAACCTGTAACTGTGCCCAGTGTTTGTGTGTGTCAGTGAGGATGCCATAGCTGGCCTGCCACCCCAACACAACACCGTCAAGTCACTGGCTTGCTACTCCTACAGTCTTTCATTAAGCAGTTTGATCTGACACTACTGAGCTAAAATATAGAATTATTGAGTATCAAACCAGCAGGAATATATATATATATTATATATAATTATATATCAATTACAATACTGCAATATTTCGGTAAGTTCAATACAAATTTTTGTTCAGTTTGATGATACTTCTTTGATATAGTAATGAATATCGAACTACCACTAAATTGGCATTCAATATAAAAGTTGTGTGATATTTGTTAAAGTTTGATACCATTAATTCGTAGTATCATGATACATGGATATTTTGAGTATCAATCCAGCATTAGATGATTGAGTCAATTTGTCAATGTTAGAATTAGATACGTGAGAAAGATTGGTGCGGATACGTTAATATATTTAGTTTTTAGTACAGACTAAGTGAGTATCGAGCCACAGCACTAAATTAACATTGAATATATTTACTGAATAGTCATGATACTTGTGAAAGTTTTATATGTGTATATATATATATGTTTATATAAAACCTGGATAGCAGTAATCAATTAGAACACTAGATACTGTCATAGCAACAAAAAAGATGAATGCTTATGAATTCCAAGAAGGTCACATTCATGGTAGAAACAGGATTAGCATATTCTTTAAAGTAATCATGAAAGTAATCATGATTACATGCTAAAGTAATCGTACTCGTAATCGATTACATTTGTTTTCTGAGTAATCGTACTCGTAATCGTACTCATATACCTTCATAGTAATCGTACTCATATTCGATTACATTTGAATTGTAATCACTCCATCTCTGGTATGAAGTCCCAACATCACTATTTACATGTAGGAATCTGCAGTATTTGACAAAACAGCCCCCTGCCAGAGGTATGGGCCTGTGCTAGTCAGTTTCCTTGTTTTCAGATATCAGCTGTCACAAAACTATTTGGCAGTTAGGCATTTCCAGACTGTATTAACATTCTTAATCACGTCAAACAAACTTCTTGGTTTTTATGAACTGTGGTAACAAAACAGGCATGTAACAAAACAGGCGCGCTGGTAAATGTTTATTCTGCTACTGTTATTACTGCATTAAAAGCTGGACATCAACAATTACCAGTTTACCAGCACTGAAGGCGCCTCCACAATTTGTTATTTTAGCTCTTCTCTTTTCACATATTTCACAAAAAAGCAAACCTACCTAATATCCATTGTGATAGCTTATTTTTTATTAAATCAACAGATTATAAACTATTAAATTACTTAGTGTTGGATTCAACATTAATTCAAGTTATTATAAAAACTGGAATCTTTACGTGAATGTGAGGTGAAATTATGCACGTATTTCTGTATAAATATTGTCAACTTTCCTTGCTCTATCAAAAACCACATGGCTGACAAGGTTAATGGGTTGAAGGCTTTGGCAGTCTCTCAGACATACAACAAAAGTCAATTTGGACCATTACAAAAATAAACACTTTTTAATGAAAATAACAGTGGATATTATATCAACTATTCACACTACATGTCTGGCCACCAAACACCAGATAAGCGATGGGATAACTAACTGAAGAAGCAGCTTAAAATTCTTGATATCCACAATTACCATTTTTAAATGTGAAATCCATTGGTTCTTACCCTTGTTTGAGTCATATTCTCCAATGAATCTTTTCGTTATGTAACGTACAGCAAATGCTACAACAGACCATGTGATAGTCATTCCAAAGTGAGTGTAGAAGATGCTGGAGAGAACGGTGGTATTATTCTGTAATTGTTGTTATATCGGTGACAAAAACTAAGCAGAATAAACTGGAGTAGGCAGTCCAGATTATACACAAGACAAATAATCTCAAACAGATCTCTAGTATTTGTTGTCACTGCCAAGAATGAACAAAACATCACAAACTAGCAATGAAACATCCACAATTTGGAGATGATGTGGTACATGGGTGGGTGTGGTGATTGGTGGTTGGTGATGGTGATGGGTGAGGTGATGGTGGTGGGTGTGGTGATGGTGGAAGGTGTGGTGATGGTGGTGAGTATGGTGATGGTGGTGGGTTTGTGATGGTGGTGGATGTGGTGATGGTAATTAATGGTGGTGGGTGTGGTGATGGTGGTGAGTGTTGTGGTGATGGTAGGTGTAGTGATGGTAGTGGGTATGGTGATGGGTGTGGTGGTGATGGTGGTGGGTGTAGTGGATGTAGTGGGTGTGGTGGTGATGGTGGTGGTAATGATGGTGGGTGTGGTGATGGTGGTTGGTGTGGTGGTGTGGTGGTGATGGTGATCGGTGTAGTGGAGGTGGTGGGTGTGGTGGCGATAGTGGTGGTAATGTTGGTGGGTGTGGTGATGGTGCTGATGGTGGTGGTGTTGGGTGTGGTGGTGATGGTGGTGGTAATGATGGTGGGTATGGTGATGGTGGTGGGCATGGTGATGGTGGTGTGTGTGGTGATGGTGGTGGGTGTGGTGATAAAGGTGGGTATGGTGATGGTGATGGGTGTGGTGAAGATGGTGGGTGTGGTGATGGTAGTGGGTGTGGTGATGGTGGTGGGTGTGGTGATGGTGGTGGGTGTGGTGATAATGGTGGGTGTGGTGATGGTGGTGGGTGTGGTGATAATGGTGGGTGTGGTGATGGTGGTGGGTGTGGTGATGGTGGTGGGTGTGGTGAAGATGGTGGGTGTGGTGATGGTGGAGGGTGTGGTGATGGTGGTGGGTGTGGTAATGGTGGAAGGTGTGATGATGGTAGTGAGTGTGGTGATGGTGGTGGGGTGGTTGTTGTGGTGGGTGGGTGATGGTGGTAGCTGATGGTTGTGGTAAATTTGGGGTAATAGAGGTGGATATGTAATTATGACTACCGGGGTACCCTGGTAGTCAATGAATAGTGATATGATAAATTTCCAAAACAAGAAAGGTGTGTTTATTCAGAAAAGAATCAAAGATTAGCTACCGGTAGACATAATTAAGATACAAGAATATGTCAATGTGTAAAAGATTGTTGATAAGCACCTTGGTGTCAATTCACATAACTCTAAACTTACACAAACTTAACATTTCTAGCTTAGTATGTTTACCAACGATATATGAAGATTACTGGAATGATAAGTTTTCATTAGGATAATTAACATGCACAATGTTATCATTTACCACATATTTCTGCAGTCAAATATAATTGAGAAATCAATGCTTCATGTAAACTAGTAATCAGTGAATGTGTGTTAAATTTGATTGACTGTGAATTGGCATGCAGATTCATAATGGGCCAGAACACAGGCGTCATTCAACATGATATTTATCATTACATTACACAGAGCTGCACGCAAGTGTGGAATGTGTGCCAGTAACTGAAACCAGCAAGGTCTATTTACTACCATTATGCTAGATATCATGACACAAATAGCAAATGCTACCTAGTCAATAGAGTCACGCAATGAGTTCAAACAACCTCAGTCTGCATATCAGCAGTGTATATTGTATAATAGCAGCAATCCTGCACATAGAAACATATTATAACACAGCTTGATTGACATTGAACAATTAAAGAACATTCCACTTGTGACACCTGTCAATCAAGTAGTATTTTCAAGATATCTACATAACAAAATATTGATACAAGTACTTTTTTGCTCACCAAAGAGGACACAAAGCAATGTTAGTAAAGAAAGAGTACTGTAGGTTACATAATAATACAAAATTCATTCTCGCAGAGGACTATAAATGAATGGAACAAATTACCTACTGCTTACGTTAATGCTATATCAGTGTGGAAGTGTTTAAAACAAAATTGATCAACATCTCAGAAGAGTGGGTCACACACTGATGGTAAGTTATTGAAGATAATGGCTTCCTTGTCCACTTTCCATAATCTGGTTGTTTTGCTTTGGATCGCAATTTTGCTCTAAGAAATAATTTCACACGAGTTAACATAACCCTGATTTGAATTTTTCACCATTACTTTGATTACATTTGATCGACATCTGTGGTTTATGACCTACTACAGAGTGTGGCCACTAAGTAGTTCTCCATTATAAGAGGTGAGAGAACAAACAGCCAAAAACATTATCTGAAGGGTCCACTCTTCATTATGTGTAATTCTATATAAAGCACTTTAGAATAAACAGGTTTTTGTGTGAATAATTATCTGCATAAATTTTGTGTTGTTCTATTTTATAATTGCCACCACTTAACGTATCGGTGACAATTACTGTGACCTAAAATGAAGCACATATCTAGTATGAAGCTTGTGGGTGAAAGTTGTCACGCAGACCATACTTGGATCGAGGAACCAAGAGTATGGGAGAGTTCAAGGAAGTGTTGGTGCACAAGATAAGAACATCTGTTTTTACAGTGCAGTAGTTTGTTAAATGCATTGTAGAATGAACTTACAGCTAGAACTTATCCTGTGTTCACACAGAAAACCTTAAGTTTAAATCAGTTTAAAACGTACAATTGTTATCCATGCCTGTCTACAATTGTTCCAAGCTATGTAGTTGTTGTACGCGTGAAGTTAAATTGCATAGTTAAGTCACTTACGGTCTGTGTGAATGCAGCATTACAGAAATACCATCAAGTACACCTAGGTCAAGGGAAATTAACAAAGAAGTGTCCTGACGACTAGAATATGTTGTAACATACATGTGTGTGTGTGTGTGTGTGTGTGTGTGTGTGTGTGTGTGTGTGTGTGTGTGTGTGTGTGTGTGTGTGTGTGTGTGTGTGTGTGTGTGTGTGTGTGTGTGTGTGTCCATACACTAGTGTGCATATGTGTGTATATACTGAGTGTGCAAGGATTTAAGGATTTAAGTTGAAAATTCAACTTACAAAAAATATGCTATGGTAAAAATGATTGATAACTGTGTTTCATGCCAGTAGTAATATTATATATGGTTTTCTCTGGGATGAGCTTCAGCTTTATTGCGTGTATCCATCACAAGATCTCAGTGAAACTGTTACATATAGAGTTGATAGAGATTCTGGTGTATCTGATTATGAGTGATATCTAAACCTGTGTGCAAGTGTTGACTGATGTCATGATTACACTGACTGGACAAAGGGACATTATGAGTGATATCTAAACCTGTGTACAAGTGTTGACTGATGTCATGGTTACACTGACTTGGCAAAGGGACATTATGAGTGATATCTAAACCTGTGTACAAGTGTTGACTGATGTCATGATTACATTGACTTGGCGAAGGGACATTATGAGTGATATCTAAACCTGTGTACAAGTGTTGACTGATGTCATGCTTACACTGACTTGGCGAAGGGACATTATGAGTGATATCTAAACCTGTGTACAAGTGTTGACTGAAGTCATGGTTACACTGACTTGGCGAAGGGACATTATGAGTGATATCTAAACCTGTGTACAAGTGTTGACTGATGTCATGGTTACACTGACTTGGCGAAGGGACATTCTGAGTGATATCTAAACCTGTGTACAAGTGTTGACTGATGTCATGGTTACACTGACTTGGCGAAGGGACATTATGGGTGATATCTAAATCTGTGTACAAGTGTTGACTGATGTCATGATTACACTGACTTGGCGAAGGGACATTATGAGTGATATCTAAACCTGTGTACAAGTGTTGACTGATGTCATGCTTACACTGACTTGGCGAAGGGACATTATGAGTGATATCTAAACCTGTGTACAAGTGTTGACTGATGTCATGCTTACACTGACTTGGCGAAGGGACATTATGAGTGATATCTAAACCTGTGTACAAGTGTTGACTGAAGTCATGGTTACACTGACTTGGCGAAGGGACATTATGAGTGATATCTAAACCTGTGTACAAGTGTTGACTGATGTCATGGTTACACTGACTTGGCGAAGGGACATTATGGGTGATATCTAAACCTGTGTACAAGTGTTGACTGATGTCATGGTTACACTGACTTGGCGAAGGGACATTATGGGTGATATCTAAACCTGTGTACAAGTGTTGACTGATGTCATGGTTACACTGACTTGGCAAAGGGCCATTATGAGTGATATCTAAACCTGTGTACAAGTGTTGACTGATGTCATGATTACACTGACTTGGCAAAGGGACATTAAGAGTGATATCTAAACCTGCATACAAGTGTTGACTGATGTCATGATTACACTGACTTGGCAAAGGGACATTATGAGTGATATCTAAACCTGCATACAAGTGTTGACTGATGTCATGGTTACACTGACTTGGCGAAGGGACATTATGGGTGATATCTAAACCTGCGTACAAGTGTTGACTGATGTCATGATTACACTGACTTAACAAAGGGACATTATGAATGATATCTAAACCTGTGACCAAGTGTTGACTGATGTCATGCTTACACTGACTTGGCGAAGGGACATTATGAGTGATATCTAAACCTGTGTACAAGTGTTGACTGATGTCATGGTTACACTGACTTGGCGAAGGGACATTATGAGTGATATATAAACCTGTGTACAAGTGTTGACTGATGTCATGGTTACACTGACTTGGCGAAGGGACATTATGAGTGATATCTAAACCTGTGTACAAGTGTTGACTGATGTCATGGTTACACTGACTTGGCAAAGGGACATTATGAGTGATATCTAAACCTGTGTACAAGTGTTGACTGATGTCATGATTACACTGACTTGGCAAAGGGACATTAAGAGTGATATCTAAACCTGCATACAAGTGTTGACTGATGTCATGATTACACTGACTTGGCAAAGGGACATTATGAGTGATATCTAAACCTGCATACAAGTGTTGACTGATGTCATGGTTACACTGACTTGGCGAAGGGACATTATGGGTGATATCTAAACCTGCGTACAAGTGTTGACTGATGTCATGATTACACTGACTTAACAAAGGGACATTATGAGTGATATCTAAACCTGTGACCAAGTGTTGACTGATGTCATGCTTACACTGACTTGGCGAAGGGACATTATGAGTGATATCTAAACCTGTGTACAAGTGTTGACTGATGTCATGGTTACATTGACTTGGCGAAGGGACATTATGAGTGATATATAAACCTGTGTACAAGTGTTGACTGATGTCATGGTTACACTGACTTGGCGAAGGGACATTATGAGTGATATCTAAACCTGTGTACAAGTGTTGACTGATGTCATGGTTACACTGACTTGGCGAAGGGACATTATGAGTGATATCTAAACCTGTGTACAAGTGTTGACTGATGTCATGGTTACACTGACTTGGCGAAGGGACATTATGAGTCATATCTAAACCTGTGTACAAGTGTTGACTGATGTCATGGTTACACTGACTTGGCGAAGGGACATTATGAGTGATATCTAAACCTGTGTACAAGTGTTGACTGATGTAATGGTTACACTGACTTGGCGAAGGGACATTATATAGAAGCTAAGCATAACAGGACCACTAATGTATGCTGACACATTAAACTAACATTGGCTGTTCCTCATGTTTTAATAAAATGTTCTTAATACTAGATTAAATATGTTGAAGATTTACTGCTGCCAAACTTTGGTTAATAAGCCCAATACTTCTAATGTGAATGTTGCACCCATGAAGTGTGTACAAACCATTCAGTAATAAACGGGTCTGGTGTGAAGACAAGCAATGCTAACTGCAAGGTCCTGGAATTTGTGTGCAACTGGCCTGGTTCCTATAGTAAAACCACAAGTGAGACAAAGTACAATTGATTCAGTGAATTTCCTGCTAATAATTACTACCTTATGATGATGATTCAGTAATGGAACAGACATGGTCACTTTAAACGTGGTTGCAAAAATAAATTCCTCATCTACATCTGATGCTGAACAGTAGCAAACATAGATAAGTGAGTTAAAAGTGTACAACACTTAACACGTCCAAAAACACTTGCTTATCTATTTTTTACAATAGATAATAATTTAATTTTAATAATTTTTTAATTCTGCAAGTGAGAAAGTATTGAAACTGATAAGTAAGTTGTATAATTTTAATAAACCATTTCATAATGGCTTCTAGCAGCTAGCAGCTTCACAGATGTTCTATTCAATATTACACGTACCTGTCTTCCCGACCCCTTCTGATCCAAGAACCAAGATTTTTGCCTTTGTCAGTCGACATCTTTGTGACATTTTGTTTGTCAGTTGTCAATTAAACATCCACTTTCATCAATATCTGAAAAGCAAGTACCAAAATAAGAGTTGTTTTACTGTTGAATTTGTTTTAGCACAAGAGAATGTCTATCAAAAGTGGCACGGAAAGTCCTATTTGCGCATGCAGAATAATTGTTTGTGAGAAGTAAAATCGACTGTATTTTGTTGTCTTCCTTGGGACATTGATATTATGTGGGAAATGGCTATCATGAATTGCTCATATTTAAAACATTAATTTTATATTTTAAAATGTAACAGAAAAAGTTTAAATTTATCTAAGTTAAGTTACCACAATAATAGGATAATCTTAATAATATTTTATGTTCTAATTAAATTATATGTGTATCTGTTAATAATTTCTTTTTTATGGTCTTGGCTAGTTTTTAATTGGTTTTATTGTTTACTATTAGTATTATTATTTATCTATACACATTATAAATGTTAAACCTTTATATTTATCAACAACCATTTTATAACATTTAAATAATTTTTACATTTGATGAAACATTGTAAAGTACGTGCCCTAGGACAATTATGTGGATGAGGCACAATGTAAAACAATGTAATGTTATAATAACTATTTAGAGAAATGACTTGTGCTGAATAGAAACTTAGTATCAAGACTAATTGTGGAACAGGCAGATTAGAAATACAATCTTTTGCAACACACACACACACACACACACACACACACACACACACACACACACACACACACACACACACACACACACACACACACACACACACACACACACACACACACACACACACACACACACACATTAGTGATGCATAGGTACTCAGCCACAAACCATGTACACATGTGCAATGTTAAGATGTACTTGGAAGCGCTGTGCAACGTAAACACCCACTTTGTAGGCTGCCCCCATGTGGCCCAGGTACGAGCCACACTAATCAAACAGCTATGCAGGGCAGGAATTTGTTCCCTGGCACTCACAAGTGATGTTCCACTGACAGTCAGTCATACACACGATGAACTGAAGCAGGCCGCGGGTAAACAGGCAGGAGTAGACAGTGTCTGCAGACACAGGAGTAGACAGTGTCTGCAGACACAGGAGTAGACAGTGTCTGCAGACCCAGGAGTAGACAGTGGCTGCAGACACAGGAGTAGACAGTGGCTGCAGACACAGGAGTAGACAGTGTCTGCAGACCCAGGAGTAGACAGTGTCAGCAGACACAGGAGTAGACAGTGTCAGCAGACACAGGAGTAGACAGTGTCTGCAGACACAGGAGTAGACAGTGTCTGCATACACAGGAGTAGACAGTGCCTGCAGACACAGACGTAGTAGACAGTGTCTGCAGACACAGGAGTAGACAGTGTCTGCAGACACAGGAGTAGACAGTGTCTGCAGACCCAGGAGTAGACAGTGTCTGCAGACGCAGGAGTAGACAGTGTCTGCAGACGCAGGAGTAGACAGTGTCTGCAGACCCAGGAGTAGACAGTGGCTGCAGACACAGGAGTAGACAGTGGCTGCAGACACAGGAGTAGACAGTGTCTGCAGACCCAGGAGTAGACAGTGTCTGCAGACCCAGGAGTAGACAGTGTCAGCAGACACAGGAGTAGACAGTGTCAGCAGACCCAGGAGTAGACAGTGGCTGCAGACACAGGAGTAGACAGTGGCTGCAGACACAGGAGTAGACAGTGTCTGCAGACCCAGGAGTAGACAGTGTCTGCAGACCCAGGAGTAGACAGTGTCAGCAGACACAGGAGTAGACAGTGTCAGCAGACACAGGAGTAGACAGTGTCTGCAGACACAGGAGTAGACAGTGTCTGCATACACAGGAGTAGACAGTGCCTGCAGACACAGACGTAGTAGACAGTGTCTGCAGACACAGGAGTAGACAGTGTCTGCAGACACAGGAGTAGACAGTGTCTGCAGACCCAGGAGTAGACAGTGTCTGCAGACGCAGGAGTAGACAGTGTCTGCAGACGCAGGAGTAGACAGTGTCTGCAGACGCAGGAGTAGACAGTGTCAGCAGACGCAGGAGTAGACAGTGTCTGCAGACCCAGGAGTAGACAGTGGCTGCAGACGCAGGAGTAGACAGTGGCTGCAGACGCAGGAGTAGACAGTGTCTGCAGACCCAGGAGTAGACAGTGTCTGCAGACCCAGGAGTAGACAGTGGCTGCTGACACAGGAGTAGACAATGGCTTGGTTGTCAACTGTAGGGACCCTGGCACCACAAGCTAGGTGATTCACTCAGTCACTCACTCACTCACTCAGTAACTCAGTCACTCACTCACTCACTCACTCACTCACTCACTCACTCACTCACTCACTCACTCACTCACTCACTCACTCACTCACTCACTCACTCACTCACTCACTCACTCACTCACTCACTCACTCACTCACTCACTCACTCACTCACTCACTCACTCACTCACTCACTCTCTTTCTCATTCATTCAACCAATCACTCAATCACACACTTATTCACTCATTCACTCACTCACGCATGCACGCACGCACACACACACACACCTATGCATGGATGCCCTTATGCATGCATGCATAGATTCATTGATATACATGCGTTTTATTATAACGTATACGTATAGTCGTATAACAAGTCATCATTAAAGCAAGGCACCACCAAAGATTCAGGGTGGAAATGCAATGCACGACAAGTATGTCTTGAGTGCGGTGAAAACAAGCCGCCCCAACTACAACAGGTGCAAGATAAGTTGTTATGTTTTGGAACTTAGCTACGTCTCTTTTTGCAAAGTTGTTTAGCAGTGAGTATAAACAAGGAGAAACCAGATAACATTTGAGTGCACTAGAAAAAAACAGTGTAAAAAACAGTAACAAACGAGAGTGTTGAGTGCCTGAGCCTTGCTGTCAGTCTTCTAGGGAACAACCAAAGAATAACATTAGTTCCAATATTCCATGTGAGAATGATAAATGGCTTGTTCTCCCCTACCCTGAGATACTGGTACAGAGAGTAAGTATTATTTAGACTACGGGGGTATTACGGATACATCTAAGGTTTTTTTATGGTTTAAGACCACTTGGTAAGGATTTAATCTTACCTGTGTTCTAAACAAGTAAAATAATATTCTTCTATAATGCCTATATCAGTGGTTCTCAAACTTCTTTGCACCATTACCCCTTTTTCACATCATTTGTACAAAATACCCCCCCCCCCAGTCTACTCATTCCAAAAGAACAACAATGTACTTTAAAAGCAGTGATTGGAGAGGATACACCTTTACTTGAAGTCTAGCAGGTGTACACAGAATTATTATTTTGTTTTCAATATAAGTTCAACTAATTGGGTTATGCTGCGTAGTCCTGACAGTTTGTGAACCACTGGTCTATATCATCAGGAACCTGAGCTTAGAAGCACAACAAACAAGAATCATTACGGGAAATTATAAACAGGGACATGCAAGTCATCATTAGAGCAAGGGACTGCCCCATATTTAGGATGGCAATACTGTTTCAAACAAATATCTAGACTGCCAAAGTTAAGCTTAGTGTGAGAAACAAGATTTTGTGAGACAGATGATATCTTTCCAAAGCATTTCCAATATTTTATATTACAAATACAAGATATTTTAGAATTGTAAGATAGCTTCATGGTTAGTCTCTCTCAAGAATTCCATATAATTTCCTGAGTCAGTCACTTACGCTACGTACTGATTCCTAGCAATAGAATTTATGTTCCCAGCAGGACAGATAGGAATTCCTGGTGGGGTGGCGAGATTTGTAGAATGAATTCTTCAAACAGCCACATATAATTATTCAATGCTTAGGACGTAAATAGAGAAGCATCAGTAATTCTGGCTGAAGGTTAAGAATGAGTGATCTGGCTGGCAACCAGGGGGTCGTACATGTTTGCAAAGCCCACAAAAACACAATATTATGTACGAGTGAGTGATGATTTGGTGGTCAGCCTATATTGCGGGGGAAATAAATTGCTACATTGGTGCCACCTATTGATTAGAACAAGTATTAACACACACTGATGCTGCTGTGGACATCGGAACTGGGCCACGTGCATGGTGGGTAATGCATAGGCAACCATGTCACATTGGTTGATTGAATCGGGATGGTATTGGTTGAATTAGCTAAATTCATGATCACGTCTTCACACCAGTTGTGGTCCAGATTGTGGGAATGTGCCAAACATCAAAGTATAATTCTTGGAACTTGTAATACTGCTAATAAAAAGTGTGTATTATCTGAATATTTTCTATGCAATTTGAAAATTTTGTGAGTACAACTTTGAAATTTCGAACACTGTTTCGATCTTATTAGTTAAATGTAATTTGGCAGGCAGTTTATACCTTCACAATATTATAGATTATACAAAATAAGGAAAAGATAAGGTCCGCTTAAATCCCACGACATGTATTGGTGGAAGTAGGCCGCAGTTTGCACCAGTACACTAGTCTATTTGTCCATCAACAAGTCTTTAACCTGTAGTGGATAAACACCTGGAGAACTTTACACAAAGCAACTGACAGTTATTACAGCGTTAATAGTTTGATATAGCGTCCATTTCCCCTTGGCTGCAGAAATTTGGTGTCAACAACGATGCATTATAACTGAATCTGCATTACAACAGGACGCATTATAACTTGGCACGACTGTACATGGTTTGTACATTGCAAACTTATGAAACGACCCCTAAGTTTAGAGTGACCAATGTCCACTCACCTGCGTAGTATCCTTCAGCCGTATCTTGTGGTCATCCTGATAAGATTCCTTCCACGGATCCTACAGCCGAGTGTACTGATCCAAGTAACGGGAACGTACTGATCCAGGTATAGTAAACAGATGCAATCCGTGTAAAGAGACTGATCCAGGTAGAGACTGATCAAGAAAACGACTGATTCAGGAATTTGAGCACTCTAATACTGACACAGTAACAGGGATCACAACAAAACTACCCGGCGTAATCACTTGGTAGACTCTGTACACACACACACTGACTCCACCAGTACGAGTATAATATATACTAAACCCTACACAGTGAGTGTATCAATCCAAGTTTGTGAGTATCCAGCACCGAGAGCCTCAGGTGTGGAGATCCCGGCACCGTGTATGTTCTGACGGCACCACAAGCCACACTGTGATATTCTAGGGGCACTTACAGCATTGCGGGCTTCACACAAGACAGCCCATGTACCTGTCGACCGGCCTCAGTCCCTGACAGCTGTCTGTCTTCCGACAGTCTTCCTCCGACACCCACAGTACACTGACCAGTTCACCTCAGGTATGATGACCACTGCATACTGCTACAGCTACGCCTGCCTATGCTGACCGGCCAGCTATGCCTGCGTATCCTGTATGTCTTCTATATACATGGGGCAAGCTGTTCGATTGGGCAGCTCTGCTACAAAGCCCGCTGATGATATCTCAGTGCTGTTTCTGCTATTTCATGTCTGTGAAAAACAGACACAGCTGTGAAAATACATATCGTTTACTTGAATTCAAATAAGATTTGCTGTAGTATGTTGACTTTTTACTATGGAAATGCTACTTGGCAATAAACCATAACTTTTGAAAATTTTGTGTTTCTAGAATATTGATAATTATATGTAAAAAAAATTATGATCTAATAAATCTAGAATATTTATTATAATGATTTTAAACTATTTATGATATTGATCACATAATATTTATTGACTTTAGAAGTTATAATTTTTTACTATTTCTAATAATGCTTTGGTAAAATTTATGAATGTTCTTATATTGATTGATTTTCTAATATTTATGATCACAATTTTGTAATTGTTAGGATCATGATGTTATTGTAATTATTTATTGAACTTATAATATTTATGAGAATCAATGAGAATTTAGAATAAAATAATGATTGTTTTAATAATATTTAATAAACTCTGACTGCAGTGGTCAAAGTTACTGATTTAGTTAGAGCAAGCACCATGTGGGTCTTACTTGGTGGATACCAGCGCTATGCAAGACATTATTGATATTACCAGTAGTTTGTGTTTAAATAATCAGTTTTTTCTCTGCAGCCAAGAGACACAATATGAAGCTGAACAGTACATTAATTTCAAAATGATGTCTTGCTGATATTAACATATTTAATTTCACCCCTGGACCCCTCTGGATCCACCCCTCTGCAGTTTTGAAGAATCTGTGAAACTGCACCAAAACACCTCATCCAGGTATGAGCAGGAGTAACCTGATATGGCTGAGGAAGGTTTGACATGTGAATGACAGTTGTATCAATATTTGACAGGAGGCAATTACGTGACAGATAGGAGCAGGCCCTGTGAGATGTGCGAGTGAGATACATACGCCTGTCACTGGCCACAGTTCTATATATTCTGACAGTCTTCACAAAAGTAGCATAACACCGAGAGAAGAACCAGTCATGTACTTATTAATTGTATAAGAAATAATTATACCATAGTATAAAGCAACAGTTAGGTTTCATTTTGAATTTAGTATACAAGCTTGGACAAGCTGGTTCAATCATCACACACTAGAAAGAATATAGAGAACCACTCGACTGAATCTAGAACTAGAACAAACCTAGAGACATGGAGACTAAGAGATTGTTTCTAGGATATTGTGCAGTTATGGGAATATTGATATACGTGGTGTACCATATTTGTTCTCATTAAAGAAAGACAGGACTAGATGACATTAAGTAACAATAGTGAAAGAACAGAGTAGATTCGATATATCACAAGGCATTAATTCTTAGGACAATAAATTAATTGAACAAAATTATCTGCTGTTTGTGTTAACACTAGCAGTGGGAAACAAAACTGACAAATATCTCTTAACCAAGTGCAGGGTACATGTAAAAGTACAGATGAACATGTGTTGCATTCTGGACAAGCCAGTGGCTTCTTTGTTCATTTGTCATCTGGGTGGTTTGCTTGGGAAGGTAATGTTATTCGATCTTATTACAGGTATGTTGAGTAAAATACCATGGAAGTGATCCTGTGCACCTTTGGCATATAGAAAAGGCCAACTTGAGCATCTAAATGGAATGTTTTAACAGACGTCTACGGAATTTACATTTGCGGTCCTGCAGCAATTATTTTTATCCGGTGGCAGATTTTGGTGTATAAATATTATGTATTCATATCATGAAAGCCAAATGATATGGGTAGGCCACTTGCGATTTAAGAAAACTAGCAGAGTGCAGAGCAGGGGCAAAGCCAGAGACCTGTCTGCCCGTCTTCAAGACTGGCAGATGACTGGCCAAGACTGGTAATTAAAACTGATAAGACTGGTGGCATTTAGAGGGACCAGCTGGCCACTAGATTAAGAAACAGTTCGATGTGTAGGGACCAACATTAATGACTAACATTGGCACAACTGGTAGTTAAACAAATCAAATGGATCAGTATTCATTAAAATAATGGCTCAAATTACTTAATTGAATAGCATAAATTATGTAATTAATTTGGTTATTGTTAAGGTTCAGAAAGTATTTGGAAGCACGAATGTAGTAGTGATCTGACTTTAGCAATAGCATATTCTTTATGTTACTAACACTGTATTTAAGATTATGACCATGTTATATTGGTGTTGGGGAAAGTGCATAATAAGCAATGAGCTTCTACTTCCCCCTTACCATTTTGAACTGTGTCAACTGTAATATGTATATATGTTGTATTCTCAATTGGAAATAAAGAATTGAATTGAAAGTTTGTCACTGAAAAAATAAACCTGCCAATAATGGCTGTGACTGATGTGAATCCTTCCATGCATAAATAATATTTATAATAAAAGGCACACTTTTTATTAATTAAAGTCTGGCAAAAAAGTATTTCTGGCTAAGGGCCTGATGCAGAGTTGGAAAAAGATAAAGGACGCAGAAAAGGGGAAGGCCACAGTTGAGATGGGAGGACTGGGTGAGGAGGGACACGAGACGACTGGAGGAAGATGAAGGATGGAGGGGGATGTTGATGGGAAATAACAGAATGGGTGGTACAACAACGTAATACCTGACCCCTCACCCCTGAATAACAGTGAACAAGAAGGAAGAAGACAGAACATATATTTGATGATGTTCTTCTTCATAAACTCTTCAATAAAAGTACTTTCTCTATAACAGTGAAGACATTATTTCACAGCTCATCATTTGTACAAATTCATCACTCATGTGTCCATTTATAAATAAGCATGTTTAATAAGAATGCTCTTGGGAACGTTAGCCGTTTAGGAGAACCAAGATAAAACACATCAAACACATAACAATGATTAGTGAATAATTTATACAATTATACTTTAAACATAAAAGCAACAGAATACAATCAGATACAAAGCCACATATTATATATATATTATGTATATATAAAATAATTCAAAACATGGCTACCTAATTAACACCAAAACAAGCAAACAAATAAAACTTAACGTCACCTGCAACCTGTAAGTTGCACATTAAACCCTTCTCTCCAAAGCATTTTGTACAAACTCTACAAATGGTAAATACATGCCCGGTGTCATGGGCCTCAAATTTAGCGTGGCAGCAGTAGGCAACTACCTAGTACTACAGTACCATGATATTGGTTGTCATTGTTACTAAGGTGGCTTTTGCTAATACATTTAAATTTAATTTACTAATTGTTACAATACATAATATGTATTAAATAACTTGTGCCTTTATTTGCATGAAAAACAAGAACAGAAGAAGCGAGACCGTGGTCACGGGAGGTATGAGTTTAGTCTACTCCTAGACAGGGATGCTTCCAGTTGTAACAATAGTAAATCATTTTTAACACCAGCTTCCTATAAACAAAGACCTCAACATAGAACTTTCTTAGTAAAGACTCACCAGCAGATGTCATATATTTAATTATTTTATGAACACGATATTTGTAATGCTGAAAAACTTAACAACCAGGCAATAATTACAAGTGGCAAACATTTGACTTTACACTGGTGTCCAACAAGCAGAATCATTGGCCAGATATCTTATTAACAGCAACACAATAAATTTGTATAATCGATTACATCTGAGCAATAAAAACAATTGATAGCATCAACGTTATCTTCTGAACACATTTTTGTCATAAAAATAGATCAACAAAACAATATGCTGCTGCAGTTACAATATGTTACAGTAGACTACCAGAAACTTACACTTTACTCAAACTGCAGACATCATAAACATCGAAAGCATCACTAAAGGTATCTATAAAAAAATAATTGTATATTATTATATATACGATACCTGTCAACTTTTTGAATTTCAGTAACTTTGGTCAATAATACCTTTTGTATTTAGTAAATGAAAAAAGAGAAGGCAGCAGCCAAAATGGAAACAAGCAGTACCAAAAATCATGTTTCTTTTTTTATTTAGCATTAGGGACAATTTCATCAGTTCATACCGGTTTCATATTTCACACTGGTTTAAACTATCACCTACACCCAACACTTTAAACTTTTAAGCCATCAACAATTACCAATAATTAGTTATTTTTGTGTGCCTGATGTTTTTGTGCACCTCTGTAAAATAACTGTTCTTTGTTCCATATCTTGTATGAAGTATAACTTGTCAATGAAATGGGGAATACTTCTGTAGTGATGTCACACTGGGAATTTCTGTGGGGATGTGATTCAAATCGCTACATGGAACGACTCAATTTGCTACATCCGCATAAAAACTCATCTACCTACATGTATGCACTTATGGAACTACTTTTGTTAATTTCAACTGGCCACTATATTCATTGTCTAGCCATATGTTGCATATATGCATGGCGTTTCTGTACATATGGAATCCTAGCTGTATGCAACGACCATCTTGTAGGTAAATCAATAAATTTGACTGGCTTGAGTCAGAACTGAAATGTGACACGGTGTCATCTACTACCAATAATCCTACTACGTCTGACTAGCCAGTCACAAGTAGAGCATTTCAGTAGAGCAACACCAACTTGGCAGTCTGACTGACACAAGTAGACAAGACTGACACGGACAGGTGCAGAGATCTCATACAGTGTTCTTTGTGGCTGGTGTAACTTGAAAGAAGCATCGTCACTCGGGATTAATCACTCTGAATGTCAAGTTTATCCTCGGGCCTCGGTCGTGGTATTCCTTTGGCACCCGGTGCTAAAACAAAACATATTTCACTAAACCTTATAGTTAATATCAATGTCCTGGCTCTCTTCTTTATGTGAGCTGCACCTGGGAAAGAGTAACATTGTGAGCCAGGCAGTAACACATTGACTATCTCTGATTAACAGAAAACACATCGGTTTTAGTCGGGGAGCAGAGGTTCTGATTTTGAGGATTTGGGACACTTTGTGCTATTTTTGGTTGCCCTTACAACTGTAAACGTAAAACATTCCTGAAAAAAATAATCCAGAAGGAAACCCTCTCAAATCAGTTGGCCTCACTCTGAAAATTGGACTTACATTCAGGCCAAGATGGGAACTTTGAGTGGCCGTTTTTTTTCATGATTGGATATTTTCAAATTTACATAGTAGAAATATATTTACAATGTTCAATTGGCTATGAAAATATGCATAATGATGAGGACAAATTATGACTAACAATAGCTTATCAACATGTGTTTTATTGAGGAAGATATTGAACAATGTCCACTTTGACCCCCGTGCTCCCCGAGTATTATATCTGTTACACATTTCATGTGTTCACTTGATATGCAACATGAAAACATAAATTTGATGGGCTTAAAGACATCCTATCTCTAGTCACAAACAACTGGAGTAAGACCACATTATAATTTTACATAGGTGGCCATTATAATGTTTCCTTCATTTCCTGCAAAATTTGTCTTACGGTTTTCTTGAAAATTTCACAACATATTTAACCTCCATTGACACAAGTGCTGTGGAAAACTCATGAAATTCTCATACCTCATTTTTCAGAAAAATCCACCTAAACCTGACACCCCTCAATTTCGCCCCAATCTGGTGACGGATTTTGAAATATTGGTGCGTGCTGCCAAAAAGTCACTGTGCGAATACGCGAGCGACTAGCGTATGTGTATTGCTACCTCGTGAAAGATCTAATGCAGTAGTACATTCAGTATTCACTGGACTAACATGTGCCATGTCAAAGTGCTCGAAAAAAATTCACACATCACACCAAGATGATATTTTCAAGGGCACTCTTTCGGTAATGGCGCACGAATCCTTAATGTGGTCTTACCCCAACTTACTTTACAACACTTGGACAGACAGTGGCGACACCTACTGACCAACTGACAAACTACATATATTTTATAATTTCAGAGTAGGTGAAATTGTGATAAAGGAATGTTCTTAGATAGTGCCTAGATATGCACCACGCACCAGCAACTCTGAGATGGATAAGACATCTACAGAGAATGAGTGAGAAGAGCTTAACATGGAAAACAGCAGAAAGTAGAAGAGAGATCTTGAAAGGTCAGGGATGAACAGTTGCGGGTGGGAGACCATTGCAGAAAACTGAGATCTGTGGAGAAGAATTGTAGAGAGGGCAGAACACCCTACATGTGTCCAGGGGAGAATAAGTGAGAACCCGCGGTAGAGATTAGAGACCCACCCAGGGATTCCCTTAGTGCGGGGAAACACATCAATGACGCGTTATACGCTAGAATGCCACATACTTTTTTTGCAGCATGTGCCCAAAAGACGCATACAAAAACGTGTTTGAGAAATCTTAGAAAATTGAGGGACACTTGTGCAGAATCCGGACCCACCTCGATTTGCCATTATTAACTATAATTTTGCCTAAATTTGACACGTTGATGCGATAATTAAATAATTCTACATCATCCTAAGCATATTTACGCTATAAAAATATTGCGTCTTAGGCTTAGCGCATTTTGAGGCCCAAATAGCGCTCCGGTTTGCTCCAGTCTGCACCCGAACACAGACAATGGCCACGCGGACAACAAACAGAACAATGGCCTGAATGGAGTTATTTAAATCATATCTTACATTGATGACTGGACACTGAGAACAGTCTAACCAATACCCTTGTGCCTTGCCTACCCTTTGCCTGTTGTTGACATTGTTTACAAGCTTTAGTCAAGCACTGTGAACAGCATTTGTTGCCGCCGACACAATATTATTGCCCATTGTCAACATTCAACTCTTGCTGAACAAAGTGCAATCTGTTCATATCTACACAAAATAATATCCATCCACACGTGTACACTACAGGCACGTTTTTTAATATTACAATGGGAGTACATTATAAACGAAAAATAAACATTTTTAAAAGCATGTTTATAAATCATGCCTCTGTCACCAAGGCTCACAAATAGTACATTCATTACAAATGCCCCCATCACCCAGGGTTATAAACTGTGGAAAAAAGACAATGCTATGTTCTAGTCTTACATGTAATAGTCTTACTGTATAGTATAATTTAATTGGGTGATTTTCCGACAACTTATACTCTAATTTCCTCTCAAAAGACTGCACCGAGGCAATCTCAACCCCCTGAGTGAGGCTATTCCATACATCTGTTCATCGGTGCATCAGTGAGTTTGTTAATGTTTAATCAACATGGTTCTCTGAACATTTTTTTTTGATGCTCTCTCGTATGTGGATTGTTGTCACTCAATGTCACAAACTGCTGCATCGTATTTCATAGTTAGAATCTCCCTATCCTTGCAGCAGTAGACTGTAGTAGCATGACCAGTTTACGAAAAATGGGGCACACCTACCCAGAATGTATTTAGTTTTGTAATTCTACAGATTTAAAAAAAACACAGGCAGTCCTGAATAGAATTCAAAACAAGTTAAAGAATAAATGATTGCATGCTTCATATTAAAAAAATGGGCCAAGTGGCCCTGAAGTCCTTTGGACTAATACGTTTATATGTGACCCCGGCTGACCAAATGAGTGATAAGTCGGAAAAATTGTAACATGGTTTTCTTACATCCTTGTAAAGGTTTGGTAGGGTGCTTTACACGGTTTCAAAAAATATGACTGCTACCAAAATTGGCAAAGTTATGGAGCATTGAACATGGTAGGGATCAAAAAGTGAAAATTAAGAAAACGGCTGTTGAAGTTTTACATTATATATGCAAATGGATTGCATGGAAATATTACATGCACAACATTCAAATGTGGCACACAATATGTAATATGTATGTTGTGTTGCAATGATACACTGGAAGTACAAATGTGCTGCTACAAAGACTAATCAAGTTATGCCAGATTATGTCTTCATGTGTAAAACTAAGAGGACAGATTATTTGAGAGCAAAAGGTAGACTCACTGTTTGACACAGTTTAAACCCTACAGGCAACTGTCCAGTTTAATAGGGGTCTAGTGACTTAATGCTGTCTGTTGACACAAGCTACTGCCAGTGACCAATTACACATTAGTAACAGTTTCCATCAAACAGTAGCAGGCAGAGAATCTTAGCTCCACAGCTGGGTGTAATACACAACCAGAGCCATGGTCAAGTAGATTAGCTCAATGCACCAACTAAGACAATACACAACACTGTGAGTGACAGTGTCCAGAGTGAGGCCTAAGCAGTGTCATCATTGCTGAATAGATCAATTAAACCTGCCAAGTGGGTGACATTCTGCACAAGTGTTCATTAATCCTTAGTGATTGTTCAGAACACCAGACTGACCACATACCTAAACAAAGCAAATGTAATAGGTGAAGAACAGGCAGTGTTCAAATAGGGACATTGGTTGAATTGTATTTGTCTCGACGCAAAAGGCTTTATTGTGCCTTCATCGATTATAAGAAAGCATTTGAATTAGTAGACCGGTCCTCACTGTGGTCTAAGATAATTTCATGCGGTATTAATGGTATTGTGTTGAAAGTTGTATACAACATGTACAAAAATACTAAATCATGTATAAATCAGGGCCAAGCTGTGTCAGCCTTCTTCTCATGTGATGTATAGGTATGGCAAGGAGAAAACTTGTGTCCTTTGTTATTTGCTATTTACCTGAATCATTATGAACACTGTTAGTCACAATTATAACGGACTTGACATGGCAGCTGGTGAAATTTACAACAATCTTAGGGATGATGATGTAGAAAATGTATGTTCTACTATATGCTGATGACACTAGAATGATTCAATCAAAAACAGATTTCTTGCTTGTGTATAACAGAACTATGTCAACTCTTCTAATGGTTGACATTTGGTTGTTTCAGGTGTCAACTATATTGTGAATCTAGTTGACACCTGAAACAACCAAATGTCAACCATTGTGAATCTGTAATTATTAGTCTATATTGATACAACTGATTTACACAGTACCATGTTTACACAAGGCATGGCAAGCGTAAACAGAACAGTAGAATGCATGTGATATCAATAAAGTGTAGGATATTTCACTCTATAGTTGTCCAGAATATTAATTTTCTATGTTTGTCACCTACACGTGACAGAATATTAATTTTCTATGTTTGTCACCTACAGGTTTCTACAGACAATACATCTTTAACCAATAGACACTACAGTCACACCATTTTATAATAATTAAATGAACATCAAAATAAACACAACTTAAAAAGTGTTAGGCAACTGTTCAGTCTAACAGGGGTCAAGTGTGTCTACTCTGCCTGGGCGCTGTGACCAATTAAAGATTAGTCAAGGTCTCAATGGAACAGTAGCACTAGGCTGCTGAGTTTAGTCATGGTGTTGACTTTGTGGCACATTAAACAAAATATACTGTTGAGGGTGGTCTCAAGGGCCCTTCTCAAAACCACATCACTAGATAATGTAAAACTTGTGCACTTTGGGGGCCCCTTAGGTGCATATTAATTAATAAAATTGTAATCAACTAATTTGGGGCACATCACATTTTGAACAGGCACATAGTTCTATATTCAATGTGCCCAAAGCATGTATTTTTCCAGATCGATCCCTGCCCACCTGCCAGTCGTCCTGTATAGACCCCTCCATGATGAGCAGGGTGCCAGCATCTAGGGGTATCTTCACTCGGGGTGTGTTAGAGAAGTCATCAGGGCGGTCCTGTGAACCAAGAAGGTTCCAACGTCTCCATGTAGCATATTATCAAGACACTATAGGTAACTATACATACTTCATTTTAAAATGAATGTATTTATAACAGTGTCATGTGTCAACTTACATGAAGACAATACTGCATTTGTCAATAAATTGCAACTATATATTCATACAAAAACAACTTTTCTGGATTTATTATAATACAATACTTGGGTCCAGATTAATGATGTGTCACTGTACAAAAATTACAAAATACTAAATATAAAATAATTGTTTTAGCAATGAAAATCATGATGTGATTCAGACGTTGATTACACATATCGTCCCCATATTAGAAGATAAACTTCAATCAATTATTCAATGCACACTTATTTTGCTTCTTTAAATATGTCAGTATGCAGATGGTATTACTGTATACTACATTACTGTGGAGGGACAGAAGCTGCCCGTATCACCACACATCAAGGCACTGCAGTATACAATATATTCACTTATGTAAATATTTAATTTTAAGAACCCATCATAGTACACTCTATACACAGAGGCAGTCACTTTTGCTGTTTCCAACAAATTTTGACTGGGCCCCATTGAAAATAATTTAGTACTTACCCGGTAGTTTGTTTTGCTCTCATTTCATTCATGAAATCTAAATAACCCATTTCCACAAATATGCTGGCACATCACAGGGGATATGAAGGTTGAGGTCAAGTACTTGTATTTGTACTTGGTCAATAGTATATGCCAAAATATCAAGAACATTTCAAGTACAAAACTTGAGTATCTAAAATACAAAATAATACTTCTGTACTGTTTTGAATGTCCATTTTGGTTATGTCTACAATTAATATTATATCTTTACAAAATAGTTGGTAATTGGCATCTGAATAATAGTATTATTGTCGATCATTATGACTGAACTGTACTTATACTTGACTTAATACACTTATACTTGGAACTGTATTTGATAAGTTTACTTGTACTTTTACTTGACCCAGCATACTTGTAATTGTACTTAATATGTCTGTGTTTTGAAGTACTTGAATTTGACATAATGTATGTGTACTTGATATGTTTGTGTTTTAAAGTACTTGAACTTGACTGAATGTATTTGTATTTTGAACTGTACTTGATGAGTTTATGTTTTTATGTACCTGAACTTGACCTAATGTACTTGTACTTGGAATTGTAGTTAATAAAATATACTTAACCCCAACACTCTTGGATGCTAAACAGGTTTGAAACACCCATTCCCAGTTCTTGAAAATACCACCATTTACATGAGCCTAAAGTGAATTATTTCCACTCACCGCTGCTGGTTTCTTCCGCAGTTCAAACATGCGTGAGTCACCGAGAGAGATGGAGGCTATGGTGGGGTTCTGCCCCATGCCCGTCTCGTTGTCTGTGTGCCAGGGAAGGTGATCGTGTCCATTGTGATACAGGTTGGCCAAAACTGAGTTGAAACAGAGCCCAGTTGATTCCTCGAGGTGATCCTTCAGTCGTTGTACTATGGGCGGCCACTGGACAAACAATCAAAGCTACTGTAATGATTATGTATGTGAACACTGAATGTTTTCGGACACCCAAAAAATCTACAAAATAAATTATTTGTACCTTAAGTAATCAGACGCCGCTGTAAATATAACTGCTTTTCTCCCTATGTAATTATTTATATTTCTCACAAGCGATACCAACGATTCTCCCGATGCAGATGAGAAAATAAATTTAAAACAAAGTCGGGTGTATCAGTAAAACATTGTAGTGCAATCATGACACTTGCTGTATTTTGCAAACAAATTTTGAATGGGTACAATCAAAACTAGATCTCAAATACAAGCGTTATGATTGAAAATAACAACTTGTCTCTGCATGACCATAATGATAGATTGGGATCTGGCGTCACAAACTTTGTGCTGCAGACACGAGGGAGTGCATGGGGAAAGGATCCTACTCCATGACTGGACCAGTTTTTAATGTAAGGATATATATGTAAAATAAGTAAATATTTACTTTTTATGCTTTTTCTACATGAAATATTGGCTTAAGCAGTATTTAGAATAGTTACATCTCAAATTATGATTTGTTATTTCTTAATCTTGACACTCATCTGCTCTGGTTTATGAAGACTTAAAATCTGTAACATATATATACAGTGAATTATTGCTTGGCAGTAGATTTTGGCACTGAGGTGGAAGACATTGAAATTATCAAAACAATTAAAAAAACCAGTAGACTTGGCACCTAAAAGCCATCTCTGCAGTACAAATGCAATACTCATCTAGAGGTCAAGTTCTTACATAATGTGGTAAATCCAGTCCTGAGGAATGGTGTTTTCATGGTGTTTTACATTTCACACCCTGGCAGAACTGTTCAGTTGAACATAGATCTTACTTAAGCCATTTTAGCAGCAAAAATAACCAAAATGGGTGCTGTCTCAACATCACTGCCATTTCATTATATAGGCAAGGCCAGCGAAAACGACACTTTTGAAAAAGTGCTGTCGCCGGCCTTTTTCGTGGTTGTTATAGGGGCCTATGTAAAGTGCATACAAATTTCCGACTCCAATGGCTAGAAGGCATCATAAGGATTAAAACGATGTATAGTTTTATGTAGTTAACTGTAAAATTTGCTTAACTACGAACGCATGCACACGGGACAAGTATGCGTTTTCGCATGTCGTCGGCAACACTCTGACTACAACCACTGTTCAAATTATTAAACAACTTACTATAAAAGTGCCTCGTGTGTGTTTCCTTTATCTCACAAAGTGTAGATCATTTTACGGTATAAATAAATCACCTGCAGTACAACATTATGTGTCTGTGCTCTTGAGTAGCTAGTCGCAAAAATCATGCGATTTACGTTACGCTGTTTCCTTGGATTGTTCTCCAACTTTAAATTCACACCACACGTAGTTGCAAACTGTTATTGAAATCTAATAACATATATATATATATATGACCTACTGCAATTATTTGCAGCTGTTATCTTAATGCTACAGTCATAGGACAAACCTATTAACATTTTCAGTTGTCAACTTTAAGGATTCGATTTACGTTACGGCGATACTGAAGAAAGTATGTAGGGGCATGCCAAAAGAAATGCTTCACTGTTATTCAACAGAGGTTACTTCCAATACCACAGTACACATTCGCTCCAGCATTCCTTGAAACAGTGTACAGAGCTTGAGTCGTGAATTTGCCAAACTGATGTTACACCATTTTCGTTTACGCCGACAAATATTTGTATAAATGCGCAGCAAAGTGCCATGCAATTTTACCATGTCCATGGTTGAGTAACTAGGTAAGTTTAGTCAGCATTAGTGTGAATAAATGGTTCTTAATTTCTCTTAGAATTTTTACCCACTGTAAACTAATAGGCGACTTGAAGCATAACTCACTCAGGTTAACGGAGGGAATATAGCGATAACAAATGTATTGTGCATTTCTTGTGTGAGAGTACTTATTCTTCGATGGGTGACATTAAATTGAATTAAATGTGAATGCGTGCTGCTCAATGGACCTGTAAAGAATACGTAATGTAAATCGAAATTCGTATACACGACGTGCGACTTCGATAAATGTTAAAATGCTTTACATTATGTATTATTTTTAGATTGATAGAAACATGTAATATTGCACGACATGACTAACACCATTATTATTAATATTATGTCTATTTTTGACAAACTTTGATGACAGGGTTATGGGCACATGCATGTGCAGTTTTTGAAGCATTATTTAGTTTGTGTTTGTAGGAACCATGGCAAAAACATCAGCTGAACGCCAGAAACAGATCCACATTACGGAAGAAAGGAGACAGATCGTATTATGAAATATTACGTGCCAAGAGACAACATATCAATGTCAAAACTGCAAGAAAAGAAAAGAAAGGGAGGCGACTACGACAAAACATATCGGAGAAAGCTCAAGGCATTAGCAAGTGCTGCTACACAACCAGAAGTTCGAGAGGTGGCAGAAGAAAATGGTGGGCCATGCGACAGCACAACAACAATCTTACCCGATACAACGCTTACTGTGAAATTGTCATTTCAAAATTCAAGGAAGAGGAAGCGCATTAGCGCTATTGTGTCTACGCAAAACAAGACAATACACCAACAAGAGGTGAAACTTGATGAACTCGAGCATAAAAACAAGCTGGTGGAAAAGAAGCTGAAAGCTTCACAGAAAACTCTACTGAGACTAAAGAACACCAAATATGCTGATGAAAATAATAGTGACAGACAAGGAGAAACTGCTGACGAATCGAGTCCGAAAAAATCAGGCAGATGAGGACATAAGGAATGCTGGCTTCACTCCGACGAAAGTAACGAAAATCAAGGAAATTCTCGTGCAACATCATGCCCTTCTTAACGAGGTGGAGAAAACACTCAACAGTTTGCAGGAAAGCAATTGTCCACGCTTAACAGGAAAAGGTGCAAGGAAAGAAAACCAAGTTTTTAATACCAATGTTCATGGTTACATTATTAAATAACTTATTAGGATGATGGCGCATGCAGTGCAACCTGTACATCTTTTAATTGTATCTCACAGCGAATAAATAATATACAGTAACTTTGATTATTTTGTAAACAAATGTTTTGTTTTTGAAGTTTTTATTATTTTCCACTTTCTTCCGATTTACATTACGAAAACATGTTGCATGTTTGAAGGAGCAACACATTTCAGTACATTCCAATGTGCCCATACAATGGTGTCTGATATATTGGGAACATCTACATAAGGCATAGCAATAGTTTGTGCAAGCACAGCTGCAGTCTTCTTCATGTGGTGGACATCGGAACAACCTGATATGTGGAATTTCCTCAAAAATTATGGAATGCAAAAAATTCTTGCATGAAAGTTGAACAGATAAACAAACACTAAATTATGATGAACATGTAAATGACATTTTACCAATACTATCGGGTCTTCTTGCTCAAAATACACGTGTATCAAATCGGGGAAGTAAATCTTTAAAATAACAAGGGCAGGTAATTCACTAAGCGTCATTGTGTAACGTAAATCGGTGGGCGTTTAAAGTACTAACAGAAAGTTAACAGAAAAAATACAAATATTCAAGTTTGAAACCATGTTTTTGGTACTATAGATCGTAGAATAGGTGATCCTTCAAATAAAATGTCTATAAATTAGATTTTGTAAAAAAAAATTTGATCAATGATCAGTTGATCAAGTGAAAATGTTTCGTTTTCGCTGGCCTTGCCCATTTACTATGAACCTGGAAGTAAAATGGTGATCTGACCCCATAATACTTGGATGTGATATAATGAGACACCACTTCTTGTCGTTCCTACACAGTGTGGAGACACTTGTCATTCTCACTGTGACAAAAATAATTGGCTACCCTGAATCACGACCAGATCACTTAGATCGGCCGAACAAGGTCTGCTGACTGTTCCGAGATATCACCTTGAACATTATGGCCGTCGTTCCTTCTCGGTGGCTGGCCCAATCCTATGGAATGCCCTGCCTCATGCAGTCAGGCATGCAAACTGCATTGCCACTTTCAAACCACTCTTAAAGACATGCTTATTTTGACAGGCCTTCAAAGAACTTTGCAGTTTTCATCAGTGACATTTGTGCAATGTTGACATTCGGTTATGTACTTAGGTTGCAGTTATTTATTTATTTATTTATTATTGTTAGTTTTTAATTAGCATATTATATGTATTTATTTCATTTTATTTAAGCACATTATTTATTTTAGGTATTTAAAGATCTAATTCATTTAGTTTATGTATAATATATACACTTGTAAATATATATATTTATTTTGATTCAGTTTTATCTAACTGACATTTTATGTAATTTTTATATGCCACTTTTAAATCATGTTCTTTTACCTTTCTATTTAATATTTCTATTTAATATGTTTTAGGTCATTTAATGTATTTTACTTATACTCTACGATTGTCAGCGCCTTTGAGCAGATTTGTTATCCGGACACACAGCGCTCTATAAATGCTTTATAATAAATAATAATAATAATCAGGGTAACCAATTTAATTGACTCTCGCATTAATAATTTTTCAGTTTATATGAAGCATTTGAACCGAATCAACCAACTCTCAACTCTGAATATATATATGGACACAAGCCACAAACAAAAATAAAACTGAATTGCATACAATATTGTTTAGGTCACAGGTTCATATCCCATAATAGTCAACTTTTCTGAACACTTATTTTTGAGCACCTGTTATTTACTGTAAAACGCCAGGTGTAGGTTAAAAGGGTGCCTGTCATAGGACTCTCTTTTTCTGCAAAGTTGGGTGAAAGTCAGATACTTACGTCATTATTCGCCTCATGTGTTAAGCCGGAGTAGGAATATGGCAATGGACCGAGCCACAAAGTCATCCGTGGCTGCAAGTACTTGACTCCGTTAATGACATCACTCTTCTGTCTCCATGGCAATTCATCATATAGTGTCTTGAACATCGCGTCACATTCGACCTTCTCCAAGAAGTTTGGGAACAGCTTCACCCTTGAAATGATGAATAGAGAGTTATTGATCAATACCGAAATTGACTACATTTCAGTCCATCCTTGACTTGGAACACCATATTATAGTCAATGTTATAAAAGCATTACGTTTACATTTCAAGATAAATCATATTAACATATTTTTGGCCCAAGCATTAATTCGAGTGATATTCAATAGTGGAGTATTCACATGTATACATGATATGATTAAGTGCACGTTTCTGTGTTGATATACCACAGCCAGATACTCATGTATACAGCTGGGTAAATTTCAGCAACATGGTAAGAACAAAACTGCTTTGCTTCGAAATGGCAGCAGAGGGACTCGAATCTTAATTCTCCAGATCAAAAGAAAAAAGTAAAGTAAAGGTAAGTTCTTATTTAGCACAGTATCCAGACCTAAGGGCTGCTCAAAGCACTTTACACTTTACTTCCTGGCAGACCTGTTCAATCGAACATTGAACACTTCTCTGGGAAGCATTAATGCTGCAACTAATGCACAAAGACTATTCGTACACAAATATCCACTACTGTCTATAGCCAGGTACTCAATCATACAACTGAGTGAACTGAAGCAATGTAGAGTAAATGAACTTGCCCAAGGTTCGACACTGCTGCACAGGATTCGAACCCAGGTTCTCTCAGTCGAGAGTCCAAAGCTCTTACCGCTGCGCTACAAGAGTCTAACCATTCCAGGCCCGTAGCCAGCTTTTCACAATGGGGGGTTCACATATTACCAATTCAGACTCCAGGGGGTGCCACAAGTTCATGTGGGGTTGTATTTGTTCACAAGCATGTTAACGTGGGGGCTCAATGCAGGTTACATTTCTAACTGGAAGAACAATGAAGTGGGTGTGAGATTGGTGGACCGTGTGGTTTTGTCTTATATTCCTTCGTATTATATATATATATATATATATATATATATACAAACACCACATCAGCAACCTCAGCAAGCCCACAATGTGCTCATTTGAGGTTGCGTTTTTAAACAAAGTGGGACTCATATGAGATCTGTGGAGATTGGTCCTATTTTGTTGCCTGATTAAGCCTAATTTACACCCAATTGTATTAAGTGATAGTATATTGTTAATATAACTGAATTATTTACTTGAAACCCTTCGCCGTGTGTGCAATTGTTTTGAATATGTTAATATTAATATAATAAACGAGGCACTGAGGAGTGTGTGTGTATCCAAGTTATTTTTTTAGAATAAACACTTAAAGTGTGATATTTACAATCTGGTTTTCACTCAATTAATACATTATATTTGTATGATCTGATGTGCAAAATTCCATCATTTATCATAAACATAATTAAGTTAGTAAATTAACAAACCTTTATAAAACATGCCCGGTAATTAGAAGCTAGATTAGAAAAATTCTAGGTGTCAAACAGTCAAGTACCATATCCTGTACACAACACTGACTCCAGGAAACACAAACTGTATTTTACAACTACCTGGGGTATTCAGAACACAAAATGGACATAATAATTGATAGTAAAGGCCCTTCACACATTATTGCCTGCCTTTCTGAGATCTACAAACATGCAACTAGCAACCACAGTATTTCAGCAACCATACAGCCACACAATTACACGATTTCTCATCAGCACGCACATTTTTAAATAGGTGAAGCTAAACTTTATTGTATATTGGTTAAATACAATTATTTATTGAAATTCGCGTTCCAGCGCAATAGTTGAAAATGATGCTTTGTGTTAAGCCAGATGAGTTTGTCTTACCTTAATCAGCATACTAAAAATAAAACGCTGCACCTCTCGTTTAATGATAATGACTGTTTAATGAATTATTTATATGGCTTAATTTATGTGCTCATAATAGTTAAATAATTGTCACCCCATTCATTCACCAGTATTTTGTCTGCATCTGTCACCTTTGAGTGACTACAATTAGGACTCATAATTTTACATTTGGTGTAAAACTGGCTTTTTGTGTATTTGTTTCCCCACTCGTTTACATAACAGGAAACCCTGGGATAGTGTGAAATTCTTCTGCATGGCTAATTGGATACAATGGTCCTTTGACACATGTTCCTCTAGTGACTGCCTTTTCACACATCGCATTGGAGACAGATGCCTCAGCCAGGCTCCCATACACTCAGTGATGATCACTTAATAGATAACGGTTCTCCCTTTAACATATGTACAAATCTGGCTTTCTTGGCATGCCTTGTAATGCTTGAACACTATCCAGCAGCTTTTAGGAAGGGGGGTTAACGCTTTTGAGAAACACGGAATACAATTAGTGGTTCATATTTTAGAGATGCAATTTTGAGGGGGGTTCACGTGAACCCTGTGAATCCCCTCTGGCTACGGGCCTGCATTCTAATCATTATGCTACCACACCTGTTAAAATACTACTTGCTACTCACCTGGAAACCCCAGAGGGCCCAAGGCTCAGATCATGAACCCCAGCCTTGCTGCAACAATATTGAAATACATTACGCAATATAAAATAATTCCTGGTTTCTTATCAGCGCATGCATTTGAATACAGATGCTGAAAACATTGTTTTAAATATAATTATTCCTCTTCCTGTGCAATAAGTGGAAATTATTATTCATATCAGGCCAAAGGAATTTGACAAATTGTCTATGTACTGGTTTGCCACTTGTAAGAAATACATTCTTGTTGATTGTTGATGAATACAGCCCCCTTAATAGTTTCTAACACTTCCATGGGCATATAAAAATTAAAACCAGATCCCTCAATTACTTTTCTGATGAAGTTCTGATGAGAAACCAGGAATTATATTTATACGGTCATAGGTTCATTCTGCTAAGATGAATGTGTCTCCTATGACATAATGTCCATTATAAACTTCACTTTGCTATTCAAATAACTATTGAAGTGCAGAATGTATTTTATTTAGTAATGATCAGTTATACTGAAAACAAGAAAACTAACATAAAACGTGGAAACATTATTTAAAAAATCCAAATAAATACATGCAAAATTGTTTTTATTCAAAATATTTTTGTGTGAATAAAAAGCATTTTGAGTTGGTATGTTGCGAAATTGTTTACAGCCACGCTTCCATGAAAAACAATGCTGCAGGCTCTTCACTATTAAAGGGACATTTGATGTGGAATGTATCAAATTTAGCATAATTTTGGAACAATCATAGAAGACGTTTATAAAAGCGAACAACGGTACATTACTGAAAGAAATTTCTGAAAGTTCCATCATATCGTTCTTCCGGCTGTATTTGTGCCAAAAGAATGGAGAAAACCCTGGAAATTCACAAACTGGCCATTTTCAAATGTGTACAAATCAAAGTCCGTTTTGGGGGGGAAACAACTGCAGATATTTGAAAGAACTAATTAAATTTAAGTTAGTTTCAAGTTTTAATACATGATAAATATGATCAATGGTTCCACTGAACTTTAACAAGGACACATAGACAAGGCGTAGGTGAAAGAACACATTCATGAAATTTGTTGTTTCATTTAATTTGTCTAATCCTGCATGGTAATTCTGATGGATTATGGAAATTTTATGTAATAAATCATTATGACTTTGTTCTTCCATCTCACCCATTTAACTTATTCCTGTAGTGTTAGACTTTTCTATCTTTTGTAAATTACAATAAGGTACAATGCCAAAAAGAGTATGGTCATGATAATTAGAAACAAGAGTTGTAAGAATGTTAAATTTCCAAGTTTTATGCTTGGTAACGACAAACTATGTGAGGTAGAATCTGTAAAATATTTGGGTCATATAATTTCAAATAGTATGCTAGATGACAATGATATATCTAGACAATGTCGCCAGTTGTATGCACAAGGCAACATGATCATAAGAACATTTCATATGTGTTCAAATGATGTAAAGAAGACATTGTTTACTACTTTTTGCTCACCTATGTATACTGCCCATCTATGGTGGAATTTTCATAACTATGCAATCAGGAAATTGTATATCTCTTACAACAATATATTTCGAATGGTGTTAGGTTATGACAGATACTGTAGTGCTAGTGAAATGTTTGTTAACAATAATTTACCTAACTGTGCTGCTGTTATTAGAAATCTGACATATAGGTTTATATGCCGACTGCAGTTCTCAAAAAACATATTGATTTGTAACATTATTAATAGTGACGTGAAATACATGTCAAGAATATGGAAATATTGGTTCAATTCCCTGTACATACATTTTGTTGACGGGTGATTTTTCATTCTGTACATTGTAACTATTGTTATAACACAACTATAGAACCATGATAATGTACTTGTATGTTGCATGGAGTCTGTGAATAAAGCAATTATTATTATATTATTATATAATACTTTAATTTTACTCTACTTCCTTTACTATTTTTATGGAATTTCACAGTAAAGCACAATTATTACATTACTACCAACCTCTTATGTCAATCAACTTACTCTATTAATCTCTCCTTCTCCACATGTTCAACTTCCTACAAAGAAAGAACAGTAATATATACTTACATCTCTCCTTCTATCATTGTCTTAATAATCTGATGTTGACTTGCAACAACGGTTATTAGCTCATACTTATGCTGACGAAAGAACTATGAATTTAAGGTTCCAACGTCTCCATGGAGCTTATTATCAAGACACTGATAGGTAGCTATACATGTACTTCCTTTTAAAATGAATGTATTTGTAACAATGTCAAGTATCAACATGATGTTAATACTGTATTCGCCAATTAATTACAACTATTTATTCATACAAAATAACTTTTCTTAATTTACTCTAATACTGGGGTCCAGATCAACAATGTTCCACTAAATAACACAAACTACAGAATAATCAATTATTCAAAGTGTTTTGCTTCTTTAAATGTCATTGCATGTACACAGATCAATATAAATTACGGAACACACACACTAAGTCTAAGCCTTCAATGTATGGCTGATTCCCAGTTTGAAATGTTAATCTAGAGCCTACAGGTCTATTTGTAGTCATTGACACTGTAGTCAATGTATTAATATAGTAGTAGACCCCCGGGGCGGCGCCGTAGTAGAAGACTAATTATTGGTTGCTAGCCGTTGCTAATCTAATTATGTAGCAAACTGAAATAATATTAACGGGGAGGCGACAGTTTTGAGTGATGATATTTCGACAAAACGTTAGTATAATCCATATGAACGATCAAGCAAATGAAAGGAATTCGACACCCAACCTCAGTGGTTTCTTCGTAAACAAACTTTCGCGGTATCGTCTGCTGAGGAACGTCTACGGTTTTGGCGAGCCAGGCTGGAGCCGGTGGAACTTTCGCCTTGTCACTATCCGAACGTCTACTTTTCCCTGTGGCAGCCCACCCACCCTGAACTCTTGTTCTACGTCGTTTATCTTCATTCATTCTAAGTTCCAGGGCGTTATGTTAAAGTTGCACACACTGTTTTTTGCTTTGCTCTAGGAACGTTGGGAACGCCTACGACAGACACCTGGTTGAGCTCGTTGCGAGTGTGTTACATATTGGACGTTTGAAAATGTAGCGTAGCTCATTGCTGCTCGAAAAGCGATGCAATTTTATGAAGATTGCCGACATTAATAATGATGGAACCATTTATTTTGTAAATATGAGAAAGTAATAATTATCCAAGAGGAGGATACATTAATGGAAACAATTATCTACCGATCACGTTATTGCTAGGTATGTTTAAAAATCAAGTCAGCAGTTATCAGATCAGGACGGGCTACACATAAACATCCAATGGCAATGTTGCACTCCCGATAAGCCAGTTAATTCTTTGTCCTCTTACCACCTGGAGCTTATCACTCTTGCTAAATATTTTTGTTAAATGTAAATGTCAGACGAAGTCGCCTTTTTTTGGAAAGAGATTGCCATTGTGTTTGCCAATTTTGTGTTGTCTACTGATTTTCCTTCTTTTTAATTATATCTTTTTAACCATTTCCACATTTGTTTACATAAATAGTTACAATACAATGCATAGAAATAGCATCCATGAAACCATATTTTTTAATTTCCATTTTGTTAGAGGTAACCTCCTACACCCTCCTTCCTTTGTTTTATCTTTAGCAGGAGAACCTTACCACCTCTGAAATGTTAAAGATGCATTCTATTTTAACGGTTTTTCAGAAAATGTACGTATAACATGACCGATATGATGACTGTCCTAAACAATAGTCAGTATGGTTTTAGATCCAGTATGTCCACGTCATTGAACTGTTCAACTAAGCAGAAATATAAGTAGTGAAGTGGATCAATTGAACACATCTTTTGCAGTTAATAAACTATCTCTAAATCTATCCAAAACAATTTGTTTGTTTAGTAATTGCAAGACAAAATTAATATAGAAATAATCATTAATAAAACTAAGATTGATATGGTGTATAAAACTAAATTTCTAGGTGTATTAATAGACAACAAACTCAACTGGAAAGCCATATTGCCATGATAAAAGCAGTTATCTAAAAGTATTGGAATTATGTACAAAGCAAGATATTTGTTAGATAGAACCTCCTGCGTGATATTATACTGTTCACTATTTCTTCCATATATAACATACTGTAGTGAAATGTGGAGTAACACATACAAGACTAATATTAATGCTATCTACATGTTACAGAAAAAGGCAGTAAGAATTGTGTGCAATGTGAGTTACCTGCATCATTCAAATGTGCTATTTCTGGAACTGCGTATATTAAACGTGTTTGATTTGATTGAACTGAAAACTGCTATGATAATGTATAAGGCTCACAAGAGATGCTTACCTGTAAATCTACCAAATATGTTCAACTTAAGCTTGGACTCAGCCTATATCACTCGCCAAAGTAAAAATATAAGGCAAGTTTTTACAGGACAACAAACAAGCTAATTGCATAATGTTAGATGATAAAATAAAGGCTTCTAACAATATTACTACCTTTAAGAAGTTGTATAGAAATAAAATTTATGAGAAGTATACATTATTACTGTAATTATATCATGGTAATTGTGTTTTTTTATGTTTGTATTAATTAATGACACAAATTTTGACAGATCTACTAACAGCAATGTACGAAGACTGTTTTTGTATCTCCTACTTTTTTCAATGTATTAATTATTATAATATTGCATGTATTAACCCGAATGGGGACAGTGTTTAATAAGAATTACACTTCCACTGTCTCCATTTTCACAAATGTAAAATATTGTTATAAACACATGTACACTGTAGACTGTGGAAATAAATAATTCATATTTACTTACTTGATCATACTTGCTACCATATATATATATATATATATATAGATGCCACCACTTTGACGTTTGATGTTATTTGATAAATTATGATGTTGCAAAATTACCCGTCCCCAAATCTGGCCAGCAGAATAATAAACCTATGCCACGCAAATACAATTTTAGTCTTTTGTGCAGTTTTATATTAAAATTGCATATTATTTGCAAACAATGTTTACAGGGACTTGACGAAAGTGATATAGTGTTTGGGGCATGTTGAATCGCTGGAAATTTGTATTTAAAAGATGGACGATCACTGAATGGAACTATAACATATTGGATAGTGTGTTAGAGGATTCTTGAACAAGTCTGTAAAGTTACCAGTACTTGACTCACACAACATATACTAAATATATGTGAAATAAAAACACATGATTTGTTTATATACCATGTTGTTATATTTAATTACATACTTACATACATTACAACATTTGTGATACAATAAATACTGCCATATTTTAATCCAAAGTATCATTAATCACGATGTACAAAAAACAAAATTTAACATGACTCCATACAAAACGTGTGGATAATTAGCTAAATATCAGCTCCTCATTTTAGTAGTGGCTCGAGAAAATGATATAATAAACGTCACCGATCAAACTGTGACAAGTTAATTTTCAACATATAGTAATTTCAACAGTTTGTAAAGAATATTAATAGTGACATATTAGAGTACTGAATTAAATACAATACACTTATGACATATCATAAAACTGAAGATCAAGTAATCTTCTTGGTTATATCCTTTACTTATTACCAGAATAGTTTGGCTACAGGAAATACTTTGCATATGCACAAGCCACAAGCCAGGTTTGACATGTTGAATATTTGCTCAAAATTATCAGAACAAAACATCTTAATATTCAGTATTTTTTCAAGTTTGTTTATCTAGATAAGATATTTGACCAAAAACATATACAAAAATGTTACGTATATTTCCATTGGATCACTAGTTCTCTGATGGGAGAATCAAATCGACATTCTGTAAAATAGGTTCATAAAAAACAGTGATCAATAAATACTGTGTAATTTGCAAGTGATACAATGCACAACAGAACAGCAAGGTAGGGGATTTAGTTTCTTACCTTGACACATCAATATGACACAAATCATACGATGCTTCTGGGCCTTGACTCAGAATCGCAATGTTTGAAGCATGAACCCTGCTACATCAGGGGGCATTGGGGCATATGCCCCCATTTTGCCCCAGAATGCACTATTTCAAGCAGACATACAAAGTTTCCTTAAGACATATCCCCAGACCAGATAGCATGACATCTGTGCCATTGGGTCATATCCCCAGACCAGATAGCATGACATCTGTGCCATTGGGTCATATCCCCAGACCAGATAGCATGACATCTGTGCCATCGGGTCATATCCCCAGACCAGATAGCATGACATCTGTGCCATCGGGTCATATTCCCAGACCAGATAGCATGACATCTGTGCCATCGGGTCATATCCCCAGACCAGATAGCATGACATCTGTGCCATCGGGTCATATCCCCAGACCAGATAGCATGACATCTGTGCCATTGGGTCATATCCCCAGACCAGATAGCATGACGTCTGTGCCATCGGGTCATATCCCCAGACCAGATAGCATGACATCTGTACCATCGGGTCATATCCCCAGACCAGATAGCATGACATCTGTGCCATCGGGTCATATCCCCAGACCAGATAGCATGATGTCTGTGCCATCGGGTCATATTCCCAGACCAGATAGCATGATGTCTGTACCATCGGGTCATATCCCCAGACCAGATGGCATGACATCTGTGCCATCAGGTCATATCCCCAGACCAGATAGCATGATGTCTGTGCCATCGGGTCATATCCCCAGACCAGATAGCATGACATCTGTGCCATCGGGTCATATCCTAGATCTACCCTTTAACAATGTACTATATTTGTAATACAGTGAATTATTCCATAATGCACAATTTGAGGAATTATCCTCATAACGATATTAATTTGCACATTATTGGCTAAGCTCTTTCAACACAAACTTCCAAGACTAAAACAATCTTGTTACATCACAAGTTGATATGGAGCGGCCAACACAAGCGTACAAGTGAATTATGTGTACTATGGTGAACAGTAACGGGACTGGTTCACTTTGGCTTCATGGAGAAAGGTTCTAACTGTTCCTCCGGAGGTAAGACACTGTTGAGACGCTCCATCAGTGGAATCGTCTGTTCTACACTCATCTTCACACGATGCAGGACCGACGACATTTCATGAATCTTCTGAATCTGCTCAGCGTATTTCGCAAACTTCTTCTGTCGTTCAGTCAGGTGCACATATAACGTCTGAATGGCAAAATCCACCTGGAACAAAACAAACAAGATTTCTATTCTGTCAACATTTTTGCTGACTTGATTCTTTTTAACGTTGCATTTTGCGATTATACAAATTTCCTGTGAATCAACATGCACCAGACACTATATATCACTTTCCTCAAATATATATATATTTTTTCATATACCATGGGTAATATCACTAACACGCAGTTTTAAGATAAAATGGTGCAAAAGAAACAAAAAATACACATGTGCCACCATGTTTATCAATCTGCTGGCCACACGAGACCAGTAATTTTTACAAAAGCATAGTTTATTGAATAATGTATCAAATGCGAAAGTGAAATGTATGGTAGCTAGTATGATCAAATTAATAAATATTGTTCCTAATGTACATTTTAAAAAAACAGTTAAACCCGGGAGTTGAACTCAGAACACAACTTTTATATAGGAAATAGGTTTACTGCTGAATTTAAGCTGGACCCAGTAAGTAAAAATGTGCTAGTTTGTCAGACTATGTCAACATAGTTTAATTTTAAGAATTGCACAAACGAGATAATATAATATTATTGTATCTCATTCATTTTTTTTTATGAATCAGAGACAAGACGTAAACACAACATTAATTTTATACTGTTATGTACAGGAACAACATTTTGCATAACAAAAACACTACACAACCCTTTGTAATCTCTTACTTAAATAATGTATCGTGAATTGGTGACATAAATGAACAACCTAAGCTATTTCAGAGATCTACCTCCTTAATCCGCACACACAGTGCGTTCTGATCGAATGAGACGGCTTCTGCACATTGCTTCAAATGCTCCTGGTATCTCAGACACATCTGTAGCAACTGTTGTGGATCGAGTTTCTCCAAAGTCTCGACATCAAGTGATGGACCCCCGACCCGGGAGGTGTCAATGACACCACGGATAATGGGCTGCAATACTGGGATGCGATCCAGACGGTCTATTTCTGGATCAGTCTTTTGGTCAGAGGATGCGGCAGGAGCGACTACAATGATGCTGTGTCGCTGAGTCGACTGATGCTGGGTGTCAACAGGGGGCGGGTCACGGGGTGGCATACTGCGAGGTCGGCTGTTGGGTCGTGGGGACGATCTCGTTGATTCTGCAGTTGCAACATATATAATAAGTAATTAACTTTTCGTGTAATTATTATTTTTTATCACTCTTATTCGACTTAGCAGGTACATTGTATTGGCAGTCATACTCATTCATTTATGGATTGCAAAGCATGCAGGCATACATGCACAAAGTTGCATACAAGTTACTAGTTAGTGTTATGACTTATGTCACAGTTTACTTGAGGGTGTGGCAGGTGTGTCAACTTTCCATCTGCCACTTTTTTTAGCCCACTCCCCATCATCTAGTTTTTAGATAAGAAACCAACTTTCATTGACAGTTACACACTTCCCTCCAATCCTGCTTAATTCATCTCCCCTTATTTTGTACACCAACTGCGATCTTTTACTTTCTGACCTAACCATGAAAACGACCACCTACAGCCATCAAACGTCTCCTCACATATCCTACAAACATATACACACACCAGCTTACAAAAACAATTCTCTTACATTCCCATAACGATAAAAATTCACAAAACAAACTCAACTAAAACTCAACATCACCAGCAGAAACTCCGCAGTTACTGTAAAATCGATATTGTGTCGAGGTGTCGTGAACACACGCACACATGTAAAGTTATCTTTATACAGGGACTCTATGCACACAGTAACGATAGCACCACTGTACAGAATTTCGGTGCCTCATTTATGTAGCGACGCCTCAACACAATATAAATTTTACGGTAACCGGAGAGCTACGGGTAATCACTGCTGGCGATGTCAAGCTTTACATGAGTTTGTTTTGTGAATTTTGATCGTTATGGGAATGTAAGAGAATTGTTTTTGTAACGTAGTGTGTGTATATGTATGTAAGATATGAGAAGTTTGGCGGCTTTGCCTTACTACTTTTAACTTTAGCCGTGCAGGTGGTCGTTTTCATGGTTTGGTCAGAAAGTAAAAGATCGCCAGTCCAAATTCATGTCACACACCCTCAGTTACGTTACCTGTTCAAATCATAATAAAATATATTTACAATAACCCTGTCCTTGCCCAATAAAAAACGTACCGCTATCTATCGGCTTGCTGAGAGAATAAGACGTATACGGAATATCTTCATCTCGCTGTGATTTCAGTTGTACAGTTCCACCTGTGCTTTGATCAGCTCCCATTGTAATATTGTATGCCAGGCGTGCTAGAAACCTACTCAAATCAAGTCACATAATGTTCTATTGGTCAACTGGGCATAATGTCGTCGTCTTCGTGCAATACCGAGAGATTCAAACGATTATATTTCTCATTTTGTTTATGTCAAGATGAGTGAGCGTATACAGCGCGACTGTATCAAAACGAACACGCACTATTATGTCAAGTATTATGCCACTATAAGCTTTATTTTTAATGACTAAGGATTAATCTAGTTTAAACTAATGCAGCATAAATTTACAAAAGAGTATAATTCAACTGTTAAGTGAAGTTATGTGACTTAGATAATATAATTGCGGCTGCACGACCCATTTGAACAAAGTGTGACGATATGGGCGATATTTCGGGAAAGTACGTTTGAGAGGTGCCCGTTGTAAATGCTTCTGGATCCGTAATGTGGCGCACACTAAAAGGCGGACGAAAAACGGGCGGACCACATTCACAAGGATTCGCACGATTGCTGTGCTCCTTTTTACAAGCGTTTTTGGTGTTGCTTGTTGTAGGCGCTTTTGTGCTTTCGTTTGTAAACATTGATGGTGTAATGTGCAAACGTGCTTGTGTGTATATTGGAATGTCATTGATAACATTAATGAAATGCTGTTGTTCAACTATTGGTCATTTAAGAAACTTGTGATTTATGTATTTTATTTTACAGATATAACAACGTCAGATATAAAAACACACAAATGCTTCAGCAATAGCTAAACTTTCACAAACTGAATAGAACAACAGCATTATCTGTACAATTAATAATATAACAATTCTTGGCTAGGTTCTGTGCACACCATGTCAAATAATATAATAAACAATTGTATGCATTGTTTGTTGCAATGTTATGAATTTATTGCAATGCTCGATGAAAAGTTACACATCAAATTCCTTTCACAATCTCTTAATTTATTCCAAATGATTTAACTGTCCTAATATTCTCAAAACTATACATAAAATTGAAATACAAATGATATACATTGTTGTAGAATAAACAAGCTTGTCATAATAATACAAAATGAAATCAATTAAAAAATCACCACAATTAAGATCAATTACAAATACAAATTATATGAGGCATCTGTAATCAGTGACAAAACATGAATGATATACACAGTACTCAAAGCGCTGTGCATTTACGCGCACAAGCTACAATCACTACAAATACATCATACGTTCACATTTATCTCTTCACTTTTCACTTGGTGTAACTGTCCTAGCTTATATACAAATATAATACAGCAGTTTAAAATACACTGTTTGCCATGTAAAGAATGTAAATTTGGTCAAATTCTACACATCAATCTGATTAAAATGACCGGCATAAGATACAACATACTCCAATATAATCCAAGAACTGTGGAATGTTTCATCAAACAAAGTCATAAATATGCAGTAATGAGATTATAATGGTCATGTGATCTTCTTTAGCAAACATTGAAATAAAAGTCAACATATTATTACAAAGTTGTAAAAAAAGAAAATACTAAAAGTGAAGAAGTAATAATAAAATGTATGAGTTTTACTTAAATTTGGAAGGTGCTTTGCTTGGTCTTTTATTCTGACCACTTGCCACACCTGTCACAAGTCACCAATGGCTAATTTGTTTTTACTTCAGACATGCCACTAGATGTGTTTTACAGTTAGCCATGTCAAAGTTCCACAATCGTTATTGTTTCTCCAGTTCTCTAAAACCACAAAATTCAATAATATTTGCTGAGGCAAATATACCACAGTTTACTGTTTTCATGTCTTATTGTAGAAGATTTGGTATAAAAAACAAAGTTTCTTTATCCAACACCTATATGTGCAAGCTAACTGTATTTGAAGTTAGGGAGAAAGTTGATTTGTATATGAAATGTCCAAAACGTAGACTCGATCCTCATCTCCATATAAAGAAACTACCTAGTGGCTTTGACCACTACAGTGTATTTGTGCTGTTGATACAGCACACGATTCAAATTTGGTTGTGTATTGCCAACATTTGTTTTTGTCATCATATATTGGTGCCAGCAATGTAGATTGAAAACCACTGATATTTGGAAAATCACGTTTTTATTGATCAAGTCAAATATACCAGATGTAATTTCTTTATTTCCTGGGATTTCTGTATATATTTTATTAACTCTCAACGATTTTAATTTGTTTAAGTTCAATGACCATGCATCTAACCCTAGGTTTATAATGTGATTCTGATCTGTTGGTTTTAGAATCGTACTTTCTATGACAGAAGATTGATAGGCAGTGGGACTGAATTTGTTTTTGCAAACATTTCCTATATCAAATGTTGCTCTTTTTCACACTAAATTTTAACCAACACTTAATATACTATTAGGTGTAGTTTTTTTTAAAGTTAGCACTGTTGTTGACTGGAGTAGAACCGATAACATTCAAATATTCTCTGCAATTCCATGTAATTAAGGTAATACAAATAAGCACAGCAATAAGTTAGGTAAAATCTGTGAGGTTGTTTATTTCCTGATTTTTTTTCTAAGTGTTTCTTACTGTTTCTTCTGAGTTGGGTGAGATTTATATTTTCATATAGGATACCCGTGGACGTGCCAATACTCATTTTAGTGGCAGCAATGTGATAACATTGACTTATGGATGGGCACTGACAGGTTTATTTGGGAAATAATTTGACAGTGTAACGTGCATCTTCACTGCTCTTCACTAAAAAACATCTCTGGTATGTGAATGACAGCATTTGCAAGAAAAAACTGGGACAATTTATACAGACGCATAAACATCACATATCGGGAGAGAAAAACAAACGTCTGGATAAGACAGAAGACAAAGGTCATAGACGTGATAGAATAAATCAGAAGATAGAAGTGGACTTGGGCAGGGCACATCAGCAGACTGCGAGATAACCGATGGACATCGCGTATCACTACCTGGAGATCCTACGAAGGGAAACCATCTAGAGGAAGACCAGCGAGACGGTGGAGAGACGAACTAGACGAGTACTGGAAGGGCATCATCAGGCAAAGGATAGCGCAAGACAGGCAGATTTGGAAACGACAAGCTGAGGCCTTAGCCCAACCACGGGACACTACGGCTGCACAATGATGATGAAGGTGATGATATTAAATTTACAACATATAAGATAATAATAAGAGACAATCCAACGTTTACGGATGCACTCGCAAAAGACCATTGGCGTATACAGGATTTTGTATTGGAGGGGCCCATCCAGCATCCAAGCAAACAATGAGCAATTATATATATATATATATATATACATATATATATATATATATATATATATATGTATATATATGTAGAGAGAGAGAGAGAGAGACACACACACACACACACACACACACACACACACACACACACACACACACACACACACACACACACACACACACATACACACACATACACACACACACACACGAGCCCATAAAACCCTTACATAATATCCACCTAAAGCCGCCATATTTCCAATGTTACATCTCCAAAACCCACAGACAAGCAACATACAACATATATCAGCTTGTATCGCTGTCTTCTTCAGCTCGTTGATCTCGAAGAAGTTACTGTAGTAGTCTACCAGTATGACATGCTGGTGTCCGTCGAGCTCAAACAAATCTGTTGCTACCTTGGCCCATGGCAGATGGGAGAACTCGTGTGTTTGCAGCTTCTCACGGCACTGTTCCGGTCGGTGTGCGTTGCAAACGTCGCACTTGCTGATTTGGTCCTTCACCTCAGCGTTCATACCGGGCCAATAGATGACTTCGCGCGCCCTGTGCAGGCATCCTTATATTCCTGGTGTATCTATTTCACCATTCTCGGTCGCATCACATGGGGGATTACTAATCTGTCTCCCTTGAAGATTAATCCATCTACAACTAACAGTTCATCTTTGAACTGCTCGTACGGTTTTAGTGCTTCCTTACCGGTACTCGCTGCTGGCCACCCTGACTTGATGGCCTTCTCGAGTTCTCGCAACACTGCGTCTTCCTCCGTGGCGTGCTGCAGCTCGACCAGTTTATCTTCAGGCAGCATGATGTTGTCGCTGTACATCATCTCGTCTAAGTCGTCAACTTTATTGACATCGGCATTCGTATCTCGCCGAGTGTCTCGTTTAGCCTCCGTGTTGTACGCTCGGCTCAACGTATCTGCAACGTACATTTCCGATCCTTTCTTGTACCTCACTTCGAGTGGATACTTCTGCAGTCGCAATCTCATGCGCTGCAGTCACTTCGGTGCCATGTGTATTTCTCTCTTGAAGATAATTTCTAGCGGCTTGTGGTCAGACTCCACGTGTACTACATCTCGACCATATATGTAGTCGTTGAACCGCTCACACGCGAACACCATCGCCAACAGTTCCTTCTCGATCTGTGCGTAGTTTTGTTCGGTATCCGTCATGGCTTTGCTTTCGTAACATATCGGCTGGCCGTCCTGTATGGGCACAGCTCCCAGGCCTGTTTGCGACGCGTCTGCCTGGATTGTTACGTCTTTATCCACATCATAGTAACGCAGCACTGGGGCGTTACTGAGCTTCTCGTGTATCGCACACACTGCTTTGGTGTGCGACTCTTTCCACGTGAACTCGCTTTCCTTGCATATAAATTCACGCAACGGAGCTGTGAGGTCGGTGAGTCCCTTCACGAACTTGCCTAGGTACTGCACTGTACCAATTAGGCGGCGTACTCCTTCTACGTCCGTGGGCATTGGCATCTCGATTATGGCCGCGATTTTCTTCGCGTCAGGTTTCATGCCTTCGTCTGTCAGCAGACATCCCATGTTACTGACTTCGCTTAGGTTGTAGCGTACCTTTTCCGCGTTGAGGACTAGGTTTCTCTCACGACATCTCTTGAGGAACGCATGCAGATTAACGTCATGTTCGTCGTCGTCTTTCCCCCGTGATGAGAAAATCAACTGCGATTACTTCGATGCCCTGTAATCCTTCGATGGTCTCATGCATCTTCCTCTACCAGACGTCCGGTGCACTGGAAATGCTAAATGGCATACGCTTCCATCTGTAGCGTCCAAACGGCGTGTTGAACGTTGTGAGTCGGCTGGATTCCTCATCCAATTCGACTTGCCAAAACGCATTTGTTTGCGTTTATGACAGTGAAGACACGCGCACCGCTTAGTCGTGTGGCAATTTCCTATATCGTTAGCATTTGATAATGTTCTCGCTTGATAGCTCGGTTTAGATCCCGTGAATCCATGCAGTTACGCAGTTTTCTTGGCTTCGACACGAGCAACAAGCTGGAAACCCAATATGTCGGTTCTCTGACAGGCGCGATGACGTCATCGTTGACCATCTCACGCAGCTCATGTTTCAGCTTGTCCCTCAGAGGCACTGGTACTCGTCGAGAGGCGTGTACGACAGGATTGACGTCTCTGTCAATCTTGATGTGGTACGGGCCTGGTAATTTTCCAAGTCCCTTGAAAACATCTGCACACTGGTGCTGTATGTCAGCGGTGTCAAAGCTAGGCATCTTCGTTGCCTGCTTTCATCAACGTTGTTTACGCTCGGGGTCTCCGGCGATTCCTCTAATGGCCGAATGGCGTCCACATCAATCCACTGCAGCGCACCGATGCCAACGCATGCCTGGCGGCTGAGTAGCGGTTGGCGGTGTTTACCGCTCTTCACTTTGAAGTGCAGATTGTGTTTATGGCCGTTTCTGTGGACTTGAAGTGTTGTGATCCCCATCATTTTAACTTTCGTCCCTCCATACACAGTCTGTGACTCGTGTCATAGTCTGCAAGTTAGTATATCTTATAGCTAACTTATAGTCACTCAGCGGCAGGATGTTACATTGCGATCCGGTATCGCACTCGAACTGCATCTTGTGCGACCCGATACCAAGCGTTATGTATCCAGCGTCCGTCTGCCGTCCGTCCGCACGGTTAACTGAGTGTCGAATAGCTGAATCGTCTATCAGACTACTCACGCCATATTGTTCTGTCCCGGTTGTTGTGACGTCTCTTCTGACTTTCAGTTTGTGACACTTCACGGCGAAGCGGTTCAGGTCCTGGCAGACTCTGCATTTCTGTCTCCAGGCTGGAAATTTGCCTCTTTCGTGTGTCTTTCCACAAAACGAACAGTTCACAACTGTGCTTGTTTTGGCGTACGTTCTTTCTCGGGGTCTTGCGCGATCTGCCTCGCTGCCACGCTTTGCGAACTGCCTCGTTCTTGTGTTTTTCTTCATCGAGTGCATATCTACGTCACCGACGGAATTCCACACCTTAGCTCGTTCAGCTTTCACTTCCGAATTTCTGATGATGTCAAAGGCTTTCTCCGGCGTTACGTCGCGTTTTTCGAGGAGTTGATGTCGGACTCTCTCGTCCATAACACTCGAAACAAGATGGCCACAGTAAATTTCATTCTTCGAGATCTCATCGAACGCATTGTTTGTTCCGATTCGCCGCAGCTCGTTATACCACGTCATGACATCTTCCCCGGCCCGCTGTTTACGAGAATGAAAGAATGAAAGTCTCATACGGTATGTTCACCCTTGGCGTACAGTAGTTCTCGTACATTTGTAGAACGGGTGATTCTGCCAGATGTTTTTCGCATCCTGGCCGATCACTGACAACAACGTACTCACGCGTTTCCGTTGTGTCTTTTCATCCAGATCTGTGGCGACTTCATACTCTATCCAGGCGCTTTTTATAGGCGCCAAGAATTGGCAGCAGTTACTGCGTCGATTTTCAACGGCGGCGGTGGTGGAATACTGCTGTTGTGCGTTGTCACAATACGATTAAGTGGAGGCGATGTTGGCGACGGTGGCGTAGCCAGCTCACTGGACGGAGGCGTAGCCATCACAGTGTCCCTCACACTTAACGGAGTCTAGCCGATCTTATAAGGCACTGTTGTCGCAATCCCGCTGAGCCGGTAATTCAGCGATCATCCAAATAACGTAATCCAACTAACACGTAACGATAGGTCATTTCCTGACACCGTGTAACGGTATTGCTCGTATCTATGTATTATATAACATACAAACAACACGTCGAGAGAATATGTTTAATACGTTGCTATCTGGATACACAGCTACACTGGTCTAAATCCTAGGCTAGACTAATTCATTACACTAACAGCGCCCACTACTCTATATGCTAATTAGAGTCCAGAGGTTGCTGCTAGGCAAACAGTCCAAATATACTCTCCCTGCTGGGGTTCAGCTGGGGCAACTTTATCTTAGTCCAGTAACTAATCATCTTGCCGGGCAACCATCATTTTGCATCCTTGTGTTGATATATTATTAATAGGCATTAGCCATCAAGCACATTGTGAATGATGACATTTTCGTTGCCCTGTCACCTCTTGGGCTGCAGCCTGCTGGATGCTTATTGCCTATGGCAGAAGCGACGGATTCCTCCACTTTAGGTCACTTAATCCCATTTGAATTATAAACAAATTATTTGCCAGAGGGTAGGACAGGGAAGTCCTACACAGGCATTCATATAACCTCTGTACCTTGTCAATATATGACTCAGGCAAGCAGTTACGGGTCCTTAGTCTGCCCTCCTAATTTTCCGGGATTAGGGGGCATGGCCCCCTTAGCCCCCCTCGGGTTACACCACTGTAAAAGACGGAACAGATATCATGCGAATCCTTGTGAAAGTGGTCTGCCCAATCCTCCCAGTCCGCCGGTCCTAATCCGCCTTTTAGTGTGCGCCACACTACGGATCCAGAGGCATTTACAACGGGCACCTGTCAAACGCACTTGTCCCAAAATATCGCCCACATCGTCACACTTTGTAAGGTTGTATTTTTGATCGTTAAACCCGCTTGATTCTTCAGCTGATTTTATTTATTTATTTTCAGCCTCTAAAAATGTTAAAAGTTCATAGTATATGACAGGTCTTGCTGGACTGACACAAGTATTAGACTGGCACTAGCTTTCATCAGAAACTCCCGTAACAAAGCATTGCCGTAACAAGTACCACACCGAACTGGCTTATGTAATCCCTACATCGGGACACAAAACATGTTATCTTGTCCTACTAATCCTCTGTGGGTACATCCAAACAAACCCCGGCCCAGTCAGACACCCCTGTGGATTTGGTAAAAAGCCTGTTGCTTCAAATCACCGAGCAGTCTGCTGCGACCGGTGCAACCAATGGGTACACATTAAATGTGACATAAGTCCAGATCAATATAATCTCCTCTGTAACAGTTCCTGTTCCTGGCACTGCATAAAATGCGACCATCCTAACTACAGTCATTCCTTCATCCAAGACCACTTATTGAAATGTTCTCACAACCAATATAACAGCCTTAGTGACACAGACCAAAATAACCAAAACATTGACCCCCACACACAGATCTCTCAAACAAACACGAGTCGTACATCCCAAACCTGGGATCCAACCTTTGGACCAAACCCTCAAAATGCATCAACCCCTGAACGGCGTAAGAAAACCAAACGTAACACACTTAGCGGAATTCTAATCAATACCAACAGCGTCAAAAGCATCGCAAAGACAACCCAATTAAAAACAACTATTCAGTCAAATAATCCTGACACCATATTCCTAGTCGAAACCAAAATAAACGAAAACTACCCTACCTATTCGTTCCTACCACCTAACTATAGCACCATCCGAAAGGACAGAAATATCCATGGTGGTGGAGTTCTCATAGCCTTCCGCGATGACATTGTAGCAGAACCACTTACAAAACTAAACTCAAGCTGTGAAATACTATGGACAAAAATCCATTTCACACAAATCCATATACTTTGCATCCTACTACCGACCCCCCCAGTGACCACCTTCAATCCCTTGAAGCTCTCCACGAATCCCTAACAAAACTGTACAGATCACAAAAAACTTCTCCTAATGTAGTTATAGCAGGTGACTTCAATCTTCCTGCTATTAACTGGGGCAAGCAGCAAACCACTGACAACAGAACTGCCAGCAAGCATAACAAACTGCTAGAAATAATTAGAGAATTTGGATTACAAAATATGGTCAACGATCCTACACGAGTTGATTCCAGCAATATCCTTGACCTCATACTCACTTCTAATCCATCGATAATTGCTAACACTCACACCACTCCCGGCATGAATGATCATGAAGCTGTGACCTTTAACGTAAACCTAAATCCAATTCGTAACAGTAAACCACCACACAAAGTGTTCCAATCTAAATCTGCAAACTGGGATAAGCTTAAAGATGACATAAAACAACTAACAACAACATACTTTGACACGAACCCAATTTCAACGCATGTCAACACAAACTGGAACTTTTTCCGGAATAATCTTACTTCATTAGTCAACAATAATATTCCCAGCCACAACACCAAAGCAAAAACCCACCTCCCCTGGATAACACGTGAAATAATAAGAATGCAAAGAAAACGCAACAAAAGCCATAAAAAAAAAAAAAATTGACGTAATAGTGACTGGGAAAGATTTAGGCAACTCCGAAAATAAGCCACTAAAGCTGCAACCAAATCCTACTCAGCCTATCTAAACAATCACATTGGAGACAGCCTAAAAACAAACCCAAAACAATTCTTGTCATTCATTAAAGCAAACAAACGAGAATACATTGGCATCCCTACACTGCAAGCTAACAACCAACCAATCACAAACGATCACGACAAAGCAAATACACTTAACAACCAATTTAGTTCCGTGTTTACTCAAGTAATCTACCCCATCCCCAACTAGCTCCATCCATCTATCCCGATATGCCCTCCCTCGAAATCAGGATGCCACCATCATCACACACATTTTCCAGCAGTCATACAACACTTGCAAACTCCCGGATGACTGGCTCCAAGCACTAGTAACACCAATACACAAAAAAAGCCTCAAATCAGACCCTGCTAATTATAGACCAATTTCGTTAACATGCATCCTCTACAAAGTTATGGAGCACATAATTCTAAGCAACATGTGGAAACACTTACACAAACACAACATCATCATCCACTTCCAACATGGATTCCAACTAGGTCTGTCTTGTGAATCCCAACTCATCGAGACAGTCCACGACTGGATGACTGCTATGGACACTAAGACACAAATAGATGCCATCCTACTCGATTTCACCAAAGCCTTCGACAAAGTCCCCCATAAACGCCTCCTATCCAAATTAGCTTTCTATGGAATAACTGGAAACACACAAAACTGGATCAAATCGTTTCTATCCAATCGCAAACAGAGAGTCTCAGTCAATGGAGCCCTGTCGGACAGCACAAATGTTACATCTGGTGTACCACAGGGCTCAGTCCTAGGACCTGTCCTATTTTTACTCTACATAAACGACATAACCAAAATGTCCAATCTTCCGTATGTCTTTTTGCAGACGATAGCATTATATATCGCAAAATCACATCCGAAACCGACCACGAAATTCTCCAATCTGACCTGATCAAACTCCAAACATAGTCTAATAAATGGCAGATGGAATTTAACATATCTAAATGTGTGCATCTCCCAATAACAAACCAAACCCAGACTACATTCATATTCACTCTTTGGCATACCACTCTCTACCGCCTCTAGCCACACATATCTTGGAATAAAATTAGATTCTAAACTAACCTGGGCTAACCATATCACTGACATAGCTTCCAAATCTTCAAAAGTCCTAGGCATGATCAAACGAACCCTTGGACCATGCAAACCTGAAGTAAAAGAAACAGCCTATAACATGCTAATCCGACCAAAACTCGAGTATGCCTCTCCCATATGGAACCCACACACTGCCACCCAAATTAAACACCTTGAAAGAGTACAATACTGTGCTGCCAGATTTGTCAGAAATTACCACAGACGCCAAACAAACGCAGCAGACCTAATAGCCACCCTTGGATGGTCAACTCTTGAACGACGACGCATTATCAAACAAGCCATGACATTTTACAAAATATTAAATAACATAATCAACATCATACCCCCACCAGGTCTACTAACACAGTAAAAAATCCGTGGCCACTACGTAGCCCCTAGGTGCCGCATCAATGCAGCAGTGTTCTCTTTCTACCCCCGAGCAGTTCGAACCTGGAATATGATTCCACCACCGATTACTGAACTAGAAAGCCCCATAGCGTTTCAAACAGCGATCATGAACCTCCCTTTCACCACACCCAATCATCTAAAGTGCCTATAAAATAAACAAACAAACTACCCACAACGCATGCGCACAAACAAGCACCATGCAACTCCTGCGTTAGCTCGAGTTTGGGCTGTTTGGAGTAAATCACCTAAGACCTAAGTATGAGGTAAAGCACAATACTGTGCCAAAAAAGGAGGACATGAACACCAAAAACAAAAGTGCAAAACAAAAAACAATGTCCATCACAATGGCATGACCATGGTCACCATGATGAACTAATGATTGATGGGCATGGTAGTAGGCATGAGCATGCTAAACAAAAGGCCAAACAGTGCAATCAGTTAATGAGAGTTATTTATAATTAAATGAGCTATTTAAATACGCCCACTGATACAGCATACAAATGGACTGTAAAATAATTTGTTTTGTAGCCAAACACCATTATCAATTATTTTATGGTTGTGCAGTAACATTGTTGATGTGTTGTATCCTCTATAATATTTATGCTCCTATTTTAATATGTACTGATGTTGGTTTTCAAAGATACGTAAGGAAGATGGAGAGAAGAAAGAGTGCAGAAGAAATGACAGAAGACGCCCAACATGTGATGCTGCATCAAGCCAAACGCAGCTTGCATCAAGTCGCAACATTTCTCCTTCCATACCTACCACTGGCTAATGCCCACAATAGTGACTTCATTGTCTGCAGACACTGGAAAAACCACATTCCCTCCTCCATCGCCACAGATCTACTGAAGCTCTCTGATGATGACCTATGCCTCCTTCCTAGTGGTGCACTATTTATAGATGAATCTGTCAGAATGAAAGAAGAAAGCATTCATGTGATAGATGGGTCATCTGGTCAGTTCCACCAGGCTGACCCCAGTGAAGAAACACAAAGGTGCGGTCAGTTATGGTCAGACAACAGTTGTTATTCTTTGAAGACCAGGGTGAGGCTGGCCTCAGCTTTGGGCCTCAATTGTTTCCTGTTCTCCCTCCATCACTGATCCTTACTGCTGTCTCCACTACCATCCATCACCCTCTTCTTCCCACCCAATCCCACCAAATCTCCTCACACCCCTCCTGTCTTGGTTGTGGTTTTCCTTCTCTGTATAATAATATTATACAGAGAAGATATTGTGGAAAGGTTAATAATATAATCTCGTCACATTTATCATAAAATCATGTTATAGTTTACACCTTATTTTTATAACATCTAAAGATTATTGAAAACCCAAATGTGTTTTAAAAGCATCCACAAACTTAACAAATGGTTGTGTTTCAGTTTAATGGTCTGTGAGACCTCGCCGTCTGATGGAACCCCCCAATGGGACCGGTCCGTTCCTACCAGATGGTCCCATACCAGTCTACAGACCTTTGTGCAGGAGGCTGGACATAACACATTACCTCAACTAGGCGTGTTGACAGATGTCAGCCAACTCAAGTGTCAACTGCATCGGGACTCGTGTGGCAAGGTCCACATCAGTAACTTTATGTCACCAAAGAAGTCACATGAAGTGGACGCAATGGCGGAGATGTGTGCACTGCTTGCTAGCAACAGAGGCGTGTCCAAGGTTTGTGTGTGATAACTATCTACATCTGGCTAATTCCTTGCATCTGCTTATTTTATAATATTTAACCAGGCTGAGGGTTTTGTTAATAAAAAAAATCCAAGAATAAACAATGGATTTTATTTAATTGTTAGATTTTTTTATTTACAATGCCCCTAAATGTAGTTAGCCAGCTGGCATTTAGTTCCTTACATATAACCAGACTAAGTATGGTTAGCCAGTCAGTAGTTAGTCGTACGTATGCTCAATTTAGAATTAAATTTGTTCTGCAAATTAACATACAATGTTATAAGAGTTCTCCATAAATCAAGCAGATAAGGGTTCGGTTTGGTAACATTTACAACTTTTGACAAAAAAGCTATAGTTTCATTATACCTGTAGTTATGAAAAATGAAGATAATATGACAAAATTTCCCATTTTTTTGACAGGTGGTTGACATCGGAAGTGGACGTGGCTACCTTGGCTGCCAGATGGCGCTCATGTATGGCCTGAAGGTGCTTGGGATTGATTCATCGGAAACAAACACAGAAAGTGCCGGAACACGCGCAGGAAAATTGGGAAAACAATGGGAAGGTTTAATTAGAAATGCACAGGAGGGAAAAGCTGACAGAACCTCTCAACGAAAGGTAGTGAAACTGAAAGGGTCAAAAGAAAGAACACTATCTCATCTGGCCAATGTTCAAAGCAAAGACGAAGAAATACCAGACCTAAGTCTGGTGTTTAATGATGAAAATAGTCTTGTGATTGATTTGGAAACATCGCAACATAATGATCCTGTAAATCGAGAGAAGAATGCAGAAATTGTACTTTCAGACAATTCTAATCTGAATTGCTCTGTCTCAGAAAAGACTATAAATAAATGTGAAATAAATAAGCAGCAAGATGTAATTAACAATGACAAAGCAGAACATGTGAAAGTTCAAACTAATGAGTCTGAACATGTTCCATTAACAACAACAACTCAAGAAGATGCTTGTCATGAAACTTCAGAAAACAAGAGACAAAATGTTGCACCAACAACACCTCAAGAAGATGTTTGTTGTGGAACTTCTGCTCACAAGAAACATAATATTCAGTCAACAACACATCAAGATGATCCACATTGTGGCACTTCAAAGAACAAGAGACCGGTTGAGAACACTGCATATGTTGCCGTAACCTGCTATGTCACACCTGATCTCTGTCTCCAGATGTTGTTTGATACACACGGTGCATGGACAGTGTGTGAGAACAAGGCAAGTGATGCAAGTGGTGACAGAGATGGAGCTGTATTGATAAGTGGCCTGCACACTTGTGGCAATCTCGCCGCCAGCACGCTCCAACTGTTCTGTAGCAGTGACGTCGCTATGGTCGCGTGCAATGTTGGATGTTGCTACCATCTGTTGGAGGAGCGGTTTCTGGCAAGTCCATTCTCTAAACAGGAAGGTTGGTGAATTGTTTAAAATTTCCTCCGCAGTCCACATCTTACCCAGCCAATCAGAACTCTTGTTTGTTGATTTTCATTACTGTAGTGCATGAATGACTTATATGCAGTCAGAACTAGTTTTGTTAGGATAATCAACTAAATTTATTTTGGCCATTATATCAGGTAAGTTGCTAAAGCACGATTAATCTTATGTTATAGTATATGAGGCAGAGGAACTTTGTCGCTGCCCTAAGGGGAGACCAGGGTCGGACTTCGAGGGTCATTTTCTTTTTCAGTTAGAGAAATGAAACTTACAGGGATTGTAAAGTGTGCCAAAGTACACATGATGAATATTTTTTCGATTTTTTTACGCGTTTTTACATGGCATGGCAGCCATCTTGGATTTAAAATGGTGTGAGCCCCATTTGGAAACTACTTGTCATAGATGTCCCAAAATTGGTGTGCACATACCTTATAATAACCCTAAAAGCATGTACAGATTGTTTTTTCAATATTTGTTAAAACAATTTTTTTAATAATTTTTAAAGATTTTATCAAGAAAAACGGTGGCGTTAGCCTGAATTGATGGCATATATTGTAAAAACCGATAACATTTTCCAAAAACTGGTCTGTAGACACTGAAAAGGATACTATAAAGGTAATGTGTGAGAAGTTTCAAGTCATTCTGTTGAGAAATAACCAAATGAGGCTCATTTGAAGATAACAACAGGAATAATAAATACGTTTTAGAGAAAATCATGATCAAAGTTTATATACATTGGGCTGTAGAATTCAACCTCTAAAAAATTGTCCAGATGGATGAAACCTTGTACATATGAGCTCTCAACTGCCTTCTAATAGATGGCACAAAGGTAAAACCATTATATTACATAGAAACTACAACACTAAGCATTTCATGTGAATCTGGAAAAAACTAGAGAAACGTCTTCAGTAATTTGACAAATTTATTGTACACATGTGTAGAATAAATGCAGAATGTGTAGACATGATGTACATACTATATATATATATATGTACAGTACACTGTCCGCAATGTCTTAGTGTGCCCCTGATTCATAGCTCATATCCTGGGCGTGAGCCCGAGCACGACGTGCCGCAACCGAAGTGTCCTGAACTTGGCGACGAGTCACACAGCGTACAAGGAAGGTGCTCGACAAGGGCAGGCAACACACTGCAGCGTACTATCATGGTTGACAGTTTGCTTTCAACCGTGATAGTACGCAGCAGTGTGCTGTTGCCATCTTCATCAGCAAAACGTGTTGCCCCCATAGATTCGAGAAGTTTGGCATATCCAAACTTCTTCTCCGTGGCTGAAGTGCGTCAGGATGTAGGTGCATGCGAGACCTGGAAGCAAATTATGCTAATATATTTCCTGTTATAGTTATACATTCATTTTATATAGTAACTAAAAACTTACAGACAATGTATGACTCTAACAATGTAGTTGCATTGCACTTTTGGCAGCAAATATATTTTTCTTTATATCTATGCCATTGGAAATACTGCACTTCATAATTTGTACTGGATATCACAATGAAGAACTTGTACTAGTAGTACAATATCAACATTTTCCATAAGTTCATACATAACTGGCACCTGGAGCCTGGATAACAACCCTGGATCAGTGGATGTCACGGTGGTGACAAGTCAACATCCAACAACGTATGGGGCTGTATGTAATGTAGCAAGATTTATAAGCTAGACTAATGTGATACGATAATAGTATGTCCATAGATATATAATACAACGGTCTGCCATGAGTGTAACTGAGCGTGGAATACTGGAAACTGAACTCACTTCGCTTGCCATTGTCGCAGACGACATGACTGAACTCGACGGTGACGCAGAAGGCCGGGGCTTTGCACGTTGTTTTTTCGCAGATCGCGCTTACTGTAGCTGCGCACACCTGCGCTGCTTTGCAGCACTAATCTTAGGTGACGGCATATCGATGACATTACGTCGTTTACTTTCGATAAAGTAACGGAAAACACAGGAGAATAGCTATCGAATAATGTAAACAAACGGGAACGCAAGCGAACAGATGTAGCACCCGGATGTTAGCGCAACCAATCAGTGCGAGGCATTCCCGTATCGAAGCGAAGAAATCCCACCACGTGACGTGGCCTGACCAATCATCGACGCTAATGTTAATTTCTTTGCGTTCTCGTGTGCAAATAGGGGGTCACTAGTAGTCGGGATTATTCGGCCGCATTCGGGGACACTTTGCAATGGTTATACCCATGATGCAGAGCGAAAACGGAGCTCTCCGGTGGTATGCGCCATGATGGAGTTGGTCTACGGGTTCGCATGTAAACGATGTCCGAAAAAGTCGTCAAACTCTGATTATTCACGCTTCATTTGACAAAAACAAAGACTTATAACGAGGGACAGTGTACAAAAGACATGTTTTGTGACACAAATAAATTGATTTCAGTTGTAGAACTCGCATGAATGGCAAGTTTAATAATTTTTCTACACGGAAATGAGTAAAACGCGAAAATGATTTCCTTCGCAAAATCCGCTAAAAATGCATTATTTTCCGACCCTGGTCTCCCCCTAAATGCCAGAAGGTGCAACGGGTAGTAAGTAATAATATATGAAGTCGAACAACTTTGCCATTTCTTGCTGAATTTTGTTGAAGCCCCGAAATAACATATCCGAGTCGTTTGTGTGATCGTTTTTTAAATCTAACTCGTGTGCATGCATGCGTGCGTGTGCCGTGCGTGCGTGTGTACATGCATGTGTGTTAAAAAAACTTAAAAATACATTGCAAAATTTTAAACTGCGGCAAATATTTTATTGACATTAATTTGTAACAAATCTCTACACAATACTGAAATAACTACCCTAGTTATTGGCCAAGTGTACACATATATTAAGAAATTATTTGCTTTAGTCTATGCTGCATGACTTCTAGAAAATGTATAGTCACAAGATTAATGATGCCGCTGTGAGTTTTGCCATAAATATTACAAGCTGCTTTATGCTTTGTCTGGTCTATCTCATAGGTGGCAGCACTGTGCAGTCTGGTTTCCCAATGTCGATGTATCTGCGACAGCGTGGCTGCCAACTTGGTAGAAATGCCAGGATGTTGGCGTCTCAGGCACCAGATCGACTGGCCAATCACAGGAAGGTAGCCATTTTTAGCCATAGCTTTCAACAGTTTTAGAAAATATTTATCATAATCACTGTCCTTTAGTTGATAGAAGTTATGCTGAACGTCAAATTAACAGGATAATAAAGCATCATTGCTTTGATTGTAATAAATTACATGCCTGTTATATGTTAGAGCACTTACACCTGTACGTTGTTTCTACAATGGTAAACAGGACTTGTTACAAGATTGTTAGTCTAAATGATTTTAAATTTGCGTTTTCTCAAAGGCTAATATATGTGTTATAAAATAATGTTCAAATGCCTTTCGGTTTCTTTTAATGCTTGTTGTCTGAGGAGTGCAGTAATCTACTGATTAACACTTCGGAGTGTCAATTGAGAGAATTTGTATTCAAATAATTTTGCTCCAATTTTGAAACTGGGGCAGTTTTGTTCACTTCACATTGCCGCAGTTCACTTAGCTGTATGAGTGAGTACCTGGCTATAGACAAGGGTTGATATACGTGAATGAGTAATTGCATTGTGGCTGAAGTATAACTTTATTATCTTCCTTAGGCAGGTGTTGTGGAAGCTGGAGAATAATAATAACTTAATGACTTACCTTTAATCTGCATAATCTCTTCTCTGTGGTCAGTTGCCGGACCGATCCATCTACTGGCGGGCGTTACTCCAGGAGATCCTGTGTGATGTAACAGGCGTGCAGAGAGATGATTGGCAGGCGAGAAATGATTGGCAGGTGGGCAAGATTGCGTCCAAGTGTCACACATTCACTGAGTATGTCCACAAGGCACTTCGGAAGCTGCGGCTCACACAAGTCGAGGTATGGATAACGTGTGAATACAGATATATAAAGAACATGTCAATTGTTTGCAAAACAGCTTTGTCTTTGTTGCACATCAAGGATTCAGGACCATGAGTAGCAATACCTGTAATTAATTGACAGCATGAATTCAGCATTAGTTTGCAAAACTTATGTTATTTTCTGTCCACCATGTACAGTTTTCATTCCTGCATTCTGCCACTTGGGAAATTATTTCCATAGAACTTAGAGGGAAACAAAATATATTTAGTTTGATTTTGAAATGATTTGTTCGAAAAAACCGATGTACAAACTATATAATGTGAATTTAGACACATCGCTAGTTCGACCTCAGGTATCTATGTTTACTTAATATAAGGCACTGCCTGATTGTCTGATACTATTAAGTGAGCAGGAAGTATTTATATTATCTGCATGGAGCACATTGGCATTGTGGTTGGAGTGTAGGGCTCTCAAACAAGAGATTCTAGTTTTGAGTCCTGTTGCTGTCATTTTGAACATTGGGCAAGTTCATTCACTCCGCATTGCTTCAGTCCATTCAGCCATATGAATGAGCACCTGGTGGATATTTGTGTATGGATGGTCTTTGTGCGGTTATTGTATTATGGCTGAATACTTCCCAGAGAAGTTGTTCAATTGAACATTGCTTAATCCCTTGGTTTTTCTGTGCCACCGAGCTCGATTTCGAGGATATTGACGCAAAACAATTAGTAATTTTATTATTATAATTATTACATGTGCCTGCAGCTGACTGATGAGGCGATAGAGGCATATGAAAGAAGACACAGGGACCAGGAGCACAGGATGAGAGCCTTCTTTCAACTTAAGGCTGTCCTCGCTCCCTGCATCGAGGCTCTCATTCTACTCGATCGACTTCTCTACCTCCTTGAACAGGTCAGTGGCACCCTCTGGTGCAGACACCTATTTCATATTCCTACAGCCTAATGGCTGGTGATGTCCCAGTTTTCTAATATAGTTTCTTTTGGATCATTCATGTTTTTAATATTATGTGTAACTAAATTTTGATCATACTAAACAGTTTGACAATTATATTAGTAAGTCATCTCCAAATTTATATTGTTATGAACATAACAAAGTATGTACTTTATAACAATTTTTCCATTTGAAACAAATAAATACAAACATAGCAAGTCATCTGTATATAAACTGTGTGGCTCAGTCACGACCATGTTTGTATGTCTAATGAGTAAATGGTATTCAGTTGTAATTTTGATGCTTTTAAATTTCAGGACAACCTGGCTGCTGTACATCTCGTGCAACTGTTTGATCCTGTCACGTCCCCTCGGTGCTACGCTCTCATAGCCCTCAAGTGACATGCTCAACACTGGGGAGAGAGACAGAGGAAGAACACAGAGGAGGTGTATGTGTTGACAGGCCACAACTTCCACCCAAAGTTATAAGTTCCGTGATATGGAACTTCCTTGTCTACTTGCAAGTAGACAAGGAAGACATTGGCTTATCAAGAGTCTAACTGTTTTCATGTGTTTATTACTGTGAGAATGTGTACTTTCTCGTATCCAATCTGCTCTGTTCCTGCTGCTTTATATCCTCTATGTTCTTAAAGTTTGAAGAAAATATATAAATATTTTCACAACAGGAGCCCTCAGAGATGCAACCTGTCAGCTTGAGAAATGTCAGGCTCTGAGAGCCACAACCAATAAACTGGACTACTCTGATGTGAAAACCAACACAACAATTTGGCTCAGATAATTTGATTATGTACAAAATATTTATTTACAACTAGTACTACTACAAAGCAGTCGACTATAACGGCTGTAAAGGTTTCTGTACATGAAATATACAAGCACAAGCATGCAAATATGACAGAGGAAGCCACTTGCTATGGATAAGCCTGGTATAAGTTGTTATCTATTACATCTACCGAGGTCCAGACAACCTATCTGCTGGTGAATTACTGACAATGTGTTCAACAGACAATAAAGTTCTTGAATCTTGAAACAGGCAACTTATCTGGTGATGTGTCTATCAGAATATCCTGGGGTGATTGTAATGGATGGTCAACAAAGGACAGCATTACACGTGGGTGGGTGCTGACTTGGTCGACACCACATATCACAGAGAAAATAAATTATTACTACCGAATGGAATATATGTTAGTGTACAATGATACCATTGTGGATATCAAAATGAGGCAGCATGTTGGGTAGTGTCTTGGCAACCATGTCACAGCAGTTGAATCTAATTGGCTGTGGTTTTGGAAGTGATTTTGGATCACTCACCGATACAAAACACTATGGTTTTTGGACACTGCAGACTTATGACACCACCTCTATTGAGATTTATGATCAAGTTTGATGTTACTGTCCACTATTTCTAGCCTATATAGAAATAAGTCCGAGATGACTTTTACAAGCAGATAACTGGCCTTGTCCAATACCAAGTGGCTTCCTCTGAACATGCAAATAAATAAACATAACCTTTCTGAAAGTTACCATAGGTAATAAAATTACAATAAAAAGTATCAAAAAACATTCTTTAACAAATGTTATTGTGCAGCATTTTGTACGGCACTGTGAGCAACGACTGTTGGGACGGCACATTATATATGTTATGATTTGAGTATTAATAGCATATATAGCAATGCGCAGTTATCTGTAAGGACAAGCAGTCATGATCTACCATGATAGCATCTATAACAATGAGAGGCTAGGCTATATCGATAATCACTAACTAATAGAAAAGTTGCTGGGAAACCCAGCACAACCCTACATACATACAATAACCCTACTAAACATACACGCAATAACACACACACACACATACAATAACCCTACTAAACATACACGCAATAACACACACACACACTCATACAATAACCCTACTAAACATACACACAATAACACACACACACTCATACAATAACCCTACTAAACATACACGCAATAACACACACACACACACAATAACCCTACTAAACATACACGCAATAACACACACACACACACATACAATAACCCTACTAAACATACACGCAATAACACACACACACACTCATACAATAACCCTACTAAACATACACACAATAACACACACACACTCATACAATAACCCTACTAAACATACACGCAATAGCACACACATACATACAATACCCCTACAAAACATACACACTTTAATCGTACACATATGCATACAATAGCATACATTTGCTAGAAACAAACAATTCATTTTGAACACTTGTGATCAACATACCTACTTCTGTACACATCACGTATCCTTGTGATCCACAGACCTACTTCTGTACACATCACGTATCCTTGTGATCCACAGACCTACTTCTGTACACATCACGTATCCTTGTGATCCACAGACCTACTTCTGTACACATCACGTATCCTTGTGATCCACAGACCTACTTCTGTACACATCACGTATCCTTGTGATCCACAGACCTACTTCTGTACACATCACGTATCCTTGTGATCCACAGACCTACTTCTGTACACATCACGTATCCTTGTGATCCACAGACCTACTTCTGTACACATCACGTATCCTTGTGATCCACAGACCTACTTCTGTACACATCACGTATCCTTGTGATCCACAGACCTACTTCTGTACACATCACGTATCCTTCATAATATCATGTTTAATTGTTTGACCAGTATAATATTTAAATGTAGTAAGATCATATAATACTGTTACCTAGTTTGCAATAAGCTGCGGAGTTTCTCTAAAATTAATTTATGTATACATACCATATAGGTTCCACTAGAAGCACACTACCTATTGCAAACATATCCTACTTTTTCATAAGTGAAACCATGCTCAAAAACACAAGATTTTTGTAAGTGAACAAATTGCACTAAACTGAGCAATAACAGACATGCACTCAGGTCTTTGCCCTTGCGCACTGTGTGCCTTGTTGAAACTACCGGGTATGTGGCATTACTTTTGGATCAAATGTTCGTCTTTTCACAACTATTCAGTCCAACTCATTTGTACAGCTTCCGTCAGTAGCCACCTTTGCAAACAGAATTGTGTGGATTTAAATTGTCCTCCCAAATTCCACAATGCAGCACCTGAAGAAGGCTACCGAGAGAAGATGAAACACAGAAGGTGGTCAATAGTTGTGAAAACAAGAACATTTTGAAATGAATAGAAATTGAACACAATTTGATTTCCTCCAACGTGATGACCACATTCACCAACATGGCATTACTCTTAACAAATATTACACTCTGAAATTAAAATAATATTGTAACTAATGCACTATTTATAACAAAAGAACACGGCGTATCACAAACTTCCAATATCTGGGAATCGCTGGAGTTTCGGTGAAACGACCACGTCCTTATACAAGACGGGGTCAGCCCGGAACTCTATAGTCTTCAGTGGCATCATACCGTAGATTCCCGCAAACTTGTTGATGCACTCCGACCTCTCAACCATGTGGGTGAGGTCAGCCGAGAGAATGTTGAGACCTTGACATTCGGGGCACTTGAACTTCTGGCGGGGGGCGATCTTGATGGGAGCCTTGGCAGTGGCATTGGCAATGAGGAAGTTCATGGCCAGATCTTCACAGTTCATGTGATCGTCAACCCATGTCTTGATGTCGCCTGGCAGCAGGTTTGTGTACATGAAGCTGTAGTACTGCGGGCACAAACAATACTAGAAATGAACAGTTTATTTGGCATGTTAAAGGGAGCCAGTTGGTTTCTCTATTCGCAATTAGCAGGCGTAGTAATTTGTAACAGGAAGTCTGCTGTGTTGAACGTGAGAAAATTGGACATCAAAGGATATTGCAGTTAATTCAGCTCGTTGTATCGCCAATAGGGCTTGTTTTGTTTACTATTTGAACATGCTCTGGTGTCGTACCTTCTAAATTGCGAATGTTATTACGGGCTTACTAAACACAATTTGGCGGGCAGTATACCTTCAACATAGTTAGTACAGTCTTAAGAACATTATATTAATTAATAAATGAAAAACTAGGAACAGACTGGATCCTTCTAACACAAGTGTTTAACACTGTTACTGTTCCTCATTTGTTACCATTTGTTTATATTATGATCTTCATACAGGAACACATATACATTGAAGGTATACTGCCCACAAAGTTGCATTTAGTAAGCCAACAATGGTGTTGAAATGCACCTGTGATGTTTGTGTTTTCGCACGTTCAACACAACCAATTTACCACACTTCCTACATAATTAATGATACCACCATGGCTGATTCCGGATGATGAAACACTAAGTTATCATTGTTAATTTAATTTGTTACACTATGAGCAGTAAGGGAGGGAGGGTGAGTGAAAGAACAAGAGAGTGTAATAAACTAGTTAGATAATTAGTCATGTAATACAATTACCCTTGTAATCAATTAGCCACAAAGTTCCACCACAACCCAACCACGAAAGGATTTGATGGTAACTCTATCGCTGGTCACTGGTATGACATACAGGAACTTGTGGTGTTAGTGGTCAATCTGAATTGTTATTCTGTACACTATACAGGACTAAAAAGGTTAACATGACACAGAGGTATGACATTAGGACACATAAAATGGGCCAAAAGACCCTAGCCAGTCGGGGCCACTGCACTGTGCAATGATGACACATCCTATGCAGTGTCTCCTGGTAGATAACTAGGAGGGACCCCAGCGACAATAATTTTTATTAACTACAAATCACCCCTAATGTGGAAATGGGGCATTAATTAACTCTACTGTGAAAGGTGGTTAAGGATGTCATGATAGGGCAATGACAGCTCTAAGAAGTATAAGGAAGAGAGACAGGCAGGCAGGGAGGGGAGGAGGGAAGGAGAATGGAGAACGGAGAGAGAGAGTGGGAGGGAGAGAGAGCAAGAGAGAGAGAGGGATGGAGGGTGAGGATGAGATGGAGGGAGGGTGAGATGGAAGGAGGGTGAGAGGGAGAGAGGGAGACAGAAGAGAGGGAGAGCGAGTGAGGGACAGAGAGGATTCACCTTGTGGTGGAAGGCAGCTCCTGTGAGCACGAGTGAGATGGTGCTGGTCCACTCTGACTCATACTTCCACTTCATTGTGACGTTGTCCCAAAGGTGGAGGCGCGAAGGGAAGCCAACCAGTCGGTCGGGGAACTCACGCCACACCTAGTGACAGACATAAACATGTTCATTCCCAAGGTGTCACTCTACAATGACGTGATTGGCAGCGGAATACTATTTAAAGAACACATACATGCCATTAACATTGTCTAATATGCTATGGCAGACATACTATGTAATTGTAAGATATACTTCCGGTCCCTTTACATTAATCTCATGTCTTCTTACAACTGTTGCCTTTGTATCAAATAGGCTTAAGAGATATAATTAGGGAATAATACATGGTTTGTTGAGGTCACAAGTGTCTTGTCAGTGACACCAGTCATGGGCATGAGTGATGTTATCTGGCTGATCCACAATACACTGATCACATAACTAGACTTCACAGAAACAGTAACAATGGTGCAACTTAAAAACCAATAGTGAATGACCGATCCTTCCTGGGACCTTAGATGTTCTGAGAATCCCATGTTAAGCATATGTTTTTGAATATTGAGTGGGTACTAGCATGGGTAGGCAGCTTATAACAACTCATTAAACAAGTTTTAGTCTTGTAGTTCATATTTAAGGCCACTGTCCTGACACACCACACACAAGACAACACACAAGGCTTAGTTACCAGAACACAACCTTCTCACCTGATAGCCACAAGACAACACACAAGGCTTAGTTACCAGAACACAACCTTCTCACCTGATAGCCACAAGACAACACACAAGGCTTAGTTACCAGAACACAACCTTCTCACCTGATAGCCACAAGACAACACACAAGGCTTAGTTACCAGAACACAACCTTCTCACCTGATAGCCACAAGACAACACACAAGGCTTAGTTACCAGAACACAACCTTCTCACCTGATAGCCACAAGACAACACACAAGGCTTAGTTACCAGAACACAACCTTCCCACCTGATAGCCACAAGACAACACACAAGGCTTAGTTACCATAACACAACCTTCTCACCTGATAGCCACAAGACAACACACAAGGCTTAGTTACCAGAACACAACCTTCTCACCTGATAGCCATAAGACAACACACAAGGCTTAGTTACCAGAACACAACCTTCTCACCTGATAGCCACAAGACAACACACAAGGCTTAGTTACCAGAACACAACCTTCTCACCTGATAGCCAAACTCCAGTTCGTCTGTTGTCAACATGAGGATGTCATCATCCAGAGCTAGAATTGCCTCCGTCTCTATTTCAATATACGGATAGAACCTGTGGGCGGAAACATGATCACCACCATCATGACGAATATATGCAGTCGAACCTCCTTGTACAATCACCTCAGCAATACAGCCACCTCACAATTAAGGTCACCCTAGGACAGTCCCAAATTATTTTCCATAACACTAAATATAGTAATCTAGTACTGCTAATATGTGTCGAATCCTAATGAAATGAGTCGGATGTCCACGAACTTGATTTCGAGAAAACACTATTTTTATGTTGCATAGTAATTGCACACGTTTCCGTTGCATTCTTGGGGATATCCGTCAACGGAAGGCCAACATACTTGGAACTACACGAAAGCCCAGCGTGTCTACTTTCAATACATGGCACAGGAATTCCGTGTTTATGTAAACTTTAGCTACTAGTAGTGAAAAGTCGCTTGCCGCTGGCCTCGTGACTGATACAGATCCCCACATTGGTTTATTTTGCAGGCGCAGGCGCAGTGCACCCTTTATTGGCCTCGTTAACTGTAAACAACTTACGGTGGCGATTAGTTTGTCGTTAGGAGACATTCCTAATTACTCGGATTCTGCTGCAATAATATCTCAGTACACAGCTTGCAAAATATATCATCAACAATAAGAGTGACTTGAGAGTGTATTCCGAAAGCATCGGACAGAGAAAATGGAGGAAAATGGCCAAATTTGGAATGACAACATCGGCGTAGGGATGTTCAATCACTCGCTGTAGTCTTCGACATCGGGGTCTGGTCCTTGTAGATGTACGATTAAGTTGATAAAGTCATGAAACTTAGGTGTTATAACTATCTGTATACTCCATAACAATTATATAAAATGTAATTAATGACCATTGTTTGTCGGTCATTAATTCATTATATGGCATTTATGTGTGCAGGGATTATGTTAATAAAAGTTGTTAACATACACTTATTTTTCTATCCTTATGTACAGCTTTTTGGTTATAATTTTATTTATGTCACATATTTTGTTCATATTTACACCATGTTCGGACACTACAATTAGCCAACACTATGCAAAATTTCAGGGAAATCGATTAAGTATAACTGAGATAATTTTAAGTAAACATGTGTAAACATGAACTTCACCTGTGTTTTTCTCAGCATTTCTACCCGTTATGTCCATTGTGACATTTCTACCCCAGTTATGTCATTGTGACATTTCTACCCCAGTTATGTTCATTGTGACATTTCTACCCCAGTTATGTTCATTGTGACATTTCTACCCCAGTTATGTCCATTGTGACATAACTTTGAGTGAGCTAGGTCCGTGTTTCATGGACCATTGGAAAGCTTAAAGGTAGAGGTATCTCATTTTTTCATTGTCTGATATGCGACTCATTTCGTTAGTATTTGACACATGGTCACCTCGCTATCCAGGTACATTTTTTGGCCACTCACGAGAGTGACCTTAATAGTGAGGTTAAACTGCATGGAATAATAATTAGATTACGTTTTATATGATACAGTGGCATATCCAACATTGTTGGTGCTTCCCAACATATTCAGAATTAATAGCATGGTCTAGAAGTACTAGATAAATAAATGAATTAAAATACTAATGTAGTGCATTTTCGCTATAAGGAACGCATTGGGATCAAACTCTTTCATATATTCATGTGTACATAATTTTAGGATGCGATATGTATGCAAACAGCATGCAGAATGGGAAATAGCTCTGTAGTGACATAATTTCTAGGATTTTCCCATTTGATTCCTGTGCAGATTCAAATTGCTACATGGAATGATTTGATTTTCCACATCCCCATGAAAAAAACACATCCATATCCATTGTTTTGTTGTTGTTAACCGCATCCACATTCAATTTCTGTAGATATGAAATCCCTGCTTAACACAGCCCAGGCCATCATTTCATCTCAAGAGGATGTTCTTTATAGGGTTATGAGAATCCACTGTGCTAGTAATTATTATTTTTAAATTAACAGCATGACACAGAATATATAATAAAATAACAAGAAATAATTAAAATATATAATACAATCTAATAAATGTGACGTGTGATCTCACCTGTTGCTGAGTTTGTTCTGTCGTGTCTGGATCACCTTCAGAGGTTTGCCGATTTTTGGCCAAATAGATGCTGCAAAGAAAACAAGTAGTAAACAGTAGCGTACAAATCCCATACAAACAAGTAGTAAACAGTAGCGTACAAATCCCATACAAACAAGTAGTAAACAGTAGCGTACAAATCCCATACAAACAAGTAGTAAACAGTAGCGTACAAATCCCATACAAACAAGTAGTAAACAGTAGCGTACAAATCCCATACAAACAAGTAGTAAACAGTAGCGTACAAATCACATACAAACAAGTAGTAAACAGTAGCGTACAAATCACATACAAACAAGTAGTAAACAGTAGCGTACAAATCACATACAAACAAGTAGTAAACAGTAGCGTACAAATCACATACAAACAAGTAGTAAACAGTAGCGTACAAATCACATACAAACAAGTAGTAAACAGTAGCGTACAAATCACATACAAACAAGTAGTAAACAGTAGCGTACAAATCACATACAAACAAGTAGTAAACAGTAGCGTACAAATCACATACAAACAAGTAGTAAACAGTAGCGTACAAATCACATACAAACAAGTAGTAAACAGTAGCGTACAAATCACATACAAACGAGTAGTAAACAGTAGCGTACAAATCACATACAAACGAGTAGTAAACAGTAGCGTACAAATCACATACAAACGAGTAGTGAACAGTAGAGTACAAATCCCATAAAAACGAGTAGTGAACAGTAGCGTACAAATCACATACAAACGAGTAGTGAACAGTAGCGTACAAATCACATACAAACGAGTAGTAAACAGTAGCGTACAAATCACATACAAACGAGTAGTAAACAGTAGCGTACAAATCACATACAAACGAGTAGTAAACAGTAGCGTACAAATCACATACAAACGAGTAGTAAACAGTAGCGTACAAATCACATACAAACGAGTAGTAAACAGTAGCGTACAAATCACATACAAACGAGTAGTAAACAGTAGCGTACAAATCACATACAAACGAGTAGTAAACAGTAGCGTACAAATCCCATACAAACGAGTAGTAAACACTAGCGTACAAATCCCATACAAACGAGTAGTAAACAGTAGCGTACAAATCCCATACAAACGAGTAGTAAACAGTAGCGTACAAATCACATACAAACGAGTAGTAAACAGTAGCGTACAAATCACATACAAACGAGTAGTAAACAGTAGCGTACAAATCACATACAAACGAGTAGTAAACAGTAGCGTACAAATCACATACAAACGAGTAGTAAACAGTAGCGTACAAATCACATACAAACGAGTAGTAAACAGTAGCGTACAAATCACATACAAACGAGTAGTAAACAGTAGCGTACAAATCACATACAAACGAGTAGTAAACAGTAGCGTACAAATCACATACAAACGAGTAGTAAACAGTAGCGTACAAATCACATACAAACGAGTAGTAAACAGTAGCGTACAAATCACATACAAACGAGTAGTAAACAGTAGCGTACAAATCACATACAAACGAGTAGTAAACAGTAGCGTACAAATCACATACAAACGAGTAGTAAACAGTAGCGTACAAATCACATACAAACAAGTAGTAAACAGTAGCGTACAAATCACATACAAACAAGTAGTAAACAGTAGCGTACAAATCACATACAAACGAGTAGTAAACAGTAGCGTACAAATCACATACAAACGAGTAGTAAACAGTAGCGTACAAATCCCATAAAAACGAGTAGTAAACAGTAGCGTACAAATCCCATAAAAACGAGTAGTAAACAGTAGCGTACAAATCCCATAAAAACGAGTAGTAAACAGTAGCGTACAAATCACATACAAACGAGTAGTAAACAGTAGCGTACAAATCACATACAAACGAGTAGTAAACAGTAGCGTATAAATCACATACAAACGAGTAGTAAACAGTAGCGTACAAATCACATACAAACGAGTAGCAAACAGTAGCGTACAAATCACATACAAACGAGTAGTAAACAGTAGCGTACAAATCACATACAAACGAGTAGTAAACAGTAGTGTACAAATCACATACAAACGAGTAGTAAACAGTAGCGTACAAATCACATACAAACGAGTAGTAAACAGTAGCGTACAAATCACATACAAACGAGTAGTAAACAGTAGCGTACAAATTACATACAAACGAGTAGTAAACAGTAGCGTACAAATCACATACAAACGAGTAGTAAACAGTAGCGTACAAATCACATACAAACAAGTAGTAAACAGTAGCGTACAAATCCCATACAAACAAGTAGTAAACAGTAGCGTACAAATCCCATACAAACAAGTAGTAAACAGTAGCGTACAAATCCCATACAAACAAGTAGTAAACAGTAGCGTACAAATCCCATACAAACAAGTAGTAAACAGTAGCGTACAAATCCCATACAAACATGTAGTAAACAGTAGCGTACAAATCCCATACAAACAAGTAGTAAACAGTAGCGTACAAATCCCATACAAAAAAGTAGTAAACAGTAGCGTACAAATGACATACAAACAAGTAGTAAACAGTAGCATACAAATCACATACAAACAAGTAGTAAACAGTAGCGTACAAATCACATACAAACAAGTAGTAAACAGTAGCTTACAAATCAAATACAAACAAGTAGTAAACAGTAGCGTACAAATCCCATACAAACAAGTAGTAAACAGTAGCGTACAAATCCCATACAAACAAGTAGTAAACAGTAGCGTACAAATCCCATACAAACAAGTAGTATACAGTAGCGTACAAATCACATACAAACAAGTAGTATACAGTAGCGTACAAATCACATACAAACAAGTAGTAAACAGTAGCGTACAAATAACATACAAACAAGTAGTAAACAGTAGCCTACAAATCACATACAAACAAGTAGTAAACAGTAGCGTACAAATCACATACAAACAAGTAGTAAACAGTAGCGTACAAATCACATACAAACAAGTAGTAAACAGTAGCGTACAAATCACACAGAAACAAGTAGTAAACAGTAGCGTACAAATCCCATACAAACAAGTAGTAAACAGTAGCGTACAAATCCCATACAAACAAGTAGTAAACAGTAGCGTACAAATCCCATACAAACAAGGAGGATGTGAGAGTTTGAAGAGAAAGTTGGTACGTAGTCTGTGGTTAGCTGCTGTTAGTTCCACATCTCTCAGCTAAGTTTGTAATAAATACAAATAACGTAAACATGTAATAAAACAAATTGCACATGTAATCATATCTTCATTCTTATAAGGTATGAAGTAACTTGTGTATGTCTAGAACAGACAAACATTGAGGTGGTAAAGTGTTAAGAAACATTGAGGTGATAAAGTGTTAAGAAACATTGAGGCGGGAAAGTGTTAAGAAACATTGAGGCGGTAAAGTGTTAAGAAACATTGAGGTGGTAAAGTGTTAAGAAACATTGAGGTGGTAAAGTGTTAAGAAACATTAAGGTGTTCAAGTGTCAACAAACATTGAGGTGATCAAGTGTCAACAAACATTGAGGTGGTAAAGCGTTAACAAATATTGAGGAGGAAATGGGTTAACAAACCTTGAGGCGGCGTCTTCGCCTGGTTGTTCCACACCACGAGGACTTTAGCGAGACTGGGAGCTAGCGCCACCTGCTGGATGACACGGAAGAGTGACTCAAGGCGGTCGTAGGTCAGGATGACGGCTGTGAAGCCGTCGGTGCGAGGTGGCATGAGGGGAAGGAAAAGAGGATTCTGTACCGGCATCTGAAACAACCACACTATCTTTAAAGATGCTTCCTCAGCTGGACTACCTTATCGTGTATCTGTTTCTTTCATGTCCAAATATCCAACATGTGAACAGTTTAAATAATATCTGCAATCATTTTAATAAAAAACGTACATTTGATTAAATTGTCAGAAGAATAGATTGTGGTCATTACATCTGGTACCTTGCCAAAGCCAAGACTGTTGTTTATATAAAAGTTAGCCATGTTGTCCAACATCAACTATACATTGTTAGTGCAGTTAAACCAATTTTAACTGGAAAAATTTGCAACAAGTAATTTATAACTATTTTACAAACACAAATGTGTCAAAACCAATAGTACCACGATAGCAAAATGTATTTTTAATAAGTTATATTTCTTTGTAGTTAAGGGCTAATACCAGCTAGATTGTTTACCATATTTGGGGGATTGTTCCATTCTTCATATGTACGGGCGACGTATGGAAAGACACGATCGTTGATGATCTGAAGTGTTGTTAACGTGATCGATCGCATTGATGAGAAGTAGTTGCGCCACAGGAATGCCACCTGGCGACGCATCTCGGCAGCTTGTTCAGGCAATATATGACTGAGAACAGTCATCATTGACGCAAGATTATCTTCTTCGACCAACACAGCGGCACTGTACAACAACGTGGTCAGACACAACAAGATATATAAAAATGGATGACAATGATAGAAATTACTATACATTATAATTATAAAGAACGTAGAGATTGCCATCCATAGCAAAAAACATATATGTGGCAAGCGGACAAGAAATCCATTAGTTTATCAAGTGTCCAACATGTTTCGTATCTATGAGTATCCCACCTGTCTGAGATATTGTCAGTTTTTTCAATATTTTTCAGCATCTATGCACTCAGTAGATAACCTCTTCCATTCGTTTATAGTCCTCTATGGAAATTAACACTTTCTATATATTTCTTGTTTAATGTTACATCGAGTCATCTAGTTTGATATTAAATGAGAAAAATACTTCTATCAATATTTTGTATAACCACTTAATATATTAAAAACTTCTATTTGATCTCCTCTTAATCTTGGTATAAATATTGATAAAAAACCATCAGACACTCCACTTTTTGCTCCAATTCTTTGATGTGAATATTACGCTACAGAATCCCTAGTTTGAGAGACATCTTACCGTTTCCAGTCAAGCACCTCTGAGAAAGGAAGCACGTAACTGTCTGCAACGATGACTGGAATGCATCCTGCCATGAGGGCATCCACGAGGGCAGTCTGGCCAAGACGTGCCCCCCGCACCACCAGACAGAAGAGAGAGTCCTAAAGCAGAAACAATCACAAGATCATTCAAACTGCTGCACATGTGAAGAGACGTCTACATTGGTATTGTCTTACATCATAGTTTGTCAATGTCACAATTTGTGTCTGTGTGTCACACTGTGTTGTGTCATAATGTTATTCCTTTGTATCACTTTTGTGTCATACTGTCCCTTCTTCATGACACTGTTATGTTGTCAAGTCACACTATTATTTCCTGATTCTGCACTGTTATGTCACTTGTTATTTCATGTCACTGTTATTTTCTCATGACAGTCTGTTTAATTTGGAGAGAGAGCATCCTCACGCCTATCTACAAAGACAAGGGAGATCACATGAACTGTTGTAACTACAGAGGAATCAAGCTGCTTAGCCATACCATGAAACTCTGGGAACGTATCATCAATCAAAGGCTCAGAGACATTGTGAACATTTCGGATGGTCAGTTTGGTTTTAGGCCTGGATTAGAACCACGGATGCCATATTTGTCATCAGGACTCTATGCGAGAAGTACCGATAGAGCAATAAGCCTCTAGACATGATGTTCGTCGATCTTGAAAAGGCGTACGACACCATACCTCGCGAAGTACTATGGAGATGCATGAAGAAGTGGAACATCCTGGAAGCTTATATAAGAATAGTGCAGGACATGTACCAAGGCGCTACCACGTGTGTAAAATCAAAGCGAGGGACCAGCAAAAAATTCAAAGTCGGCATTGGGCTCCACCAAGGTTCAGCGCTTAGCCCATTCCTATTCACCATGCTGGTTGTCACGGTATCTCAGGAAGTGTGGTCTAAGCCACCACGGGAGCTACTCTATGCGGACGACCTGGTAACCAACGACACAACAGTGGTGGGTGCCCAAGATAGACTCCAACGGTGGAACAATGTTTTGATGGACAATGGGCTGAAGAATAACGAGGCCAAAATAGAATATCTGATAAAAAGGGAGACCGCCAAACATATACAACTGAACGGAGAAGCCCTGAGGAATGTAGACCATTTCAAGTACCTGGGATCAGTAACAGATAAAGATGGAACAATCGACAGAGACGTGGACCTATGCGTGCAAGCCGCGTGGTCAAGCTGGCGGAAGCTGACCAGGGTCCTGTACAATAAGAAGATGCCCCTAAGACTCAAATTGAAGGTGTACGAGGTCATCATCAGACCCGCCCTAACGTATGGGAGTTAATGTTGGGCAATGGAGACCAACAACAAGAGGAAAGTTGTCACCACAGAGATGAGGATGCTTCACGGGATCCTCGGAGTTTCAAGGTTGGATCACATCCGAAATGATAAAATAAGACAGGTACTGAACCCCCCGCCAATCGACGAGGTCATGCAAAGTGGCCATCTACGATGGTTTGGCCATGTGCAACGACGAGATGAGAACGACGTCATCTGCAGTATGATGAGCTTAGCGCTACCAGGTGTCAAAAGAAGATGTGGCAACAAGAAATCAAAGAGGACATGAGGGACGTAGGTGTCACAGTGGATATGGCCCTAGATCGCATCGAGTGGAGGACTAGGCCGACCTTGTTGATAGGGATAAGGCCGTCAAGGTGAGCAAGTCTGTTTAATTTGTCATGTCATTACCTGATGCCACACAGCTATTTCCTGATGACACTGTTATTTATTTGTGTGAAACTGTTATTTCTTGGTAGCAGATCTCATTATTATTTCTTTGCATCACACAGACTCACACCGCAATCTCTTTATATCACACTAGGGCTTAAATTTGTTTTAAATATCTACTTGCCCAAAGACAAGTAGAATAAAGAATTCACTTGTCCATATAATAAATAACTTGTGTCCTGAACAACTGGGGGAATTTCAAGCCATGTACACTGTTATTTAATTATATCACTTATTTTGTGATGCCAGACTGATATTTCATTGACTCACAGTGTTATTTCTTCATATCACTTTATTATTTGTTCATGTTACTTTGTTATTTCTTGTCATTGTTATCTGTTCATATCACACTGTTATGATCATGTCACACTGTTTTTGCATTAACCACATACCTAGTAGGCACTACACTAGCTACACTGGTAAATGAAATAAGCACAGTCACACACTTACAGCAGTTGCACAGTTAATGTGACTATCCAGCTTATGACAGAACTGTTCCATCTGACAGTTACCCATCTCAAGCAACAAAGCATCTATGAACAGTACCTGTAGTGTTTGTGGATAGAAATATGGAGTCTTGCCCTTGCACCGAACCGATATGTTTTTACTTGTCTCAACATTGATACATTCTTCGAGTAGGAGAAACCGACTGTCTTTTGCAGCAATGTTTGACAATTCTTGTCGGTACTCGATGTGGAGTCCTATCTGTGCTGATACCAGACGCCAGCGGAGGTTTTCGCTGCAGAACCAAAACAATCATTCAGCCCCACTGTGCACTATTTTCACAACACAATCAAAACACATATTTACAAACACATTTACAAACGGGATGTACAGCTGTTATATTGAAATTTGTATGCAACATAATATAGAACAATAAGCTACAACTGTTCCTATAATTTGTATTTAACAAACTAGAATACAAAAGATATTACAGATACACAAATAAATAAATACTTAGATAGTATCTCGGTAAGAGAGAGAATGGTAGAAATTCGGAAAATGAGCGATGCATCTGAAACACAACAACCCAGTTCTTTATCACATTCTCAAAGGTTGACAAACTTAGTAAATTAGTAATGTGTTTGTCCGATTACTTAATATATTTCTGCATTCACAAGTAGTCCTTACTAGTCCTTCATTTCCAGGGGGCCAAGTTCAGCGGTCTGCGGGTTAAAGACGGGGATTGCCACGTCGTATGTCTGTCTGTATGTCCACGTAGAGAATCCTCCCCCAGCAAGCATAGCCTTGTCTCGGGCGACGTCCAGCGTTGTGTTGTAGTCAGGCATACTGCCGGGCAACATGTTGAATAACAGATGGTTCATGCCTTCATTCCAACTGAAACAGGAAAACGTAGTTGCTCATGCATGTGTGTATAAATTAAAGATATTTTAGAAAGTACTGAGCTCATTTTCACAAGTTATGTAATCATTACAATACGCTGTGCAAGCACTGCACGTCATATTTTCATGATCACATCATCTGAACTCTTCAATAGAAGCAACAACTTTGTATAAATTAATAAAAAATCAACCCAATACAGACCTTCCTTTATATTTATAGTGCTCAGTAACTTTCAGACCAGTCACAGGCAGCGACCATGTATAATTTTACAGGTAGGGCAAGTATTTCACCAACAACAAGGTTTGAGAACGTAAAGGGAATAAAAACAAGGCATTAGCTAAAATCCGTTTTCTATGTGTACACAAAGTTTAACGTTGTATGTAACATTCGAGAACATTAAAAAAATACAGAGAAATACATTTGTAGCATACATAAATTAAACCCGCCTGTGTAGCGATTCTTGCGGAAAACTGAAATTTAATGAGCTAGGCAATCATGACGTCATAAACAACACATACTCGCACCAGGCCGACCCTTTCCATGCATTCAGAGCGTATTTACAAGGATAGCTTTTGGGTCGAAACAAGCATCAGAATGAGTTATTGTGCGATATTCCAATGTAATACAAACATTAGTCATCATAGAGGAAAAAGCAGTTATCTTACGGTTCCACATGAATCAAATTTTATTCAAAACAATGAATGCGAATGGGCCGGCAAAGTTTCACGAAGCTTCGGCTCGTTTTCAGAATAATTATATCGATTGCAACCCACCGGAGATAATCTACACCAATAAACGTACATAGCAAACAGATATTGTATCCAGCTACAGAAAGTAATGTTGTTTAATCTCATAATATCACTAGAATATCGATATATGAAGGAGGAGTAGTACAATTTATCATAACAACTTAAATCAGTCAGTTCTCGGTAGCTCAGTCGATAGACGTGTTGGTTTTGTGTAATTTGGTTTAAAATCAGGCGACGCCGGTTCAAGCCTGACACCGAACCATTCATTTTCTTGACACTTATTTTGTTTATGTTTTCACAAAGTAATATAAACCAAATCATTTTTATACTATGATGCATGTAAATATTTTAAAACTTTTGTAGTAATTATTTATTCGCCACAAAAATGAAAATATGGTCATTATATATAATGATGTTTCTAAATTTTATTTATCCAGACAAATATAATGTAATGAATATATAATTTATTATACACATATATATATATACATATATATTGTACAGTAATAAATTGTAATTACATATGTGAAAACAAATTGTGATTTGTCTGGATAAATAAATTTTTTACTACAATTTTTATTTTAACATTTACAAACAGTGCATCATAGTATAATAATTATTTGGTTTATATTACTTTGTGAAAACATAAACAAAAACGTGTCAAGAAAATGAATGGTTTGGTGTCAGTCTTAAACCAGCGCCGCCCGATTGTAAAATAAATTACTTGAAACCAACGTGTCTACCAACTGAGCTACTGAGAACAGCGGAAATTCACTGACTGATTTAAGTTGTTATGATAAGTTGTACAACTCCTCCTTCATATATATTGATATTCTAGTGATATTATGAGATAAAACAACATTATTTTCTGTAGCTGGATATAATATATATTTGCTATGTATGTTTATTGGTGTAGATTATCTCCGGTGAGTTGCAATTGATTAAATTATTCCGAAAACGAGCCAGAGCTCTGCGAAACCTCGCCAGCTTGTAGGCTCATTCACATTCATTGTTTTGAATAAAATTGGATTCATGTGGAACCGTAAGATAAGTGCTTGTTTCTCTATGATGACTAGTGTTTGTATTACATCGGAATATCATATAATAACTCATTCTGATGCTCATTTCGACCCAAAAGCTATCCTTGTGAACATGCTCTGAATGCATGCAAGGGGTCGGCCTGATGCGAGTATATGTCGTCTGTGAAGTCACATCTCGGCATTCCGAAAAGTGTGCAAAAAATATGCATATTCGAAAAAGTCCGGATGGACAGCATAAAATGTGGAATTTCTAATTCATTGAATTTTTTTTATTTTTTTGGCTTGGTTAACATGGAAATATATAGCAGGATGTAATATAATATGAATTCAAGCAATAGGTGTTTTTATTCTCTTTAAACATAAACAATCAGTATGTTCTTCAAGTTTAATATATATCGTGTATAATATATTATGGACAATTTTAAGTTAATGTTCTTAATCTTATATAGGGCATCATCCTGTCCTTGGAACTGACTTATACTTTAGAACCAGCAGACCTTTTCATTCATACACCAATTTAACTTCTTTGGAAAGTATTAAGCAATGCTGTAATTACTGCATGAAGACTATTCATAGACACAAAATTAAATTTCCAAATATCCCCCATTGTCTGCATAGCCAGCCTAAGCCAGGTACTCATTTATATAGCAATGTGTAGTAAAAAAATTACCCCAGCTTTGAAAGAGCAATCAAAGGAATAAACCCTTAATTGGGTGTAGTACAGTACAAGTAGTTTCTGACCCTTGAAAAAAGTACATTGTCAAAATGTGTACTCACTTTGGCAACGCGGCAAGAATCCTTGATGTTTCTTCAAGTCGGATGTTATTCTGGTTGAGAAAGTCAACAGGTGGAAGAAAGAGGCAAGCCTTGTCGGGATCGGTTGTGTAGTAGATGCTATCCACCACGGTCTGTCTGATCTCACTAAACTCCTGCGACATTGGTAATGTTATCAAGATGCCTCGCTCGTCCACAAACCTCATCGTTGGATAGACGTAAACAGATATTTGACTATCATCATTATATCCGCAATGGTATACATCAAAACATGTATGGTAAAGACAGCTCTGGTTGGCCGGTTTTGGTCTGTGACTTTCTTTTCCAAGTTTGACTTCTTTGATGCTTTCGGTGTTGTATGAACTACTCAAGTTGTGGTCGTTGTGGTCGTTCAAGTTGGGTGGCCAGAACTGAAGGGCGGCTGTGACAAACAAACCTACAAGGAGGACGAGTAATAAGATGGCATAGCACTGAGGATGTTTCAGCACAAAGTGTGCTCGTTTCTTATAAACTTTCCCACTGCTAGGCAACATGTTGAGGCTTCTGATTGCTGCTCTTAGATGGATGCGATGGATCTTGCTGCTACCGAATCAATCCTACCGGAGCATGTCGGATGACAGGACCTGAATGAAAAGTACAGAAAAATTAATCACATATTTTAAATTAATAAATATGTGTACATAGATATCATTTGAGTTGTTAAATGTAGAAGCTTATTTTGGATGCAGAACACACATCCCCTACTAGGACATTTGTGTATGCCTAGAATAAACACTAGTTATAACTCATAAGGTGCGAGGTTCGGATGTGTTTCGGTCCGGGCACAGTGTGAGTGTCAGTGACTAGGGCCGGAAAGATATACCGGTGCACCGGTATATATCGCGATACACACCGCACGGTACAGTACACGATACACAATATCCGTATCACAATACGCTGCGATTCATGATAGTGCAGCCGTTGTCCGTGGACAAGTGATTTTTGGTTCGGACAAGTAAAATAAAAATGATAATGGACCGGAAAATACTTGCAAACATAATTTAGCAATTTAAAAATTTGCAGATTAAATCAAATTGTGTCTTTGATCACAAGTCGCTCACATGTACATGCAACAAAACAGCAGGAACATTGTGTTGTTGTCATAAAAATAAGACAGACTTTTTATGGTTTTTTTTCGAAGCTTTGATTCCCCTTGCAACCACTCGGATAAGTTAAAATGTTGGCGGACAACTAGATTTCAAAACTTACTTGTCCAGCGGACAAGTAAATATTCTGGCTTATTTCTATCGCTGTAGTGGTAGGCAAAACAGTATACCCGATGCTAGCCAAGCGTATTCTGTCAACACCATGAACATCTGTTCCAAGTGAGCGTGTGTTCAGCACATCTGGGGACATCATGACAGCTGATGTGCCACGCTTGATGTACACAATGTGGACATGTTGCTTTTCATTAAAGCAAATAGCAAGCTGGAGTGATATGCAAGACTGCGAGTGCAACAGGGTGCTGCCGAGTTTGAACCAATGTACTTGTACTACTGATTTGTTTCAATCGTTCACAATAAATAAACAAGTGTTTTACTGTTGTTGTACCAATCTAGTCAATGTAGTCTGTATCGTGATATGTATCGTATCGTGAAGTAGTGTATCGTATCGTGAAGTAGTGTATCGTTCCGGCCCTATCAGTATCACCAGTATCAGTGGCACTTGTGTAGAATCCGGACCCACCTCGATTTCGCCGTTACATCTTGACTTTTGTCTAACTTTGATATCTCAGTTCGATAGTTCCATTATTCAACGTTATCCCAGACGTATTTACGTTTAAGAATATTGCGTCTTAGGCTTAGTGCACTTTTTAGGCGTAAATAGCGCCCCGTTTGCATCAACATACGCCGATATATCGCTCATTTTACGAGCGCGTTGCGGTAACGCACGACCGCAGCGGTGCAGCCTAGCGCACACCGGGTCGCTATTTGGGCTTCAAAAATGTGCTAAGATATAATATTTTCGTAACATAAATATGCCTGGGATGATGTTGAATGATGGAACTAACGCTCTGAGGTATCAAAGTTAGGCAAAACTCAAGTTATAAAGGCGAAATCGAGGTGGGTCCGGATTCTACACACAAGTGCCGTATCAGTGACACTGCCACTGACACTGTCAGTGTCAGTGACTGACGGTCTCGAGACTCAATTGAACACGAAGTCAGTGTAAGTCCATAACATGTACCAATATATGCATTTTAATGAATTAATTTTTGTTACGATACACGATCACTGTTGACTTACAAACAGTTATTACTACCACTAAAATGCCCCAAATGCACAACTGTCACAAGCAAAATGTCACTCTTCTAAAGGAAGTCCATGTTTATAACATCCCGCAGTATTTTTCCAAATAACTTAAATAAAATGCAAATAAGCGACCTGGCGTGGTAATCGGCTCAAACGAATAATGAATAGTTGGAAAGTGTTGAAAAAAATAATATTAATCATATGTATTTTAACACTGCTATGTAAATAACGTAAATAAATAAACATATCACACATTACAATTCTAAATATAGTGTAATTTCGGGGACCGCTTATTATTTTCATTAATCATAATTTCACGCAGATTATATTATTGTGTTATTTTATTTATGCACACTAATTGAAAACAAATATGTATGACACGCATGACTGCGATGGTTCAATTTCTAAAATGTTAGTTGTGTTTGTGCTTATAGATATCAGTTTATTGCTGGTGGTTGCACGAAATGCTCTTCGTGTGCAGCACCGAATAGTTCATAACGGAGCGTCTTGATTGCGCCGGTGACAAGCGCTGGTTGGCCGGCTTGAAAACATGACATCGGAGAGTGGATTGTTTGGGGCGTGCATGTGATTGGAAATATGCAACTACAAGCCTACGAAATATATTGCTGTTTTGAAGGGAAGGAATAGCAGACAGCATGCCGGGCATTGTCATGTTTGGCCGGCGTTGGAGCGTTGGCTCGGATGATATGGTGGTGGCTGCTGTTTTCCTGGCGATTCTCCATCTTGTATGGTAAGTAGCTTTCCTCCTAGCAGACGATATTTACCCAACTTTTGTTATGTTCTAGTTCTAGTTCTAGTTGTTTCCAGCACTCGGCAACGTTCTATTAACTGACTAGTCTGTATATATTGTGGTTACAGTGATCTTATGAGGTCTCATTCAACTAGTCAGCCTTTTTCAGAACATTATCGCCAAGCCGACCTTTCTATGCTGGCACTGAGGGTGGTCACTGCCAGGGTGCTTGTCGTCCTCAGTGGTTCTTTTACGTCCCAAATTGAGACGAGACCGACATTAACGTGATCTCCGAGTCACGAGGGATACACAGTCCCCAATGTTGAGAGCCAGGTTTTTACACCAAATATACCATACCTGCCCGGTCCGGGTTTCGAACTCGGGGCGCCGGCATGTCAGGCGGATGTGCTAACCACTACACTATCGCGCGCCCCCTTGTCTGTTGTCTTGTTTTGGCATCATTAATAATTAGACCTGTCGGCAGGGTTAATATATTCGACCGAGTGTATGCTAAAGGTACATATAAATTCGAAATGTGCCCCGTCTAAAAACGATAATATATACTAATACATTATACAGTCTATAAGTTATAACTATGTCTATAACTAAGTATAACTTAACTTCTTAACTTTAACAGTTAAGTCTTAAAACATGCATGATTGGATGAGCGGGTACCCATTTGCGATATCCAGAGGCTGAGCGGAAACACCCACAAAAAGCAACATTGGGGTCATCGCATTTTATTATCAGATATATATTACTGAAAGTCATTAGCCTAGGACCTTTGAATGTTCAAATCTACAATACATAGACATAGTTCAGATAACTTATATTATAAGTGCAATTTGAGAAGCACTGCCACTGGTCATGCAACTAATGCAATAATAATTTAGATTATTAATGTTGAATCTTTACTAAACTTGAATACTTGTCTTTATAAAGGGCTAGCTTGAATAATTAAGTGAAAGTGTAAATACAGTCGCGCCTCGTTATAACACGGTAGTCGGGGTTCACGAAATGAATCCGCGTTATAAACGAGGCGCGTTATAAACGTGGCGCGTTCCCATATCTGCCGTCAGGGGCGCTACGACGATGACCGACACCGCTGCTGCACGAAGAACGCCATCAAAGCCAACCAAAGTGTGCATGTCGCGCAGTCTATAGGCAGTTTATGAAGCTTATTAAACTGCCAGCCAATGTCAGTGTGTATCCTGTTTAAATGTCGGACACTGTTGAACTGAATAAAATTAATGAATTGTGTACCGTTTTTAAATAAACAACGTACCAACAAGCCACGGTCAACTGAACGATAATATGGTACCGCTGACATAAGATCTAAAATAATGACCTGGCACTCAGCAGCCGAATATGCAAATGGTTTGAGAAACGCTATGTTAGAGTTGATTAAGGATTTAAAGCTATAAGTATGCTCACAATTGGCTTAACTTCGTCTTTCAATCAATATCAAAATACCAATTTAGAAAGCACATTTATCGTGCCGAACAATATTACGATTCACCAATTCATATGCGGTTGACGAATTAATATTTTGGCGCACCAGTACAGACGGTAGCTTTGCGTTCATCGCAGCGAAAAGCTAATATTTGTTACGCAATGTTAGCTTACTGATCTTGCCTACTAAGCTGTATTAAAACGTATTTAACCCATTTTTAAGCAAGGCGTATTTGTGAATTTCAATTGCACTTTACAAGCCGCCTGGCACCGAAACCAGGCGAACTGACAATCCGCGGAAGCCATGAGCATGATTAGCAGATTGGAAACGATTCGTTTGATGTCGGCGCAAAACAAACAATACCTTGCTCCACATTTACTGTTCCTAAAGTTAAAACTGACCATAATTATAGTTGTCTGATAGCATTGACAGTGCACAATAAACAACGGCAACGTAGTGACGCGCCTCACACTTGATTCGTTGCAGTTGTACGTCAAAGTTAAATTTATTGTCCGCCAACTAGTCTTTCAATATACACAAGCCATGGACAAAGACGGGGATAACTTCACACAAAACAATTGACAGTTATTACCGTGTTAATATAGTTTGTCATAGCGCCCATTTTCCCCATGGCAGCAGAAATTCGGGGTCCACGACCGACCGCGTTATAACGGGGCGCGTTATAATGAGGCACGACTGTAATTAGTGGTTACACATGGCCAACCTATACAATGTGTACATGTACATCTTCTTCTGCCGGTAAGCCACTACACCCCTACCGTCATTACTAACGATTTCGTGGATGGTGTGGTGTTTGTTGCGTGAGCCAGGTGTGCAAGTGTGCAGTGCTGGTTGTGACTGTTTAGAAAATCATGTGCAAGTTAAAAACGAAGAGAGGTCACTCTTAGTTAGACTTTGTTTGTGGCAGTGTCGACAAGGCACTGCTTAAAAGCATCTAGAGAGGGAGATTGAACTGATTGGGCGGTTAGTAGTGCTGGTCCAATACTCAATATATCGAAGTATCGCGATACTTGTGAAAGTTCGATACTGATATTTTGTGGTATCGCGATATTTATATCGGGTATCGAACTGCCAGTAGTGCTGGTTCGATACCTTTGATATATCAAGTCCATTCGATATCTACGAAGTCGAAGTTACAGATATAATACAGGACCTATGCCAACGCCACTATGGTACGGGCATCACTTGCCGTGGAAACTCCTGACAGTAACATTATGGATGTCTACTGGCTGATTGACATTGAATGACATCAGTATATTTGGGGTAATCACCAAATTGGCACCATTGATTGGTTATATGACGTAGAAAAAACACCATGCAAATTTAAAACACTAGTCATTGAATTTTGACAATTTTTGAAGGATAACTCTGCAAATTTGACGCAATTTTGGCAGCCATAAACTTAATGTTACTTTCAACGACAGTACCTAATTCAAAAATAAATTTATATTGCGATGTTGACCAAGTTCATCAGTTTAGTTTACTTGTTGGTAAGTTTAAGAAAATTATAAGGTTGACATAATATATTTCACAAACATGCATAATTCTGCTCCGTGGTGCAACATGTTGCATTTTAATAGATTCGCATGGCTTATTACAACAATTATACATAACAAGATTATTATCCAAGACACATATACAATTGGTGCCTTTGTTTTCTGGAATGAATGGTGTATAAAATAAAATCAACTTGCTCATGGAGAAAATTTCTCATGAATAGTAAAGTCACAAGTCAACTCATAATTGTGATTTGAATTTGTTGGAAAGTGTTTTGCCATTTGCCGACCCACATTGTTACCAAACGTCCAATTGGCCAATGTAACTAGATAGTTTATTTTAATCTGCTTTCTAATGATATAACATTTAAAAGTGCAATAAAGAACTTTACGTCCATTTTAAATAAAGACCTGTCATTTTCTGATGCTGACAAAAAAAAATGTATGGTCGGGAACTGGCTGTATCTCCTCTGCACAAGCTTACGTCTAAATGGGTTAAAAGCATGCATTAGTATTTGTAAATCTAATTTTGAAAAGTTAATATTATAAGTAATTATTCAAATGCAATAAAATAGCCTTGATTACCCAGGCTTCGTTTGGTGGCATTATCTTTTTCTGTTTGGTGGCGCCAAATTTTTATTTGTCAATTGCAATCATAATACATATATTTTCCCTTTTGAATTAAAAACATACAATCAGTTTATTTGTAGAAACGTGTTAAATATGTGTATGTATATTGTAAGTTGTCTTTTTAATGTAATAAATTATTTGTTGTGATGATTGGAACAGCTGGGCTTATCTAATGTGTATAATAACATCCCAATCTGTATTTTATAATATTTTCCTAACAGTCACGTAAACTACTATTTGTAAACAGTGTGAGGGTGTTGTACAAGTATTAATTTAATTTCAATATTTTAAAACTAAGTATTTTATTACAATTGCAATTGTCATAACAACATTTACTATAGTAATTAATTAGAATTAAACAATTACAAATATAATTTGTTTATTGAAGTAAGTGATAACTGCATAATAATCATTATTGCATGAATAATGATCAGTCAGTATGTCGATGGTCAAGTCAGAAAATGAATAGATGTGCCGTACCGTTCCCCATAGATGCTCGGTGCTTGGTAGCAAAGGCTTGGGTGCACATCTATTATTATCTCAAAACTGGCATCAGGCAGCACATATCAACAACGCTTATATTCAGAACATCTACCTAATATCTACACATGAGTGTGGCATGACAAGAACGCAACCCTTGCAGCTAGACACACACGCATTATGAATGACCTAACAAGTTTCTACAAGGTGGCAGCCATCTATGACATTAACAAGCATTCATTCATGAAACATCTATATTTTCAAGCATGTTTTCCTAATGGAAAAAGGGTGTGTGCTTCGATTGGATAATATGCTTCTATCGGAAATTATACCCTATATGAATTAGACTTACAACGTAAGTATCGAGTATCGAACATAATTCTGGCATTGATCGCTATCAAAGAAATCCGGTATCGAACAAACGGTTAGGTTGTTCCAGGGTACTACTGTGACTATAAAAAAGTAATGTTGAAAAGCCTGTGTTTGGGAACATTGAACCATTAATTGGAATGGAAGCCCTCTGCGCTCCTCAGCTAAGACATACATTTAGTTGTATTACATCTGGTACTTTACTGACAGCTCAACGTTGTGTCTCTTCTTCTACGTACTATTCATTAGCAGGGTCCATTTTTGGACACTAATGCCAATGAGAGTTTAAAGAATTAGATCCAAACATTTGTTCTCCTGTAAATTATTAATAGTCATATGCGCTACTAAACTGCAAGAACAACAAAACTTGCTACAGGAGCTAGCTGATGAAAGTGAAAAACAAGGTCTAAGGATGAACATCTCGAAGACAAAAGTGATGCTAGAAAATTACACACCAATATATATCAAAACAACGCAGATAGAGAACGTTGAAAGCTACATCTATCTGGGAGAGCGATACAGTATCAGAGACATAAACCAAGACAAGGAGATTCAAAGAAGGATGACCGCCAGCTGGACAGCTTTCTCCAAACACCGGGACATCTTCAAGGGTAACTTTGGAACCTGCTTGAAGAGACAAGTCTTCAATTCATGCGTACTTCCAGCGATGACATACGGTGCGGAAACATGGGCACTCACCATCCAGGCAAAGAACAAGCTAGCAGCCGCACAAACAAAGATGAAAAGAAGTATGTTAAACATGACATATCGGGAGAGAAAAACAAACATCTGGGTAAGACAGAAGACAAAGGTCATAGATGTGATAAAACAAATCAGAAGACAGAAGTGGACCTGGGCAGGGCACATTAGCAGACTACAAGATAACCGTTGGACATCGCTTATCACAACCTGGAGACCTTACGAAGGGAAACGATCTAGAGGAAGACTAGCGAGACGATGGAGAGACAAACTAGACGAGTATTGGAAGGGCACCATCTGGCAGAGGATAGCGCAAGACAGGCGGATTTGGAAATGACATGCTGAGGCCTTCACCCAACCACAGGACACTATGGCTGCACAATGATGATGATGAAATTATTAAATATTTTCTGTGTAAAAACACATTTCATCACCTTTTCCAAAACATATATATGTGCTAGTCTGATATAAGCCTAAATAGTTCAAGCATCATCTTTCCCTTGTCTTATAAAATAACATTCTCTTTGATGCACAGGTAATGTGACAGCTGGGTCTAGAAGATAACAACTTTAGCAATTTATTACCTTTTCCAGTTCAGTACACATGTTCCTGCTCTATGCTCTGTCTGGCCCAACCGTCACCGTCTGATATCTATTCAATCAACGAGGTACTTTTTTATACAACAGTAGACGTCACACTTGTTACTTCTAACTATAAATATGTTCTGTGGACCTGGCTTACCATAGTGTTTTGAGTGTAGGTGTGATCTAACAGCAGGTGTGTGAAGCGATCCGAAATAATGTTGAAATTAAAACAGCATAAACCAAGGAGACATGCCTGTGTATGTTTGATGGAGCATTCTGGTGAAAAAAGTCCCATTCGTCACCAGTTCAAAGTGTTTCAGACTATATTTGCATATAGATTTGTTTCTTGTGTCTACTCAAGTTTCAATTCTGTGCAAACATTTCGCTATGCTTTCAAATGACACAGAACAGTTACAGATTGGTGCACCACATTCTCCACATACAGGTGGATGGAGACAGACCACTATTTTACCTGGTAGTAGTGATACATTCATGCTTATTGACTGGTTTTAAAGGTGCAATCTGTTTCAAGAACTTTGAACAGGGAATAGGACATGTTTTGAAGGATAAAATTGTTCACACTGTTCTTGCTACTGTTTTACAACAGATATGTGTGTGTGCGTGCGTGCGTATGTGAGTGAGTGCGTGCATGTGTGCTTGCATGTATTAGTGCCTAGACATGTGTCACATGTCTCTGATGATAGACTAAGAAATAGTTCACGTTGGACTAAATCAAATGAGGAACTATTTTTAAGGGGCAATATGGCAGCTAGATAGGACTTTTTTAAATGCAAAATTAATGTAATGTTTTGAGCCCACGTTTAAGAGTAGGTCTTATTGAACAGACCCCCGTTTCCATGGCAACAATCAAAGATAGATGGCTGTTGGATAAGGAAGATATAGCATAATTTGGAAACTTTGTAGCTCCTCCAATAATGCAGTAATCAATGTAATTCTTTCTATTTCTTATTTACATCTTACTCTATGCAGTGTCAGAGATATTTTATGTATTAAAAAAAATAATATTAAAAAATATACATTTAAATTTTGTTGGTAAAATATCCATATTTGTCATTACAACCATCAAGTTCATCCCATAACTATAAAATAAAATAAATCTCTTCAACATTGCATAGAGAAGGAACACATCAGTCAAAATGTCAACAGTGCAGAGTAATTATTTCTAGAGATACAATGTTTCCAAATTGGAAAAACACTGGTTTTTGCAAACGGGTGTAAATGGTTGTCAAAGATTGGGTAATGGGGTTTATTGTATGACAGAAGTGCACTTTATCCATGAATATAAGTTACTTAGAGGTATGTAAATATTATAAAAGTGATCTTTATTAATAGTAAACATAAAATGCTCTCAGAATACAGCAGAAACACATTTTGAGGTGTTTTTTTTAAAGCATTTTAGCTGCAATGTCTCCTTAAACCGAGGCTGTCTGTTCCTCATGTTGAAAATAATAATGTTCTTGAAACTAGAATAAATACGTTGAAGGTATTCTGCCCACCAAATTGCAATTAGCCCAACATTTTTTTTCACAATTTGAATGTTATACCTGCAATTTTTTTTAATTGTGAACAGAACATTCAAATAGTAGAATCATTATAATAATTTATTGTAATTAAATTGTGGAGGCATGCACCCTAACCCAGAAGTACCTTTGAAATTGGCTGGTTCCCACGCATTTGAACACAGAGTGGACCAAGTAGACCTACAGTCTCTTTTAAATAAATAAAAAGATATGTGTTTGTAATTAAGGCAGCCATGTGTACAGTTTATCAAAATGTCTAAATTTGACTCAATGAAAGATCACCTCTGGTTCAGTCATAGTATATTTTGTATTATATTATGTGTATATACTGGCATGTAGGCCCTAATGTTTTAGATTTGTTTAATGTGTAGTTGTAGTGGTCTACTTATGTTTAAAATTCAACCCAGTCATTTAAATACTAAAAGTGACTGTAATGCATTGTGGACAAATTCACGCAAACGTGCCATTGGAGTTTGTAAAACATATATATTGTGTGGTTCAAACTCAGCAAGGCCAGTTCCAAAGCAATCCTGGCCAGATCTTTTTTGCTGTTTTCAGACACTGGAATTTTGTCACAGTGATGATTTCTGGTGATAAATGAGTGTTTCTTGTTCAGTGTTAATTGAGTGATTGCGAGAGGAGATGTAATTTCATTAGGTCACCCCTGACTTCCCACTGATGATTTACTAACCTTATTAATCTGAGGTGTATCCACTCTGGCTATGGACAGATGGCTAATTACATGGTCAGTCTGTGGTCAGTGCCTACAGGCAGATGTTATGTAATGTGGCAGTTGCAAATGTGAGCACTTCCTTCTGTCTGGAAGATGACATCAAAGTGGTAGATGCAACTCAGTTTTTAATATCTGTTATAATGTTCTGCTATGAAATATTTACATCAACATCTAGGGAATAGATTTAAGGAACTGGCATTGATATTTGTTTAGGAATTCAGCCTAAACGTAAAACTTTTTTGCACACAAAACATATGTGTGGAAAAAATCAGTACTGACAAAGGGATGGTTTTGGGCATTTCCCATGTGATGTGTCTTTCAATAAAATATGTTGTCGTTTGTATGATTTTGATAGAGCAGTAAAAGTCAACAACTCCAACACAGAAACATTATCATATTACCAGATGAAGGTTCACATTTTGAAAATCACTTCAATAGTATTGATTCTTTCCCAATAATAAGCTATTTTGTTTGTTTGATGATTTTAACAAAAGTAGCACAATCTCGAATGTTGTAGTGGATACTAGATCGGTTTGCTCTTTTGTTTCCACAATACATTGATCAGTTTATTGTCTCCATTTTCTTTGGAAATAATCTCTGCTTGAACTAGTACATCCAAAGTCCTACATGCATTGTTTTCTGATCCATGTAAGATTGAATATAAACAAATGTATGTATGGCACATGTATATTAGAGACTTAGACTGCTGTTGTGCTTATGGTTAACACTTCTGATTAGTTGTTTGTCATGGTAATGCAACACAGCATATTTGCAAAATAGCCAAGTTAAATGGGGAGTCAAATGGCTACATACACTGATTCTCAAACAGTGCAAATAATTGGAGAAATTGCCATGAATGTCACCAATTACCTGGTAATTGTTGTGGTGTGATAAAATTTAATCCAGCAAAATTGTGCTGGATTATGGTGGCCTTGTGTATATTGTACCGAATCGCATTATATTTTCATGGTGTGCACCTCAATGGGAGGAAACGGAAATGAATGACAAAAGTAGTCTAATGAACAATCATTTGTATGATATATTTATTTTTAATTGACTAATTGCAGTAAATATTATACTTCCGTGAGTGGCTTTCACGCGGGCGGCTTTTTAAGCCTTAGTGAGAGTCTCCCGACATAGACTAACTATTGTTAAATTTGTGTTTCATATTGTGCCTTTGTTTATTATCGAATAAATATGTTCCAATTCCAATCCAACTTACTATGCAGCAGTCAAGGGGTGTGCAATGAATTGGTCACTGTCAGGCATTGAGACCAGTCTAGTGTCTACTGATGGATACATTCGTTCTTGTTCCCCATGGCCTACATCATCACCCAGACTAATGGTCTGCATTAATATTCAGTATCTTCTTGACCAAGCAGGCGAAATACTGCATGTCAGATCAGTTGTGAATAACAAATGTGCTACTGCATATGCAGTGTTCGTGTTAGGGTTTTTAAAAAAAATGGGGTCCTGGGACCCCATGGGCCTGAAAAAATGGGGTCCCAAAACAAAAATGGGGTCCAAAAAACTATTAAACGGACTAAATTAATGCTTCTTAACTGCTGGCGATGCCATGATGTCAAAAATGTTGACCGGACGCCACGCTAAAGTTGTTCTACCTAGTTTCCGAATTAGCCATTAGGCGGTATTGATGTGCATTAATGGGAACTACTATTCAGTGTTCCATTTTTCAGTTTGGTCGCTAGGTGGCGGCATCATTTCGATGTGAAACGAAAGTGCGGTTGTCGACACACAATTTGAATATCTGTCGTATTTCTTTGTAAATGACCTGTGTGACGTGGGACTAGAAATAACTTTGAAGAACCATAGAATCGCATCAAAGGGACGCAGCAAAACGTGAAAAACCGCATTCGTGGTACGCAATGAAACTTGAAAACCGCGTCCCGCCTCGAAAAACTGCGTAATATTGCCCAAAATGGCATCAGCGCGAACACTGATGTGATGCTGTACCTTGATGCTGATAGGTACAAGTCGCCTTACAACCTCCTGGTAGTTTGTGGTATGCATGCGTGCATGCATGCATGTGTTCAAAATGTCAGGAATATGAAATATATTACAGGTTGCAAAATAAGGCCCGTCCGATCGTCCTGGACGAGTAATTTCAGAGACCGGATCAGTCCATGTTTAGAGAGGCATTCACACGGGACTAGCTGTGATTATGTGAACTATTTTACGCTCTGTACATGCAAGTTGGGTGTTGTGATGGACTAAAAAAAGACAATAACGTAGCATTTTATCACATGCAGCTAAATATTCTGTACAACCATCGAATAGGAAACACGCGGAACATGTAAATGGCAGCTGTTTACTAATACTAGTGACCATGATTGATGGGCGACATGGAAAAACACACATGCGCAGGTCACAGACATCGTTAAGTGCTAATAACTGTTACCAAACATCAACAATGTTGTCAGCGTCGGGAAAGGAAACGCTAATGAAAAGTATAGGCCAAATGATGCAACTTTGGTCCAACAATGTCGGTCCTTTGTCGCTATCAGGCTTCACATTCTGCTTGCATCATCATGTCCATGTCCACCACCACTGTTTGCTGTCCCTGATTAAACTAAAGGTATTTATTCTGATGACGAAATTACATGTCTTTGTTTCTATTAATGACACATTTAGTTGAACATTTAATTGAAACGAGAAACAGCTTGTTTTCTTTATGAAATAAAGCCACCTTTAGTTTTACTATGTGTCACAACTGTCACATATACATATATGATACAACAGTATGATTGTACCCGGCACATTTATTCTTAAGGACTAGTGAAAGAATATCAGGACTAGTTGTTTCTGAGTCAACCAATCCGACAGACTACCTGTCTGCTAAAGCCATTGTGCACTCTGTATTAACAAATAACTACTATAAATTGACAAATTCAAAATACAAATTGTTTGCCAAAGAGTTACTTATTAAATTGAGATGAGTCCTGGTTGGTCTTGCACCAGATGCCACTTGCTCAAGGATACAACTGACTAACTGAGAAGATTGGTTGAGTACGGTGGAGCTGGTCCTACAGGGATTCAGTACATTATTAACTGGTTCCTTGGCTAGACTCTGGCAGTGTAGTGTAATAACTTGGAAATTATTGATGATAGTGTGGGACATGACACTGCACAATCCAATCAATACTCCCCTAATGTATGTCTGTTGTGCCTCCTGCTCACAACTGACAGTTACAGTGAAACATACCATTGTTGTGTATGTGCCACCTGATGTTTTGTGTAAAGTTAATTTTGCATAATATATTGGCACTCCCGCAAAGGTGTACAAATTGCATTATTTAGGAATATTTTAAACAAGATTTGTTACTGCAAGCTCCAAATACAGATGTCTGAATTTAAACATGTTTTTAAATGTTGTTTTTCCATCAGTAAAATTCTGTTTTATCATGACAAGGTGCTTGGAATTAAAATATCTATGTAATAGGAATAGTTTGATTTGTAGGGAACAGTATTTCTTAGACAGAACTAGATAGGTTTATTGATAAAAAATACCATTAGATTGGCCAAAATAATTTACACCATTAAATTACATTTTTGCATACTGTTTTATACCAAATTATGCCTTCCATCATTCCACATCAATTCAGGAACAAAAAGGACAGCATTTCTGTTTTAAATATTGTGCCTTAGTGCACTTTTAGCAGTCAGAATTGTGTTGAACATTGTTTTGTGCTGTCACACGCTGCGTATCATAAATTGGCAATAAATACACGGACAAACATTTGGTGCGCTATTTGGAGTACAAAGTGTGCTAAAACAGTGATGGTGTGAAAGGAATGCATTGTATAAAAAAAAGGAGGCAGTAGTGCTGTCTAGCAGTATAAATAATTGAGGTGCCCTATGCTGTGGGCAGCTATTGATACAACAATTAATGTACAGTACACACTGGCACATAAGAGCTCCTTGGTCACAGCTATTTACCAGGTATTGCACAAGGTGTTTTATGATGAACAATATTTGTGGATCAAAACATAAAATATGGTATTCTTGAAACCACTTTGCAGGTATGCAGATATGTCCTTAGGCATGCACCCCACCCACACTTATAGCATGGTTATTTTGCATTGGCACATAAATATCTAAACCCTTTGTGAACCAGCGAATAATGTTTCAATTTAAATATGCTATTAGTTTTTTGTATTGATTTAGTTAGTCTGTTGTCCCAAATGTATCCGGTCGGAATGTTGGGAGCAAGTGAATGGCGTCGATTAAATTTCAGTTAAAGGTTTGCACCCATGTTAGATCTATGACATTCTTTAGGTTTTTTCCTGATGAATGAGGAAAAACAAATGGTGGACAAATTGTAGTTAATGCAAGTAACTGTACCATGACTCCTAGAGCTGTTGATTTGACAGCCACGCCTAGTGAAACGTGACAAGTTTATTAATTATGCAATTCCAAAATTGTTGTTCTGCAAGGTATATTTAATGACAAGTCTTCTTTTGTAATGTAGATAACCAACATTAATTTTGTTTTCTTTATTTACTAAATTTTATAAGTTACATTTTTTTTGTATGTCACAGTCAAATTTACCTTTTTTCAATAATACTTTTGCAGATGACAACATTTTACTGAAATACAAAAAAAGAGAAAGTATTTGAAACCTCTGTGCCAAATGTTACGTGTTTAATAAGAAACATGAAACATCGTTTGCAGTTTGAAAGTTTCAGCTGCAAGGCTAGGAGGCAAGGCTAGCAGGCAAGGCTAGCAGGCAAGGCTAGCAGGCAAGGCTAACTGGCAAGGCTAGCAGGCAAGGCTACCAGGCAAGGCTAGCCGGCAAGGCTAACTGCAAACTCCTGGTACTGGTAGTATTTGAACTGTGAAAATAAGCACACAAGCATTTTGTTCTCGCAATCAAGACCTGCAAAGACAGCAATTTGAATGAAGTGCTGTTGATTCTGTGAATTTTCATATATCTGTGTTAACAATAATATTACCATCCCTGGCTTGAGAGGATGATTCCAGACTAGCACAGACAATGACTTGAAATAAAACTACAGCAATTCGGGAAAAAAGATGGTGATTTATGCAATTGGTGGTAAAATATAACTAAAGTAACCATGGAATAGATAGACCCTGTGGGAGGGTTGTGGCAGCAGTTAAATAGATGATTGATTTGTGCATGTGTGAATAAAGGCTAGAAAGGACACTTGAGACTACGCATGGGTGCTTCTTTGGATGCAGATGTTGAATAAATAATGGAATAGCATATATATATATATACATTTATATGTGTGTGTGCATGCGTGTGTGTGTGCACTTTGTGTTGGTTTAGAGGTACATGTTCGATTGGTGAAAAAACAGTGAACTCATAATTTGTATTAGTGTTGCTTTTTTAGATGAAAAACAGGTGGTTTGAATGTATTGTAACTTATCATTTGTGGCAATGTTAGATAATGATTTATGAAAACTAATTCTTGGGGAATACTATTGTAATACAATTGGACACATACTGTCTGTGATGATCAACATCAGATGTTGTGTTGCAAGCGACCATGACCCATCATTTCACAGGAGTCTTCAATCTGTTTTAGTTATGCTGCACCTATATATGTCATGCTCTCTCCTAGCCAGCTGCCAAGGATTTTAATCTTTGCTGATCTATGCTTCTTTACCCCTCAATCTTTCCAGTTGTCACTAGATATTCAAATTTTAACCTTTTCAGTTCATGGCCAAAAATTATGTTTGTTTTTTCCTGATATTGCATATGTATAACCTTCTTTAAATAAGAATTTCTTCATTTATGAGACGATTTGATCTTGTCCACATTTCATCACATGACACTGACGGCACAAACATTGTAAGAGTTTAATGAACCGCAGGCACTCGTTTTAAATTTACCAAATAATTAAAAGTATGTATTCTCTCAGTGGCTTCCGTGACTGTTGTTACCTCATTGGGGCTATTACATTTGATTAGGCGGTTTGCCTGTATGAATGTAGCAGCAAAAACAATTACTGCATTGAATGAACTCGGCGCCTTGTGGCTGACAGCAGATCAGATGGCTTAATGGGCAACTACTTATATACATACAAGCCAAATAGCACCATTGACTCTGTGGGGAAAGACGAGAGACATAAAATCAATCGGCACCCATCAAATTTGATCTATGATCGTGTTGTTGCTGCCATATTGAAAATTGTGTCACGGTGCCAGCATTATTCTGCATCAAATGTACAATTTTGAGCTACTTCCCGATCTACAACGTTGCCTGGTTTCTTGTTCAGCATGATGAGGCCTTTAGTTGCACATCCCTGTTTGTGATTTTGCCTAACAATTCTTGTTTTTGTTGAACCTCTTTAAGTGGCTCTCAGCTCAGGTTCCTGAGAGCGCTGGCACCATAGAATTAGAAGTATACTATTATTGTTGTTTCTGAAGATAATTTCTGAAGAAAGAATGAACCTTGTGTAGAATCTGGGCCCACCTCTATTTCGCTGTCACTATTGTAACTTCATTTTTGCCTAAATTTTATATTCCAATGCAGCCACGTCATTTCAGGCATCTAATAAAATATTGCATCAGCATACACTATTGTGTTTCACATTTGAAGCATGGTGTGCTGGAACTCATAACACAGTGGCGCAGACTGGCCCAAACAGGCCTGGTCAGCATTTCTACCTCAAAACTCCTCTGAAATGCAATATTTTAACGTACGCTATACACTGTATATCAGTTAATGATGTGGAATGACGGAATGAACGCATTGATAAAATACTATTAGTTGTAACGGTGAAATGAAGGTGTGCCCAGATGCCACACAAGTGCAGAAAGACTGGGTTGTTGATTGGCTGTATTAGGGGCAGCATAGACTGCTTGGACACTGCCTAATCACACTGTCCTTACTTTCAACTGATAAAATGCAAGTGAATCACAAATACATGCCAGATTTTGACTGCAACAAGACAATGTTGTGTAATAGACTACTACTACTGCTCTCAGCAGTGCTCTGGTACTACCGGTACTCATTCATTCATCAAATGGTCATAATCAGCACAAACTTGTATTTGTAAGTTCCAGCCTTACTCAACTGCCTGCATCATGATGGGTTTTATATGAAACAGCTGCTTCTGGCATTTCATTTTCTGTACTGTGCAACACCATTATCTGCATAGTTCCTAATTGCCAATGCCAGAACATGTTTAGATGCCATTTTCAAATATAACATTGATCTAGGAATCAGTGGCTCTCTGTCTGTCTGTCTGTCTGTCGCCTGTAAGTCAGTCTTCAAAGTGACGTTGTATAAAACATTCTAAACAAACATACTACAGTGCTTAGGTATCTGTATACGACCAACAACATTTTGTAGAGTTAGTTCACAGGAATATTTTGAAGAGATTCATTATAGTAATTTTATACATACACAGTGTATTTGGCAAATTTTAAAACTGATTTATTGACTTGCTTGTTTCCTACATGCTCCACATCAGTGCAAGATTACAGCAAAAACAGAATTTATTTAGATCTACAGTGGTAGCTGTTTAGAATTTGACGTCATCAGTGAGCTTTCTACAACTGATGGTTTGTCTTGTGAAGACAAACAACATTCCATTAATATGGACAATCTATGGAATTGATGTGGCAACCATTGATTTTCTATTTGTTTCGCAGGAAGGAACCATGTAGAATGCACAAGCAAAGCATTCAGGGCGACGGCCGCAGAACTGGTGTCGCTCCCTGTTAGTGATTTATCAGTTACCGTACTCGTTTGGTTGCCACATTGGTATCTCCTCCAGACACTGCCATCGGTTGCGGGTTAGCTCTGTCGGTACATCACCAGGTCCCACCCCTAAGTTACTCCACATGTGGGAGGTTCCAGACTTGTCTAGTCTGGCGCAAACTCACAAATCATGGTCGCAACTGAAGGACGTCTTCTGATATTGTCTTAGAACTGCAGTTGTGTTCTGAGAGTTCAGAAGCGCACCCAGTAGCAACTGGAACATCATTTTTACATGCTTTCCACATGAGACGTGATTGTTTCAGAGAAAGAATGCTACTTAGGTGATAGGTGCAGTTTTATGTACGATGTGCCTAGCCTCGATAGTTAAACCTAGTGCACAAAAACAAAACTATCACCTATGGTAGTTGTAAATTTGAGAATTGGTGTGTCCAGCTAATTGACAAATTATTGAGTAGGTGCTTAAGTGGGCTCACGTGATGGAGAATGAAAGAAGTGAATGAATGATATTCTATTTGGCCAATATCCTTACATACCACATACAGTTATTATGATGTAGCCAATGTAATCAGTAAGGAAAATACAGTGAAGGTATTAAAATGCCACTATGAGGTATCAGTCTACCACAAGAGCACCCATGGGTACTTAGTCTTACTAGTTGTACTATATAATAGTAAATTATATATATTTACTTTAGCAAAATAATGAGGAATAACAGCTATGAGAAATGTTGTAGTTCTCCAGTTTAAATATTTAATTCCTTCAGGAAATAAGACAAAAATTACACCAACATTTGCAATGCAAATATAATTATAATGAAAACAACATTAAATAACCACATCTTGTTTGTGCAAATGGCTGTAGTATTAAAGGAATTAGGTTAAGCTGGAGGCTGATGGAGTGTTGTATGTCCGTAAGTCCCATGTCGATGTGCCTGACTGTGTGGCCGTGTAATGTAATGGTATTCATGGTATTATGCATCAACATTGAGTGAGTGTATGGCTGAGAAGATCATCCAGGACTCGGTCATCAGTCGATATGTGCATCAGCATTGTGTAGAATGTGCACACATCTAAACTGAAATCCTTTTCTAGTTTATTTATAAATTGTTTGTTGATTTGTTGGCAAACAATGTTGCAGTCTCTTCTTCTTGTCAGTTGTTGTTGTTATTAATTAATGGTTTATGCATGACCCAGAGATATGATTTTGATCCCATGTTTTCATTTATCTGTTATATAAATAGCATGCTTTCACTTACCAGATGTTGTTATAATTTGACACAGAATGAGAAACACTCCATACAAGTTTCTCACACTAAATACAGTATCATGGTCAGAACACAGTTTTGGTACACAAAAATGGGACATCAGTCTTGAAAATTCAATTGCATAATTTTGATTCAAAATGCTTACATTCTGAAGCAGAAGATAACTGCATAACTGCAATCGAAGCCAGGATAACATTACACACGGTCAAGATATGGCAATATGCAGTTAATCTCAAAGGTAGTACATAAGTGGACACAAATTAAGGTCGATATGACCATGACATCGTGATTGCACGTTCACCAAAGTAGCGGTGACTCTGTGGAACAGTTTGCCAGCTATCATCAGAAACAGTGACAGCTGCACCAGCTTTCAACAGCAACTAAAGACATTCCTTTTTCGGCAGGAATATAAATGATGACAGAACGATATGTCCACTGTTTTAATCTCATTCAATATTTATTATTATTAGTTTATTTTATTTGATGCCATGAATATAATACTTCAATTTGTCATCTTACTATTTTAGTCCCACCTCATCCTTACTACTATTATTTCATGGCTCTTAGTGTAATTTATTATTTAAATAATTCTATTCCATATATACGTTTTAGATACAATGCAGTTATATTAAAATTATATTTTAACTGTTTAATTCAATGTACGATTGTTAGTTGTATTGTTTTTAAATTATTTATCTTAATATTTTAGTGATCTAACTGTACAGGTTTGGTATTATCATTATATTGTAAAGCACCATATAGCACTGTGTGATTATGGCGCTATATAAATATGGTATTTTATTATTAGACTTAACTTGAGAACCAGCAAGATTCATGTATTAAATATGCAGGAAATGTGTTCTATTCTATAACAGTTTGGGGTTTTCTTAATTAATGATACTAGATTTATCATGCTGGCTGAGGGCAGTAGGTAACATGGACACAAATTTAAGTTTGGTGTGTGGTCACTACCAGAGGTAGATGGGCATATCCACACTGTACATGCAAGAAGTGTGACATCTAGGTTAATTTCTAGAAACCTGAATAAATTGACACAAATGCTTTGGTTATATAGACAATTGACTTTATTTACATAAATTGTTGAAGAAAACATAGTTTCATCAATATAATCAGAGAAAAATTAATGAAACGTTAATTAATAAAAATGTCATGGTCGTGATATTTGACATAGAAAAATGCTATTCAGACTAATCCTAATATAGTACATCTCACCTAAGTCGGAATCGCCTAAGTCGGATCTTCGCTCAACTCGGACAGAATTCCGAGGAACAGTTGATTTATTATGTATTTCCCATAAAAATCCTTGTCTAAGTCTGATTATGTAAGTCGGATCTTCGCCTAATAACTGAGTCGGTCCATTTGACCCAAGATAATGTGTTTTTCCTCGCCTAAGTTGGATCGCAGTATTCAACCAAATCACTTGGTTGCTTGGAGTATATGTACTGTATAAAACTAAAAAGTGAAACGGCTGTACCAAAAAAATAATCCAGACAACGAACGTAGGCGTCAATGAGAACAGAAAATGTGTGCACATTTTCTTAAACAAACTTTAACTGTGCTACATGCGAGATTGCAGCTCATCAACTCTCCTGCAAGGTTTCTACAACCACTGGAAATCGGCCTAAATAGCAGAGTATTGGGATCAAATTCTACAGTATTTTTAATAGTATATTAACTAATATATACAATCTTCATGAAATGGTCTACTCGAATATTTTATTTCCAGGTGTATCTTCATTGGCATGCATATAGTTTCCACTAAACATGTCAACATTTTACTTCCATCATAACCCTTAATGATCTGTAAGTATGATTCACCAAAAACCATTTCATTAATAATTACAAACTCACAATATAGTCCAAAGGACTTCAGGGCCTCTTGGCCCATTTTTAGTCCTTTGGCCGAAGGTCCAAGGGACTGTTGCCATTACTCTGTGTCTGCCGTCCGCTGTCTGCCGTTAGCTGCCATATCTCAGAAACCGTTCAGCAACTTTTTCTCAAATTTTGTATAGGCATATCTTAGGGCACTGCCACTATGCACGATAAATCTGTATTTGATTGAATCATTTTAAGGGCTCCCTAGGGCCTCCCAGGACCCCAAAACTTGTAAAAATGTAACATTTTGCCTATTTTTTCAAAAACTGTTCAGCAACTTTTTTTCCAATTTTGCATAGATGTATCTTATGGTGCTGCCACTATATACAAGAAATCTGTATTTCATTGAATCATTCTAAGGGCACCTAAGGGGCCCCCAAAGTACAAAAATTGTACATTATCTAGTGATGTGGTTTTGAGAAGGGCCCATGAGACCACCCCCAACAGTAGATTTTGTTTAATGTGCCAGAAAGCCAGCAGTATGACTAAACTCTGCAGCCTAGTGTTATTCTTCCATTGAGACCTTGACTAATCTTTAATTGATCACAGGGCCCAGGCAGAGTAGACACACTTGACCCCTGTTAGACTGAATAGTTGCCTAAAACTTTTAAACTGTATCTTCAAAACTATTGATTTTCTATAATTGCAAGTTGTGTTTATTTTGATGTTCATTTAATTATTATAAAATGGTGTGACTGTGGTGTCTATTGGTTAAAGATGTATTGTCTGTAGAAACCTGTAGGTGACATAGAAAATTTATATTCTGTCACCTGTAGGTGACAAACATAGAAAATTTTTATTCTGGACAACTATAGAGTGAAATATCCTACACTTTATTGATATCAAATGCATTCTACTGTTCTGTTTACGCTTGCCATGCCTTGTGTAAACATGGTACTGTGTAAATCAATTGTATCAATATAGACTAATAATTACAGATTCACAATATAGTTGACACCTGAAACAGCCAAATGTCAACCATTAGAAGAGTTGACATAGTTCCGCTATACACAAGCAAGAAATCTGTATTTGATTGAATCATTCTAGTGTCATCAGCATATAGTAGAACATACATTTTCTGCATCATCATCACTAAGGTTGTTGTAAATTTCACCAGCTGCCATGTCAAGTCCGTTATAATTGTGAGTAACAGTGTTCAAAATGATTCAGGTAAGTATCAAATAACAAAGGACACAAGTTTTCTTCTTGTCATATCTCTACATGAGAAGAAGGCTGACACAGCCTGGCCCTCATTTATACATGATTTAGCATTGTTGCATACGTTGTATACAACTTTCAACACATTACCATTAATACCGCATGGAATTATCTTAGACCACAGGGAGGACCGGTCTACTAAATCAAATGTTTTCTTATAATCGATGAAGGCACAATAAAGCATTTTGCATCGAGACAAATACAATTCAAGCAATACCCCTATTTGAACACTGCCTGTTCTTCACCTATTACATTCGCTTTGTTTAGGTATGTGGTCAGTCTGGTGTTCTGAACAATCACTGAGGATTAATGAACACTTGTGCAGAATGTCACCCACTTGGCAGGTTTAATTGATCTATTCAGCAATGAGGACACTGTTTAGGCCTCACTCTGGACACTGTCACTCACAGTGTTGTGTGTTGTCTTAGTTGGTGCATTGAGCTAATCTACTTGACCATGAATCAGTGGTGGCTCTGGTTGTGTATTACACCCAGGTGTTGAGCTAAGATTCTCTGCCTGCTATTGTTTGATGGAAACTGTGACTAATCTGTACTTGGTCACTGGCAGTAGCTTGTGTCAACAGACAGCATTAAGCCACTAGACCCCTGTTAAACTGGACAGTTGCCTGTAGGTTTTAAACTGTGTCAAACAGTGAGTCTACCTTTTGCTCTCAAATAATCTGTCCTCTTAGTTTTACACATAAAGACATAAACACCCACTCTTTCCTCATTGCCCCCTCAATCACTGCCTCAGAGTAGCTTCTTCTCCGGTTTGCATCTGTCTGGTTGTTGTCTTTTCCCCCTGCCGTCTTCACTCCTGTCACATTCTCTTCCGATCCATTCTTTCCTGTCGCTTTTTCTCTTGCCACCTGTCCTCCTGTCATCGTCCCTTTTATTGACTTCTCAATCTTCTTGCCACAGCTATTCTCCTTCAGTCTTGCAGTATTCCCACCTCTCTCCCTGTCGTCTCTCTCCATTCCACCTCCTTGCTAATTCCCATCTCCATCCCCTTCACAATATCTGTCAACCTAACTATCTCTTTCTGCAGACACTCCACCTTCCAACACCCCATGCACTGAAAAATGAATCCCTCCTCCATGGTTTCTGCCCATAACTTCCCACAGCCGAACAATGCAAAATCTTCCCAACTGCGGCAGTGATCGCACACCAAGTGTCGCTTTGCCTTGACTTGCCGTTTGCAAGGCACCATATCACTACACACCTATATCAGAATTTATTTAATAACTTAACTAAGTCTTTATAAAGACTGTTTCCTGTGTACTACTGGGTTTTACATGACTGACACTGGACTTTAACACATGTATTACATATTATCTTATTTATTATCATTGTAGTATTCATTATTTATTATCATTACACAGCTGACTATCTATCCTATCACGAACGCTAACATTACCGGTAAATACAATCAATTTCGTTACGTTAGGCTGCTTTATTAATTTAGGTTTCGCCGCGCCCTAGCGAATACGTAGGACACTATCACATAAACAATCTGGAGTTCATCCGACTATTGCCCTTATTAATTTTAACAACAATGCTACCAAATCAAAATATCTAGCAAGTACTGGCTTACACAGATATTATCTTATGTAAGTAGTTTTATGGTTGTTACTTTATCTCCTATATATTCTACCACATAATCAGGTTTGTTAAATCTTGTTTACAACTTATCGAAGGCTAAGTTACCTTATTATCACTCACTATACTAAAGTGTTTTAAAATACTTTAACTAACTAACTTTAAGCACAATTGCTACTCAATATACGTTTACTGCAACTTTATTAATGATATTAAGGCAAGAATAGTACTTATCAATCAGTAATTCCACTTGTTTATTAACTTTTCTGCACCACCAATTTCAACGATCTATCTCTGCCAAATACAGCCTCGAATTGATAGCAAACTAAAATTCTGTCAAGGTAAAATCCTGCTGCACCATACAGAATAGGCTTAATGTATGAAAAGGCATTACGTAACATGGACATTTTGTAAGAAAATTTTTTAATACCTCCAGTTTTTACTAAAAGATCAAAACAAACCTTCTTCTGTTCTGGAACCAATAGAAGTTGGAAGACTGTTGAGAGTAGCAAAAAAACTTCACCAGTTCATAAAAAAAACTTCACCAGTTGATATATTATCCCAGCAATATATACATAGGGAGGTAGAGACCTTGAAATGCCCACTTAAATTTAATAAAGGAAGAAAGAACTGAACATTGACCTTTATGAAAAAATGCAGTGTTTATTATAAGGTACAAAGGTCCTAGAACCTTTGGCTGCATTCAGGAAGCACCAAAACACAGTCTAGGGCTTTACTATCGGTTTGATTTGTAGATCTACAAATCAAACCGATAGTAAAGCCTAGATCCTTTAGGCACTGGGATTGGCTCCCCCAGCTGCCGGGCGATGTCTTCTGCAAGAAATTCATGAGTGTATTCGGTAGCCCGGAAAAGACCTTGTGGTCCCACTTCAAAGTACAGCACTCCCAGCTGTTCAGTATGCACAGTCTGAATCAAGTTACTCCAGTATTAATATACTAATGGTAAGTATTAAAACTTGTAATGATCAGGCCTGAAGTAATAGTAATATGTAATAGTAACGATTACACATATTTAAGTAATTGTAATAGGTTGAACCAAAATACAATATATTAGTGATAGTAGTTGCTTCAAATGTAATAGTAATACGAAGGAAACTAAGTAATAGTAATATAGTATTTTGCAATGTAATTTAATTTTGTTGCCAAAATTAAGGTTTAGGTTCATTACGTACGATCTAACACTTATGCAACACATTGAACACGTGGATTGTTGGGGCCGAATCAAGTCCACAAATTTATATACTTTACAAAGAAATGATAGCCAGATTGATCTAAACGCAGTTAACAATGTTTTAAACTTTCTGATTCCGTACATAATGAGACAATTTGGCCGAGGATGTATGTAACATTTTTTTTAAATCGGACAGAAAATGAAAAACATGCCTGCACGACATGTCTGATATGTAATATATTTCACTTTGTGGTCATAATGTTCCAAAGATGTACGTAACATATATGGACACAAAAATGATGTAAGTCCGCCACCTGATATTTTTGGCTGCTGTTTATTAACAACTTGAGGTATTAAAATTATACTTACGTAGTTTAAAATGCAGGTGTTTGGGGTTATTTTCCAATTAAGATGAATCTTTTTTACAATCTAAAACAGCTCCAATATCCATTTTTTTCCCTGTCCCAAATGTGACGTTATAAATCAGGTCAATTTTGGGTGGACATCGTTCATACATAAAAACGGGTCAAGCAATGGGCTATTTCTTTCTGGATGTTATCTCTATTGTATGTACTGTAAATACATAAGTCAAAGATAACAGCATGTATGTAAGCATGTATAACTTCATACTTCAAAGTCAAAGATTTTCTTTTATTGTACAATATTTATTTCACTTATAATGAAGACAACAAAGTGTATACCAGTACTGTGTTAAGACAACAAAAGTGTATACCAGTACTGTGTTAAGACAACACAAGTGTATACCAGTACTGTGTTAAGACAACACAAATGTATACCAGTACTGTGTTAAGACAACACAAGTGTATACCAGTACTGTGTTCTGACCCATCTTGGTTTTCTGTATTTTATTAGATATTGGTGATCTGTAGTTCTTTCAATTACCATTTCTGCATAAAGTTCCTATCCGCTAGAGAAAACATATTATACATTGCAAAACAGCATTACACCCCGTCTACATTCCCACGTGGTCCGATCTGTTCAACTCACGCCACAGGTCATCATTGACAGAGGAATTCACTGGAATGCAATTATGCAGTCATGCGCATAGCAAGGCAGTCTTGGAGCGGGATCGTATCAGTATTAAGAGACCAGTGTCTAGTTGGGATGTAAGGTGTGAAGTGATGCACTGCATTAATAGTACAGTTCAGACCCTGCTGTGGCCACTAAGAGGTTTATTTAAAGAGAATATACAGCGATTTTCATTGGATAACTTGTAGGGAGCATTAAGTGATGTTTCATATAACTAAAATACCTCCATTCTCATAACTTATTGATCTCAAATTACATATAAATTAACATTATTGTATTTCATGTTTATATCTTTATTCCTGTTGTAAATACAACAATATTAATGTAAAATATAAGTTTTTGAGAAAAAAAATACATTAAACTATAATAAATAATTAAATATGCATAATGTATATATATATATATATAAATTGCCATCACCCTCAAGAATATGCTCGTGCCCATCTAAACCACATGAGTGCATTAGCAATATTTATACAATGGATCAGACATTAACATTTGATCAAACAGACTAGCTGGTTAATAGAATAATACTTGAAACCAATAATTATGGTAGAGCATTGAAAGGGTCACGTGTGTAGACTTAGTAGAAAGCACATTTGTGCTGTGCTCCCAAGTTGGTATTTCAGCTCGGATTTAGTCCAGACTAATGTTTAACCCAGGCTAAGTCATTAACCTGGTTTGCCCATTCACATTATCATGCCTTTCATTCAAATTCCGCAAGGAATCCGGGAGCACTGAATGCTCATTGCAACTAGGGTTCACTCCAGGCTTGTTACTCCAGATCAACTACATATGTACACTCCTTCATCTGCGTGATCCAAGTCATCTGTATTGGATCAGCTCTACACCACGCACATACATGTGCACTGGGTTATTATCCATGCTGTGATGACATTAATATTCAACAGCGTTTCTGCATTTGCTTATTTTGCTAACTGCCTTCTTAAAGCTTCTGATCTTTCATCAGTTTTATGGCTAGTGGTAGGCAGATGTAACGTGTGGTCTCGAGTTGAGACAGTTGAAGAGTCTGTCTACTGTAATTGTGGCTAGTAGAGATGTCGAAGTCAGATCACAGAGAGGGGTAGTGAAAGATGAAAAAAAAAGGTTTGAAGAGAAACCTTTATTATATTAGTCATCATCTAAACACACCAAACAGTAAAACTAGAGTTGACCCAAAATTGTTGTGTGAGCATTCACACTGGATTTAGACACAATTCATATTCTGGAACCCAGGTTTCAGAATCCAAATTGAATCCAATTCCAATGTGAATATGTAGCTTTTGTAATTCTGTCTTGAGTGCTCTAGGTACATTACATTTGTAAGTGGAAGTCTGTAGGTAGACTAAGATGGAAACAAAAAGACCAGCCCTGTGTCAAAGTGTTAGTGTGACATCGGGTTTAGTGGGGACATTCTCTCCATTCCCATTCCTAATAACTCTATAGCCCTGCATTAATTATTTCAGTGGAACCTGTTATATAAATAGTTTTTACAAAGAAGAAAAGAAAACATAGGTCTATTTCCAAAGTAGTTTAAATTGCAGAATGCTATGTTTACTAGAGCTCTGACAATTACACTGAACACTGAACTCGAGACTGACAGTTGTTTGCAGTAATTACAGGATTATCATAAACTATCTCACAGTAATTGACAATGAAATCTTGTTGCCCATTTGTGTGTTGAATTAATGAACCATGTGGATGTAATGCCAAGTGCTGTAGAATATTATCATGCCGTGTTGTCCTCAAATGCAGTCTGCCCTTTGTTGGAAATGTTATTGACAGATTTGCATAAGCTTAAGCACAGATTAAGAGATATTTATACAACAGCTAATAGTGTATATTGAGCATACCGAATCAGAATAAGGTTTAGTATGCATGATTGTATCAGAAAGATTATGACCATACAAATGTTTCCTGATTGACACTACCATAACGACTGTATGTTTTGGGACACCGTATGTTTTGGGACACCCTAAAAATCTAGAAGAAAAAAAAAATTGTCTGTGCCGTATGTTTTGGGACACCTTACTAAATATAATTATTTGTGTCCCTATGTATTCAGACACATGGGATATAGAGCCACAGAGACACTCAAAAATATTTAGTAACAGGGTAATAGACAAGGATGACATGACATCATGACTTGTTTGTGTCCCTAAGTATTGGGACGGTGAATCTGAGATTTATTTTTGTGCGCCATATGTTTTGAGACACCTGATAATTTAATTAGTTTTAAGTGTCCCAATATATGATAATTACTGTAGATATTAAGTAGATAATTTTACGTATCCTGTGGGTACAGACCACACTGACAGTGGGCTTACTATTTAATGTACTCATATCAATGTAGAGATCATACTGTCAACAACATCTGTATAGCCATAAAGCTTCAGTGTTCGATCCTCATAGACTAGATAACAGCTGACCCAGAGTGACCTGCATAATATATCGCCTCAAAATTAGCATCAAACAAACTAAGAACCCAGAAATAATACACAGTAAAGAAGCCCCAGAAACTGTGCCATGAACTCCTCATGTAGAATCAGGATCATATACATGTGGGTCGTGTTTTCATGAGAATCCATCCTTTCATTGGGGCCATCGCCACCAGTGACCAATGTGAAACACTGGTTACTGAGCCATAGTTAGGGATAATCTCATAAGTTTGCAAAGTTAAACATACATTGTTTCAACCCTCTCCCTATTTCCGTTCAATGCTATGCATTTTTCAAAAACAACAGAATTTAGTTTTATATTGCCAGCTCTCAACCCTTGCCTCTGACCAAAAACGTTTCTTTTAACAATATATTATATTCCAGCAAAAGACTATAACAACGACCATTCAACATGAAAAAAATACAGATAATCATTGCAAAAGTCCTGAAAAGTAACAAGAATTGACCTTTTGGAATGGAAATTCCACAAATTGTTGCGAAGTGTGATGGCACCCCTGCTACCTCATGTCAACCGACGTAAACAGGGACGCGGGCGGAAGGTGCTAACATAAACTGTTTCGTGATCATTGTCTGATTGTCCGCTAAATGCATTGAAGACATGTTGTTAATTAAATATACTTGTCACATTGTTAGAACATGCATAAGTATACAGATTCAAAGTTTTGAACACAAAACTCAAAGCAATAACAACAGCCCTGGCTCATAGTGATATAGTCTGGGTTTCGTAGTTTCATTGGATGGCATCAGATATGGTGCTAGCTAAAATGGTTGAACAAAAATAATTAGTGACGCTGAGCTTGATTGATTTCTTTAATATAATATAATTATTGTTAATTTTGGCTGTGACATTACTTTACATGCCCATAGTACTAGTAGATAGCCTTAGGCTTGATTTGATTTCAGTGTTTATAAATGATGCACACTGCAGCTTCTAATGTGATTTTATTTTAAAAGGTATGATGGATTGGAATCGGTTGCTTTTGTTCGACTATAACTAACTCACATTGATGAAAGACCATATAAACGTACAATTTCTTATTACAAGTGTACAAAACCGTCACGGCCCTAAGCTGGCGACCTCACAATTACACTCGGGAAGAATGAAGTTACCAGAAATATGCTGCACTTGCATTATACTCCACTATGAAATCAGTATTGACAGAAAGCAAAAGTTGACGGCTTCGAAGGATGTTAGCATGTGTCTCATCTGGCACTTTGACCCGATCTCGCGAGCATTGCATTCGTCAGTCCTGGAGCCCGGCGGCCCAATCTGCCAACATCAGTTATTTTAAAATATGCATAAGTGACATATTTGAAAACTCAAAAAATATGCATTGAAATTAAGATAAAACAAGATAAACGCTTTCGAGGAAGCTGCCACAACTTATGAAGCTAGCTAACCTTATGGTGATGACATGATAGATCATGTGATCATCTGAAAGTCGAAAGACAACGAATGGCATGGCAGCGTATTTTATAAACTAGAACAGTGACATGTCGCTGCGTATTCCTGAATGATAATAAGTCACTAAAGTGTTAATTACGACTAAATGCAAACTAAGTGTATTAAGCTAAATAAAGCATTTAAGACCAGTTCTAGACAAACTAAAATAAAGGATACATATTTAAATCAAAAGTAGGACGTTGGATGACTCGCGAATGTTGGCTGTCGTCACTGTCGGCAGTGTCGTCACTGTCGGCTGTGTCGCTCAACTTCAGCTTCGTTTATCTCATTTTGTTTATATCACAATGCGTTCTTTGTCCACCATTTCACATCGTGTTAGGTACAGAACCGTTGTGTATTACCAAAAACGTATTGTGTTTAGTCTTTCGACCACTTTTTGCAGTCGGAATGGTGCACTGAATTGCAACTGTAGGGCCTATCCGTTGCTTTGCGTGCAAAGTATTCTAAATGGGCAATAAATCGGAGCGCTATTTACACCATAAAACAGCTATAAAGCACACTATTTGCTAATTGTATTTGCCTTTCTTGTACATAGAACCATGTAGAATTGTGGAATGGACGCATTGCGATATAAAAATGAGGTGGACCTGGATTGGAGAATTACTTTGGACTCGCGAGTATCGGCTGTCGCGTAAACAACTCCGTCAGGCGTCACTGAAATATAATTGCTACCATTCATTAGTTAGTGACATTCTAATTGGATATATTTGCAACAACAGACTAACTAAATAAATGTTTTTGATACTATGAACATCCACCAGTAGCATAAATAAATGGACAAATCAGACATAGACGCCTGGTGCAGCGATGGACAAAGTGACACGCCGGTTGATCCACCCATTGAGACGTTCACGGGCCGATTCAAAATGATATGTGCCAATGGCGCGGGGCGCGGGGCGCGCTCCTAGGAAGATCCTGGTTTTATGGTTTAACTAGAAGCCGTAATTTCTCTTGATATTTCATGTTCAAATAATAAAACAAGTGTATTTTTAGCATGACGACAGCGTTTTCTTTATCACATTAAGGTACATATAACAATTAACAGTACCTCCCAGTTTCATTCAAATGTGTCCATTTCATATTAACCCCAGCAGTGCAAGTTATAAGATATGCCATTTTATAGACTGCCGTAAATTGTTATAGACTAACGAAAATAAAATATTACAGTAGGTTTGCAAAACCTATTTTTTTGCAATAAAATGTTCAAAAAGTAAAATGTTTTACCTAACCTATTTTAAAAATCAATGTAATAGGAAACACAACTATATTTTATGTAGGCCTAAGTTGTGAACTTAATTTATTAAAGCTAATGCAGTTTGCTAATTGCGTATGCATGCCTCACGTTAAACATTGATTCTTTATACAATTACTGGAGATGCTCTTTTATAGGTATACCTGAAATTTTATGTTGTGGGCTCTGCATTACACGTACTGATATTGTATGAATGTGAATATTACAGAGTTTACACATCCAAAACTAACACATCTTTTTGAGCATGTGTGTTTACAGTGGCCCTGTTGTTTGTTGTTCCACAAACACTACCAATTGAGCACACTACACCATTGTTGTTCCACACACACTACCAATTGAGCACACTACACCATTGTTGTTCCACACACACTACCAATTGAGCACACTACACCATTGTTGTTCCACACACACTACCAGTTGAGCACACTACACCATTGTTGTTCCACACACACTACCGATTGAGCACACTACACTATTGTTGTTCCACCCACACTACCAATTGAGCACACTACACCATTATTGTTCAACATACACTACCAATTGAGCACACTACACTATTGTTGTTCCACACACACACACTACCAGTTGAGCACACTACACCATTGTTGTTCAACACACAATACCAATTGAGCACACTACACTATTGTTGTTTGACACACACACTACCAATTGAGCACACTACACCATAGTTGTTCCACACACACTACCAATTGAGCACACTACACCATTGTTGTTCAACACACACTACCAGTTGAGCACACTACACTATTGTTGTTCCACACACACACACTACCAGTTGAGCACACTACACCATTGTTGTTCAACACACACTACCAATTGAGCACACTACACTATTGTTGTTTGACACACACACTACCAATTGAGCACACTACACCATAGTTGTTCCACACACACTACCAATTGAGCACACTACACCATTGTTGTTCAACACACACTACCAGTTGAGCACACTACACTATTGTTGTTTGACACACACTACCAACTGAGCACACTACATTATTGTTGTTCAACACACACTACCAATTGAGCACACTACACCATTGTTGTTCCACACACACTACCAATTGAGCACACTACACCATTGTTGTTCCACACACACTACCAATTGAGCACACTACACCATTGTTGTTCCACACACACTACCAATTGAGCACACTACACCATAGTTGTTCCACAAACACTACCAATTGAGCACACTACACCATAGTTGTTCCACCCACACTACCAATTGAGCACACTACACCATAGTTGTTCCACACACACTACCAATTGAGCACACTACACCATTGTTGTTCAACACACACTACCAACTGAGCACACTACACTATTGTTGTTTGACACACACACTACCAATTGAGCACACTACACCATAGTTGTTCCACACACACTACCAATTGAGCACACTACACCATTGTTGTTCAACACACACTACCAGTTGAGCACACTACACTATTGTTGTTTGACACACACTACCAACTGAGCACACTACATTATTGTTGTTCAACACACACTACCAATTGAGCACACTACACCATTGTTGTTCCACACACACTACCAATTGAGCACACTACACCATTGTTGTTCCACACACACTACCAATTGAGCACACTACACCATTGTTGTTCCACACACACTACCAACTGAGCACACTACACTATTGTTGTTCCACACACACTACCAATTGAGCACACTACATCATTGTTTTTCCCTGTTTAAATGATTGCTAAAAGGCAGTCATGTAACTGCACATTCATTAAATATGTTACACACTTAACACTGTTAAGCAGTCCACCTGTAGGCGTCTCTTCATTGACTTCAAGCAGCTGTCAAGTTGATCTAGGCCAGTGGACGTCCATAATAAATCAATAACAATTACTGCACTAATGAAGTCTATTTCCTGTTCACTGTCTCTCATGACCAATGCATACCCTTTTCACAGAATGGTTCGTATTTATGCAGGTTCCATCTCCTGTTTGTTAACCATTTCAGTACAACAGGCCGGATTACCCGCCTCGTGGTCTGTGACGCTACAATACGACAGGCCGGTTCTTCAGCATTGACGATGTCTGCTATTCAAATAAGTTTTCCTCCCAATTATCCACTATGTAGAGGCACATGTTACAGTGTTCCCCTGGGTAAAATGATGGCGAGGTGGTAGGGGTGGGCTACACGAACGCTGGAGGCGCAAAGGATTGCTAGGGGGTCCGGAGATTTTTTTTAACTAGCTTAAAATAAAAATAGTGCATTCTGGGGTATGTTTAACCTATTCTCTTGAATATGTAGAGGGGAAGATAAACATGTTTCTTACACCACCTGTAAATGTAATAATCATGATTCACAAATGTCAGTAATCATGATTGCTTCGAGTTGAGGTGTGGTTACCACTTGACCACTGGTACTCGGTTGAGGTCTGGTTTCAACTTGACCACTAGTACACGATTGAGTTGTGGTTTCCACTTGACAATAGGTACTTGGTTGGGGTGTTGTTTTTCTTGCCCTAATCCTAGGCCTTGTCACCACATTAACATGGTCAGTGACAGGGGTATCATCTGAAGACCCTTCCCCTCATCATCACCTTTAAATGAATATCATATCATAATATTATGATGTTAAATTGGTGGCTTCTGTTCCAAAGATTATGCTTTATTTGTTGCTAGCATGATATGCAATTAATTAAACAGTCATTTCTAGAATGCCACAAAAGTATGTTTCTGTTAATCACAAGAACATTTCTTAAATTGTGTTATAAAAACAATTGTAAATTGTTTAGTATATCCACGTTCTGTGCAAACATATCATTGCCTTAGACGAAGATATTGATAATCCGTTAGTATACACGGTTTTGGAAAATAGGCATTTTTTTACAAGATACGAACCTAACTTTGATACCTCAGTGAGTTGGTTCTATCATTCAACATTATCCTAGGCATCCTATTGCTAATTTTACGCATGTGAAGCAGCAATGCACGATCACTACAGTGCAGACTAGTGCAAACCGGGTCGCTATTTGGGCTTCAAAAGGGTCCGGATTCGATACAAGTGCTGACTGGTGAGCTAGTGTCAATAGCTTGCACCATTTTTACTCCTACCAGCATCATAAACCAGAAATTCAACATCAGCTACACCAGAATTCTGATTTATTTTGGGTGCATACTATAATAGTAAAATTTAGTGCAAGACATCTTAGCTACCATTTTTGCTTTGGTTTTTATCCAAGTTCCACATTTCTCCCAAATGCAATTACTGACGTTTGGTGCCATATCACATGAATGTCTAGATTGCTAGTATGTCGAAACTCTGCAAGGTATCACCATTGTCCAATGGAATCAATTTCAAGAGGTAAATCCTAACCGGCTCTGAGCGATGTTAAGAAGACGAAACGATGTTGCTATAAATCTGCGATTTTTTAGGATTTGTGTGACATTGTGGTGTCATTTCACGCTGCTCGCCAACGCTGAATATATTGCGAAATATAAGAAAAAAATGGGCACGAAATAGCTAAGAGACGAAAATTTTGGCATATTTTGAGCGAGGCAGCATAAGAAAACGGTGAGACAGCCCGTCTCGTTCGTCATATACGAGGGGAAACACTGTCTTATAAAGCTTAAGGCTGATACCTTAGCGTTTCAACAGCAGTAATCGTGGATTATCGCTCAGTAATTATTTTCAAGATTTGTTTACAGTTTTTGTATAACTGTTTGCAAAAATCTTTGAGAGCGGTAATGGTGGACGATGTTAGTTATGATAGTAATGGCGATTTACCATGTAATAGCTTACTTAAACAGATTGTTTGACAGTTTTAGTGATGTATTTTGTTGGGTGTTGCTGGTGACGATCGGAATAACGTTTTATGGACACTACCTATGGTGCCAAGCCTGAAACTAACAGCAGCAGTATATTCAGTCATAACGCTAATGACGAATAACGTAATTATCAGATTCTGGTTATCACGACTACGAAATTGAAATGTGTCTTGTTTTATTTATCGATTATTCTACTTTCAGAATATATATGATGGTCTATTAGTAAAATGTATTGTAGTTGCTGAAATCTTGATTTGAAGTGAGAGCTCATATGAAGTCACTGGGAATACAGTATTCAGTGATCACAGCGTCTGGGGGCTCTAGTACTGAAATGGTTAACTCTTTCCTGGGTAGACAACTTTCTTATTTTACACCCTGCTGTGGGTAGACGATTTGGGGATGGCGGCCAATTGTGAATTATATTGTGTGTTGCTTGCATTAAAACTAGAATATCTTAACAACTGATGCACAAAATTACATGAAATGAATTACATTGTACATAAAAATGAATGTGTGGATAAAATATGCTGTTGAAGTTGCTGTGTTGTAATCAATTACATTTCAGATCATGAAGGAATCCATTTTGACAAACGCAACTCAACTTCCTTTCGAAATAAACTCTCTTTATTCACAAACACAAACTTCTTTTTTAAGATGGCGAAAACCACGTGCTTCCTATGTCACCAGTTTCAACTGGATGGTTAATGTAAAAGTAGGATCTGAATGAGGTAAACGAAAGGCCTAGCAGCCGCGAGTTTAGCTGGTGGTTTTGGAACGGTTGCATGTTGGAGGGGTTGGGCGGTTCTGAGCGCCTTGCACAGTAAAGAATTAAAAAGCTTATTGATGTTGTTGCCCTCATATTTACCCATGTAGTCTGGAGTGAGGTAGGCCTCGATACTGGTCATACATTTTTTATCTAACCAAGCTTGTGTGTGTGTCAAGCTTGGCATGCGTATTTGTGTATGTCAGTGCCACCTCTGAACACTAAAGATACCTCTCTTATTCCTTCCGTCCACTAAATTCTACTACATATTTCCTCTTTCCTGTTGCTAGAGCTGCCTGCTAACAAAACAACATCTTCAACCAAAAGAAGGTGGTCATTAAATAGAAGAAGAAGCTGAAGTATGGCTTTGACAGCGTTATTTTCTCCAAGACAAGATAACTGGTTGATATATATACATGCGATTGTCCAGTCCTAGTTAGCCCAAGTTCTTCTAAAGCTATGTATTCCTCCTGTGATATCTGGAGACATTTACCATGGATCCAGTCATTTCCAATAACCCATGATTATCCTTCTATACTTGCAGGATAGCTATCCTGAGTGTGGTGGTTGTGATGGTGCGTTATGATGAGACCGTGGCATGTTCCCGCGACCTGAGAGAACACGCCCTGGGGTACCTCGTCATCCTCTCAGGCTGTGTCATCATCGAGGGCTGTATTGCCTTCGTGAGCATGCGCGGCACCATCCTCGAGACAAAACCACGCGCCAGCATGCAGTACCTGCTCTATATCAGGCTCGGTGAGTATTTCCTCATGTTTTTGTAGTGTTTTATTTGGTCTTACCTGCTTTGAGAATACATGTGACCTGTCCTATGTACAGGTCTGTTCTGCATGCTGGCCAGTAGCTGTCTACCGGTAGGTCAATTCCCATAATTTGTGTCATTTTGGCAGAAATGCACACCTTATAATCTCAGCTTTAAGTGTCAGGTTTTTACATTGATGCAAGTGGATGTGAGAAGTAGGCAGTGTGCTGGGTGATTGGCAACAAGGTCACATATATTAATGCACATTGATGCAAGTGGATGTGAGAAGTAGGCAGTGTGCTGTGTGATTGGCAACAAGGTCACATATATTAATGCACATTGATGCAAGTGGATGTGAGAAGTAGGCAGTGTGCTGGGTGATTGGCAACAAGGTCACATATATTAATGCACATTGATGCAAGTGGATGTGAGAAGTAGACAGTGTGCTGTGTGATTGGCAACAAGGTCACATATATTAATGCACATTGATGCAAGTGGATGTGAGAAGTAGACAGTGTGCTGTGTGATTGGCAACAAGGTCACATATATTAATGCACATTGATGCAAGTGGATGTGAGAAGTAGACAGTGTGCTGTGTGATTGGCAACAAGGTCACATATATTAATGCACATTGATGCAAGTGGATGTGAGAAGTAGGCAGTGTGCTGTGTGATTGGCAACAAGGTCACATATATTAATGCACATTGATGCAAGTGGATGTGAGAAGTAGACAGTGTGCTGTGTGATTGGCAACAAGGTCACATATATTAATGCACATTGATGCAAGTGGATGTGAGAAGTAGGCAGTGTGCTGGGTGATTGGCAACAAGGTCACATATATTAATGCACATTGATGCAAGTGGATGTGAGAAGTAGGCAGTGTGCTGGGTGATTGGCAACAAGGTCACATATATTAATGCACATTGATGCAAGTGGATGTGAGAAATAGGCAGTGTGCTGGGTGATTGGCAACAAGGTCACATATATTAATGCACATTGATGCAAGTGGATGTGAGAAGTAGGCAGTGTGCTGGGTGATTGGCAACAAGGTCACATATATTAATGCACATTGATGCAAGTGGATGTGAGAAGTAGACAGTGTGCTGGGTGATTGACAACAAGGTCACATCAGTTGAATCTGGTGGTTATTGACTGGATTTGGAAGACATTTTGGATTGTTCAAAATCTTATGTCCCTCACCACGCATTGATGGGACTTGGTAGAGGTGTGAAGCAATACAAAACTTTATATTTTATTAGACTTTGAGACCACCCATAAGGATGAGTTGTTTTTAATCCAGGTCTATCACTACTTATTATCCAGAAACAGTGGGAATGTGGTAGCTTGATGAGTAGTGTGCCAGACTTGTCAATCACGAGGCAATCTATTTCAACTTACTTTGTCTGCGTCTTTCACAAGAGACAGTAAAAGCCCTTGGTCCCTTCTGCTGATGTTATGAGAAATAAGAAACCCCACAGTAGGAAACCCCACAGTGGGAAACCCCACTGTGGGAAAGCCCACAGTGGGAAACGACAAGAGCCTACTGACAGAGCCAGTGGTTTCAATTTCAAAAAACAAGAACTTGGTTAGAGTCCAACTACTGCTGTTTAAAAACTTGGGTAATTGTGTTCATCCTACTTTAGCTGTCTTTCAGAAGAGACACCATTAAGAAGTAAAAAGATCCCACATTGGGAAATGGAAAAAGCATGTTGTGATCTCAACAAGCCAGTAGTTTCGATTTACAGAAACCCATACAGGTGATGCATTAGCTGTTACCAAAAAAACTTGCCGTGATATTAAGACGAAGTAAGCACCATGAGTGCCTTGTCTTGGCAGTCAACAGCACACACATTATTATTATATTGTTATTATAGAAACAGGTGAATACTTTAATGGGAAGTACATAGCATGGTGGAACAGTTTGGAATGGTGGTCCAGTGGTTAGCATTGTTAATTGAGAAGACAGTGGTTCGATTCAATCAGCCGTCATTTCAAAGCTTGGGTAATTCTTTCATTCCACCTTGCCTCTGAAGGGAAATGGAAAAGACCTGTCATTGATTCAGTCAACAAAACTAAAAAAAACTCACAAGGACACTGCAATAGCTGATATAATAAAACTCCCTGTAAATGGAGTAAGCACTATATGCCCCTTGTCTTATCTGAAATTTATAGTTGTTTAGTGGTAATGTGTTACATCACATTGCAGCATGAAACAAAAACATTCTTGTATTTTTAATTAATTTCCGCATATGTTGAGTAACTTTACTATAGAAGAAAACATGCAGTAAAATTATGTTCAACCACCCAGCAGTCAATGCAGAATATTTTGAACAAATATCACTATGCCAGACAATTTGTTAATTCAGGTGTTAATTTTAAACACTGTAAAGAGCGGTCTTATCAGTTTGCAAAGTCCCAAAACCATGTAACGTTTCATTGCATATATGTGGTGTTCAACTTATGGTTTTAGCAGTCAAAAATGGCTTTCAAACCACATTCAACTGACATGACATGACATGATTACCAATATATCTATGTTACTCACACCTTGCTGCCCAATTCTTATTTCCACAGTAACATCAATGTGCTTTATAACCTTTTTTCTCTCCATATATGATGCAACTACAGTGATTGATTTTCCTTGCAATACAGGGCGACAACCTAGCCACCATCCACTTATACATAATGATTTGTGTGGAGCAATGGTCTAGTGGTAGAACGCCGGACTCTCAGTCAAGGGACTGGGGATCAAATCCTACTATCGATCACCATTTTGAAACTTGGGTCATTTTGTTGACTGCACGTTGCCCGTGTCTTTCAGAAGAGACGTTATATAGCGATTGATCTCTTCTACCTGGCGTCCAATTCTATCTCTGCCAGGAGAAGCAGACTATCCCACACAGGGGATAAATATGTAAGCTGTAGTGAACTCTCTAACTCTAAAGAAGGAAACTTTAAAATAAACTACAGTCGAACCTCGGTTTACGGTCACCTCACCATTAAGGTTACCTTGGGACAGTCCATATTTACACAGTAAAAGTCTAAAGCTAATCTGGTCACCTCGTTATTCAGGAATACACTAAGTAACCGAGTGCAAAACGATGAGACTGCCCACAGATTACCCCCGCACTTACGGTCAGTCACAGCCAGGAATCCAAGATTAGCGGCTGATGCGGCCGATCAGCGGCCGGGCACCCACCCACCAAACACGACTCCGACAATGTGAAGCCATGAATTTGATGTATGGATGTTTACCCACGACTGGCATATTGAAAACAAGATAGAAGATGCAAGTCCCCAGTTATCTGTCAAATTCTTAGTGGTCGAGCAGATTTTACAGACAAATGCAGCGGCATGGAAGCAGTGTCATTGGGCTTCATCTTCGTCTTCGGTGTTGACAGTATGGCATCATCTGTTTGGCATCTCGGTGTTTGTTTAATGATCGAATAAGTCTGGAGTAGCATAGGTGTGTAGATTTTGGATGATAAAACTACGTGTTTTGTAAATTGTTAAACTAAATCATTATAAATATTAACAAAACTTTATTTTGACACCGTCCCGGATTTGCCCCATTTACAGGTGTGTACAAGCATTAAAATACTAAATAGCTTAAAAATATAATAAGTCCAGGTAAATAATAAAATAATAATAACAATAGGCTATGTTAAAACTGTAGAATGTTCCTCTGTGTAAATTATTTTAAATAGATATTTACAAATTAAACTGCATTCGTTAAAAGTAATATTAAATGTGTGAAATATAAAAAACACTAATACCATGAATACTACAATGATGATAAATAATGAATACTACAATCATAATAAATAAGATAATATGTAATATGTATGTTAAAGTCCAATGTCAGTCATTGTGTTATTTTACTGGCATGATTGAGGGATAATAGGTTGCAAGAAATACCCCATGGCGCCTCTTGTGAATAATGTAAAACTTAACCTAAAATTAAGAGGCTCTGTTTGCATTCATGACAACACCTGCTTGATCTTAATCAGCAAATATCAAAAGGAATATCATGTCGGCAAATAATATATTGTACCTAGAATATTATGCTTATTGGTTAATTTATGGGCCCCGTAATTTATAACAAAATCCACAACGCTATCAGTAGCATCAATGCGCAAACATCGTGCGATGTGTGAGGCATGTGTATGAGCATGTGTGTGTATCTAAATGCTAATTGTAATCACAGTTCCTGTTCATCAATTCATCAGACAAATAGCTGTATCCATTAATAAAACATACGCTACACCACACATGATAATACATACTAAACTGCTTAATGTTCATTGTTGTTAAAATGGCATGCATATATCCTTCGCGCACTACATTGGCTGCCTGTGAGGTATCGCAATTCAAATTGCTCACACTGACCTACAAGGCAATCCACGACGAAGGCCCATCCTACATCAAAGACATGCTGGTGCAACACAATCCGAGAAGATCACTTCGGTCTGAGAGGATGTTGCTGCTGGATGTACCCATGTCAAAGACACAACCGAGGAACATGGCCTTCTCTGTGGCTGCACCCACACTGTGGAACAACATACCCCTATCCATTCGCCAGGCTCCATCGACGGATGTATTCAAAAGACAGTCAAAGACTTACTTGTTTTGCAAAGCTTTTTAGTACAGTTTAAAGTATTTATGACATTTTACATAAAACACCTGTATTGTTCATAGATGGTTCTGTATGTGTTTATTTTAGAGTTACTTTATTTATATATACTTTATTTATTTATATATCTTAGACATCTAGTTTAAATTTTCCATAGTTTTTTATATAGATATATACTAGTTTTGATGTTTTTATGTATTTGTATGTATTGCTTCAATGAATTTGTAAAGCGCCTTTGAGCAGGTTAGGCTGAAAAGGGTGCTAGATAAATATGCATTTATTATTATTATATAGGATATATAGCGATGTTACCGATTCCTATGATGCTTCAGTTCACAATTCAGTATTACAGTCACCTCGCCATTAAGGTCACTTTGGTCCAGTCCTGTGGATGACCGTAATACTGAGGTTCCACTGTACTCCGATGTTAGCCCTAGGTAAGACTGTTTGTATTTAAATATCATAAGCCAATTCATATACAGTGGAACCTCACTATTAAGGTCACTCTTGGGACTGGGCAAAAGTGACCAGATTAGTGAGGTGACCATAATTACTTATACTTTACTGTAGATGCAAACAATTTGGGACTACCCTAGGGTGACCTTAATTGTGAAGTGGCTATATTACTGAGGTGACTGTAAAGTGAGGTTTAACTGTGTCTTGGTGACTGTGAACTGATGTGAACTTATAGCGATGTGTTTGTGAACTGATATGTTTGTGCTTGCAGTGATCCTGGTGGTGGAGGTGGTCTGGCTCATCGTTGGGATCGTGTGGATCGTGCAGCACTATGCCTCCTGCTCAGCCTCTGTTGCCAAGAGGGCGGTCCTTGGTATGACGTCTCACCTTCTATTTCTATCTAACTCATCGACCGGCGTTCAGGTCTGGTGGTCGTACAGGCGGCTGTATATCACCAGTCTGTATCACTGGTCTTGCTCAACTGAGTCTTGTTTGGCTTCGTTAATTCACTGAGATAAGAGTCTGGGACCATTTCACTAACATTCTTACGAGCTCATAAGCCCGATTTTGCTCCTTAACTGTACTATTGTGTTCTGAAAACTGTCAACACCAGGGTGCGCCACTGAGACACTTGCCAGTGTGTCACGGAAATACTGACGTCGATGACATGGCGGCAGCTTGTTTACATTTTGAAAAAGTTAAAATTTTACAATGGATTCTGTTTAATGTATTTTTTATGAGTTAATTATTTTAGTGAAACAGTCGCATTGCTTCATACACATATTCTTACTGTTTCCAACAGGTGGCACCACTGATCTTATTGATTCGGGTGACGTTTGGTCTGGTGTTCACTGCAGGCACAGGCGTCTGGTGACACTCATGCATAATGTATGATGTACATAATGATAAGATTTTTAATATAAAATTGGTTGAACGCCACAACATTATTTAAGAACCTGTAAAGGTGTATGTCAAGAACCACTGTGTAAATGATTATAATGAAATAGAGTACACATGATGAAATGAAGTAATGTTAGAAAACATTGGAGTAGTCCAAATCATTGCCATTGAGTGGCAAATACAGGCATAAAATATTAAACTACAACATATTTTATTATTAAACACAGGTAAGTTTTTTTAATATATAACACTATTCTGTGTGAATTTGTTGTATATTACCACTATGTTGTGTTATTACGGGCATTGTCATCTGCAACTGGACCATCGTGTTATGTTATTCTTGGCATTGTCATCTGTAACTGGACCATTGTGTTACTACAGGCATTGTCATCTGTAACTGGACCATTGTGTTACTACAGGCATTGTCATCTGCAACTGGACCATTGGGTTATTACAGACATTGTCATCTGCAACTGGACCATCTTGTTGTGTTATTACAGACATTGTCATCTGTAACTGGACCATCGTGTTGTGTTATTACAGACATTGTCATCTGCAACTGGACCATCATTAATGCTGGTTCGATATATCGAAGTATCGCGATACTTGTGAAAGTTCGATACCAATACTTCGTGGTATCGCGATACTTCGATATATTTGGTATCGAACGGTCACAGTTCGATACCTTCGATATTTCGATACTTTGTCGATACCTATACTTCGATACCGAGACCATTAGACGTCGATGCGAAGACGTAACATCGTTTTCGAAGACGAAGTTACGGCCGGATGTACGGAAAGTACGGCTACTCCGCTGCGGGCTTCACTTCCTAATTTGACAGGGTTGACTATGTTGTATGTATTAGGCCGCTTAGGCATGGTTCTTTTTCAAAAAACATAATAAAATGTAACATCTCAGTGGTTTTATAAAACTTTATTGTGGAGTCAGTTTCCAAAAAAGTACGTATATAAATAATGATTTGAGTGCAATCTCAGCTTAGCCTCGATTATTCAAGCCTCGTTACGACGTTGGGTGGCACTACCGTTTGCTTCACCACTTTACCTTGCCCACTCTACAGCGTACCAAAAACACACAACATTCCAGTAATTTTATAGAGTGTTTATTGCACGCATTAGTATTCATGAATCTAGTTTAATATAATAATATAAATAATTATTCAAGCGCGACACACTAGACTCGTTTACCCAGGTTCCGTTTGGTGGCGCCATGTTTTGCTGTTTGATGGCGCCACCGTTTGCCGTACTAGCTCAACCAAGATGAATGACAAAATGTCAAAACGCACATCGTCAATTTGGCAGTTTTTTTTAAACAAATATGGAAACACTGTAGAGTGTCTGCTATGCCAGAAACGCTCCCCCCAAACCAGTGGGGGAAATACATCGAATTTGACGAAACATGTCACTGTCCATCATCCAAGAGACTACCAAAACATGATGATTTAAGGAAGTCGTGGTAACGACGTCAACGAGAACGATGTGTTCCATCACAATTTTCGTCAAAAACCAAGCAATTTAGTAGTAGTTACAGTCGAAGTGAATCGCCATCGGTTGCAGAGTCTACTGCGGCGACAGTGTCAAGAAGTGACGTATGCGATGTGACTACCAGTTTTATTTATTTATTACTATGTATTTTATTGCTATTGTCTATAATACTGTATTGTTTTAAATGTTACATTACAATTACTTTTACAAAATTAATAAATTAGAATTAAACAATTACAATTTACAACTGTTATTTGGTTATTGAAATAAGATTAAAATTGCATATTAATCGTTGTTTGCATAACTATATCAATTAATATGTATCAATGGTTAAGTTGAAAATTGAATAGGTGTACCGTATAGACTACTATAGTTCCCAATAGACGCTCAGAGCGTGTGCTAAGACTTTGGTGCACGACTATTTGTTTCTCAAAAGTGGTACCAAGAACACTTTTTCAAACACACAGTGTCAGCAGTGCACATCTACCAAACTGACTGATGCAACATCGACACATGACAGGAATGCAACATGTTGCAGCTAAAGGCACACACGCACACTATGAATGACATATCAAGCATCTGCAAGGTGGCGCTAGCAACAGTATTGCCATCAGTTATGTCTAGCATGCATTCATTCATGAAAAATCTATTTTTATACATGTTTCCCTAATGAAAAACAGTGTGTGCTTCTATGCCACTAGTCTAGATGGATAGTGTTTTTCTATTGGGATCTATACTGTATATGAATTAGACTTACAACGTAAGTATCGAGTATCGAACACAATTCTGGCACACATGCATTGTCATCTGCAACTGGACCATCATGTTGTGTTGTTACAGGCATTGTCATCTGCAACTGGACCATCATGTTGTGTTGTTACAGGCATTGTCATCTGCAACTGGACCATCATGTTGTGTTATTACAGGCATTGTCATCTGCAACTGGACCATCATGTTGTTATTACAGGCATTGTCATCTGCAACTGGACCATCATGTTGTGTTATTACAGGCATTGTCATCTGCAACTGGACCATCATGTTGTGTTATTACAGGCATTGTCATCTGCAACTGGACCATCGTGCTGTGTGTGTTGCTCATCACGTGGTGCACGTTTGACTCCGCGGGCCGGAGTTGGGTGAAGATGAAGCACTACCAGGACAACATGCATGCGCACAAACTCAGCTCTGAACACACGCACCACCTGCGCCAGGTAAACGATGGTCGACGGCGAAGCTGGCGACAAAGGTGTGTATCGCAATTGGCGGGTATCTGGTCTGTCTCTGGGCAGTATGAGAAGTAGTCGACAGATGTATAGTGTTCTACAAACTTTTTGTTAAAGACAGTTACATTGGACATCTGTGATACACTGAATAGACACAGGATCAGGCCAGAATGGTGATCAGCAGTCATGTTTTGCCTATGCAACCAGAGCTTATTAATCGGTGTGCACCTGGTTGCCAAAATGTGGCCACCATTCTGCAACAGAATACATACCATATTTACATATAATTGCTTACATTTTGGTGAAAATTTTAGTTATATGAAAATCTTTCACCATATGCTGGTGCCATCATTATTTGGAGCACCCACTTAATGCTGTTTACCTTTCCGTCACCATTCTGGGTCTGTTCTGGATAATAGGGATGTCCAATTCTCTCTCCTGCCCATTGCTGTTTTGGTCTTCCTAAAACAGCAGCCGCTGAGGGAAAGTGTCTAGTTGAAGCTACTGTTTGCTAGTTAAGTCTCCACTCATGACATGGACACAGGTTTGCACTGATTCTAGAATGACAAGTAATATCTGTATCTGTGCATCCCATTGCTAATTGACAAGTGTGTGCCATGTTTGTACGACTGTCATTTCATTAAGTTCTTGTTTGGCGTTGGTTATTTTGTTGTACATACAGTGGAAGCCTCTTGTAGTGGACACAAAGGAACAGAATTTCACTGCTTAAAACCAATGTCACACATGACAAGTTGACTGTCATTGATTAAAAATGTGTTACTTTCGCTGTTGAGTGGTTGGGCAGAATTGTGAACAATATTTTGGAGGATCAAATTGGTGATTGTTTTTGAGAATAAAAATCCAGAAAATTTGTATGCGAAATATTAAGTATAAACAGTGGGACATTTTATCGCATTGTAAAGTATCTTTATGTAGAGCCATATCCAGTCTGTGTGACTGTTCAAGGATCTGTAATAGGCTAAATTAGTTTGTAAATTGTGTAATTTTGAGAAAAAAATCAAAGTGAGAAAAGATGTCCTGCTTTTTTATATCTTAACTACATCGAACCACATAGTGTTTCTGTCAAACAGCATTCGGGGGTAGTTGCATAAGTTCACAAAGTCCAAAAACACATTGAGCATTACGTAGAGGACTATAGGGGATGGATTGGTTGTCACCAGGTATCGCAGAGAAATAAAGTGGTGCTACCTAGCGAGTGAAACATACGTTAATGCAAATTTATTCTAACAAAAAATTTTTTTTTTTTAAATCGCATGTCTCACAAGACATTGATGGGGGGGTTGAACCAACGTTTTTCTGGGCTTTGCAAACTTATGAAACCTTCCCTTACGCCACTGATTTCAACCAACTAGCCGTGTCCACAAAGTCGCTTCCACTGTCTACAGCTTTTTTATATGCACGTTTTCATGATTAATTTGTGCTTGTAATTTGTATACTAAGTACATGTATCTTGATTTCTATAAATTGTTGTTTTATTGTTAAAACTATGAGCTGTTTGTTGTGGTGGTATTCCCAATTTACACTAATTCTGTTGGTTTTTATAATCGTAAATTGCATGTTTTTGGACATTTAGTTAGTGCTTAGCGTACTTGTGACTTTTATTTGGCTTGAACTTCTGTAATGCTGTTTCGTTGCCCTTCCAGGATTTGTTTTTTCTCATTGGCATCGCTAGACAGGTAATAGTGTACTTTGCGTGATTTTGATTTGCTTTAGCTACCTAATAACTGCTTCTTTAAAGTTATAAGAAACAAGTTAAGGTGCTAGTTCTAACGGTAAGGGTTTTGAAATGTTCCCTTTGCTGTGCAATGAATGTGTCAAGTAATACATACTATGGTTATTGTTTCTTTTGTTTGTTGGTTCCGCATTTTGTCTCAACCAAAGTAAGCAAATTGTGAGCTATTTTTTACATAAAATTATATCGGTAAACAATTTGCAATCTGCTCTGCTCGCTTGCTATGCATATTAACAACAATATGTACATATTATAGTGATAACAGCCATTATTGGAGAATGGACTAATGTATCAGTTTCAACTTTTGTTTGATAAATATGCATTTTTTAGTTCTTGTATATAATGGTGCCTGATTGCTGTCAAATTAGGACCAAAAAGGACATTAACCCCCCCCCCCCCCCCAGCAGACACCTCACCCCCAGCAGACCTGTTTATTCAAACATCTCAACTTCTGTGAGAAGCATTCAGCCATGTTTCAGTTACAGCATGAAGACTTCTTACACATATATCAACAACAGCCACACATTTATAGAAGTCATACGGCTGAGTGAAGTGAAACATTGTGGATTGAACTAAATGAGCCAATCTTTGAACTGGTGGCAAGAGGATCCTAAACCAGATTCCTCAGTTGAGGGTCCAACATTCTAATCATAGCCTTACTTGAGGACACGGTAGAGTTTAGCTTAGATCATTGCACTTTGTCAAATGAACTGGCATTTGAATCCTTTTGCGGACATTTGGAAGCTTTGGGCAATTTTGTAGAATCCATTATGCCTTAATTTACTCAGCTACATAACTAAGCACATGGCTGTAGACAGTGGGGAATATATTTAATTAATTAATTGTCGTATAAAGTGTATGCAGTGTGGCTGTACATTGAGTTGGTGTTGGATTGAACAAGTCTGCCTAGGGTGAGGTGTAAGGCACTGTGATGTCATGCTGTGTCTTGTTACAACTACTCTCTACAGATGCTCTTGGTTGTGGGACAGTGTAGGGGTACATTCATGGTGCTGGTTTTGTTACAGTGTGAGGGGGTATGGAGGGGTGTGAGGGGTTATGAGGGATGTGAGGGGGTGTGAAGGTGAATGAGGAGTATGAAGGGGTGTGAGGGGTTATGAGGGGTGTGAGGGGGTGTGGCCTCACACGAGTGTCTTGCAGGTTGTCTTATTCGAGCGTGTTTCCTCCAGGTTCCATTCTGTTACCTCTGTTGAACGAGTGACCAGGTAACACCCAAGATCGTTGCTGCTTTTGTACTTGATCCAGGGCTGCCAGATTCACTTCTTCATACTTTGTCCATAGACCAAGTTAATAACTGTTTAATACAGTTAAAACATTTATGTAAAGGTTACTCCTGTAGTATGATTTTTTAACATTTTCAAGAACAGGAGAGTAATACACATTTTCATCATGCTAAGTTCCCTGAGAAATTAGATCAGTGATTCTATGTATCATTGCCATATTATGACCACATGCTGATGCATACTCTGGGAGACTCTTGGACTGCTGTCGCTTATGATTGATATTAGTGTACATTTTCACACTTTGTTGACAAGCATAATTTTTTATAATTATTTTTGTTTGGTTCAGCTCAAATATGTAACAAGTATAACAGCTTATAATGGTACACATTCATGAATGTCATGGTACAAACATGACCTCCTTACTCAAAATGAAGTCTGGTGACATATAGTTTTAGACATTGTTTTCATGCTACAATAGTTAAGGAATATCTTCATTTATTAGTAGTAGTTCACATTGCTGTCGAAAGGCTTAGACAGAGCATTAGTGTGGATAGTGACATTTATCTCCAAAACAAGGTAACAAGGCAATAATACAGATGTATTCAAACATAAATGCACATGGACAGTAATACTTCTTTAACAATCCTAAAATTGTGCATAAAATATATGTATGTAAACCATTTAGTTATATTTTGATACCGATATAAATGCAAAGTATCCAGTATTTACTATTCTTATGCAATCATTAACAATGTAGTACATTTTAATAGATGTTGTTTTTGCACATTGGCTTAAGTAGCTGCTTTAATAATTGATTCAATAGTAATTAAAACAAGCAGTAGTTATGGAAGTGAATCCCCAAACCAGTAGATAAGCTGTAGAGGCAGCATGGACAAATTTTTATTTTTGTTAGTGAATTATTTGGCAGCCCTGTGTTTGTGGAATAGTTATGCTTTAACACCAAACATTTGAATAACAAAAACAAACTGCTTTAGTCTAATTATTCAGACAGGGCCACCCACTCTAACACACACACACACACACACACACACACACACACACACACACACACACACACACACACACACACACACACACACACACACACACACACACACACACACACGATAAGAGGTTGTCTTATAAGTTTGCAAAGTTCAAAAAAAAAATTGTGTTTCATATTGGTGTAATACAAACACTATGTGAACTTATGTGACCACCTCTAATAATACACACTATGTGAACTTATGTGACCACCCCTAATAATACATACACTTTGTGAACTTATGCGACCACCCCTAATAATACACACACTTTGTGAACTTATGCGACCATCCCTAATAATACACACATTTTGTGAACTTATGCGACCACCCCTAATAATACACACACTTTGTGAACTTATATGACCTCCACTAATAATACACACACTTTGTGAACTTATTCGACCACTCCTAATAATACACACACTATGTAAACTTATGTGACCACCTCTAATAATACACACTATGTGAACTTATGTGACCACCCCTAATAATACATACACTTTGTGAACTTATGCGACCACCCCTAATAATACACACACTTTGTGAACTTATGCGACCATCCCTAATAATACACACATTTTGTGAACTTATGCGACCACCCCTAATAATACACACACTTTGTGAACTTATATGACCTCCACTAATAATACACACACTTTGTGAACTTATTCGACCACTCCTAATAATACACACACTATGTAAACTTATGTGACCACCTCTAATAATACACACTATGTGAACTTATGTGACCACCCCTAATAATATACATACTATGTGAACATATGCAACCACCCCTAATAATACACACACTATGTGAACTTATGCAACCACCCCTTATAATACACACACTTTGTGAACTAATGCGACCACTCCTAATAATACACACACTTTATGAACTTATGCAACCACTTCTAATAATACACACACTATGTGAACTTATGCGACCACCCCTAATAATACACACACTTTGTGAACTCATGCGACCACTCCTAATAATACACACATTAATCTCCAATCTATGCAGTGGTGGAACTAACATTCATCTTTATTTAGTTGAGAAACTAACATGTTTTTTTATTTGTAACCGTAAGGTTTCACAGACCATAAGATGTTTTGCCTAAGACTCATACACTGAAAAACTTACAGTGTAATGAGGTTGTATCACCTGATTCATATACTTGATTGATGATCCGGTTTCTCAGTTATTAATATTATACATAATTATTACTCAAGAAACTTGGTTATGTGATCTGAATATTCCAACCACATCCCGCAGTCTTCTTCAACAGACTAAGGTTACAGGTGTGTGTGTCACATGACCATTGTCAATGTTTAACTATTTAGATCGCATACCAAGTCTCTTGAGAAGTAATTATGTATAATACAGATTCATATAGTTTGTGGATGTAGTTTAAGATTTTTGAACAGCTTTTGTAGCTGCTGTTTTGGTGATAAAAACAACTGGTTCCACCATAGATAACTTAAGGGCCTTCCAGAATATTATTTGTGTTTTCTGTTACATGCATTGACACTTTACAGTAAATACAGTTGTCCTCTGTGTAATCAGCAGCTAGGCAAACTGAGCTGAGGGTTCATTTGCAACAAAAAGAAACTAATTAATTTTAAGCTTTCCCATGTTTTTAAACATGTGTATGTTTTATTTAAAGTTGTATGCGTACTTGAAACTATCACTTTGTGTGTACTTAGTCAACGTGTCTGTTTGTGTACTTACTTCAGATATGTTATGTGTAATTAGACAAAACTCTCTTTGTGTGTGTACTTACATCAAACTGTCACTTTACAGGTAGTTATGCAAACTGTCACTTTGTGTGTACCTGTTAAACTGTCACTTTGTGTGTTGTTATTTTGTGTGTACTTACATCAAACTGTCACTTTGTGTGTTGTTACTTTGTGTGTACTTACATCAAACTGTCACTTTGTGTGAACCTGTTAAAGTGTCACTTTGTGTGTACTTACATCAAACTGTCACTATGTGTGTACTTACACTTGTGTGTCCAGTTGTGCTGCTGTGTGAAAGTGACCACTAACATCAGAAAAAGTCTCGTTCCCTCTGCAGGTTTCACCTGGAAGTATAAACACAGCATTCTGACACATACTATAAACTCCCAACCTCAACATTTAGGACATTATTTATCAGCAACATTTAAATGTAAAGTTGTCAAATTCTGTCGGGATGGCAAAGACACAATGAGATCTTTTTAGAGTAGCCTTTTTGCAATAGGCATTTGTGAACATTTACAAGTGTATTGGTTGTTGTTTAATACATGTACACACTTTTTATTACGTATTATTTTTAAGTTATACTTCATTACTATATTAGTTATTGTTGATGTGTTTTTAATATATTTTTCATTGTGCTTACATGTGTGTAAAACGCATATTGATTGTGCACTGCGTAAATATTTGTGATTAAGTGTGTTGTACATCGGAGGCAGAGAATGTAGCTGTGTGCTGTGTCTTCAGAGAGGCCATCCTGATGTATGAACAGAGCTGGTATCGTCGTTGCACCAAACTCTTCTGTTGTCTCAGTAAGAGTCGATACAGCGTAAGTTGAAACTCAACACATCTAGTCCATTGCACATTGTGTTCATTCATGTACACATATGAAGTGCCTAGATAGATAGTAGATAGTTTAAGTTATATGCGCTGTCAGTTTAATAAACAATTGTATAGTTTTGTTAAAATAATTGAAATAATTTACTTTTATTGTTAAATTGGGTAACTTGTGAATAGTTTTATTTTACCTTATAATAGATCTGGTGTGAAGGTGTTGTGACAAAGTGTCACTTCACCATACATGTATATGGTAATGCAGAGTTTCGACTGGGCTTAGTTGACACTAATTTATTAGTTTGTCTAACGATTCTGTCAAAACTAAAATAACAAAGACACATTTGCACAAACGAGCGAGCTTGTATTTGTGGATGCCAAAGTAATTAGTATTTGTGTAAAATGATTCCAAAATGAAATGAGCCAAGAAAAGTTGGTCCTAAGTGCACCGGTTTGTTTGTCCGAATATCCTACACTGTGAGACGCTCTTTTGTTCCCGTCAGTTGCTTATGTGCCTGATTCTTGTCACCAGGGCACATTCGATGAAGTCACAAAGCTGTTGGCGGAATTCTTCCGAGATCTCGATGTCGTGCCTTCAGACATTGTGGCTGGCCTCATGTTGTTACGGAAACAACAGAAGAGGGAGCGAATGTGTATAGTGTCCCAGGTTAGTGTCATGTATATTGTCACAGGTTAGTGTCATGCGTCACGGGTTAACATCATGTATAGTGTCACATGTTAGTGTCGTGTATATTGTCACATATTAGTGTCATGTACATTGTCACATGTTAGTGTCGTGTAGTGTCACATGTTTGTGTCATGTATGTCAACACCAGGGTGTGCCACCGAGACACTTTTGCCAGTGTGTCTTTGTTTACATTTTGAAAAAGCTTGAATTTTACAGTGGATTATGTTAGTGTCATGTAGTGTCCCAGGTTAGTGTTGTGTATAGTGTCACATGTTAGTGTTGTGTATAATGTCTCAAGTTAATGTTGTATAGTGTTGTGTGTAATGCCACAGGTTAGTGTCATAAGTTAGTGTTGTGTATACAGTATAGTGTCCCAGGTTAGTGTCAGTTATAGTGTCATAGCTTAATGATGTGTTCAGTGTGTAAAAGTTGAATATGACCAAGGTGAACAAAAAGCCTGGCAGTCATGGGTGGTTTCAGGCGATTTGCGCAGTAAAGACTAAAGATGTAATGCCATGCATTGTGGCATAGATTAGTTTCACATGTTAGTGTCATGCACTGTGTTAGAGGTTAGTATCACATGTTAGTGTCCTGCATTGTGTCACACATTATATACACATGATGTGCAGGGGCGGATCCAGAAAGCAAGTCTAAGGGGGCACAAAATCTCCACTGGCGGCCGAATGAAATGGTGTAGTAGACATTTTGTTGCTACCACGCTGCCGTAACTAAAGCTGCTGTCTCGGCTGACTGGTGACATCGGAAGACAGGAGGGGGTGCTGTTAAAAATGTTTCGTTTCTGCCCGGCCGTATCTTCAGCTCTTCTTCAGTGCTTCTCCTGCCTGGCTCGAATGTGACAATCAGAACATGGGGCGGGGTGCTGCTGCCATGTCGCAGTAACTTCACCTTATGAAAACCCGAACGGGGGCATATTTCAAACGGTCTAGCTCTATATTTAAAATAGTCTCATGGGCTCATTATAAAAGGGCTGCGGGCATGCCACATTCCTAAGGTCTACAGGGGGCCCGTGCCCAGGCCACCTCTGGATCCGCCTGTGATGTGTCAGGACTGGCTGATCCATTGTAAGTTTTCATTACTGCTGGTTGTTGCAGAAGAGAAATGATGTGTACCAGTTCCTGTCTGGGGTTGCCATCACCCCCCAGACCAAGTTTGTGAGTCTGAAGAACCCCGAGATGTTGGCTGAGTTCAAGGCTGCCCTCTACTATCTACACTACTCCATTGCGGCGTATGGCTGGCCCATCTACCTCCTCATGCATCGATCCACTGGCTGCTGCAAGCTCCTGCCCAGTCTCAGGTAAACACAAGAGCACTTTAGTCACATGTATACGTTCATACATGTGCACATAGTAAGTAAATATTTTAATTAAAGTCTTGATCCATGAAGAAATGCACTACATTTTAGTATGCCGGTTGGTTAATACAGAGTGTACACATACATACCATACATTTAACATACAGTCGCGCCTCATTATAACGTGCCCCATTATAACGCGGATTCGGTTATAACGCAGTTGGTCGTGCACCCCAAATTTGTGCAGCCCGGGGGGGAAACGGGCGTTATGACAAACTATATCAACACGGTCAATTGTTTTGTGCGAAGTTATCCCTGTCTTTGTCCATTATGTGTATTTTGAAAGACTAGTTGGTGGAAAATAAATTTAACGTTGACGTACAACTGCAACGAATTAAGTGTGAGGCGTGTCACTATGTTGCCTTTGTTTATTCTGCACTGCCAATGCTATCAAAGGTATAAGTTTCTTTTACTATAATTATGGTAAATTTTAACGTTAGGAATAGTAAATGTGGAGCAAGGTACTGTTTATTTCGCACCAACATCAAATGAATCGTTTTCATTCTGTTAGTCATGCTCATGGCTTCTGTGGATCACGGGTTCGCCTGGCTTCGGCGCCGGGGGCTTGTAAAGTACAATTGAAATTCACAAATGCACCTTGCTTAAGAATGGATTAAATACGTTTTAATGCAGCTTAGTAGGCAAGATCAGTATGCTAACATTGCATAACAAATATTAGCATTTCGCTGTGATGAACGCAAAGCTACTGCCTGTACTGGTGCGCCAAAATATTAATTAGTCAACTGCATATGAATTGGTGAATCGTAATATTGTTTAGCACGGTAAAAGTGCTTTGTAAATTGGTATTTTGATATTGATTGAAAGACGAAATTAAGCCACTTGTGAGTGTACTTATAGCTTTAAATCCTTAATCAACTCTAACATAGCATTTGTCAACTCATTTGCGTATTCGGATGCTGAGTACCAGGTTATTATTTTAGATCTTACATCAGCATATTATCGTTCAGTTGACTGGCCTGTTGGTCCATTGTTTATTTTTAAACAGTACACCATTCATGAATTTTATTCGGTTCAACATTCAACAGTGTATGAAAGCAAAACAGAATAGACATTGACGTTGGCTGGCAGCTTAATAAGCTTCATAAACTGCGTATAGACTGCGCGACATGCACTCTGGCTTCGATGGCGTTCTTTGTGCATCAGCGGTGTCGGTCGTCATCGTAGCGCCCCTGACGGCAGATACGGGAACGCGTTATCGTGCCACATTTATAACGTGCCCCATTTATAATGCAGATTCATTTCATGGACCCCGACTACCGCGTTATAACAAGGCACGACAGTACATGTTAAGCAGTTTTGACTGTCTGCTATGTGTTTGGTTTTTCTCTCGAATAGACAACATGTTCATGATCGGGAATCAAAACCAATTACATGTTTAGCTGTTTTATCTTTTTGTTATACAATTACTAATTACTAGTTTTTACTTCTTCAGTCCTCTTTTAGAAATGATTAGGTCATGTCATTAATTGCCATTTCAGTATGATTATGTGTCATCATCATACAATGAATAACATATTACCTTTTTAATGAAGCTTTGTTTGTGTGGATTCCATTATATATAACCTTCCTGGAGATGTTTAAAATAAGTATACATTCAGTATTACAAAATGGTGTTTTTCACATTAATTAATCAAAACAGTAATGGTGGTCACAGATGGAACGTATCTCCTATTGGTCGGCCTCTAGCTGATAGTGACAGGAGTTTCTGTCCACCACAAATTGAATTTTTATCAACACTGCCCTCCTTGTAGCAGAAACCACTATAAAAACAATTTCTATTAAACAAAACAAACTTTTGCTCTTGCATCAATTAAAATGTTATGGCTTATAGCATTTAATTTTTTAATCTTGGACAGCTAGCTCTACAATAAAACATATCAGGCTGCACATTTTATAACAGGACACATGATATAAAATACTTCAAGTAAAATCTTTAATAAATGATTAGGCGGCGATTATAATTGTTTGCTTTATTCTTATCCATCCGTTACCACTCGGATGAAAAACACTTGGAGCAGCAATCCTTATAGCACGAGGTACATCTCACTGTTAGTATGTTTCTCACCAGCACTATGGCATGCACTTTCATTATTCATTGCCTAATAGGGTTAAAAGAACTAACGTATCATTCTCATTATTACCCATTTTTCTTCTATGGCTGCACTGAGTTTCCTATATGTTGTTATGATGCTTCCATTGTTACCTAAGTTGTCTGTTTTTATGGGGATAGGCTGTGGTGAGGTAGTCTTTGAACAATGCACTCAATCTAGAAAACGAGTTCAAATCCTCTTTTTGCAGTTACGAAGCTTGGGTAATTGTGTTTACTCCATGCCTTCCCTGTCCACCTAGTCATATACATGGTGGCAGTTAAAGATGTGAAAGATTAGTCTTATTGCAGTAACCATAACGGTGCTGAATGCTTTCCAGAGAAAATGAGTTGGTGTTACAATTAACATATCTGACAGGGGATGAAATGTAACGCACGTAGAACTGTCACACGAACTAGATACTGTTCAATATAAAAACAAGAACGTCCCTTTTCTTCTTAATTGCTCCTCCCACTCCTTGTCACCGGCCCCTCCACTGGCCTGCCTCCAGTCACATCCAGCATGACCATACGTGACCACTGATCTATGCCTAGCCATATATATTGAAAATAATCTTCTTGAAGTTTTACACCTGCCATTTTTCTGCATAGTGCATCTGGCATATGGGTTCCTTCTTGTTTAAGCTTATCTCGTATGTGCGAGTCTTCTCATAGTGATTGCAAGTACATTCAGCCACATTGGGTTTGGGATTCTGGTAATTAATGGAGGAGTTTTTAACAGAATGCTTCTGCCTGTTACCCCTTCCAGTAGCATGATTCTTATGGTTGTGTTGGCCTCGTATTTCATATTTCTTCACTGCTGGACTTGGAATAAAATTTTCCAGTTTTTCTATTACAGCTTCATCACTTGTCAAGATTAAGCATGGTGGGACATATGGTATATTCATATTACAGGTCGTCATCTCAAGAAATATTGGACAAATTAAAAAAAATCTCTACGAACCACCCCAATAAGCCTTCTAGATCGCACGCAACATTTCAGCCCCATACATGCAAAACTGACAGAGATAAATGCCATTTTAAAATTGTGATACCCAAAATTCTCACCCCTGGACAAATTGTAAACAATACCTATGAACTACTGCAATGGGCCCACTAGATCACATACTACATCTCAGCCCCATACATGCACAACTGACAGAGATAAGTGCCATGCACACAAGATTCCCACACCCCAGACAAATTTTGAAAAAATCTAAATCTATGAACTACCCCGAAGTCCACAGACAAACAAACGGACAAACAGACAGAAAACCGTATTGTTTTATAATATAGATGAAACTCTATCTGCACATGTGAATCATACTGAGTTTTAGTCTCTGCAGGTTTATGGCAGTAAGTTGGCAGCCTACATTCGTATAACAGGTACACAGAACTCCCAGCGGACAGGTATCATGGCTTCTGATTGACAGGTATTGTGGTTTCTGATTGACAGGTGTCATGGCTTCTGATTGACAGGTGTTGTTGCTGACTAACAGATGTTGTTACTGTTGATTAAAAGATGTTTGTGTTGTTGATTGCCAGGTGTTGTGGCTGCTGTTGTTGCTGCTGCTGCGTGTACTCGCGGCGTGAGTACACACACATCATAGATGACAACTGCTGTTCATGTCACCTCGCAGCCATCCGCAAACTCTCCGGTCTTGACACCCGTAACATTGTCTACGCGAACTGTCATGTCGAGGTAATGAGGCTATCCTGTTAATAATGTTGAACTGTAATTGAATCTAACGCCACAATCCTAATGAAGCATGTGACCTCTTTTAAGCTTCACCATAACAAATTTATTTATGTAAATTTACAATACTAGGTTGGCCTAGTCTACCTTTCCCTCATACAGTTCTCAGTTAAGCAGTTTTGCGCTTTGTTTTTGTTGCAGAGAACGTTTGGGTGCCAGGATTTATATGACAATTATGATTGAATGTCCGATAATTTAACACTTGAAAACATGTATTGGATCCATCAGTTAAGATCATGGGAAAAGGTTTTCAACAAATTTGTGCTAGTAGCGTGAATATGTTTAAAAATAAAATCGACACACACCTTAAAAAGGCGGGATACATGTAGATAAAAAGTATTGGACTCTCGATAAGCCAAAAGGCTTCCTTGTCCAACTGCCATCCAGAGTAATTTTCTGGATGGCAATCTTGTTAAATCTTGTTAAATCTTGTGTGAACAAGTATTGTATTTACACGCCATATCCATGCTTCACAATCTCTCTCTATAGGTTGGTGAAACTTCGTTCTTCATTGCACTAGATCACGAAAAGAGGAAAGTCATCATCTCTATTCGTGGCACATTATCCTTGAAGGTATGTAACTCTCAATATGTGTAGTGACTCTGTTAGATAATGCCAGAACTGCTCTTAGGCAGTACTTGGCTTGTGTCCAGTCCACAGCTAACTGTCCATTGATGGTGACAGTGACTCTGTTAGATAATGCCAGAACTGCTCTTAGGCAGTACTTGGCTTGTGTCCAGTCCACGACTAACTGGCCATTGATGGTGACTGCTGGACTGGTAATTATAATCAACAGGACTAGGGTTCGAATACACCTACTGCTGTTTTGAACTTTTTGGAATTTTGTTTATTCCACTTCATCTGTGTCTTTCTGAAGAGACACTAGAAGCTGTAGGTCCCTTCTAACTGGTGTCTGTGCCGGGGGGGGGGGGGGGGCATAAATGACCACACAAGGACTTGAAACAAACCTGCTGGGTGTGAGAAATACACAGTTGTGAGGGAGCAGTTTCTGCCAATATTTGATGAGATGGTTAAAAATTCCAAGGTGGCCTGTTTCTCCTTATTATCATATACCAGAAAAATACTGTAATACAAATGATGTTTCAATGTAGTAAACCTGCCGTGTGTCTACTGTTGCTCCAGGATATACTGACAGACTTACAGGCTGACGGGGAGGTGCTTCCAGTCACGCCTAAACACGACGAGTGGCTCGGGCATAAGGTCAGTAGTCCAGCAGGTCAGAGGTCGCTCCTGTGATATAACAACCAAACATGGTCTTAGCAGACTACCCATGTTTTTTTGTTTTTCAAAAGTTGTTTACATTGCTTACGAATATAAAGTGTGCATAATGGAACCTCATTAATTTTAAAAAAAAATTCACTGTGTATATTTTCGGATTAACACATTTACTGGATAAACTAATCGTGTGTTATGGGTGAAATAAAGCACAACTTTAAAATCATCCATTAATTGACAAGAATGCCTAATATTACTTTAATTGCTTTAAAATTATTATTGGTTTTACAAATTTATATGTGCACTTGTTAAAATCCATTTGAATCATCTACTCTAGTTTGTGTATGTCATTTTCTACATGAGATTCTTTAAAAGGATTCTATTAACCCATTAGACCTTGTGTGTCCAAAAGCGCCCGGATGTTTTCTCCCCAGAACACTGGAGAGTGCCCGGTGGAGATAAAGCCTCTAGCGGTGGCGCCATCTTGTGGATACTTAAGAGACTAATACTGGTTGATTCCTTTATATCTCGGCTATAAATTGACGGTATTTTCGACATGTGGTATCATTGAAAAAATGTTCTCTATGTTTGTTACCTACAAATGACAAAATATATTTAACCAACACAATTTTAAAGATAATTCAATGTACATAAAAATAAACACAACTTGCAATTATAGAAAATCAATAGTTTTGAAGATACAGCTTAAAAGCTGCAGGCACTCAGAAATTTTGAGATCTGTGGCAGCAGCCTGGGGAACAGGGACACATGCCAATATAACCGGCCATGTTCTAATGGGTTAAGCAGTTACCTGTTTTAATTAGTAGTTTTGCAAAAAGTATGTAAATATTTGCGAGAGCAATCAGCCATTTATTTATGTGACGGAAGACACCATTAATTGGCAATCTTAACAAAAGAACTTTGCACCAAACAATAAACATGATTAAAAATGTAATATAATATTAAAGCTGTTTACAGAATATGATATAGAAATTAGAAATATTTCATAAAGAATCATGTTCAGTTTTTTAATTATCCATTTATAACTGAATGCGTCATTTTATCTGACCTGACTCAATGCAAATTGACAACATGAAGTAGACGCTGACACAATAATGCTTAGGTCTATCACCATGCCAGTTGTAGCATAGTAATATGATTGAGTCTAAACTGTTATCACTAGGGCTTATCAGTGGAAATGAACTTTGCATTCTCTCTTTGTCAATTTGAACATACGAGTATCTGTGAATGCATTATGGTGTTTATGTAACGATGTTGTGTGTTTTCTAACATTTGATAAATACTGCTTCTAAGACTCAACTACCAAGGCATCCCATCAAGGGATGGGCATTTTTGCTAGTATTTATAAAGCAACAAAAGTGCATTTGTCTTGTTCAGTAAAACCTGTCTTAGCGGCCACCTGTCCATAACGATAATCTGGATATAACAGTCATTTTTGAAAGTCCTGGATTACTTCCTATTAGTTTGCACTGCTCACTACCTGTCCATAATGGTAACCTGTCTATTGCCTATAACGGTCAGTTAATTTGGACCGAACCATTCATAGTCAACCTGCCGGTTGCGGGCAGGTCAAAGGGAATCCATAATTTCCCTGAATAAAACTTCATCGCGTCAGTGTCATCGCGTCAGTGTCATCATGTGTAAGTGGACTATCAAATTGCAATCGAGTCACATGTGGCCCCCTCAGCTTGTTGCAGCAAAGGGGAGCAGAATCAGCTTTGATGTACAAAATGAGCTCAGAGAAGCCATGGAAGCGGGCTGTTGTAATATTTACCTAGGGGACTTGGCATAGCTGGAGAGATTGCCTAGGTAAATATTACAATGGCCTGTTACCTATTAATTGTATTGATAATCACAGAGCAAATCTGGGCCAAAGCTTGCCTTGCACTCATTCACACTATGTGTTTCATTTTGGACATCAAAGCTGTTTCTGTTCACCTTTACTTGGAGGGCAAGCTTGCCTTGCACTTGTTCGCACCCTCGTGTTTCCTTTTGAACATCAAAGCTTTTTCTGTTTGCCTTTACTTGGAAGGTGTGATTGATTTCACCATTGCCCAAAAGAAAAATGGAACATCAATTAAATATAGCAAGTTGTGTAGTGTATTTTTTAATATTATTGTTAACTCTAGGTTTGTATTGTTCACGAGAGGAGTACCAACTAGCAAATGTCAACGTAACCATTCATAATAATGTGGCCCAACCTAGTGAGTATCCAAGTCATGAAACTCTCCATACTGGCAACCTATAACGGTAATTTTGTGCAGTCCCGACGATTACCGTTATGGAGAGGTTTTACTGTATAATGATGCTTGTTAACTCGGCTGTACAGCTCCAGACTCATTTGAAAGGACTGGGTTTTGAGTCTACCTGTGGCCATTTCAAAACCTAGGCAGTTCCATTCATCATTCTGCCTGTCCTGTTCAGAAGGGAGACAAAAAGCCGTTGGTCAGTTCTACCTGATTATGCGAGGGACATAAAAGAAGCAACCTGTTATGGACCCACACAGCCATTGGTCTCAATCTACCCACACGGGTGCCACATTAACTACTGCCAAAACAATTGCTCTGGTAATGGAATAAGTGCCACGAGTGCTTTATCTAGGCACCGTCGGACACTATATAAGACACCACAAGTGCTTTATCTAGGCACAGTCTGACATTATATAAGACGCCACGAGTGCTTTATCTAGGCACAGTCTGACATTATATAAGATGCCACGAGTGCTTTATCTAGGCACAGTCTGACATTATATAAGATGCCACGAGTGCTTTATCTAGGCACAGTCTGACACTATATAAGACACCACGAGTGCTTTATCTAGGCACAGTCTGACACTATATAAGACGCCACGAGTGCTCTATCTAGGCACAGTCTGACATTATATAAGACGCCACGAGTGCTTTATCTAGGCACAGTCTGACACTATATAAGACGCCACAAGTGCTTTATCTAGGCACAGTCTGACACTATATAAGACGCCACGAGTGTTTTATCTAGGCACAGTCTGACACTATATAAGACGTCACGAGTGCTTTATCTAGGCACAGTCTGACACTATATAAGACGCCACGAGTGCTTTATCTAGGCACAGTCTGACACTATATAAGACGCCACGAGTGCTTTATCTAGGCACAGTCTGACACTATATAAGACACCACGAGTGCTTTATCTAGGCACAGTCTGACACTATATAAGACGCCATGAGTACTTTGTCTAGGCAGATAACACATAATATAAGGCCAGACATTATTATTATTATTATTCTTTTGATGTCTTATAGTAGGTGTGTTATTTGTGTGTTCTGTTTAGGGTATGGTGCAGGCTGCAGTTTACATCAAACGCAAACTGCAGGATGAAGGACTGCTCTCACAGGCCTTCAGTGATGACCAGGTACTTAACAAGTATTTCGTTATAACAAGATGTTTAAATCTTTAGGTTAAATATTAATATAAGATTATTTCAGTTGTATAATTTGCTTCTTTTTATTGCGTTTTACATACTTCAGTCTCTGTACTGTGATATTTGCTGTCAAGGAAATAATAGTTGCCCGGCTTTGCATGGGAAAACACTTTATTCCCAGATAAAGCCACGTCTATGCCAATAGATATCTATAAATTTGATCTTTGGGAGCGCTTCCACAATCCTGTGCACTGGAATGTGACCCATCCTCCAATCATTTGTACTGAAATCTAATCCACATATTCTACATAAAAGTATTGTTGGCATATGTGTGAACACTGAAGATAGACCCAACTGCAAATGCCCAGCACTTGAATCCCGCCCATCCCAAAATGCAGTGCATTTAAAAATCAAAATGCTGTAATGGTGATAACTGTAGCCCTTGGTTTGTAGCTCCGTAGGTAGATGTAAGCCAGTGTACTCTAATGGTGATAACTGCAGCCCTTGGTTTGTAGCTCCGTAGGTAGATGTAAGCCAGTGTACTCTAATGGTGATAACTGCAGCCCTTGGTTTGTAGCTCCGTAGGTAGATGTAAGCCAGTGTACTCTAATGGTGATAACTGCAGCCCTTGGTTTGTAGCTCCGTAGGTAGATGTAAGCCAGTGTACTCTAATGGTGATAACTGCAGCCCATGGTTTGTAGCTCCGTAGGTAGATGTAAGCCAGTGTACTCTAATGGTGATAACTGCAGCCCTTGGTTTGTAGCTCCGTAGGTAGATGTAAGCCAGTGTACTCTAATGGTGATAACTGCAGCCCTTGGTTTGTAGCTCCGTAGGTAGATGTAAGCTAGTGTACCGTAATGGTGATAACTGCAGCCCTTGGTTTGTAGCTCCGTAGGTAGATATGTAAACTAGTGTACTCTAATGGTGATAACTGCAGCCCTTGGTTTGTAGCTCCGTAGGTAGATGTAAGCTAGTGTACACTAATGGTGATAACTGCAGCCCTTGGTTTGTAGCTCCGTAGGTAGATGTAAGCCAGTGTACTCTAATGGTGATAACTGCAGCCCTTGGTTTGTAGCTCCGTAGGTAGATGTAAGCCAGTGTACTCTAATGGTGATAACTGCAGCCCTTGGTTTGTAGCTCCGTAGGTAGATGTAAGCCAGTGTACTCTAATGGTGGTAACTGCAGCCCTTGGTTTGTAGCTCCGTAGGTAGATGTACGCCAGTGTACTCTAATGGTGATAACTGCAGCCCTTGGTTTGTAGCTCCGTAGGTAGATGTAAGCCAGTGTACTCTAATGGTGATAACTGCAGCCCTTGGTTTGTAGCTCCGTAGGTAGATGTAAGCCAGTGTACTCTAATGGTGATAACTGCAGCCCTTGGTTTGTAGCTCCGTAGGTAGATGTAAGCCAGTGTACTCTAATGGTGATAACTGCAGCCCTTGGTTTGTAGCTCCGTAGGTAGATGTAAGCTAGTGTACTCTAATGGTGATAACTGCAGCCCTTGGTTTGTAGCTCCGTAGGTAGATGTAAGCTAGTGTACTCTAATGGTGATAACCGCAGCCCTTGGTTTGTAGCTCCGTAGGTAGATGTAAGCTAGTGTACTCTAATGGTGATAACTGCAGCCCTTGGTTTGTAGCTCCGTAGGTAGATGTAAGCTAGTGTACTGTAATGGTGATAACTGCACCCCTTGGTTTGTAGCTCCATAGGTAGATGTAAGCTAGTTACTCTTATTTTGCATGTTTAATCTAAATACAGTGTCTTCTAATGTTCTATGTGATTGATGTGTGCATTTAGAATGAAGACACGAGTGATTACGGTCTGGTCATTGTTGGCCACTCCCTTGGTGCTGGCACTGCTGCCATTCTCGCCATTCTGTTACACGAGAACTATCCCAGCCTGCACTGCTACGCCTATGCACCCCCTGGTGGGCTTCTCAGGTGAGTCTCTTATACTCGCTTGATTTACTCTGTATAAGATCAATTAGATAACTTTAATTTTGTGATAAACACCCGTCATTGCAATTGTTAAGGATATTTAACAATTATCAGTTCTTGTTGTTCCTTGTTGCTCTCTAAATTGATGTGACAGGTGAGAGGCTGCGTGTGGGTATCATGGAGGTATGGATGAAGGTGAGAGGCTGCGTGTGGCTATCATGGAGGTATGGATGAAGGTGAGAGGCTCCGTGTGGGTATCATGGAGGTATGGATGAAGGTGAGAGGCTGCGTGTGGGTATCATGGAGGTATGGATGAAGGTGAGAGGCTGCGTGTGGGTATCATGGAGGTATGGATGAAGGTGAGAGGCTGCGTGTGGGTATCATGGAGGTATGGATGAAGGTGAGAGGCTGTGTGTGGGTATCGTGGAGGTATGGATGAAGGTGAGAGGCTGCGTGTGGGTATCATGGAGGTATGGATGAAGGTGAGAGACTGCGTGTGGGTATCATGGAGGTATGAATGAAGGTGAGAGGCTGCTTGTGGGTATCATGGAGGTATGGATGAAGGTGAGAGGCTGCGTGTGGGTATCATGGAGGTATGGATGAAGGTGAGAGGCTGCGTGTGGGTATCATGGAGGTATGGATGAAGGTGAGAGGCTGCGTGTGGGTATCATGGAGGTATGAAATAATATGAATGAAGGTGAGAGGCTGCGTGTGGGTATCATGGAGGTATGGATGAAGGTGAGAGGCTGCGTGTGGGTATCATGGAGGTATGGATGAAGGTGAGAGGCTGCTTGTGGGTATCATAGAGGTATGAATGAAGGTGAGAGGCTGCGTGTGGGTATCATGGAGGTATGGATGAAGGTGAGAGGCTGCGTGTGGGTATCATGGAGGTATGAATGAAGGTGAGAGGCTGCGTGTGGGTATCATGGAGTGAAGTGAATAAGTTTCTATCCCAAAATAACACTTATTTTACTTCGTTTCTTAAAGGTGCCTCTTCAAATCAAATTTTTCACTCATCTCATTTCAAATAAATTTTGTGAAAAGCAAACCTACATAGTGTCTATTATAACATGCTAGTCTGTTTGTGCAACCTTTCTATGTAGTTTTCAAAAATCATCAAATTATTAACTAATGCCCAAGAATCATTTCAAATTATTGTCATAATTGCAATCTTCGTGTGAATACACTTTATAATTATGCACATGTCTGCACTGGCTCTCTCAAAAACCATGTCACCGAGAAATTCAGTGGGTTGAAGACTAAATGTCGGCTCAGCAGCTGACTTAGATAGATAAGATACCAAATATAATGACCAAAGTAAATTTTTTACCATTTAAAAAAATATTTGTTATTAAACCAAATGTGGATATTAACTGTTCACCTACCATGTACTATATATTTGGGCATCAAAGAACTGGAATCACGATTGGCTAAGTCACCTGAGGAAGCAACATTAAACAGGAAATCTTCTTGACTGCATTAGTCTATAGTAAAGCATTAGTCTATAGTAAAGCATTAGTCTATAGTAAAGTATGCATGTGATTGTTGTTGACAGTGCGACGTGTGTAGAGGACACCAAGTCATTCATCACCTCCGTGGTCGTAGGCAAGGATGTTGTCACCAGGTAAGACATATTATATACAGTCAAGCATTGTTATAATGTGGTGGTTCGGGTCCACAGAATCATCTCTAATGTGACAATAATTGTGAAACCATTCTGTTTTTACATTAAATATTTACCGTGCACAAATCAAATAATTAATAGATACTGAGGTGAAATGCATTTGTGAAATGTGATGTATTTTACATATATTTCTGAGTGACTATAGTTGTTATTATTTTATGTGGCTATTCCTGTCTTTATTTATTTTTCTTATATTCAGTGTTAGCTAATTTGATAAGATTCTTGCTGTTCATGTCACTTTTGACCTTAATAGTGACGTTGACCTTAATAGTGAGGTTCTGCTGTAGATCTGTTTGTGATGTATTAGTCAGTTAAAACCACCATTGTACACTGCCTGAATGATGATGTCAAGCGTAGTTCAAAATAAACATATTTGATCAAATTGGTGGATTCAGTAGGTCGCCAATTGCTTACATCACAAGCAAAATTACACGCATGACCTCCTCCTTTACCCACAATGTTGATCATTTCATACACAGCTGTATGTGAATTAAATTTCTATTGGGGCATGACATCTCAAACATTCCCGCATACAGTTGTCACTTAAAAAAATTTTCCTTACATTTTGTCGTAAAGAAATACTTCTGGGGCCGGGATTTCAACAAAATATACAACAGAATGCCCAAACGCACCAAATGTTCGGCATCCATTTTATAATGGCTTGTCGGAGGTTTTGCTAGGCAATAGAACACATGGTGGATGGGTCAATGATTGACTGATTGATTGAAATGTTGATTACCCTACATGTGTAGAGGTAGTCACGAGGCCGTGCATTTACACCACTGTTTCCCCCTGCAGGATGGGTCTCTACCAGATGGAGAGTCTGCGCCAGGACGTGCTAAACCTGATCAAGAAGAGCAGTGCCCCGAAGTGGCAGATCATCGGCACGTTGATGTGTTGTCTGCTACAGCCAGAGAAGGAGAGGGAGGAGGAGGCTTCGCTGCAGCCCTGCCAGCCTCTCCGCACCAACAGACGCTTCATTCATCCCATGGACTCGAGGGTTGGCCTCACCACCCACACCCCGCTCTTTCCCCCGGGAAAAATCATCCATGTTGTCCGGAGTCACCCTAAGAATATCAGGTCAGTTGGGCTGTATTTATTTATTTATACTGCGGGTGTGGTGACGTAGAACATCGGTCTTAAAAATTTTAATGTTGTCACCAGAGGACATTAAATAATGGTTCCGTCGTATAGTTGTATGTATTTTATTTACCTATTCATTTGATTTATTATTTATATTTTTGTATAGTTTTTATCCATATGTTTACTAATTTTAGCTATTTACTTTGCAAGATATTTTAATGTATTCTACTCGTAACAATTACAGATTGTTTTTTCACATTAAATGTGTATGATTTTACAACAACATTATTATTATGCACATCACCCCAGAAAAAATACTTGGATGGGGCTTTATAAAAGACACTTATTATTATAGTCCCAAACAATCATCCACTCATTGCCCGAGTGGGCATCAGTATGAGGCAGTCATCGTATAGTTCTACATTGTACCACTAGGGGGCGGTGTCACAAGGAGGAGCCTGTCTACCAGGCCATCTACACCCGCAACATAGACTTTGACGAGGTGTTAATCTCACCCACGATGCTCACTGACCATCTTGCAACCAACATTCTCAAGGCCATGGAGAAGGTAGTAATACTTATAGAATACACAGTTTTAAAAAATCGGATGACAGTTTTGCAAAAGTTATCCATCTTCTAAGTCTCGAACTGATTTTGTAGATTTTGTACAGTCGAATTATTAAAAGAAACGTTGGTTGTGAAATACTTTCAGATGAAACCACGCTTTGCAAAAATTATGTCAACAGCATAATGCATCACTCTCTTATTACCAAATGAACAATAGTTAGTAATCTGTATCTGTCTCGAGTCTCTCATTCATACTGTGATATATCTAGCAGTGTGATCTAGTGACGTTTCAGTGGGGCTCACTGTGATGTGGAGTCAAGGCGACCTGCTACTACAAATGATTCCTTATTTTTATTTGCGACCCATTGAGTGACCTTCAACAAACAGCATGTTTTGGCAATAATCTCCAGTCACCAGGGCTTGAAAATGATGTTGAGTGATGACACTGAATGATGTTAACTCCTAGACACTCTAACCTGTCATCCATCATCCCTGTTGAATTTGTTATTAATTCACTATATTTACTAATATAGCAAAGCAACTATTTGTGGAAGAGTTTGCCGTTTGTGTTGATTTAAAAATGGAGCGTGTGTTTCAGGTGCTGACCAATATGAGTCCAACAAAGCCAGTGAGGCGACTGCCCGAGAGTGAACGCCGTGCCCAGCTGACCTCTCTACTGGAGGAGGATGAACTCGACCTGAGTCACCAGGCAACTGATAGCTTTTGTACGAATGGCGACTTCACCCAGTCGATTGGAGTCTTCAACGGTACCTCGGAGAGCTCCAACTGTGAGAGCATTGTGCCCCAGCACATGGCCTCACTCCGGGCCAAAACACTGCCGTCAACGTCCTCACAACGTCCAGAGTTCACCCTTGATCTGCTGAGTGACGACTGGGTGGGGCATGCTCCTCTTGCTACCCCTGAGACGCTGTCCGAGACATCCAGTTTCGGGTCTCTGGCCAGTCTACAGCGGCAGTCCTCGCTACGTAGCGACCATGCACGCAGTGTCAAGGCTGACTTTGCCAAGTTAGATACCATCGCACAGTCGCCATTGCGGCAGACACATGCTGATGGATACCAGTGTTTGATGAATCCAGCTAGTCCATTGGATGATGTCGGTGACTCTCCTGAAAAAAAGATTCAACCAGTGCAGGAGCCTCTGGCTCATTCGACTCCCGCTAGAGTTGATCATGCTGACAGTCCTGCTTTCCATGCGGAGGCATGGCCCACGCCAATACGAATCCCCGTGGTTTGTGGTGCCATTGCCCCAGTGCGTTGTGGGACAGCTGTGAACAGTTCAGCTGGCGACGAGATGTTATTTGACAATGACGCGTCACGGACAGAAGGTGATGCAGTGCTAGGGGGGTTGATAAACGGTCATGATAAGACACCCCCAGTTAAGTGCAGTGCGTCCCTCGGTAATGGTCTTCCTGCACGGCCAGCAGAGGGAACCACAGTGTGCCCGGACGCTGACAAAAAACTTGTCTCTGATATAAAGCCGCTGAACGTGGTGCAGTCTTTGCGAGGGTGCAAACGCGAGAAGAAACACGGCACCCCAGAGAAGGGGCGTCTACGACGGACTTACAGTGATGGCCCCAGTACGACGTCCGCGCGGAAAGCACACGCCCTGCATAATGGGAGTGTAGCCACACGTACCCCACAATGCAACAGGACAGGGGCGCGTCATTCTGAGGGTGATGTCGCTTGGAGTTGTGATGATGCAAAGTGTGGTTGGCCAATAGTGAGTGAGAACAGGAATAGCAGGACTGACGATAACCATCACCTGTCAACAGTGTCATCATAGAGTCCTCCTGTTACAGCTACATGTGGTGACATGCTACAGTTGTCAACCTCTCGCCATTGACATTGAATCTTCTACCAAAATATCTCCATATAACTACATTTAAAATAGGTAATCCTGGCTTAAATTTGTTTACATTGTTATATCATTTTGTTCTCTGCCAATGTGTTCCTTCCATGACATCTCCAGATACATACAGGTCATATGTTACAACGAAATATTAGTTTTAATGCACTTTTAGCAGTACAGATTTCAGAAGTGCCCGGTATTAACAACATAGGCCATTGCAATTCGTTTGACTGCCAAAAGAGCCCTAAGACAATATTTGATACTAATATAATTTTATGTCCTTTATTTACCAAACAAAAAATGTGCTGTGTTGGAAAACACATTGGCATAGAACAAACTTAAGGTAAGAATGTTGTTTAGCACCATAAGTAATCTGGGCCTATTTAATGCAGGATTACCATAAAATCGGTCGTTTCATGAGGTTCGAGTTTCTCTTACATTCGTAGATTCTTATTTTTGTGAGACAAAATTAAAATAATGCATTTACAAGTAATGTGGATGTGTGATATTTACTGCAGAAACAAATAAGAAATGCTGTATTTTTGTGTAAGCGATACGAATAGATCATCTACGTAATGGTATGTCTTCCTGTATAGAAGCAATGCTATGATAATCAAGTGTTGTCACTGCACATTTAATTAGCTGTATATCTCTATTTCTTGCCATTTTTTTATAATGCAGTGTAATCCTGTTATTCCCGTTCTGCGTGTAACTAACTAATCATAGTATGTTCAAATTCATAACTACTGTACAAGTGTCTTGCCTTTGGTGGAGCTAAAATTTAAAAGCTACATTGGCTACAAATTTACCACAATCCCTTTAAACCCTAACTTTATTTTGATTTCATGCCATGTAAACATGCTAGTCTAAATTTGTGCCAAAGTTTACACTTTAATAACTAAAAGGAAACACAAAGAGAAGGTGTAAATAGTTTGTGTGTAAATACAAAACAGATGGTTCATTTGGTTATGCATATTGTACACGTTTTGAGAAAAATGTGTGTTGAATTTATTCCGTATAATATTGTATCATGTTTGCAAGATTTGGTAATCATACTATTTGATTGCACTGTGACGTTATGAGGACAAATTGTAAGACATCCATATGAGTAAATTGTCTTCAAAATACTTATCACCTAAGTTCTTAAAAAATGCCAGGTGGTAAGAATTTATTGTATATTGTCAAGTTGATATGTTGGTAAGTTTTATTTGGTGTGTTTGAAACTGGCACAGCTTTATGAAGAGTGCAGGAGTGGAGTGGAATCACACGTTTGATAACAGTCTGGCTGTCACAAAAGTTGAGGGATTGTTTTGCAAGTTCACAAAGTTAAAAAACATGCAGTGGTTTAACCCCCCCCCCCCCCACCAAGGCATGGTGTGGAACTTGCATTATTATGATGCAAGTTTACTATTAACATCAGTTTGTATTAACTTATGTTTCACTCACTGTGTAGCACCACTAATAATCTATTTTCTCCAGTGGTACATGGAGGCAACCAAACCTTCCCCCCTATATAATGCTTGATGTGTTTTGGGACTTTGCAAGCTTATGTGACTGCCCCTAAGGGCTTTCAGAATAATATTTGTTTCCAGTTAACCAACTAACCCTATTAAAAGTAGCCACTCTAGGTGTTCTAATAACAAGGCAAATACGACATTTATCTCCGATCCTGTATAAATCTAGGTACAACTAGAGAAAACAAATATGTTTTGCCCAATCCAATATGTAGCTGTTATAATAGTGGAAATATGTTTTTCTCATGTTGTTCAGGCAAAATTGTGGGTAACTTCTTTGCGATAAAAAATTAACAAGAAAATACTTAATGCCTACCTGCCGTACCATATATCTCTCCCGAGAAATAGTAAAAGAAAGAAAATATGTCCTCTCTACCCTAACATCTGAGAACACAACAGGAAACAAAACTTATTATGAAAGGCCTCGTCAAATCTAACCGATGCTTTTATTGGAGCTAATTATGGGACTATTTCTTCCCTCGGCCATTTTACCCACACATATGTGAAATTGTAATACATAAATGAAATTATTAATCTGTCTGTGACGAGAACCTTCCATCGTGATCAGTATATCTGTGAATCTGTTGGGGTCTGTTTTTTTCTCTTCAAATTTGTACAAAATATGTCGGCTTTGTGCGATGCTTTGCTTTTTCATGTTTCTTTGTTATTTATACACGTCTTGTGATACATTGCTATTTACATTCCTTAGTATTATTATTATTCGGGTGAACTGGGTTCAAATGTTTGCCGTTTTTATTGGATGGGCGGCGCCGTTTTATGGCAAATATAGTTATTTATTTATCACGCGACTTACGTTGCTTTTTTCAAGGCTGGATTATTATAATATTATTTAAAGTTCCTATAAGTGCTGTTTTCGTTTTGTAGACAATCATATTTTTGACACAATGTGCCATCTTTATTATCTTACATATATTTATGCATGCTTAAGCATTTATAATTCACTCTGCTTTCTGTGAGAATTTTACGTACAGCGACTTATTAAATATGAATATCAGAACGCACACATCTGATGTGTTGAAGTTTTGTGTTGTTTGTGGCGTTTTTGATAGCACTAATGATGGGCGTACACGGCTAAACTTTTGTTGCGAGTTTAATCGACTAAAACCTGATCAATCGTGCAGTGTCTGTAACTCAACAAAACTCGAGTCGCGTGTTGATTTGACTAGTACAACATTTGTTGAACCGATTTAACAATGTAATTGCAGCAACAAAACTACGATGACAGCGGTGCGCAAACTACTTGCCACAACTGTTGGTGTGCAATGTACGGAGATCAGTCTCGGACTGAACCTCGAGCAGAACGAGGTGGTTAGGACAATGAAATAAGATATGGACTTACAGTCAGTTATCGATGGAAAGACGACTAAGCAAGTTGACTGTTTCATGTATTTGGGGAACAAGAATGGAACGAGGAAGTAACAGGAAGGTGCATGGAGAGCCAGAAGCGTGTGTGTGGAGAGACTGGGAGACTTGGAACATGGGGTAGAGGAAACGGAGGCTTGGGTTGGGAATATTTGCATTAACACAGAGACATATGGAGAACCTATAAAACAACGTGCGGGCTGGTGGGCGAGCGTGTGTGCGTGCGTGCATGTGTGTTTGTACGTAAGTATAAAATATATATAAGTGTATGTACATCGATTTACACATTCAAACGCCGTTCGGAGAAAAGCGTTTTTACGATGACACTTCAAACAATTTGATCATATCAAAAACATCATTGCACCAATGAAATACATTAGTATTATTGGCCACCATACACGCCACGCAAGCACTTCTCTGTCGTAATCTTTGCCTCTGTGTGATTCCTGACGCTGATAATAAGTGCGCGAATGATGTAATAAACGTAACCAGTTAATCACGCCTTCAAGTCGATGTGCCGTCTTGAGTACAACGCAACATGAAACTCGATAATAATAATAACAAGATAACTTCTATTGCGCCTAAATCCTTGGAAACCAAGCTCAGAGGCGCATCAAAACAAAAGGGTTGGTCAATCTCAAAATCCATAAGTAGTTTTTCAGTTGTCAACAGATGGGTCAGGGCGCTAGGGAGCTACGGTGGATAAGCAAGGTTGTAAAGATATGTTTTTAAATGACGACGGAATTTTGTAATATTTTCAACTGATCTAACACTAAGAGGAAGCATATTCCAAAGAGTTGGTGCAGCAACAGAAAAAGCCCTAGTTCCAATGTTAGTGTTGACTCTAGGAACAAAAAGTAGGTCAGAACTAGATGATCGAAGCTGGATAGATTTTCTTACAGGAGTAAGCAATAAATGCAAATAAGATGGTTGTTTATTGGACAGTGCCTGGTATGTAATGGTACATATCTTAAATATTATACGATATCGTACAGGAAGCCAATGCAAAGACTTCAAAAGTGGCACAGAGCGAGAAAAACGAGGAGATCTTGTAACTACTCTTGCTAGACAATTTTGGACACGCTGAAGTTTTGTGATATCCTTGCTAGCGATATTATAAAGGAGGGAATTGCAATAGTCAAGTCTGCTGATAACAAGCGCTGTTGCTTTGTTGTTGATAATCAAATCAAATCATGACATTTATATTGCGCCGTTCCAACAGTCGTTGCTCACGGCGCCGTAAAGAATGTTCTGACAATCTGCAGAGAAATAAAACAAAGGCTTGACAGATGAGTGTATACTCTGCAGAATGTAGCGTGGGGCAGGCTGGGGTACATCGCAACTGTAAATACACATTAATTTATATCTTGGCAATTATAAACGGAAATAAATGTTTCTTTCACCGGCAGTTTTGTTGAGAAAGGGCACGGGTAATTGGGCGTCAACTTGTGGCGATTAGGTGTTTCCTGTATAATGCCCATTTAAATAAATAATGTAAATCTGCAAACTGTTTATCTACATTTCCAAAATGAAGACGCTACGACTTTTTCCCTGACTTCAAAATGTCACACTAGAAAAACAATGTTTTAAAATTACATAAAACATGCAAACAAATAGGCCTAGGATTTTTCTCTAAGTTTCTCACATTATCTTACGTTCATATAGAACATATAAAGTGTCCTTAGTCATGGTGCAGTTCACACTACGCCCTATTGTAGATGGAACCAAGGCAGTAGATTAGTTTGATCTGATGAAACAAACTTCTATAGAGAATTCAATTATTACCTCGTCACAGATAACTAATTGTCAAAACCAAATTTGTAATAAAAAAGGTGTGCGTGATTGCGTGCGTGTGTGTATGTATCTGTATGCGTATCCAAAGCGGAATATTAATTTGCTCTGATGAAACACTTCCAAAAGCAACCGATTATTACCTCGTAACAGATAACTAATTTTCAAAAGCAAATTTGTAGTAAAGAATGTGAGTGTGTGTGCGTGCGTGCGTGCGTGCGTGCGTGCGTGGGTGCATGTGTATGTGTGTCTGTATCAGCGTGTGTATATGTATGCGTATCTGTGTGTGTGTGCGTGCGTGCGTGCGTGCGTGCGTGCGTGCGTGCGTGCGTGTGCGCACACTGTGTGTGTGCGCGCGAGTGTGCGTGTGTGTACTCGTGAATTTATTGTGTAAGTATGCACGAATTGTGTATGTACGTATGGATATGTGCTCATATGCTTGGATGATTAGAGGGCGTGTGTGCGTGTGCGTGAGCGTGCATCCGAATGTTCGTTCGTGTGTGCGTTCATGTGTGCAAGTAGACTAAAGACAATTCGAAGATGTACGTACACACGTATTAATTCTGCTGTCTAATATGTGGTGACCTTTGTATCTTGCATAACAATAAATACATTGAGATTGTACATAAAATGTATTGATGGTAGTGTGTGAAAAAGGAAACACATACACGTGTTAAAAAACTAATAGTTTAATACGATAGTTAGGGGTAAACTTACAAAAAGTCACTGACTTCATGTTTACCCCCTTCAAACATTGTACACGCATTTATGGGTATATATGGTATTTTGCAGATAGGTATAACGATTATGTATATAGGTCTATACACAGTTGTCTTGCATTGCATCTTGTTTGAATAAACGAATCAATTAAGTCACCCAGTCCTTCAATCTGTCGACGAGGACAGTCACAGTTAATGTCAATATATATATATATATACTCGCTGCGTTTGTGAACAAAGATACAAGTATACAAGGCTGTCGTCGTCATTCGTTACTACCATTTTGTATGGGGCAGAGGCGTGGTTCCTCTACAGAAAGCAAGTACAACTGCTTGAACGGTTCCACCAGCGATGTTGGCGCTCCATCACGGGACTGCATTGGCAGAACTATGTCTCCAACAAAGAAGTCCTAGAAAAGGCAAACCTCCGGAGCATCGAAACCACATTGATGTTCCGACAGTTCCGCTGGGCAGGCCACGTCTCGCGCATGGATGACATCAGAATGCCGCCATAAGTTGTATTTTATGATGAGCTTCGTTATGGCAACTGATATAGAACACCCCACAGGCGCTAGAAGGATCAGCTGAAACGCCAACTCTCCCTGGCAAGATCACAAAGGTTGGCAACAGAGCGACGGCGGAGAAAAGAATCTGCGTCTCAAACACCTTCAGGCCAAGAAAACCTTAGCCCAACCTACTCGAGAGCCTGCAAATCCAGGATGGGCCTCTGTAACGACTAGAATGCGTGCCGCCGCCCCTCCAGGGACAGGGATCTTCCCACTGATCTTCACAAGCGAACAATCTGGCCCACACAAAGTCCGTGGCTTTTAGAGTTTTCTTGGATCCTTTCCACTGTTGGTTCTGATAATTGATCCTGCGGCTGTGATAGTGGGCAGCAGTTGAAATACGGGGTACATTTATCCCTGTGCGTAAGCTGCGCTTGATGCTACATTTTCAATGAAGTGCTTGTACAGCAAACCATCCAGGTTTTTGCAAATGTTCCCACATTGGCAGCACACAATAGTCTGGTTTTCTGCAGTAACCAATTCTTCAATTGTTGCTGTGGTATCATATCTTAGCCCACAGCTGGGCCCACATAATCTGTGAGAGCTCTGAAGTACCAGATCGTTATTTACTTGTTCTACTATCCTTTGTTTATGTTCTGGCATTAAGAATATACCAAAGAGCTCCTACTGAAAGTGGTAACTCAACAGCACCAGCAAATCGGTGTCTTCACCAATGAGGATAGTGTCGATTTTGTGTGATTAGTTCAGTGTTGTCTAACGTTCATTACTTTAGCGTCCTCTGCATAAAAACGACAGCACCCAGCTTTCTCAAGCTCATTGCTCAGTAAGTTGATGAATATGTGCTTGTTTTCTCTGTTGGCTAAAAAAACTCCTCCTTTAGGAGGAAGGAGGATCTTGCTGATCAGCCGCCTTCCACAGCATCATCTGGTGATGTGCCCTCTGCACATAATCTATGGGAGCAAACGCCATGGTATGCACTGGCTTCCCATTCTTTCTCTGATCAGCAAGGTCATCCTCATTTGGACATCACGCAGTTTGTGCAGGTGAAGTACGGTATCCCGTCTTTCAGCTTTGACATTGGACCCTCGGATCCTTTAGGTCTGACTGATGTCAAAGCTGTGTTTGGAAAGCAGAGAGCAAGACATGCAGCAAAGACGGTTGCAGTTGCCACGGCAGCAATGTGTCGTGTACCATCTGTTGCGCGTGTACAGCTGGCGATGTGTGTTGTAAAGCCTCTCACGATTGGGGACGATGCATATGTAATATATCTGAAATCATCGCACCTGAAAATCTATCTTTTGGCATCAACATTACGGCTCTAGGTGATGTAGGTCTTTATTTATAGCCATAATTGGTTTTGATGGGCGCCATCTTTAAAAATGGCGGATACATGAATGCAAAGGTCATGTGTAACATATTTGAAATTGCTGATCATATTTGGTAAGATATTGTGACATTTGTTTTGACGACCGCCATCTTTAAAAATGGCGGATCCAAAAGTCGGAGAAGGCGAAACATAAAATATTTGACTTCTAAAACCTATGTTTTGACACAACGGTTAAGGTTATAGGTGACGCAGTTATTAAGATATGCGGAAATGTGATTTGGCGGCCATTTTGTAAAGTGGCTGCCATTTTGTAAAATGGCTGCCATTTCTTTAAAAAGAAAAAGAAAAATTGCCACCTTAGATTTTCTGCTGACTGAAACACTGTAGATGACATTCGTGCAAGACAATTGCTTTTGACAAGCAAATTGCACGGGAAGACTTGGTGCACCGCACTATATTGGGAATTTGAATAGACACTTGTATGCATGCAACCACTGTGAACTATGTGGATTGATAACCTTTTATCCTGTGTTGTGCAACAATATTACAACGAGATTCACAATGTGTGTTCTGTTGTTGATTGTGCTATTATTATTATAGGGGCATAGTCAATAGATGCGAATCAAAGCCATTGGAGATATGCATGAACATTGAACTGGAGATAAGCATGTAATATGATCCAACATGGCCGATATCTGAAAGTTTTATGAAATGACAAACACGCAGCCGTTGTATACATCTGGTGATGTGTTTATTTTAAACGTTGACCATGAAAATATCGGTCTTGACACCACTTTTGTGACATTATTACGCATAGTTGCAAAGCTATTGAAGAAAATATGTATTTCAGTAATGAAGGCCCTGATTTGCATATTTGAAAAAAATGCCCTGAGTACAACCAAGCTGAATTGCTTCAAGGACACCATGGGATACAAAATCCACCAAAACATTATACTATAGAGCATCCATTTATTCAACTGCAAAGGGTCTAAGTCAACGTTATATCGCAACGCTACTCCCCCATAGCGGCTAAAAATCGGGGTTCACTGTGCTTAAAAACGATTGTTCACATTAATATTTTTAAAAAGTTATACATATTATATATGGCTGGGTAGACTAATCCATTATCTTGCGAATGGTATGCAAAATGTGTATGAAATATGCAAAGGTATATCACAGCCTAAATAACGCCTACCCCTACATTTCACTAAGCCAAAACGTCACTGACAGCGACTTTTGACCACTTGTCATTGTCATAAAAAATTACAATGTTTCACCACGTGGATTTCAGTGGACTTTTTTTCTGGTAATGTAGACATACAGTACTAACTAAAAACTATGTCATAATTACTATTGCAATTTGTTTGAGGTTGACCCTCTTTTGGGCATAGATTGACTGGACTAAATGACTCGTGCTTTTGTCAATGTGTGACTTGCTCGAATAATCATGCAAAGCGTGGTTTGAATATAATGCCGATAATCTGCAGCTATGATCTGCTCCCTACTATGTGATATCGTGATTGTCATTTATTAGAAAGACTTGTCACAAACAGATGAAACCACACCATGTATAGCGGGTTCTATATAGCATCAAGAGGTTTGTACCACCGAGATAAATATGCAAGACACCTAACTGGAAATGATGCTACGATCTCGCCCGAACGTTTACCGGTTTGTCTCGCGTTATAGGCCTAATATTTGGTTATAAACATTTCGTGCAGACTATGAGCATATATGGCAGAGTTAGCCTATTATATCAAATTAACAGTATCAACAGTAATAACATATTTAGCAGTGCTGGCAAAAAACAGCCAAACAAACAGAATATGATACATTTTAATGCCCGGAGTTTAAAATCTAGCCTATGCAAGATTAAAGACACCAGTCAAAGCATGAAGTATAAATTTAATATAATTGCTGTATCAGAAACATGGTTTAAAGAAAACAGCTGGGACGGAAGTGAAGTAAACTGTAACGATGTCGTATTTTCGGGTTACAAACTACTGTCATTCCAGAAAAAACAAACAAGGTGGTAGTGTTGTCATATATGTGTGTGAATATCTACTTAACAAGTGTCAGTCTTCTGATATTTGTTTAATGAACATATCGTATGCTGTTGATAACTGTTTTGAAAGCATCTTTATTGAGATACAAATTAGTAAACACAAAAAAATCAATGTCGGTTGTATGTACAGAGCACCGAATACCAGCATCAGCAAATTTAATGACAATCCGTCATTTATCCTGGGAAATCTCACCAGCAAAATTGTTTTACATCTGTGGTGATTACTAGACCCATTGCAAGAACTGTGGCTAGGTGGAAAAGTAAAACTTCATACGGACACGATGAAATCAACATGAAAACCGTTAAGCATGTAATAAAGCAAATTGTATAAACGCTAACCCACATTTTAACAGATCTTTGATCAGCGGATCATTTCCAAATTATATGAAATTAGCAAAAGTCATTCCTATATTTAAGTCGGGAGATCGTTTTAAATTTTCTAATTATAGACCTCTTATCTCAATTTTAAAAACTACTTGAACAAATATTCAACGAAAGGCTAACGTCTTTCATTGAAACACAACGCATATTGACAGATGGGCAGTAATCATTCAACCTCACTAGCTCTAACAAAATGTGTCGAAAAGGTTACTTCCGCAATGGATAAATGCAAAAATACGATTGGTGTCTTTATCGACCTAAAAAGCGTTTGACACTGTTGACCACAACATATTGCTAAGTAAACTGCAATGCTACGGAGTAAGCGTCTTGGCTCTGGACTGGATAAAAAGCTACTCAACCAACCGTAGACATTATATATGCTACAACAACAGAACAAAAGGAAATAAAGTGTGGAGGCCCGCAAGGTTCAATCCTTGACCCATTATTATTTATTCTGTACATAAATTACATGTGTGAAGTCTCAAAATCACTTCATATTATTATGTTTGCTGATCATACTAATGTTTTTATTCTGCTTGTAACACTAATGATGTAAGCACTGTTGTTAATAACGAACTAAAAAACTAGACGTGTGGTTCCGACCGAGCAAATGCATGAGTTGTGAATATTATTGTGTAATTTATTTATAATTCGTGTTGTATTTATTAGTTTTTTTAGTTTGAGAAGGGCATAGCAACATATAAGTCTATGACTTATGTCCTTTCAGCAGCAGCAGCAGCAGCAGCAGCAGCAGCAGCAGCAGCAGCAGCAGCAGCAGCAGCAGCAGCAGCAGCAGCACACCATTCTGTGCGTGTATTATGTTGTTGTTGTTTTTGAATAAACCTGTGCACTGATGCGACGACTACAACGATTCATGTGATCAACTATAGTTATCCAATGGCAGTCATGATAACTCGAAGTCTAATAACAATATACTATGCCTATCATATGCCTATCATGTATAAATATACTTAAAATAGCTGAGTTACCCGGCGTTACCCGGGAGAAAAGGCAGTCATATACATCCTCAAATCATTTGTACTACTGAAATCTAAAAAAGTATTGTTGACATAATTATGAATACTGAAAATAGACCAAACCTCAAATGCGCAACATTGGAGTTCGATACATCCCAAACTCATCCCAAATGTGTCCAGCCTACCCGCATTAATAAATTGTAACTAGTCACCGGCCTAGTTGTTAGGACAACCTTTTGCCAGAAATCGCACGCGCTCACCCGTATAACTGACGTAACCAGCAACAGGCAGGTGGGTTACACGTCCGGGATTTTGTAACGTTAATAACATAAAAACTAATGCATTTGTCTACATACACCCAGTGTCACATTTGTACATGGAATAATTACCTGTACAATGATACAGAAAAACATTAAATTCCGTGGCTGGAACTCCACGGAATTGTTGCAATGTGTTGTTTGCCAGAAGTAGCACGCGCTCACGGGGCTGACTCAGCGAAATGCTTACGTGACCAGCGATAGGTAGACCTGTTGTATGTTAAGCGCTGGAGATTTTCAAACGTCAATAACTTAAAAACTATGCATACACCCAGCGACATATTTGCAGATGGCATAATTATCTTTACGATGATATAAAAAAACATAATATTACGCGGGTGGAACTCCGCGTACAGCCTTTTGAAATATTTAGCCTCCAAAGTTCACACCCCGGAGATCAAATACAAAATTTCAGCCCGATATGTGCGAAACTGATGGAGATGTGGGTGCACATGTAAACAGAGAACGAACTGTTTTATAATATAATATAAATAAATCAGCTTTGAAATTACGAAAAGTATACAGACTGCCTTAAAGTTCCTTTTGACATCGTGTTGTAAGACGTAATGTAAATGGCAAGCAAAGATGTTGTTCCCTTAAACATAGTTATTCTGGCGGTGTATCAGGCATAGATAATATTAATAATTATTCCATTTTGTGTACGCGCAGTACCGTGACGCTGTTGCGGGTGACGCCACCTCTTCGTTAAATTAATTTCTACGTGACTGTGGAGGCATCTAGCCGCGACCGTTTTAATTACGGATACAAGCGTATGCTAAATGAGTGCTGTGCTAAACGTTATCTATCTCGATAATCATGCTGCGTGTACATTTCTTATACGAAACATTTTATCTGCACTAAGTCAAGTCAAGTCAAATAGTTTATTCAAACAAATCAAACATGATGAATGCACAATTAAATATACAAATGAAATGTACAATATTACAAATTAAATATGCAAAGCAAATTTATGAAACGTTTGAACGGAGAAACATTGAAGTAAAATACTTTTGAAGTCTTGTAACCATGCATAGTCATCGTTGTGTAATCAGGCCAGTAACCGGGGAAGTTCGAGGGGTTCGTCCGACCCCCCTTTTTACGAACCCCCCTTCAAAAACTCAATAATTATCTTTAGCGGTTCAGTGAAATCTGTTTGGAATTAAATTAAAACCAAATAATAATAACTATGATAACTTTTGTTTGTGAGGTTTGGACTAATCCCATGCAAAAACGACTCCCCCGTTCGAACCCCACATGCCCATCTTTGTTCACCCACTAAACCAGCTGCACAACAGTCAGGAATTACTTTTAGCTGTTCAATTAAATTTGCACAGAATTAAAACATGCAGATACGACCACGTTTTGCAAGGGGGGGGGGATCTCAGCATTATCCCAGAGAGGTACTTCACTCCTAGGCCCGGTACCAATAATGCTGTGCAAGCAGAAGCCTGAACTTGCAGAAGCAATCGCCATGTACAAAGGTGATCTGCCATATCCGAGCGTGCTACCAGACGAGTTGCATCGATGGGAGCAGCGCTATCGCAGCAAAGAGCCAAAAGGACTGCCCAAACAGCTGTGCAAAGGCAATCAAGAAAAGAGAGCGAGAATCATTCCCCAACATCTATGTGTTGTTGCAATTGGCCTGTACAATCCCCGTAACACATTGCGAAAGAAGTGCCAGCGCTTTACGACGCCTGAAAACCTTCATGCGGGCCTGTGGATGCGGAATGTGGATGTTCCAAGAAAACCTGTCTTCACTACACCTTCTGCTGCACATCAATTGTCCCAACTGATTTAAATCAAAAACAATCATTTTCGCATATCGTGCCATTAAAGAATCTGTTATATGAACTTTGAAAGTCGTTACACTTGCTGTTGTTATTTTTACATATGTAGCGATAGGTTTGCCGTTTATTTGTGACATCACTCACATCAATATTGGTCGTGAAGTCGAGTATACAATACATTGGTCTGCTTAAAAACATCGGTCTGCCTAGCGCGGCGCTATATACATATCTGGTCAGCGTATCTTGTCGTTAGGAATATAAGTTATCGTTGTTGCGATTATTTTGTTTTATATATATATATATATAACAAAATATCAAAAACGAATCCCCCTCAGCAAAACCTGGTTACGAGCCTGTTATAATCGCAACAATGATAACGTATAAGTATCTTATATGCAGGAATACGATTGAGTGCCTGAACAATTAGTGACGAGACTTGATTTGAATTTCCGAGAAGTGATTCGAGTCGCGACTCGAAATATAAGTAACTCGAAACTCGACTCGAAATTCTCAGAGATGACTCGAGACTCGATTCGGACTCGATAGCGAAATGACTCGAGACTCGACGCGACGCGACTCGAGAGCTTGCGACTTGCCAACAAGTCGTCCCTAAAAAGGCAATGAAGAGTCGGCCGGTACCACGAAACCACTGCCTTAAAGCAGATGATACGTTCTTTCGCCACTATGCATGGGCTTCTATGGATCTTAATAAAGTTGCATATGAAGTGGACGGACAGCGAAACAATTTGGAAATAATAAAAAACCGGAACCCAGTTTAAAAATACGATTAAAGACAGTTTGTGTTGTTAGTAAGTAGAGTAGACGTGAACAAGGAGACACCGCTAGGAAATAAGGTACAGGCCAAATTCAATCCAGTCTGTGCTTGGAGTGCGGTTGAACGTTAATTAAATATGCCAACATTGGTTTTTCTCATGTTGAATGCACGAGAAGATGCCAGTTAATCGCGTTTATATGCATGATTATAATTAATTTTCAGAAATATTTGGTGAACATTTCCTGTGATATGTATTTGTATTCCTCCTCTGAGTGGTGCAAGCAACACGCCTGTGCTTGTGTAGTTTGCATTGGGAAATAATTACATGATTACTCTGTTGGCCTACTGTCCTGCTTATGAAACCAAAACGCTATCAGAGCATATACATATATAAAGATTAGCTGCTAATATGGTATCTATTTTAGAAGTTCTGTCAACAAGCGACACCGCTATTTCGGATTACGTCGAAAATCGATATGGCCGACTTTTAACTTGTATTCACATAACTATGCATGGATCATATTTGCTCTACTTTGGAAATGTTAAACTAGTATATTGTTACTTTATATTGGAATAATGAACAGTTTGAATGTACAGTTTGAATGCCTATTAACACATGTGAACTTAGAAGCCGGCGCCTGTTTAGTGTTACAATAAACGTCATCACATTGTCCATTTCTGTGACAAATTGGAGTCGAATGTTGACATTCCTAATATACATGTACACGGGTTTACGGGACGTAAGATCCTGCATCCTATAGGCATAGAAATAGTACCCGGACGCGTGCAAAATAATAGTTGCGTCCCACGGGACGCATGCGTATCATTAACATATAACAAAACTATATATTGAATATGAATGCCTTTTTAGTTTAATTTGGGAGTTTATTACCGAATCAGTTCGTTTGGTATTTCTTTGTCACGGGTCCTTCAAAATAACCATTCCCGTAGTCATGTGCTTCCCGATTCTGAAGGGTGCCTAATTCTCCGTGGGGCGCGCCGCCCTGCGCGTACTTTTGCGGAGGGCCTCTAGGGACTGATTCGCGAACCAGAATACCATTCCAATCCGTGCGCATGTCCGTTCAGGGTTCAGCGTTTGACCGCAGTCGCTGTGCGTTTTAAGACTTTCTAATTTATTAGAGCTGAAAATAAAGCGATGAAAAACAAAGCGACTTACGAACATTCTTTTGTATAACTAACCGCTCGTTATTACGAACAAACGATGGACCGTACTGCGATAATAGAGAGTGCAAACACTCCGATCCCGACTCCCATCCCAGGGCTGATTGCGCCAGTGGCGCGTCCAACAATCGAACCGATTTGATACCTCGGTGTGTCTATGCCACCATTCCACATTGTTTCATATGATACAATTAAGTTATTATAAAATATTTATTTTAGGGAACTTCTGTGTCCCAAATAGCACTCTGGTTTGCATCAACATGAGATTTATTAATATTGCTTGTTTCAAGTGCGGTGCGCAGTAACCAGTGACCGCAGCGGCGCACACTGATTCAAACCTGATTCCACACAACGTCACAATTAAGTGTCCACAAAGTAATGCGCAGTTCCATCTGCTGCCTATTGGCTATTCCAATGCTACTGTCATCACCACGGTCAGGTTTCCCGCCAGCGAAACACATTCAGGAGCCTTCCAAAGTGAATCGTGGCTTCCTCGATACCCTTAGTTTAGCTTTAGGAGATCTCCCAATGTGACAGATTTACACGCAAGCCAAGGCATCTAGCAGACTAGCACGCCCTCTCATAATTATTGAGGAAGGCTGCTCTAACTTCCAAAACTACATCGATTATCAAGGGAAAAGGCACGTTATTTTGTTAAATTCTTGTTAGTACCAAACTAATAAAAACAATAACCGGTTTACATAGGTTGTATAAGTTATGATATTTAGAAAACAATACTTACAATTAAAAATAAGCAATAAGTGGGACCCTCGCTACAAGCGTGGGACCCCCTTAAAAAGGGCTGTTGAAAACAAAATTATTTCAACTAACTTGGTTGAAAAAACGAAACAAAAGTGTGTGAGTGTGTGTGTGTTTGTGCGTGCGTGTGTGTGTGTACGTGTGAACGTGTACTCGTGCGTGTGCGTGTTTGCGTGTGTGCGTGTTTGCGAGTGTGTGTGTGTGTGCGTGTGTGTGTGCGTGTGTGTGCGTGTGCGTGCGTGTGTGTGTGTGTGTTTGCGTGTGTGTGTGTGAGCGCGCGCGCGTGCCTCTGTATGTGTGAGTGTGTGTGTGCGTGCGTGTGTGTGTGCATGGGTGTGCGTGCGTGTGCGTGTGCATTATTTCAACTAACTTGGTTGACAAAACGAAACAAAAGTGAGTGAGTGTGTGTGTGTGTTTGTGCGTGCGTGTGTGCGTGTGTGTGTGTGTGTGTGTGTTTGTGTGTGTGTGTGCGTGTATGTGCATGGGGTGTGTGTGTGTGTGTGTGTGTGTGTGTGTGCGTGTGTGCGTGTGTGCGTGTGTGCCGTGTGTGCCGTGTGTGCCTGTGTGTGTGTGTTTGCGTGTGTTTGTGTGCGTGTGTGTGTGTGTGTGTGTGTGTGTGTGTTTGCGTGTGCGTGTGCGTGCGCGTGCGGGTGCGCGTGCGTGTGTGTGTGTGTCTTACTATGTAAAAACGAAAAAACGAAACAAAAGTGTGTGAGTGTGTGTGTTTGTGCGTGCGTGTGTGCGTGTGTGCGTGTGTGCGTGTGTGCGTGTGTGCGTGTGTGCGTGTGTGCGTGTGTACGTGTGGGTGTGTGTGCGTGTTTGCGTGTGTGTGTGTGTGTGTGTGTGTGTGTGTGTGTGTGTGTGTGTGTGTGTGTGTGTGTGTGTGTGTGTGTGCGTGTGTGCGTGTGTGCCGTGTGTGCTGTGTGTGTGTGTTTGCGTGTGTTTGTGTGTGTTTGCGTGTGCGTGCATGTGCATGTGTGTGTGCGTGCGTGCGTGTGCGTGTGTGTGTGTGTGCATGCGTGTGCGTGTGCGTGTGCGTGTGCGTGTGCGTGTGCGTGTGCGTGTGCGTGTGCGTGTGCGCGTGCGCGTGCGCGTGCGCGTGCGTGCGTGAGTGTGTGTGTGTGTGTGTGTGTGTGTGTGTGTGTGTGTGTGTGTGTGTGTGTGTGTGTGTGTGTGTGTGTGTGTGTGTGTGTGTGTGTGTGTGTGTGTGTGTGTGTGTGTGTGTGTGTGTGTGTGTGTGTGCGTGTGTGTGTGTCTTACTATGTTCTATATGTTCTATATACATGTATAAAATCACGACGTCGCTCCATACACAGTAGGAGCGATATGCTTATCCTCCACTATACGCGCGGTTATTGAGATGAACACGTTTTGACGAAGCCAGACAAATGACACACTGATGAAACACACATTCACCTTCCAATTGAATGACATTGCCGTTCACCTGCCGACCGGTCGCTGGCCGAATTCATCCAATCTGATCGCATATAGGATATTATACTATAAACAACTGTCAGCTGAACATAATACAGGTGTGCCTCCGTACACGTCCGGTGCGGATTAAAGAATAAACAAGCTGATGAAACGTGCCCAACACCACGCGGCGTAAACCCCACGCACACAAACGTACGTTCGGAAAGTATGGATTTTGCCAAATATAGTTGACCATTTTCAATATGTTGTCTAAATCAACGTATTCCTAAAATATTTTATTTGATTAATACTTAATTAGTGTTGTCAAAAAGTTGTAACGGTGTAAGACAAAGCCAAAGTCAAAAAACAAATCATACGTCAGATGTTTCTTTCCTATTAATATAGACACCCTTATGCCGAGAAGACAAATTCTACGTCGTCGACTTGTAATGAAGCTACACCTGTATGTGTTAAAAATTAATACAAGACATACATAAACCTAGTAATAAAAAGAGTTATTGTTTTATGACAACATCGCCACCGCTTGTGCCAATTATTTTACTGGGCGCTGTGTTTGTTATTCCCGTCTGTGTTCCTAACGAATTGTCATAACACATTGAGAGATAATTATGTTACAGTAGAACGAATTGCCTCCTGTGTCCTCCGCCGTTTGAGGCTATATGAAAGTTAATCAATGATATATACGGAACAAAATGACCGCGCCTGTATGCCTAAGAGTGCGTTGTGGAGCGAAACGATCTGCAATATGTCAGCCCACAATTTAGACAAGCTTTGACCTACATGGAGCAAACGAATAACTTGTTGATAAAACGGGGTTGTACTGGGTCGTCCTGCAGTGAAGACATACACTATATGTGTTAGCCTCAGGAGTATACAAGTCGATGGGGCATCAATTAAGAGCGAGGAAGTCCCACAGAGTCCAGTGTTCGACTGCGTGGTCCGACCAGATATAATTAATTAATTAATTGTATGTAGCAGTTGTCCTCAAACGTCTCACACTCTTTTGGGCGTTCTCACATAAGATCTTTTCAGAAAAGCCTTCAGATATCAAAATTAAGGCGTTTTTGTAAACAGATTTGACCAGTACACTTCGGACATGGAAATTTCCGTTATACTTTCTGAAGCGCTGCAGTTTGTTCACGACTATAGACGGGCCACAGCGGGTCAATAATCTACTGTCTGGATTAGCAGAGCGTTGGTGAGTCAAAAGGTCGGTGCGATATTGTAAATGGACTTACGTGCTATATGGATGGACCTGGGTCCATTTACGACACTGAAATATGAACCAAATGTGAACTACTGAAATGGTTTTTATGTGTTTAGTGAGTTGGACATTTTAGAAATAGTTAGTTGATGTATGGAAATTTGAAATATACTATTCCGAAAGAACAAATTATGCTCCATAAAATCAAAACCGTGCTGGTTTAAAATATCCATATTTGATTCATATCATCGATGTTGTGACACATTTTAGCGTTAGTTTCGTCTGACGTAATAAAAATGTAAGTTCTTATGTAGCTCAGTATCCAGTCCTCAGGACTGCTCAAAGCGCTTTACACTTTACTCCCTGGCAGACCTGTTTAATCGAACACCATCTCGAATTTTCTGGGAAGCATCCAGCCGCGCTATTTTTTGTTGGAAAGCTTATTGTCTTCCGATCAAACCGGGATACGATGTTACACTGCATAGTAAGTGTGAAGCAAATGTCAAACACGGTCACCATGAAATGATGAGTATCCGAACTTTTGCAATACCGTGAACGTTATTAGGTTACAATAACTATGTATCGACTTCATTTCTATGGACACGTTACCTACAACGCGAAAGAACAATTTCTTCCCATCAAAATGAGATATAACTTGGAGGTGTCAGTTGATGGAGTTTGTGTGGAGCAGCGACCAAACAGTGTCACAGTTAAGCAATAAATGTTCGAAATTGCACCATCCCGCAAACGTTGTACAATAGCAAAGGTGGCTTATAGCCTATCTACGTTACCTACTTACTCATGACTATGTGATATACATTTTGAAAGCCTACTATCTCCCCGTAAATACAGGATACCACGGGGAGCTATCAAGTGGTGCAGTAAGTGTGGGGTGAAGGTCAAGCACGGTTATCACTAAGTGATGAGTGTTCAAAACTGCGCCATTCCGCAAACGTTGTACAATTACAATGTTTGCATAATTATATACTTTGTCTACCTATACTGGGCCTTGTTATGCACCTATGCGTATTGTATCCCCTCAAAATTATTGGCATGAAATTGTAAAGTGGTGGTCTAACTGTGGAATGAAGGTTGAACAAGGTCACCATCAAAAGATGCATTTTATAAATTGTACCATTCTGCAGATTGTAGGTGATGTTATACTTCTACGGCATTTTTCCATCATCCATGGGATGCGAAAATACATGTTGGTGAATGCCACCCTCAATTTTTTATTTTAATGTCATTTTGAGGGTCATAAACTCAATCTTGTGTCAAAATATATTTTTGAATACTGTTAAAGAGCATCCGGAGTTATTGGAATACCTTAGTGATATTATTCCTTTGACGGAATATCTTTCTCATTGCCTCGATAACGGAGACCATCCACGCTGCAACTTTATTTACAGAGGGCAATGGTGAGGCGTTCCAAGAGTTGAAGTGTCGCGAATCCATATCCAAATGGATGTGTGTGTGCTGTGGTTCCTTCGTGGTATGAAATTTGGGTTTCCCGTGCAATTGACAACTGGCAATGGCGTGGACAGGTATTTTCCCAGAGATTTGATGGTTGCCGTTGCCATTAAGATGAATAACGTTATTGCCTGTCCCAAAGCCTATCCAAATATTTGCAGCTGGATATAAATTTGATAAGCTCATAGCTCCTAACGTTCGGAAACACATTGCGAATCATGCATGGCTTTGATCCCTTTTCCACAAAGAATTTTGCACAAGGAACAACAGTTGCGTGCCAGGTTCTTCGTGGTCTTATTGGATGTAGCATGTCATAGTTGCACCTAGTGACGACGGTGTCTGAAGTGTCAAACACTTCCTTTCAACCTAGATAGTGGAGCTTTACAACCTTAATGGGGAGAAATGCAAATAGCTGTTAGTAACATCGCGGTGGAAGTATTTCAAGTTTATTGGCTCCTTGTTGTCCCGTGTTACTTCCGTTGTTGGTTGATGCATCTTTTGACGGTGATGTTGGTTGATGCATCTTTTGACAGTGACCTTCAACCTTCACTTTCAAACTTCACTCCCCACTTAGACCACCACTTTACAACTATATGTCATCCTCGTGTTGACGGGGATACAATACACATAGGTGTATAACATGGCCTAGTGTAGGTAGACAAAGTAGATATGCAAACATTTTAATTGATCGTCGCTCCACCAAACTCCATCAACTGACACCTTCAAGTCATCACATTTTGTGTGTATATAACGTGTCCATAGAAATGAAGTAGATACATATAATTGTGACTTCTTATGCGCCAATATCCTCGAAAATTAAGCTCAGTGTCGCAACAAAACCAAAGGATTAAGCAATTTCGTTATCGTATACAATGCATGAGTCGTCAACAAATGGATGAAAGTGCTAGGAAGCTAAGGACGCTGGGTAATATTAAAAAGATAGGTTTATAGACGACGGCGAAATAAAACTATATTCCCTTCTAAATTAACGCTGACAGTAAGTGAATTCTACAGAGTTGGTGCGGCAACCGAGAAGGCTCTAGTTCCACTATTTATATTCACTCGGGGGATGAAAAGAAGATTATAACTGGTCGACCGTAGCTGTCTGGGATTTCCTGTTGGGGTGAGCATCGAATGTAGATATGCAGGTTGTTTGGATGAAAGGGCTTGATAGAGATTTTACCAATCTTGAAAATAATCGATACCCCACATAGAGCCAATGCATTGCTTTTAGAAGCGGCACAGAGCGAGAAAAACGAAAAACGAGGAGAACGCGTGACTACCTTTGCAAAAAAAAATTGGACACGTAGAAGTTTTTTAATATCCTTGCTTGCAATATTAGAAAGAAGGGGATTGCAGTCTCCTGCTTACAAGTCCTGTTGCGATAGTTTTAGCGACGGAAAATGAGCTATACCGGCGAATATGGCGAAGGTCAGGGATATAATAAAACAGCAGCGACATGTTTTGGTTTTGTAGCCAAAGAAATGTAGATCTGTGTATCATCTGCGTAAAGGTGATGATCCAAGTTATTACTTTCGATAACAGAGCTTAGTGGCGTAGTGATGAGCGTGAAAAACAAAGGCCCATGAACAGAACCCTAGGGGACACCACATGAAGTGGGTATTACGGTTGAAAAGCAGCTACCTGTCAGTTACCTATCTGTTTGGCTTGGTGTCTGTCTATCTAAGGTATGAAGAACACCAGCTCAAAGCTGTGACCGATAAGCCGTACCACTTGTTGATAAACGTTTAATAAGAATGTTGTGATCAATGGTATTAAGCAGACAGATCAAGCAAGGCAAGTGCGGTTACTTTGCCTCTATCGGTGTTTAGGTTAATGTCCTTATGTACTTTTAAAAGAACAGTTTCTGTGGAGTGAAATTGTTTGTATGCAGATTGCAAAACTTTAGATAAGTAATTTGTGCTTATGTGATACCTTAGACAGTTGGCTACATCATTTTCAAGTACTTTGGAAAAAAGCTGAGGTTGGAGGTGGGTCTATAACTGTTTGGGTCTTCTTTAGGCAGAAATGTCTTCTTAAGAATTGGGTTTGCATGGGCGTGTTTAAGATCATCAGGGAAAAAGCCAGAGCACAGTGATGCATTGATGATATATGTTATTGGCTTGAGTAATGCATCAAGACATGCTTTTAGCAGTGTGGTCGGGAATGGATCGAGTTCACAGGATTTATTTGGGGAGGACATAATTACTTTCCTCAATTCGTTAACTGTGGCAGGTTCAAACGATGCAAGTTGAGAATTTCCTTGTGGAGAGTCAGCATTTACAATACTTGAAGTATGACCTGGGAAAGCAGACCGGATAAGGCTGATTTTGTCCTTGAAATTATTAGAGAGCGAGTCACAGAAAGACTTGATTGATGCATGATTTTGTAGTAATGGGGCAGGCCTGTCTGTGTAAAAGTTAACTTTATGACGTTTGCGGTATTGCATAAGTTAGAATATTCATAATTTCACGGTGACATTGTTTGACCTTAGCTCCACACTTACTATACCGGGTAACAGTTCCATGTTGTATCTCATTTTGACGGGGAGACAATAAGCTTTCCAAAAATATATGACATGCCCATTTTGATTTTTAAATAAAATATATATATAGGCCTATGCAATCATTGTAATTGTAAGACGGAAGCGCACAATTTCGAAAAATTTTCATTTGACGGTGACCTTGTTTGACCTTGATGTCAAGCTTACTGCATCACTTAACAACTCTAAGACAGACCTCGTTGTGATGGGGATATCTTGGACATTCAAATTATATACCATTTGGGCGTGTGCACGTACGGGGAGGGAGGCATTTAAGTAGGTGCGTTAGGCAATGCCTACCGCTCGCCTATTGAGAAGATATACACGAAAAGCGTGAGGTTATGCATATTCATGTCACAAATTTGCATACCATGATTTGTTCACTGACGTAATCAAAGCCAGACAGGGCTAGGGCCGATTACGATTGTAATCGTAATCGATTGTAATTGATTACACTAATAGTTGTAATCGTAACCATAATCGATTTTTTCTAAGGCAGTGTATTCGTAATCGTGTCCTGTAATCATGTAATCGGACTCGATTACACATGATTACACCTACTATACAGTGATTAAACATGTCAAAATTATTTTGATTCCAATATATATATATATATATATACATACATATATACATATACATGTATGCCTGTAACCATTCGTAAATAGAAACCATTTGTAAGTCATTAATCACAGAAACTATGGTGCACTGGTCAGTAATCCCAGCGGTATCTTCCCATTATAGCTACTTCCCGTTATAGCTACTTTTTATTCTCGTTATAGCCACTCATTGCGTTTGACAGTTGAACTAGTCCCGTTATAGCTACTTTTTAATTCTCCATTTCAGGATGGGGCAGTAGGGGGGAGTATTAACTATTTCAGACTGGATTGAGACACTGTTACATCTGATAAACCAGTTATCCTCGTGCAAGTGCAAGTCCACGCTGACAACTGACGTGACTGGTGAGTTCGTCAAGTGGAGTGACGAGCATGACCATCCGCCAGACACTGCACAATGTGAGGTGACGAAGGCCATTGCTTCCATGAGGAAACGTGCCCGAGATGAACCCCACATCCCAGTGGAGCAAAACTACAATGCTGAGGCAGCAAAGCTGACGTCGAGTGGTTTGGACTTTGTTACAAACATTCCACGTTTCCATTCTGTAAAACATGGCCTAGCTTTACTATCAAAGGCATCTGCTTGTGCCAAACCTACCAACCCAACGAGAAGACATCATACTGGAAGGAGGCTATACGAAGACACTGGATGGTGTAGACTTCCTTGCATTTGACAGTCAACAGCAAAATAGAATAATAGAATTTGCCACAGATGACAATCTTCGTCTGCTTTGTGAGTCGACTGACCTGCAAGGTGATGGCACATTTAAGACAGCGCCCAAGCTGTTCCACCAACTGTACACCCTTCATGTCAGTCTCGGATCTGGAAACAACACGGATACAGTGCCTGTGATGTATGCTCTGCTTCCGGGACAAACGCAAGGAACCATACAAAGACTTGTTCCAGAAGATCAATTTGAAATGTGAGGATCTTGGATTGGAGTTCAACCCTCCCAAACTGAGACTGGACTACGAGCCAGCTCCCATTAGTGTTGTCAGTGAGTTGTGCCCTGGTTGTCAACTGTCTGGGTGCAACTTCCGTTTCAATCAGTGTTTATGGAGGAGGCTACAAAATGTTGATCTGTCTGTGCAGAACGCACAGAAGGAGAGTGTTGTGCGTGAGCATGTGCGTTCTGTTGGCACGTCTCCGTCCAGCCGATGTCCATGAAGGGTGGATGGCTTTGATGGAAGAGTGCCCCACTGAGGCATTTCTATAACTAATAACTTTTAATGATTACCTTGTGGAGATGTGGCTAGGTGATGAATCAAAGATCCCTATGGATGTGTGGAATGTCCGCACAGAAAGCGACAAACGAACCAACAACCATGTTGAGGGGTGGAACTTAAAGTTCCTGAAGGTGGTGGGGAAACACCATCCCAACATCTTCCAGTTCGTGGAAGCTGTGAAGACAGAGGTGGCAGCAATGGAGCTCAAAGTTGCCCAACATGACGCTGCCATCCCTCCACCACAGAAGAAAAAGAAATATCGCATTGTGGATCAGCGCCTGGCTGTGTTCAAGCAAGAGTATGCATCGGGAGACAGGTCATTGTTAAGCTTTATGCATGCTGTTGGACATTTGTTGAAACTAGAGTGATCAACAGACCCTTCTTGAAACTAGAGTGATTGACAAAACACGTCATCGATGACTGTTATGACTTTTTGATAAACGCAATTCTGTACTCTGTATAATTAATGTAGTTGTCTTAATAAGAACTGTTGTGACATGTGTTTTATGTTATATTTTCCATTTCACATAACCGATAGTTAAATGTATGACTTTCCGGTGACTTTTAAAATGTGTCCTACATTCATAGAGTAGGATACTTTTTATGCATAAATCTCAATGCAATCTGAAATAGTTAATGCTCCCCCTTGCTGCCCCCTCCATAATTGTATAATTAAAGAAGTAGCTATAACGGGACTAGTTTGACTGCCAAACTTAACGAGTAGCTATAACGGGAAGTAGTTGTAACGGGAAGAGCTATAACGGGCCTATCAGCACATAGGCCATGGCTAATTGCAATTTACTTTTATTGGTATCTCACTGGCCAGTCACTGCCAGTGTTTGCACAGATCCTTCTGAATTATTAAATTATTTGGTTTTATTCACAATTTGTCAGAAGAGTCTTCATATGCCTGGTTCAGATCTGGCCTGATCATACCTGAACCATGGCTAATTGAGATTTACTTTTATTGGTTTATCTCTGCTGGTGTTTGCACAGAATCATACAAATCCTTCTAAAGGATTAAATATGTTGCTTGTATTCAGGCATGCCTGCAGCCTACCCTTTGAAATACAATTGTGAAGTGCCTACAGTTGGTCAACTGCACAGTTTGTCGGAAGAGTTGATATGCCTGGTCACACCTGAAATTCAACCAATTCATGCCATAGCATACTGTGAGATATGTGCAAGTACAACACGATGTACAGTCTGCTTACAACATATTTGATTACACATAATGATTATGTATATCTGGTTATTATTGTACGACATAAACTTAGCACATCATACACACTATAACAATTTAGGAATGAAGACTGATCAATAAAACGTAATTGTAAGCGTAATCGGATAACTGTAATCGTAATAATTTTTCCCAAGTGTGTAACAGTAATCATAATCGACTTTTTTCAAGGCAGTACATGTAATCGTAATCGTAATCGTAATCATGAGTGTGTAATCGACCCGACTCTTAGCCAGATACCCTGAAAACATGTGTTTGGATATATCATTTTGATTGTTTGGATGTTTGCAATTCGATATATTCAAAAAAGTAGTATATATTTTAATGACGATACCTAATTTGCATATTAATGGATTTCTACAACAACTCTCAAGGGTGCCAAGGTGGCATCCGTCGGATTATTTACCTAAAAGGTTAGAAGATCACAAAAACGCAATAAAACGTCGTGCAGACCTCAATGCACGGTCCATCTTCAAAAGGGCGTTTGACTGCTGGACTAATACGATACTGCGCCTCGCCGAACTACTGCGTCTCGGAGAACATCACTTACCCTCGCGTGAACCGTGTTCTAATAATACACGGGGCCATGACATGATGAGTAAACGGCCGCTATTAATGGACTTGGATCACGAGTGCCTCGCGACACGCTTGTCAGCCTGCTCTCTCTGCACCCGACCGACACTGCGACGGAAGTCAATACTATACAATACACAGAGTTACAGGGACTACCGTAACACCATGTGTTGTATTTATTGTCTATGTTTGTTTGATTGTGAAAATTACAACAATATATTCCCTATAAATGATAGGCAGTTGAATTATGTATGTATATATATATATATATATATATATATATATATATATATATATATGTGTGTGTGTGTGTGTGTGTGTGTGTGTGTGTGTGTGTGTGTGTGTGTGTGTGTGTGTGTGTGCGTGCGTGTGTGCGTGTGTGCGTGCGTGCGTGCGTGTGTGTGTGTGTGCGTGGCGGGTGCGTGCGTGTGTGTGTGTGTGTGTGTGTTTTAATATTGGCTCATCTTCTTTTAATTTCTCAAATTTGACGACATTAACATGTTTATTCTATATTACTTTGGTACTATTGCTTAGGGTATCTTCCTCTCGTACAGCATTGTGTGTTACCGCATAACCACATTGAGGCTATTGCAGCCTTTTCTGTTAATGTTTTGTTTGGTTAGATACCTAGGCCTCTACTACGAATTGAAAAAAGTATGTCATCCTTGTCTCTACAAACACATCCACATTTAACAGGATGAGTAAGAGTAATAATGTAGCTAGTATTGTTACAGGGTTTATACCAACCACACGATGGCTTGTCTTTCGTGTATATATATTATAGGCCCACACATTATACTTACGGCAATGCGTATTATTTTCAAAACCTTTTACACAAATCGGCCATTTTCTAAAATGTCTCTGAGTTCCACGGATACGTCCTCTCAGTTAAAAAGTATATTAATTATACAGCAAAAACAACAACATCCCCCTTTTAAGTTTCCGAAAGAGGGATTTTAAAATGCAATTATTGGTGATCAAAGTGGAGTTTACAATAAGGTGAACTCGTGAACTACTTGGTTACGTATACGGATCTGTGTAATTAAAATTCAGTCCTAGCAATATAATGTATTTTATACATAACATATATGCGAATTGTTTTAAAACAAATTTGCGTATTGAGGGGAGACAGATTGTATGATATGACCAGTCCGATACTTACATACGTTGTCGTCAAACAAGTTACAGTATTGTAACAGGTGACCAACAGGCTGGTGCGCTCATGGTGGTGCAGAGGAAACAGAGGAGGGGGAGAAGTAGAGCGCGAGTTAGTAGGGAGGACGCACTGTGGGGGAAGAGAGAGAGAGAGAGAGAGAGAGAGAGAGAGAGAGAGAGAGAGAGAGAGAGAGAGAGAGAGAGAGAGAGAGAGAGAGAGAGAGAGAGAGAGAGAGAGAGAGAGAGAGAGAGAGAGAGAGAGAGAGAGAGAGAGAGAGAGAGAGAGAGAGAGAGAGAGAGAGAGAAGAGAGAGAGAGAGAGAGAGAGAGAGAGAGAGAGAGAGAGAGAGAGAGAGAGAGAGAGAGAGAGAGAGAGAGAGAGAGAGAGAGAGAGAGAGAGAGAGAGAGAGAGAGAGAGAGAGAGAGAGAGAGAGAGAGAGAGAGAGAGAGAGAGAGAGAGAGAGAGAGAGAGAGAGAGAGAGAGGAGAGAGAGAAGGCAAATATCAACCACTGTCGATAGCTGAGTGAACTGGAACAACGTAGAATGAACAAACACGACAGTATGAGTATTCGAAACCGGAATATATCGACTGAGAGTCTGACGCTCTATTAGCTACGCTACCGCGTTCCATAATTAGTGGTGTGGAGAATGAGAGCGAGAGATGGGGTGGGTGGGGCAGAAGGGTGGCACATACAATGTGGTAGAGACGGGTGGTGCAAACGGTTGGTTGAGATGGGTGGTGCAGACGGTGGTGCAGACGGGTGGTGTAACGGGTGGTGCAGACGGGTGGTGCAGATGGCAGTGAAAGTGGACCGGGAACAGAGGAAAGAAAAGAAAACAACTGCCGACCAGTATCGAGGCCAGTCTCACTCCAGACTGCAGGGACAGTGGCGTGGACAACAACAACAACAACACAGATCGATATATAGGTCTAACAGCTAATTAACAGTCTAAGGTCAATGTATAATAACTTGTCATAGTATATGATGGTTGTCAGAAAATAATGCACACGTGTAAATAGTTAGTCATTCCTTGACAACAACGTCAACGAGAATAAGCTGCGTTAATCAGCCCACACTGACATTGTTTGCAAGCTGGAAGTTTCTGCGTTTTGACAAGGCCCTGGTTCCTTTGTGTCCGCCCGCTATCCCCGTCTAAACAATTATACTGTCGGTGAGTATCAGTCGACTATTTTTCTGTCGACTTAAAAAATATCTACGAAAGAAACACATTACTCGCTACTCTCCATGGTTCCAGCTCTAATAAAGGTCAATATGATCGAAGCTAGACGAGAGTATTCGAAGTAGGCTAACGTAGTTATTAATGCGTCCTCGTTTAATCGGATTTGTGTTTATGGCAGCTTTGTATTATGTATTAATTTATGTTATGTATTATGAACTATGCTCACAAAAATGCATTCGTGACATTCATTGTGTCGCAAACAGGTCGACATGTTTAGTTGTATAATTAAGGTAATCCAGGCTTACGCGCCGTCTTTTGTTATGTGGGCCAGCGTCCACCGACAATCGCCCCTGAGTGGCTGGTGATGCTTGGCTTGCACGTGCCGCCAAGGTTACCCAGGGATACGCCACCGTCCGATTGGCTGAACTGACGACCTTTGCCCTTTCGCGTAATTAACCGCGCCCGACTGGCGAATAAATACGTCAGTTGTTTATCAGCACTGGTTGTCGTCGAACGCGTAAAGGGAAGCTGGCGAATATTCGCAAACAAACCGGTGTCACGGACGTCAAGCATACAGGTGGTTATTGCAAGCGAATGGGTAACGAAGAGCGCCGTACGAATACGTTATTAGACGAACAAACGAACGTTAAAACGCCGACGAAAGGCCCTAATATCGACCGTCGTTGTGAACGTTGTCAGAAATGATCATGGTGCCACTGACTGTCGGCAACAGGAAGATTTCGGTCATGGAGAAGATGAGCGTTGAGAATGACGTAAGAGGACTTTTCATCCTCGGCGTCTGCATCATCTACTCTCTGGTGCTGTTCACCATCGCAGCTGCCACGCATGCTGCCTTCGTCATCGCAAGAACGGCTCTCGGAGGTAAGACTTATAGTTGTATAAGTGTAGGCGTTGTTACTAAGTTAAGTTAATATCCGTACACTTTGTTCGATAATAATGTCAATTTACAAGAGCCTCAGCATTCAACAACAGTGTATATTTTTTCCTTCAGAATTTCAGCAAATGTCGTATTTACCATTAATAATTAATTGATATTGCGTGCCATTACCACAATATTTAAACTCTAGGACTAGGTAAAACTGTGCAGATAGTATATCTTATTGGCAGTAAGCATCTGGTCCAGCGGCGGTGGTGGTCCTGTTGTTTTTGCTGGTTTAGTATAAAAGCGATTTCTGGATTTCCACCGTCGAATCGAGAAATTATCTATAAATTATAATTACATCCGCTCAGCCTCGATTATTTTGAAGATTGGCTGACCGCGGGTTTGTCATCGCGCTAGCGCGTCTTATTTACTCACCACTTAGACAGTTAGCTCTTCTTCCGAAGTTCGGGTTATGTTTGATGAACATAAAACCGCGGTTACGTGATAACCCAGTCGATAGGCACGACAGGGGACCACGACCTTTGCTTCCCTGCCCGGGCATGGCATAGGTTCCCTGTGGGGTTAGACCGTGTCCGCTGCTAGAGAGAGAGAGTGGTGTCTATGTTGCTACAAGATCACTTCTAGAATGTCCTTCAGCTGCTCCGTTGCATCATCTTCAGCACGCCGGAATATTCCCAATAGTCGTGGCCCGACGTAAACACGAGGAAGGACGTAACTGTGTTTGTTCCCTTTGTTGACTCGCTGGACGTGCACCAGTTAAAATAACATCAGTTAATTGCTCTGTACCTACTGGGTAGTATTAACGAAATTGTAAAATTTCCTATGAACATGTTCAAATAATTGTATGTTCAATGTAGCACGTGATAGTATTCACATTTATACCGGAAATTATAAAACAGAATACTTACAATAACGATGTTTTCACAATAAAATTATGATTAATTATGCCTAGACGCGATACAATTTGCCACGGCCCAGTTTTTGTGCAGTGTAGAGTTTACGCGTTATCTTCATGTTAGCTGCTTGTAAATAGATCGAACTATCAACGTTCATCTATAGCGTTTTACTTCACACTAAATGTTTTGATACTGCTGAATACAATAAAATAGGTATACGCTTCCAGTTGTGCTATGCGAATATTCGCACATACAAATGTTACTTTAAATATCGACTTTGCTTATTGTTCGGCAATCGCAGTCGATTTCATGTCGGCGATGTTGCAGAAATGTCGAAATATAGCATTATGGAATTGTAAACAGGTTTAGACTCGTAACACGAAACAAAGCCAGGACGCAATCGGATCAACGATATACGACTATCGGCGACCAAATTACCGCCCGAAATAATGCTTTTCACGTTAAGCCGCTATACCGCTCTGGTGTGCAGTGCGTCCCCACGAAACTGTGTTCAGTACGATACCAGTCGTTGGATGTGTTCAGCCTTCAGCAGGCCTCCACTCTGCCTGGTCTCATGTACTTCCGAGCACCTGCAAACAGCCAATTAGTGGACGTCTGCCTAAAAGGCAACCATCCGAGAGTAATGAAGCTGGCTCTAATTAAACATCGCGCACTGGTTAACAATGCGACCACGCGGGTACGGTGACCAGAACGCGAAACAATTAGCGCCAATGAAGACAACAGGGCTGTGTAGGCCGAAGTGCTGCTGGCGCACACGTAGGCATTCGCAGAAAGCAGAAATCCCATAACTAATCAGTGCGTCTTCACATAGGAAGGGAGTGCCAAGCTACCAAATGTGTATAACATTCCACGTGGAGATTTTCCCTGTTGAATTGGTATTTACTAACTTCAGCTATGTAAATACAGTAATACACAAACTTGGAACAGTTAACAACCGCAAATAACAACCTTGCAACAGTACCACGGGGTCCCCATTGTCAAATAAGCATTAAAACAATATGAACTCAAAGGAAATCCGCCAGATTGTGCTCTACAACTACCCTACAATAGAGGGTTGGAATTAGTTGCCTCTGGCTAAGCATTAGTTCATGTTATTCATTAAATACCTTCAAGAACCGTCTCTTTCAACACACTATAAACTAAATAAAGTCCAGTTAGCCACCATGCAAACATATTAGTCTACGTTCTAAAATCAGTTCTAATTACATTTAAATTGTACTTAATGCAACAAATACAAATTACAATAGACCCCCAACCCTTTCCATGTGTGGCACGTAACATTATCAGTGTGATTTGATTTTGCATGGAGGACCATTGTTGCTGCAACGTAAGTCAATTTGTTAACGACGGCTACAATTCTATGGTTATCATAAATTAAAGACGTCTTTCCGGTTATGCACACTGATTAACTGATGAAAAGGCACGTGGAAATATCAGGCCAAATTATAGCAGTTTTTTTTAAACATTTTTGATCATCTTCAGCATTTCCGTTATACGAACGGAAGCATTGAAATGTATTCTATTTTGGCCTTTTTGTATGTTATACCATTCGTCTAAACATGATCTTAAATGTGTGTTTTCTAATAAGAACTAGTTATCTTTTTCAATTTTGAGGTTGTCAGATTATTATTAGGCTATAGGCTTTTGGGATTGGTAAGATATTCGTGGTGTTGAGTTTGTAAATAATCTGGTTCGACTGTAAAATAATTGTATATTATAAAATGGAACGTAGGAAACCCGTTGTACTTAAGTGAGCTAAAATGTCTTACCATTACAACGAAAACACTGCGATTTGTTGCACTTAGTTCTGAATATACTTACTCTATAAGTATATCACATGCATGTTTATATATGTATTATACTTTCGTATGGTTAATTAGTAATACTGTGTGTATATATTGGCATCTGTCTACATTATTTGGTTGGCAAACACGCGTATTAAACGATATGCATTGGCGTCAGCTGACTTATAGAACTTGGTCACACAAGTTTGTTTGGTCAACTGTGACCTGGTTTTTGATCGTGTAGGTGCAGATGTGTCCTTGACTGTCGATGTCATTCACACTGCGTGTCCTCGCGTGAACCGGACACACTCTTCAATTTAGCTTTTTCGTGTGTGCTTGAGTCGTCGTTCCTGGGTCAAACGAGGCCGTTTCTGAGTAATGCAAGCAATAAACATGTCATGTGGTGGGTGTGCTCCAATGATTGACAACTAGAATCGATGACACATTGAGATTGATAGATCATTATTAGGCTATACGTTTTGGCATTGGTAAATTCCAATTCAACTCCAATGCAATTCTAATGCAGTTTCAATTCCAATTCAAGTCAACACAGGCGTTGATAAATAAATATTTGTAAATGCATTTGAAGATCCAATATGAGACTCTTTGTTGTCCAAACTGTTTATTTTAATGCACATACTGTATTAAAACGCTATGTAATGAGCTCACTTTGAATTGAAGACAAGTTGTAGCTCCTACTTTAAATGAACCTTTGTAATTGGTCATCCCCTTTTGTTTGATGTGACTGCGTGTGAATGTATGGCGTGCTGCCCAAACACAAAAGGAGTAATTGTTTTGCCGCTCCTGCATTGTTTCATTTAGCAGATCTTTCTGAAGCTACGAATTGATCAGGTTACCGGTCTTTCACGTTGTTTCAATAATGGTTTTGTACCTTGTTTTCAAATGCCTGTCTTGGACCAAATCTAATTCCAAAAAGACACATCTAATTACGATTAACTCTTAAAAATAAATCGAATTCTGGAATCGGAATTCAGGGTCACTCACAATATTCTGAAATAGACTTGACCCCAAGGTAAAAAGTGGACATGAGATGAAGAAGGAATGTTAATATATTAAATATTAATTTAATATGTTTCAAATGAGGTTCATACATTAGCGTGTGCAGTGAGTGGCATCCCCGTGATGTTCAGGAGAAATCCAACATTGGTCGGATATTCAGGTAAATTGTGGGAAGCTGATCAGACCACGACATTATGCACATTTAGCGAGGCACGCACCGGGTGGTCACCAACATGTTTCAATATATTACCACTATGTCCACTTCACCTGCACTAAATATACCCCGCTACCGGGGTTATTTGGCGGCTAACGACCGACGCACATTTATACAATGGAGATGGACACAAAAGCCCCTTTAACCGTCAAGATGTTCGTTAAATCTTCATTAGCTGTCGCCAGCCTGGTCTCATCGCGTCTATTCAGCATACATTGGATGACAAATTGTGAGCAAGGATAGTGTCATTGTCTCGGAGCAGTGGTCCGTTGTCCTGTCTCGTCATCACCAACGGCTCAAAATAACTCGTCACCAGTTGTCACGAAAGTGATGACATGGTTTAGTCCCAGGCGGTCTGCATCCGTTTGATCTACTCTGTTATTCCAATTTCGTATACATGTCATTTCGTTCACGTTGATCACTGCTTAGCAAAACCCCAGGAAAGGTTGTAGCAGTGGAAAGTACACAAAACAAGAAAGTTACACCATTGTCGATTCATTGTTGCGAAGGACTTGATACAATGTTCGCAAGTGGTGGTCACACTCTGATCAAAGCCAGACCTGAATTCATTAAATTAGTAACCCATCTCTTCATTGTGTACACCGACTGAGGTGATCTCTAAACAGGAGTTGGCCAACTACTTGTAAGGCGACTCGTTGATATGTCATCGTTTGATTCCATTTTGTAAACCTGACATCATTATTTACAAAATATTCACGATTGTGTAGGACGTTAGGTTGGACTCACACTATTGATTTAATATTAAATGTTTTAATTGATAATATTAATGATCCTACAGAATGTATGCTGTCTTTGTGTATTCATGGGTTTGTGTTCTTGTCTATTGGCAGCGTGCACCACGGAAGCAATGATCACCATCACAGTGGCCACGTCGAAAACGATCATCCGCAAGTCGAAGTCGTTGCCTAGCTCCAGCCATAGAGGTTGAGTTGGGCTGACACATGACTACGGCGCCGTCCAATCACCATGCCTCATTTGTGTCACGTGACTGGCTCGCTGACGAGAAGCGTTTTATTACAGACAGTGCGTTATGTATCCGCCAGTGACGTCTGGTGTACATCGAAGATGCGTGACGAGCGAGCAAATTACATCGTTGGTCGATCACGTGATGAGTGCAGAAACTACCTCGAACTTTGTCCAAATGAAATGATATGTTCTCAAAAATACCATATTGCATAGCATATACCCTTAGAATAAACATATAATCTGTGGTTACCATAGCAATGAGATGAAATGTTTAGATGTTCTTGTGAAACACGTGAACCTTCCATGTTAGTTCCACGCCGTACACACTCCGGTGTTGAATATTTTATAATTATACTTGATTCAGAACTTGTTTAATAACGAGATTATGAACAACAGATAACGATGTGGACGTTAAATATAGAAATAATTTGTATTTGTTTTAATTGTATATATATCAAAATGGACTATTTGATTGCTTTGTTGTGTCTTGGAAAGACGACAATTAATATGTATAAACACAATTTCCGGCAAACATAAATTACCTGCTTTTTACCACAGATTTTAAACTGAATTCTGCTTCAGTAGTAAAGCACTTTTATCTAAAAATCGTTGTTGATTTTATGGGCGCAATGACATTAATACACCGTTCAACATGTAACATATAAATATGGTTTCGCGGGCGCCAATACTGTTATTTCCGAACCATGCGGCATTGTTGATGTTGTTGAAATCAATCCTCGATTCACATATACCTTCCGGTAACAACGTTCACTATTCAGTGAACGTTCGGTATCCACCATGACCAGCCCTACTTGAATACTCCTATTCGTTATGAAAAAACTATCAAACGGCAACTTCAAAGCAATTTAACAGTAGGCTATACCGTGTAGGCCTATAGTTGAAGTGCACACGAACTATTGAATTGTAAATGATGTGCAATGATATATCAGTGAATGTTTTACGGTGACATTGGATGAATGAAGCGTGTATGTGGATGTGAATGCTACTGGTAGCGAGTTGAACATCGCGAGGCATCGCCAGGACAAGGACACTGAGAGGCCCTAGCAGCCGCCGTTATCTAGGGCGGCGTGACACGTAGTCAACGGCCTTCGAGTCGATCAAGGCCACGGCATTTGGATAATTATTGTGAAATATCAAGTGGTGTGTGTGGACAATTACTGTATTGGTAACTTCTCTAGTTTGTACCTGCATGTATGTGTACCAGTTTGTACGCACTTGTATAATAAAATCATAATAACTTTGATGTATGTTGACGTATTTCGATACATAGCCCGTTTTTAAGACAACATTCACGAAGAATCATCCACTACGATAAGCTCACCTCCTCCACCATTCAATGTATTTTACCTCTCCATTGTGAAAACGCCAACTATCATGGTTGTTACATTCTGGGATCGTTCATCTTTTAAACTCACTGTACACACTCATCAACTCACTATGCCGCATACACCATACCCATCAACTCACTATGCCGCATACACCATACCCATCAACTCACTATGCCGCATACACCATACCCATCAACTCACTATGCCGCATACACCATACCCATCAACTCACTATGCCCCATACACCATACCCATCAACTCACTACGCCCCATACACCATACCCATCAACTCACTATGCCGCATACACCATACCCATCAACTCACTATGCCCCATACACCATACCCATCAACTCACTATGCCGCATACACCATACCCATCAACTCACTATGCCGCATACACCATACCCATCAACTCACTATGCCGCATACACCATACCCATCAACTCATTATGCCGCATACACCATACCCATCAACTCACTATGCCACATACACCACACCCATCAACTCACTATGCCGCATACACCACACCCATCAACTCACAGTGCCGCATACACCATACCCATCAACTCACTATGCCGCATACACCATACCCATCAACTCACTATGCCGCATACACCATACCCATCAACTCACTATGCCGCATACACCATACCCATCAACTCACTATGCCGCATACACCATACCCATCAACTCACTATGCCGCATACACCATACCCATCAACTCACTATGCCGCATACACCATACCCATCAACTCACTATGCCGCATACACCATACCCATCAACTCACTATGCCGCATACACCATACCCATCAACTCACTATGCCGCATACACCATACCCATCAACTCACTATGCCGCATACACCATACCCATCAACTCACTATGCCGCATACACCATACCCATCAACTCACTATGCCGCATACACCATACGTCACTTTCCTTTACTCCATATAATTTTTTTCACGTAATAATTTAAGATAACATGGCGCAAAAGACGAACAGCTAGTTTCTATATCCGCACGTCATACGTTTCTTCTTTCCCTTGCGGGGTGGGGTCCACGTCACTTGGTAGCTTCTTCTATTTTTCTTATCAGATCTTTCCACCCCTCTCTCGTCCGCAATGGCCATCTATTCATGGCTGTTCATGTTAGCCCCCCCCCCCAGGTCTCGTTATATGCTGTCGTTCCATCTCAGCCTTGGTCTTCTTCTCCGTCTTCTGCCACCCTCTTCTACTTTCCACGCTCTCTTCGACAGTCTGTCTTCACCCATTCTATGTACATGTCCCGCCCATCTCATTATGTTTCCGGCTACTTTCTTCTTTAGGTGTTTTTGTTCATTCCAATCTCAATTCCTTCAACTTCTATCCTCTCGCGTTACTCTACATATTCTTCTGACCCGTTGTTTTCTGCTACCTGTAGTTTCTTCTCTTGTCTCTCTGTCGGTGGCAGTGTTCCCAACCCATTTATACAGGCTGGTACAACGCAGGCTTCAAACACTTTTCCTTTCAGTTGTTTCTTCAGTTTTCATAATGCCTTCTACCCTCTTCCATGCTGCTGCTCCTGCTTGCACCCTCCTCTGTATTTCTTTAATATTCCTTCCATCCTCACACACTGTACCGCCCAGTACACAAAGTTATTCACTTGTTTAATGGTCTTTCCGTCAACAACTACATGCATATCTACCTCCTGTTCACCTATCCACAAAAAATGACATTACTTCAGTCTTCTTCAGATTCATTCGGACGCCGTGTTTTCTTGCAATGCTTTCTGTAGTTCCTCTTTGTTATCAGCCACAACTGGTCGTCTACAGTTTCTTCTGAAGTTCTTCTGAAGTTCTTCAATCATACGTTGATTGTTCTATTATTATGATGGCCGGAAGTAGCGACCGGTAATTTTGCAAAAGTATAATATATCGACTAACATACCCAATGGATGCAACTAGCAAGTATGATAAAATAAGTATATATTATTCATTTCGTACAATTCATTTCTTAAAAACAGCTAAACATATGGTAGATTAACTTAGAATGCAACTTAACATCAATAAATATCAATGACAAATATCAACGAGTAAGTTGAACAAATATGATGAATCAGTCTTAAACGTATCACTGAGATGTTCCTGTTGTCGATATCTCTTTGGAGCAATCTGGGACTCTTGCGATGGGGCAAACTGGGACTTGACTTAGTCTTATATCTTTTTAAAGAACAACATCCAGGCCATTAAGAAAGAAGAAGAATACCACCAAATGCAGCTGCTGAAGATGTATTTCACTTTCTATATACTTCTATAGCTTATATATTGATTGTAGGTGTTCAAGTGTAAAATCAGTCTTACTAAACCTAATTAAGAAGACACTTTGTTTCTCAGAATATGCATACTGCATTTACCATGTTTCAAGTCATGACTTGTTCTAACTACTCGACTTTTTAATTACTGGTCATGTCACAGAAGGTATTTTACTATATAGAAACATGATATGCCCACGCGAATATCATAATACTGTCAGTGTATTCAGTGGTCCACTTTATACGGATGCAAACAATGGTGCGAACCACAAATTTGAGTGAATATGTGTTCAGCTATTCAATATTGTCAGATGTCCTAGTTTGCTCCCAAACGCCCCACGTGTCGGGGTACACTGGGACACAAGTGGGTGTGTAACGTGCGTGCGTGCTTGCGTGCATATATATATATATATATATGCGTGATGGTGCGTGCGCTGCGTGTACATGTGTATGTGTCAATTATTCACAGAGTAACATGCCCGTGTGTGCGTGCTTGTCATCTGCACATTAGCCTGCATTCATATATAACATACCTACACGTACCACGACGGTAATGACCTTCTATCGCCCGCTGACGACCATGTTGCAACTTACATCCTCAGGGCGATTACGAACACATCAAACAAAACCTTTGCGTGGCGTACTCATTACACAGTCCATTCCATTCGAACTAGTTGACACGGTAACGTTACGTAAGCGGGATCCACCTAATCACAATCCACCTAATCGGGTGACGTAACGCAGCCAAGCAGCTGTGCAAACGAGCGATGTCAACGCCAGGAAATAGTAAACAAAGACGCGTAAATACACTGACGTTACTACAAGCGTTGTCACTAAGTAAGAACAAACATTGCACCAGAGCGATGCCAACAACTGCTGTCATCACACGAAGGTCTAGGGTTGTCTAGCGTTACCGATTTTGGCAAGCTTCTTAGCTCACATTTTCCAAGTCTCATTCAGAAGATTTCAGTTTGTACCTTTTATTTCTTATTCATCAAAATATACAAAGAATAGTACGCTAACTTTGGAACATTGTAAGTGCATCTCTTTTGATGTGCCGAAATCCACTCGCTAGCTTATTTCTGTTAATTCGCTTCCTGTTGTCTACCGATTGGCTACGTATTTCAGAAAACGCACCGAGTTATTTATACTTATTTGTTTTTGTGTTCTACATGCTCTACTTTTGCAAGAGGGTCGTTCTCCTGCGGCAGAATTAAAGCGATTCTTTGTAAGCTAATATACATTCGAGATTTAATGTATCAAAACGGGATAATTTCCCATAAGTACTTTCTCTTCTACTTATGTTTTGCATGTTTACGCATAATTTGGGTGTTATCTGCGCAAAAAGCCTATAAATAATTGTATACGCGAATCATTTTGAGCTTGCTGCCACGTGGATGATTAATTATGCAGCCCGAGTATAATGCATATTCATGCCCGCGCAGTGAAACACACAGAGACTGGTGACGTCACACACAGTCAACATGTCAGATTACGAGGTGAGTTGTTGCAAGCAATGGCTTTTTAAAACAGCATTTCGTAGACATAATGTATATTGATAGCTACTTTTAACAATGCAGGAAGCTTATGCATTGTTTATTTTATCCTGCTTCTAATGCCGTCCGTCGGGTAACTTTTTGATTAAGTATAATTATACGACGTGGATGTTCTTCTGGTTACCCTAACCCTACTTCGCCCCGTTAATCTCCCGTGAGTTTAGTTGCGCATGCGCGCCGCCACTCCTACGAGACGACATCAGTGCTTGCGCATTATTTGCTACGGTCACCGTAACTCAACATGGCTGCGCTATTCTTCCATGAGTTCTGCTCCGGTCGCCGTAACCTAACTTGGCTGCGCTATTCTTCCGTGAGTTCTGCTCCGGTCGCCGTAACCCACCCGGGGTTATTTATCTGCTGTTCGTGTGTTTCCTCTAGCTCTGAGACGAAGTCTGATCGCCGTAACCGGAGTTTTGGCGGGATTAAATTATTAAACTTCTGAGTTCTACCAAGCATGCTATCACGCAAATTAGTTGTCCTAATACTCTAACCCTAACTGTCACCGAAGACTAAATGGAATACCTAGACTAATAGGCGAGCGCTGCTACTCGTTATGCCAGTTAAGTAAAATATTGCACAATTAAATCAGCCCAGCTAAATTTGCCTAAAATAGGTTTCCTGAAAGCGTGTAGGGACGTCAACCAATGATTTCTATTTGGATAGGAAACAAACAACATTATCTTATCACAGGACCAGTGCAGGAGAGCAGAAAAAATTACTTTGCAATTGTAGTCTTATATTGAAGTGTTAACGGCCACGTTAACACCTTAGCTAGAAATTTGTATCTTACTACTGTGACTAGGTTCTATGCATACTGGAAATATATTAATATGAAATTTAAATGAAACTGTTAATAAACATAGGGACAACAATACACAAAACAAAGAAATAATAGCAGTATTGTAAAGAGCACTTACAGTACACGCGCAGTTCTTGGATCAAGATAAAGACATGGCGTAAACAATAGCATTATTTAAAAACATCTTTGTTCGATACTAAACAGCTAATCCTTGAAGCTATCGCGTATAAATATAAATACACATGAAAAAGATTAAGCAAACTTGCATCCTCTACAAAACCATACTTTTGCCTTAGGGGCAAAAAGTTGTACCAACAAAGACAGCTATCGCATAGCAACACATATGCTTAAAACTTACATGCTTACAAATTACATCTTCAAACCAACATCCTCAATACTGGACAATATTACTCCAACTTGCAAACCATAAAAGATCATACTTTTGCCTTACGGGCAAAAAAGTTCTACCAATGAAGGCAGCTATCGGACAGCAACACACATCGCAGATTAAAGGGCTCTCATTACACCATAAAGTGGTACCATTGAAGGCAGCCATCACACGCAACACAATCATCCTCATTAGCATCCAATGCCAATGTGCACGTTGCGTTAAATCACACGTCATCCTTCAGCAGGGCGTCCGCCATCTGCTTCACTGCGTGCCGCGCTGCTGGTGTCTCGCAGTACTTTTGTATTGCGCTTAGACAGACGCAGTGACACGGGAACGAAATTAATATTGGGGGGGGGGGGGGGCTACCGGAGCTTCAACATTTTTGACGCCGCAAATCTTCACATCTTCCTTCACCTTGTGGCTGTCTCCGTTGGATCGACTGTGATATCGGAAGAGGAGGGCGGGGGGGGGGGGGGTCAGAAAACAATGTCTGCCCTCCAATTGCACACACCTTTCACAGTCGACAAAATACACATTAATCGTTTCATAAAATGTACATTTCCACCCGCCATTTACGCTCGCCACAAAAACAAACATTAATGCTCACATTTAATGGGGAGGCAGAACCATATGTCTGCCCCCAGAGAAATTCCAGGGGGCAGCTGCCCCCTCCCTGTCCCCGCGTCTATAGAAGTTGCTATCAAGGCATACAGCAATCCTCGCTGTTCTCGAGACGTCCGAAGCTTTCAACAAGCGACCAGCGTGTAGTGCTGTCTCGGCCACATCGTTTTGTACAAATCAACAGAGCATAACTACAAATATACATAAAAACTACTGTAAACTAATATATAAATTTATTACATAACATATGCATGCTTTATCTGTTATTTATTTATTATTTAGAGTTATGTTTAAGTAATTGTTATAAAAGTGACGTTTATTAACAGTAAACAATAACATGAGTATAAGCATATTTTGAGTTTTTTATCCAAAAAATGTCATTTCAGGAAGCTTGGTGAGGAATTTTATCGGTTTGTCCTTTTCCCTCCTTTTGGGAAAGCCAATGACGGTCAACGTTGCCCCTTGTGTCGACCCCTCTCCCTCATTGATGGCGGCATTTTCATGTTACTGAGACCTGTCAACAGATGATAATTGGCAGGTTAGAATAACCAATAACAAGACCCACTAAAGACACTTGGAAGAACAAGTGAAAATACACATAAATAGTTATATATGGAGAAAAACCAAGACATTTTCATGATTACGTTCTGTAGCTCCCAAGTGATTTGTAACTCACAAGTGCACTTGCCAAAATAACAAGTACATTTAAACACATTAAAACATTCCTGGCATTATAATTAATAACCCACTTACTCGGTCTTTGGTTTTACTTTAGGCAAAGGCAGGTTGTTAACGCATTCTGAGTTAAACTACCTACTTTTTGATTTAAAAAGATAACTACTACGGCAAATACAATGTGGTACAAATGTGGGTAGTAGTCTTTAAGGACTCTAGTAACGAAGATGCAAGCTCAGGAAGTTCGACCGGGTCATCAAGCCTCATCGTTGACTGGTCATGTGCTGCACCGTCAATCAGTTGATATCACTTTTAACATGAAGTGTGTTGACAGGCTGACCACGCGATGCACCGACCGAAAACAATTGACATTCACATTGAAGACGTCGACGTGGATCTTCATTCAAATTCAAAGGAGTAACGGCTAAGCGATTTGTTGGCTGACTACATAGTACACTCAGACAGGGTTATTACACCCAAAGGTAATATGCTTACTTAACTAATTCAACACTGTGCAGATTAATTCAGTTTAGATATTAGATAATGGGACTTATCACCAAGTGTACAGCCAGCTAAATGGAAACATTGTTATGATGATTCAGTCAGACTAAAATCCCAATCCATTACTTTGGCCAACTTTTATTTTGCTTCTATATAATGACCTGTATGTACTGGTCATGTACAGTCCACTCCGGATAACTCGAACTCACATTAGGTGATTTTCGCTAAGTTAAGTCAAACGTTTTCCTCGGTCCTGGGCATAGGTCCCTATCAGAAGTCCCACTTATCAGTATTGTCATGGGTCTCTGGAGGTTCGACCTTATCCAGAGTGCACTGTATGTTTTCCTTTATTCTTGCTCTAATAATCAATGTTGTATATATATATATATATATATATATATGGGCCATTCTCGCGAAAAATGTACAGTAACGGTAAAATAACATGTCAAAAATAAACTATAGAGCAGATTTGCTAGTATCCAAAGTTCGTGCATCGCAAAAATCCGTGGCAACACTGTATTGTGTACTTTTTACAAACCTAAAACTATTACATTGAATGATGACATGCCAGCCAGGTTTACTAACAATCGTAGCTGTACAATCTCACATATTCATATTATAGCCACGCATGGCGTAGGTTCGACGCAGTTCACAAAATGGAAGTTAGGAAAGAGTTCGTCGGTGTCAACGTCGGTGATAAATTGTCTTCCTTTTGGCAATTTTCCAATAAAATAAAACAAGTACAAGACGACTGTTTTATTGAACTGTATCTGTGCAGTTCAAGGACCATTGACGGTGCCAAACAGTCTATGCCGAACATTGCAGCAAAAGCAAATCCCGATGTGAAGTATACTCATGTCCGGAATATTCGGGGCAGGTCAAAATTCGTGTTACTGAAATTTCGTGTTCTAACGTTCTTGGCCTATTTTAATACACTGCGTGGTCTCGTAATGATTCACGTGGCACGCGAACAATTTACACAGCGTAGATATGACCCACGCATTTTGACGCAGGCGTCTTCGACGAGATTTGGATTTCGCCGGCATATTTTCGTAAGCACTTCACTCAAAGCAACTTTTGTAACAGTTTGTTTGCAGAAATTGTAAGGAATACATGATATATATTTAGCACATAAATATCTTACAGAAGAATTTTGTCAGGTTTTAGTAAAAATGGCAAAACACAATTGGACTTACGATTATTGCCCACCCCAGGGGTCTTATGCATGAACCGAGACAACTAATAGTTTGAGACAATGCCATTGATATTGTCAGAGACAATAAACGTGGGGACTTCTGCCGTCGCGAAGTTGGTATGCATGGACCGGATGTTAGACCGAGACAATACAATCAGAGATTTTAACGCGATTGTCCCAACGTTTGGTTGTGGGCAAAGTTTAGACAAGCGGATCCCGGGAAACCCCAAATAGTCCGAGACAACGCTCATTGTCTCGGTTCACGCATAAGACCCCAATATACTACTCTGTCCAGTACAGTTGTATTTTCGGTGGAAAACTGCACAAGTCCGAAAGCAAAGGCGCCACAGCCACAGCACAGTAAGTCTGCTTATTTAACTCATATTTAGGCTCAGTTTCCTAAATTGAACTTTGTTTATTTTCAGGAACATTTTGACCATCAACAGTTTGAAAATGGCCGAGCTGATGGAAAGAGGAAATTGAAAGCTTTACTCAACTGTGCCATTAATTGGACAATGGGTCAATGAAGATAAAAAGGCATGAAGTGTTTACGTTATGTGAAGGAACAGTGTTGATTAGATATCAGAAAGTATTCAATCTCACAGAGGACTATAAATTAATAAAACACATTGTCTGATAATTGTTGTTAAAATGGTAGCAATGTGAATATGTTAAATTAGAGCAAGATTGAATATCTCTGAATGGCAGGTTATTTATAAATAAAAACAATATTAGACCCTCGACCACTTGCCATCTGGTCTTTTTGCTCTGATTGACCCTCTTATCAAATCTTGTTAGATATTTGAAGCGCATACTAGACGACTAACACAAATATCACCGTATACATGAACATGTAGGTATGAAATGTTCAACTTGTATTTAGTATTGGAACGGAACCAGTTATGGTAACTATTTAAATCAAAACAATTGAGAACGAATATCGAGGCTTCCCTCTCTCCCTTGACTTCACAAAGAGTAGACATGTATTGTGTGTTGATGACACTAGACACTTGTTCTGCTTCATCTTACTGCCGTAACAATTTATCGTAATTGTATATTTGAATACTTACCAACAACATACCTCTGTGTATGTATCGTAGGAGAGAAAATGGACTGTACTAATTTTGGGGAATAATAGCTTACTTTTTTGGCATGCTGTAGGATTTAGTTTGCGGACACACGCATGCACGCACGCTCGCGCACGCACCCGCACTACGTTATGCAAACCCACGCATACTCACTATCTATTACATCAAAGTTTCTCTCATCCACGAAATGACGCCACCGTTAGTCTTTATCTCTAAAGCGTTGAGGAATACGACCTACGCTATACAGAACCCGATTATATTCGATAATCTAGACTCCATGATGTGGCACCATTATTATCGCCCTCTTCCTGGAGAATTCAGGCAGCTAGAAGAAGTCGGCTAAGTGAGACTAAACTCGATAGTCGGCGACAGTTCTAACCAAATAAGTAGGTCCTTATCTGACGTTAATTTGCTGTGACATCACGTCCATTAATTCACAATGTTCTCGGTGCATGCAATATGCTTTTCTTGTAACGTTATATCTAAATGTAATGGTTGTTTTGTTATCTCTATCGCATGAGGTTTATCCCTAAAGTTTCTCCGCGGACTACACGCACAGTAATTCGCAATTCATGTGGCTACAATAGTGGCGCCACACGGTGGACAGCGAGCCAGTCCGATCGTTATTGTGAAGCCCAGGCTGTGGGTCCAGCCACAACTCTCGTGTGTGCGGGAAAAGGTGGCGCCACATCGCGGAGCGTGGATAACCAATAGCAATCTGATGCTTTTTCTTTTCCTACCCAGTTCACGCAGCTGACGAGTGGCGCTAGGCGAGAGTAAGACAGGCGATGCGACATTGTTCCTATCAGTTGTGCTCTCCGACGCCGGTCTTAATCCCGAGACACACTGGCACTTTTCGCCCGACCCGACAGACACGAACTCACCAAACTATACTGACCCAGACTGGCTGACTTACCCCGATTGCAGTGAATTCATTACACCGACTGATACCGACTAAAGCTTAATCGGGGGCTACTGACCTAACACAATAACAGCAGACTATTGGCGCGCCGACTTCGAAAATGTCTCGAAGTCAGCGTGACGTCATAATCACGTTAATTAACCAACCAACCAACCAACCAACCAACCAACCAACCAACCAACCAACCAACCAACCAACCAACCCACCCTAACCAACCCACCCACCCACCAACAAACCAGCCAGCCAGCCAGCCAGCCAACCAGGCCAGCTAACCAACCAATGATGAAGAAGGATCTAAATTGCGACGAACGTTTGACTACGTCAGACTGACACCAACTAACCCCGATTTCGATCGGACGTGCAACACCGACTAGTCGGATCGAATTCTTGTTAAAGGTGGTGTATTCTATACTGTCTTTAATAAAGGGAGACAGTCTGTTCATCTGCCCGGAATTAGCCAGAGTCGTAATTTGTAACATGAAGTCTGCTGTGTTGAACGTGAGAACATGAAAAAAATCGTTGAACATCAAATGGTATTGCGGTTAACTAAGCCCGCCTCTTCAGTATTGCCAACACAATTTGTTTTGAAACTGGATGTTTTGTTTACCATTTGAACACGCTTCGTGGTCGTATCTTCCAAATTGTGAAAGTTGTCACGGGCTCACTAGCCTATATATATATATATATATATATATATATATATATGTCAATAAATAGGTAAACTAGTTGTCCTCCTTTGCATATTGAATTGTACATTACTCTTTTGTGCTGTTCATTTTCGGGGGTAACTCACTCCACCAGGTCCTATAACAGCGTTCTAATCAGAACAGCTGTGTGAAATGAGACAAAATTCCTGCACTGACACGACTCAGGCTTTCTATGCCAGTACAACGATAACGGATTAGACGTTGTTTTTAAGAGGGAAGTATGTACACTGTATCCATTTCGTTACTTTATATTTTTGTCTGTGTGTTTTTCTCCTTTGCCGTCTCTGGGGGTGGTGGGTGCTGCTACAGGTTTGAACGTACCAAATGCGGTCGGCGACAGACTGTGTTTAATTTTAGTAGTTCGCCAGTCGAGCTAGCAATGCGCAGTCGCCGAGAAATGTAGCGCGATAAGACGGAATCAGAACGCGGCCACCCCGGAGTGTTGGAGACAGCAGAGAGGGAGGTGATATGGCGTCAGTCAGTTCACAGGGCTACAGATAAGGTGCTCTTTTGGCATCAAAGTCACGTTATCTCTGCGCGGAACTGACGAAACTCTGATTCAACCGCAGAAGATGGGTTTCTGGAGAGTGAATCAGCCGCTCGACGGACAAGATCTATGTGTTATTTGTCAGTTTCATTCCTATGAATCAGCCACGCCTAGTAAATAGACAGAAACACGCTGCGTGTAAAGTGTAAAGCAATTATGAAATGTATATGAGATTGCCATGGTTTTTATGCGGTGACAGCCAATGATTTATTATTATTTGTCCTTCTAACGAGATTTACCACATCTTAGTAGTCTTTCGACTTATTATCTTATCAAATAATTTATGTAAGCACGCACGCACACACGTACACACGCCCACACGCATGCATACGCACATACATGGATTGATAGTTGGATACGTCAATTGAATATGTTGAACGTCATGTCCTCATCGTGACGTAACAAAATATAGTTTCGGTCATAATTGCCATATCCATCACGTGGCCTGTTGCTTAGCAACAGCTATGTCAAGGTATCAAAAATGGATGTCGAACACAAGGTGCGTTCATTGGTGGCAAAGGTAAAGTTTGACGGAAGTTATGCGCATACGTTTGATTGTGGCGTAGACAAACCGCGACGTACTGGATACTTACATTGACGGATCCGCTACGTCGCAGTTTGCCTTCGTTACAATCAAAATTATACGCGTGACCTTTACCTACAATGTTGGTAACGGTTATATATAATGTGAAGTACATTGCTATTGTGGCAGGGGCGGATCCATAAATCTAGTCGGGGGGGGGGGGGGGGGGGGACACAAAATTTCCACTGGCGGCCGAACCAATTGGTGTAGTCGAAATTGTTTCGCTGCCGGCGCCGCCATAACTTCAGCTGCTCCGCTGTCTCGGCTGGACTGGTGATATCGGAAGACGGGTGGGGAGGTTGCGTGCCACCAAGCCCCCCTGGATCCGCCTACCTGTGCATGACATCCCCTAGATCAAGCATTCCCGCGTAAAGTTGTCATTAAAAAAATGTACTTATGTTTTTGTTATAAAGAAAATCTTTGATGGCCAGAATGTCAACATACGACCTAATATCTAAAGGCTCAACGTGTTCGGATTCCATTTTTGATGGCTTGACGGAGCTTTTGCTAGGCAACAGATCACATGATGGATAGGTCGATTCAACGACTGGGTTTATGAAATCTTCATTCCACGGTTATATTACTCGGCTTGTTATACAACCGTGTGTAGTAAGTTATCTACTACCTCGTGTATCCGTGCGCAAGCGACCCTGCAGTCACCGACACGTGCATACAGGTTGCCTAGTCTCGCTTAACCGACTCTCGCCCGGCAGCGTAACTTAGCCGGGAAACAGAGTCTGACAGAGAACCCGCCTTACGAATGCACGCATCTAGTATCGCTCCTACGGTGCTCCCAACTCGAGGTGCCTGGATACTCGAGGCTAGTGCTCGAAAATCCAGTTTGACTCTTATTAAATTTTTAGTTTTATTGTTAGTCTGAGAGTCAATCATCGTCTCTACCGGGATGCAGGGTAAACCGGGATCAGTGTCGTACAGTGAAAACCAGTGTTATTATCCAGGCGGTAGAACGGGATCCCTAAGGTGATCCCACCTCGCGGTGCTAGGATAATCGAGGGTAATATTAAATCTTGGCACAGCAGAGAAATTTAAATCTTCGCACAGCATAAATATCGTAGGATATTCTTCAAAACGGCCACATAATATTGCAGCAACGAATCCTAAAACTGGACTACCATCTTTAAACCACTCGCACTACATTCATATAACATGAATCCGGAAGTGACTCAGTGATATATACCCATCTTTCGCCAACTGTCGTCCCCTGCCGCCCTAACTACCGCCCTTGCCACAACTATCCGGCCGATTGTGCGGCTGTGAGTCGACGACGCGCTGGGTTCTGTTTGTCGAACGGCGTTGTCAGCAATATCGACTCGCGACGCAAATAATTGCGTCGTGTCTTACATATAATTGCGTCGCGACGCTATTCCGCCTTTATTACGGGCCGGTGCTTCCATAGTTGTCGTCACTTATCGCTTCCGGGATGAAGTCAAATAACGAGGGAAAGGTTAGAGATTAATCGAGCAAGCAGTGCAATCGGGGAAGGTGCCTACGTCTAATGTACAGTCACGTCTGTGTATTGTCTAATCCACGTGTAACGGTCACGCCTGTTGCCAGTGCGCCTATGATTGTTTATGATGAGTGGACCACGGGCGTACGAACGCGTGCAAGCATGATAAGACACGCACACGCACACACACCCCACACCACGTCCTCACCACAGACGCACGCACGCACGCACGCACGCAGCCACCTCCTGTCACACACACACATGCACGCACGCACGCGCGCGCACATGCACACATGTGTTTCGATGCTACGCCACCTATGATACTTACAAGTATTTTTCATCTTCACGTTAGCTGCATTTGCGGCGGACGTCATAAGTTCTATCTCTTCCCGGCCTATCTCCCCAGTAAAACACCTCATGGCGTCAACCCGTTGCCATAGCAACGCGATTTCTAATCGTCCGCGGCATTACCGGGAGTCGTGGCTCTCACACCCAGACGCGGGGAACAGGCACAGAGGGAACGGCAGGGAGCGGCCGGGAACGAGGGTTGGTTTTTGTGACACCAATCACCCGCCCAGGGACGACCCAACGACGTCAACGCCCCAGGTACGTTAGTCCAGGCCCATACCACACGGGAACATGTCTAAACTTTACTTCCGGGGTTCAATGTAGGATAACTATATAAACATGTAAGTTCCTACACAGTGCGGTATCCAGTCACTAGGACTGCTCAATGCGCTTTACAATTCACCCTCAGGTCATTCGAGCACTAGTTTAACTCCCAGGGAAGCATTCAGCCATGCTGCAATTACTGCGCGAATGTTCTTCATTCGCACATATCCACCATTGTTTACAGCCAGGTAAAGGGCTACTCTCCTTTGTTTACACAGTATGTCATATTATAAATTACCTCCGTATCACTTAGACATCCGAGTGAAATGAAGCAATGTGGAGTGAACGAAATTGTCCAAGCTTCAAAACGGCAGCAAGAGAATTCGAATCTAGATTACCTCCATTGAAAGTCCGATTTTCAACCCACCATGCTACAAACAGTAGTTATGAAAAAAGAAATGGACATATTTGAGGAATGTAACAGTTACACAGGCCAGAGGTTTACATTTCTGGCGGCTGGCTGCAACAAGTGGCATGTCGTCCAAGAGGGACCCCTGCGTATAGGTAGACAAACTATACTTGTTTGCTACCGTCTCATGCGGTGCGTCTTCCTTGTTGATACCATTGAAGATGGTAGGATTTGATGAACGTGGTACACTAAATCACTGACATGTCACGCAGCCATTTATACAATTTTCACCATTTATACCATTTATACATTTGTGATACAATCGTTGTTTTACTTGTTTACGATGCCTACCTTTACTCTAGTGTTATATATTTTGCCTGTGTTGTTTATAACCGGTTTTGCTATAAAATTTTATATATCTGCGTAGTAATCTAGCATACAAACATGACAGGTAATTCTGTGCGAATAAATATGCCAAATGATAAAATTTTCTCTGCCAGGTGTGTTGCAATCCTTAGTTTTTCCTATGTGCATTTTGACCCGAAGCCAAAGGCTATCATCCGAAAAACCCAATAACATATCCTCCAGGCCAACATATATAGACTTTACCTAGGAAGACGACCAGTGTGTGAACTACTATAGGTCTCGCGACTGGCGAGGATTTATTGAACGCTTAAAACCACGCCCTCGTCGAGAGAATATGTGCATAAAACGGCCTCGTATTTCTTTGCTTTTTTGAAAGATTGTGTACCTGGTTTTAAACCAAAGACTAAGATCACCCCGTTTACGTTGCGTACCGGATGAAAAACCCACATGTTTGTCTGATAAGGATGGAAGTCGGTCTCGTCTCGCTCATGCTGCTTTCATCCGACAATTCCAAGTATGCCTTCATCCACGCCGTCTCCGTCACACAGATAAGCTTAAAGCTTACGTGACCGATAACAGTTGAACAATTTAGTGTGTGCGGGTGTGAATATGTCCGTCCGTCCGTCCGTATGCGTACGTGTGTGCGTGTGTGCGTGGGTTTGTATATATATATATATATATATGTATGTGTGTGTGTGCGTTTGTTTGTGCGTTTGCGTGTGTGCGCACGTGCGTGAGTGTATATGTGCATGCGTTTGTATGTGTGAGTATGTGTGTGCGCGCGCGTGCGTGTGTGTGGTGTGATGCGTGTGGTGTATGTAGTGTGTTCAGTGTGTGGTGTCTGGTTTGTGATGCAAGTGGTGTGTTTCATGTGTGGTGTGTATGGTGTGTGTGTGTGTGTGTATTGTGTGTGTGCGTGCGTGCGTGCGTGTGCGCGTGAGTGCGTGCGTGTGCGTGCGTGTGCGTGCGTGTGCGTGCGTGTGCGTGCGTGCGTGCATGAGAGCGCGCGCGTGCGTGCGTGTGTTTGTGCATGCGTGCTTCCGCATGATTTCTTTCGGCTCCGTATATAATGGAGCCGATCATGGGTGATTTGTTGAAATAAAGGAATGAACAGGCCAAATGTCTTGCTCATATATTCTCTCTAAGTGCAGGTTAAAATGACCTCCTCTATTATCAACGCCTGATACTGCGCAACACCCGAGCTCAACTCAGTATCGCATGTTAAGCATGCGACGATTTGTTTATGTTCCTTTTCTGTAGATGCTCACGTCAGGAAAGAGATTATTGTATCTATTTTCTCGTAACTTTCAGAAATATCGGCAGTGTTGCCTCGCTTTGGTGATGACAATTGTGACCGTAATTCGTTGTTATCAGTGTTCTGGTCAAGGGGACGACGACGATAATGAGTGAATCACATATATTCAAGATTGTGAATCTTTACAAAGTAGATTCATCGGCTAGCATTGCCAACAAGAAAAGTGACAACCAGTGACCGCGGTCAGCAGATATATACATCGGGAAGCAATCAACGTATCACGCTGATTTATTGTTATAAATTGCAACCACAAGATCGTTAGATATCCGCAATTATGCAGACTTTCTAACAACTCGGATGATTCATTTGACGTCATTTCCCTTCCGCGTCTGCCATGAATTCGTCTTCTGGAATTCTTGTTCGTCTTATTCTTCTTGTTCATCCCTCTTGTTTGTTTTTCTTGTTCTTCTTGTTTTTCTTGTTGGTAAGAGCGGTGCAACGCGCATCCACGTGAAGATTCCAATTGTGAAAATCACTTGAATTGACTCTTGGGCAATAATTAAATACGTTAATAGTTTGTTGGATTATTTTTGTCAAAACTACACACAGAATTTGCACAAATGAATTAGTATACTGTAGTAGATGTAGAGGTTTGCTTTTTTGCAATGGAATGAGCGATATATATATATATATATATATATATATATACTGTACAATGTGTTCCTGGGGTCTCTAGTTTGTTGGTGTCACGGTGTATTGCAAACTAACCAAGTCTTTGTTCTAATTTGGGCCGGTTTAGCTGTTGTAGTAGTTATAGTTTATACCACATAAAATGATTTTACCATAAAATAACCAGGTGGTGTAGACTCTGCTAATATGAGAGCCTAAACTATCTAATATCTGCATATATGGTTGAAACTATCTTTGGTTGAACTTAGTCACCTAGTGCTGTTGTAAGGTGACGCTGGTGGGGGATTGGCATACATTTGACACTGATAGATTCCTAGTCTTGTTCATGCATGCTCCATGGTTACAAATTCCAAGCTTACACCAGTGAGCCCGCCTGACGCAGACTATCCTCCAGGTACCAGGTGACGCCGCTAGTCATAGTGAGGTATTTCTCCGGTGTGTGGCGCTCGGCTGTAGTTTCCGCCAGTACCACTGTTGCGCTGCGCTGGCTCCCAGCGATGCAGTGTTGCCCCTACGAAGAGCACACTTTGCTCGGGACGAAGCTGCCGCGTCTAGCCTCGGAGAACGCTGAACTCTTGAGTTGTATACGTGGTGTGGCCCCGTGAGTAGTGATCGTAACTTGCTAGGACCGTTGACGGTGGACAGTGTTGTGTATTCATTTACTGCGGACTTGCAGAATGTTCGACGGTGCACTAATTGCGGACCTGCCGCTCCACAGCTGCTAGCGTTGCGGCTAACGATATTCGCCTGAGGTGAGTACGTGTTCTACGATATACCCGACTACTACTGTGTTGTGGTATTTTTGGCCCGGGATAACAATAACATATCCTGTTGCATCTTAAAGCTTCCCGGAAAAGGATGCGAGGTAACAGTGTGCTTATCTGCCGACGGAATTGGGATGGTTTCAAAGGTGTTTAATGTTTTTGAGGAGTGAAATCGGTCCCCTCCCGCAGCCTGGCTAGCTATGGTATGCTCCACTTGAAAGATTCGTCAAATCTTACGGTAACTATGCTCGGTTGAAAGATGCCTGGATAAAAAATGCAGCAGCCCTCTTGGAGTTTATGTTAAATTCACCAACACGTTTAGTAGTGGGCGCTCGTGTGTATGTGTGTGTGTGTGTGTGTGTGTGTGTGTGTGTGTGTGTGTGTGTGTGTGTGTGTGTGTGTGTGTGTGTGTGTGCACGTGTGCACGTGTGTGTGTGTGTGTGTGTGTGTGTGTGTGTGTGTGTGTGTGTGTGTGTGTGTGTGTGTGTGTGTGTGTGTGTGTGTGTGTGTGTGTGTGTGTGTGTGTGTGTGTGTGTGTGCGTGTGTGTGAGTGCGTGCTACGTAATCGCGCTCCACATCATACGCCAGGAAGGAGACGATTACATTCTAGGCACAATATAAATATCGTAGTTACGAAATATAGCCATGAAAAATACTGTTTCGGGTAGTAAACGATTGTTAAAATGGGACACCGTCTAAAAAATCACTAATATGTCATGGACCCGGAACTGAATATGTATTGCCATACATGCCTACCCCGTCATTCACGTATCACATGCGCCAAGCGGCGACCGGTTTTAATTTGATGGAATTCGTGTTTTTAACTCTGAAAATAACACCGGCGAGGTAAACACGACCCGTAAACACAGCGCGCTTTCTGTGACGCCGGCATTTCGTTCATTCTCGTTCGGAACAATCCCATTTGGTCGGACCACGATAACCACACAAAACCTTATAGCGTTCATATTGCTCTCAATTCTGACTATGCAGGTTTTCGATCGTTATGTGTAGCACTCATGCGCCGCTGTGACATCTGAAAGTTCACATGTATTACTAACGTGATGTCATTTTATAGGGGCATCCAGAATTCAGGGGCCTAATGCAGATTTGGTTTGGTGTAGTCTCTTACAAAATTCAAACTGGTTTTGAAGATGCCTATTAACTTATAATAAGTGCCTTTTATCTGAAATATGCCTGATATCAAAGGTATTTGATCTTCGATATCACTATATAAGTTGTCATTCGAATTTATACGTAGGCGACTACGTATTTTATAGCTATTTTAAATTCCCATGTAATATTTAAAGTCCATATTAAAACTGGATATTGTCATAATCTTAATATAACAGTTACTACGCCCATAGGCAACGTGCATCGCAATGGCGCTGCGTAATTTAAGTAGGAAGAAAAACCGTCGGAACAACGGCACACGAAGCAGAATGATGTAACTATATTATGCCAGATGCTTCTTTCCCGCGTAATTACAACCAGCCTGCATGTCTGTGACAGCCGTAGATTCAATCGCTGCTCACAGTCACTGGGGCTTCCCGGCTACATCCATCATAAACGAACGTTGTGTCTCGCTGGAGCCGCTTCGTGATAAATGGTCCATTGCGATCGAAATAACGTTCTCTGCCTGTTTTAAGTGCTTGCAACACCCACTATGCCGAAATTATAAACATTTTAATAGGAGTTTGATTAAACAAAAATAATTTTTTGATTATGCGACAGCCATAAAAAAGTAGTTTACTTCATCTCAAACGCCAGTTATAGGGTCTAGGGCCGACATACACGCACACAGACATACAAGCCCTAATCAATGACACACGCACGCACGCACGCACGCACACACACACGCGCGCGCGCGAAAACATACGTTCCAGGCACGCAGGCACAGCCACAAGCACGCACACATGTCTTTCTCTGTTTGAGACTTATATACACAAGTAAGTACATACGTATGTATGTATGTATGTATGTATGTATGTATGTGCGTGCGTGCGTGCGTGAGTGCGTGCGTGCGTGCGTGCGTACATGTACATTCATACACACATATACACGGGAGTCCCAGTTCAGTGGTTTAACACCTGGAGGTCGGCCGAAGTCCGAGCCCACACAGGAAGAGTGCCGACATTGGGGTTGTGGCTACTAAAGAATTAACACCTTCGTTAAGATAACCGCGATTTAACACCACCTTCTACATACGTGCCGCTGTGTATTTGCGTCAGCGCCGCGTCTCCCAGTCGCAGACTCGTAAACAGCTACGAGCGAAGATTCGCCAATTTCGATTAACTTTCGAAAGCGCATGTCTACTTCAAGCAATGATTTATCCCCGCTTAAACGAGAGCGGCCATCTGATTAATCATACCCAGTATCAGGTTTTCCTTCACCTTTACTGAACCATAATGTGAATTACGACACGGATGGTTCACGGTAAAGTTGGTGTCAGATGATCTCTGCGTTCTATTGACTCGTCTCGCAAATGTCTACATCAGAGGAGTATTTAGCTACGCCTTTTTACTTGGTGCTATTTTCGGCTCGAGATTCCTCGAAGTTCCTGGTACACGAAGAACGTCTAAATTGTGCTGCCGGTTCATTGGCCGAGGCGTTAAACCCATCTGCCAAGTGTTTTGATATCCGGGTAACTGTAGCCGTGCTAATTTAGCGCGGTTAAATGTCAAGTCAACATGGGGGCGATGTGAAAATAAACATCACGCCGAATTTCATCGCATTGCGTTCGTTGCAACTGTGGCCGTGGAGTTTTAACTCAAGCTAGTCCTCAACATGCTCATTAACTGCGATATTTACATATTCTCGGATTATGGATGTATTATGAGTATTAGGCTAAGCACACCTCCTTCTGTTGGTAACGGGATAATAATAATATAATTGGTTTGCATAGCGCCCTAATCAATCAGATTGCTCTCAGGCATGTACACGTAACTATTTAGAGTTGTATTATAGATAGAACCAAACATCATTTTAAAATGTATACCATAAAATAATAATTAAAAAAATTATTACATTATTATTAGACCTCCAGGTAAACAATTAAACATTATATAAGTATTAAACAATAGAGAAATAAATAAGTGGATTGAAATGTACTAAATAATTTTAAAATAATAACAATACTTACATAAAATATGGGTAAGTGCATTTGATAAAGTCCACGTGATCATATTACAGAAACGCTACTCTAAAAAGGTGTGTTTAAGAAGTGTTTTGAACTGTGGCCGTGTATTTGCCATCCCGACACAGTCCGGCAGTCTGTTCCATAGACTGGCTGCAGCTACAGCAAAACGGCGATCACCCTGAGAGATCGTCTGCGAAGCCGATATTGACAATAGCGGCAAAGACGCAGATCTCAGTTGCCGATTCGGTTGACGTCGGTTCAGTAACTCCGCGAGATAACTCGGTGCCGGGTCATGCATCACACAGCACACAAACACAAGCACTTTATATGTCGGACGCACACAGATAGGTAGCTAATGCAGGTGCTGCAGCACTGGAGTGACGTGGTCGCACTTCCTCGTACGGCAGACGAGGCGGGCTAGCAGTTTTGCACACGTTACAAACGCTGCAACGTCGTCATAGAGTAAGGCCATGAATTTGCATAATCTAGGCGTGAAGTCACGAGCGCGTGCAACAGGGTTTTTCACGCATCATCAGTGATGCTTAGCCGAATTTGTTCAATGTTGCGAATCTGGGGGTAGCACGACTTTGCTAAAAAACAAAATGATTTTGGTAATTGTACGTAGGCCTAAATGTGCTAGTTACTAGCACATTTAGGCCTTATGTACTATTACCAAAACTAAGTTTCTTACACTACCGCCGATAAAAATTGCGTTGTCTGAAACAGGCCTATTGACTGCAAGTCACAACGTTTGAACGATTTGACGCAGTGGCATCACTTTGAGGTGTTTTGTTTCTATAATACGGCAGACTCTGCGAGCAGCTGTCTATTGCAATTGGCAAACTCGGGTATCTGACGAGTTGTGCATGTGTTGTACAGCATTACGGCAGTTAGCTATTGCTTTTTCAAAGGGCGTTCACATTTATCGTAGAAGGCTAGGTGTAAATGCAACGAAACGAAACGTGTGTGTGTGTGTGTGTGTGCGTGCGTGCGTGCGTGTGTGTGCGTGTGTATGCCTTTGTGCGTGTGTGTGCGTGTATGTGCGTGTATGTGCGTTTGTGTGTGCGTGCGCATGCGTATGCGTGTGTGTGTATGTATGTGTGTGTTTATGTGTGTGTGCGTGTGTGTGTGTATGTGTGTATATGTGTGTGTGTGCGTGCGTGTGTGTGTGTGTGCGTGTGTGTGCGCGCGCATTAACGCCGGGATATTCTGCACCGTGGCCGCGTCTAAACACCCATCAGCAGTTGCCAAATAGCAGAGGTCACTGATGAGGTCTGACCGGGCGGCTGCGGGTGGACTAATACTCGCATAAAACATGCAGTGTTATGACGGACAGCTCGTGCTAAGTAGAGAGGTCGCTATTCGGATGGTCAGGGAGAGTTATTGCTCTCACCAGGTCATATTTTATTCGACATATACATCACACTAGGAGGTATATTGTCGAAGACGAGGACGGGTTCTTAAGCCATGCAACCCAATTGAGTTTAGAATGTATATGTTCAGAAACAAAACCGATGAAACATTATTTAAAATAGCAGTTTATCTTTTTGTCACAAACATCGTACCGCAACATAACATACTTATATAAGAATACATTGGAGGAATACAGCCCACCACAATCATTGTAGAGGGGTTGCTGTTTAACCAGTCCCCCAAATATTTCGACAAGGGATGTAACTACATGGATGGTTTGGTGAGCAAAAAAATCTCCATTCATTACTCCCTTCGACACCTCGAAACATATCCAACATTTCCACTTTCGACACCGCAAAAAAATATCTCCAACACTAAATCCCCGACACCGCGAACAAATTGCCAACACTACCTACTCGGCATGGCGCACATATTCCAACAGCAACCCCCCAATCAACCACGCTATGTGTCTGTCAGTCGGAGATTTTGGTGAGCTTCAGCTGGCCCGATATTCCGAGTTTGCCAAGTGGTGTTTCAGAGGTTGTCAGTTTAGGTTTTAAAGCCGCAATTGTTGACTACTTGTAGTATGTGTTGAATTTATCTTAGTCATAATTATAGTTTTTCAATATTAATTTAATTCTTATTTTATTATTAATTATTGACTTATTATCCTATTTTATTATTAATTTATTATTTTACTTACTATTAATTTATTATGGATAAGTTAGGCTTACACATTACGAGTTTTAGAAGCCTTACATTTTTACATAATATTTTACGTATCTTATGTAATATGTTTACCGTGTAAGCTCGAACAATTGTATATATATATATATATATATATATATATATATATGTATTTAAACGATGTTGTATTTTTATGCGCCTCAGAGCAGATTTATATTCCGGATATACGGCGCTTTATAAGTAAAATTATGAGTATTATGCAAACCGTTGAGATATATTCCAATGTTGACTTTATCATGCACTCCATAGCCCGCTGGTTTGGGTTAAAGCATGTTGACACATGTTAGGAATCCGTCTCTTTCCTGTATCTTTGGCCATCTTGTCTAATATGTGTAACATGAACAAGTCTTTCTTGATGGAGATGCCTAAGAGTTACACCTCTTCAACTTTTTCAAACAAGATGGGGTTCATAATGTGAGCGATAGATCATGAACCGGCCTTAGACAGCATTGCTGAGGAAATACGACGAGTCTTCAATACTTCTGACCTCTACAGGACGATTAAAAGTTAGCAAGTCGTAATTAGGTCAAAAGCAGATAGCAGCTATAGTAACACATTCAACTCTGTTGGCATGTTCTGTGTAAACTGATCTTCTCTTAATATTTCGTACCAATCTGTCATCATATTTGCCTACGTCAAGACCCATCGTCGCTGATCAAATATACACTCGCAACGGATTGCCTCTGTTATCGCCGATAAACGCCAATCCCATTTAACAGACGATGAGCTCGCCGAAGCAGTGTCAGGCGCCGATACCGTGTCTCCGACAGCCGTCCTAATGGAGATGCGATACCGTAGGCATCGCACACCGGAGCATCTTGTCTATTTTGACGGCGCAACGACCCGTAGAAACAGGCGCTGAAAGGCTGGGTACAAAAACAAATATTTATTCGCTGGCCACCGAAGTAATGGATGATAGGTATATCGGAAGTGCTTCCTGTTTCCGCAGTGGATAGGGATGTCCAGAAACGTAATTGGGATGCATAGGAGACTGGTGTATTACGGACACGACCTTATATATGGAAGAGATAAACATAAGTAAACATCCATTATGGGTATTGATATTGTTGTATTCGGAACATTGGTACTTACGTTGTATCACATGTAGTTCTTTTTAATTATAATAATTATGCTTCCTCAAGAAAATGCCTGTCTTATATACTGTGGATATTATATTACTCGGTGTTACAGACAACAGAAACCAGTGTTAAAAAAGAAAAAAATACGTTGCTCTATCTGAAGAACGCCGCTCTCCTAAAGGGAAGAAGGAAACCTTTCAACCTAATAACCACGGCATTAGAGAGCGGGGAAATACTTGCAAACAGAACGAACAATATGAGAGGGTGGTAATAGGATAAAAGGAAGACGAAAATTATGATGGAATCATGGAAAGACAGAATGGAGAGATTTCTCGAAAGGGTAGGCATATGAAGAACTGAGGATGGAAGACCATTGCAGAAGATGGGAATAAATGGAGATTTATCGATGGAGCGGAACTGACCGGGTGGTGTGCCCCACTGTGGATGAAAGGGAAGAAGACGTGGCTAAATGTGACAAAGAAAAAACGTTGTTACATCTGAAGACCGCTGCTCTCTTGTTGAAACACGTGGAGCCTTTTCAACCTGGTAGCAACAGCGAAACCACGAATACCTGCTACCATGACATCAGTCTGATCGATGTGTTTATTTGAAGGCCCCAGCAGACCCTGTCCTCCCCCCTAAGGCGAAGGCTTACTCACGCACCCACGTCAATGGCAACCACTAAATGTCTATGGAGGTGATTAGGAAGCGAAATGGCTTCTTCCGGTGTCTTGCTTCGCATGCATGGTATATGAAGTTAGAGGACACCGGGAACTGTGTTATTGACCTCAAACCAGTCCACCGATAAAGCAAGAACCAGAGGTTCCTGCTGGAACGTTCTTATTCGGCGAAATGTATTTCATCACCGGCGCAGGTATACACAAAAACATAACAGAACCACCCATGGAAACTCTTGGAGAATTTATTGTTATGTCATGTGTTTGATTAACTAAATTATGCTGGTATTTCATAACCGGTTTAAAATGTATGCGGACACACACTGTTAAGTTAATGGTCACTTCCTTATTCGCGTAAAACGTGTTATTAGTATTATAAGAATAAAGTATCCTATATAAGGGAATAACATTCTAGTCATACATTAACACATGATTAGTAGTCAACGTGAGTTATCACTTAAGCATTCATCCTTCTTTTCTTTATTCACAAAACTAGTGGATTTTGTTTGATGTAGGTATAATAAGGTATAACACGAAACATTTTCATGATACGGGACAGCACAGGCTAACATAATTGTGTTTAGTGAAATCCAATACTGATTGTTGTGGAGTGTAAACATAGGGCCTAGTCGTTCAGCCATAGGCACACTTATGCCTATATATTCCATCTAGTGTTGAGCCTTAGAGCTAGAGAAAATAGCTAGTGAAATTGGGAAGTGCATAAAACACTCCATGTTATCAACGAATTATTCGCCCATTCGAACTCTAAGCTACCTGCCGAATCAAGTAAGACAAAGTGAATCCTACAGCGACGTGACACATTATATATGTCTACAAATAGGCGCAGGTCTGTGAAGGTGATGACGTCCTTTGATATGTGACACTCCGACAGCTGTTCTTCGCCTCCGCAGCCGTCTGACGGCGTCATAACTTCGCCAGTTGATGCGTTCACTTGACGTACACCGTTCTCTTCCCGGCCGCTCTATTTCTGACAGCCAAAACAACTTGTCTGATACCTCGCAGTCGCTGCGAGCTATACGAGATTAGACGGCGTACAGCGCTGAGTGGTGACGTTATGATTCCCGCAAGAGCATCCTCGCAAGCCAGGGGTGGTAATGAAACTGGTGTAATGAGCAGCGCCCCCTGGTGCGCGAGGATGCATACAAATACAGCAGATAGGTAAACAAATTGCATTTTACGATAAAAGCACACTTGTGACATACGTATAACATGCACATACATAAATTCGCAGTATTATAATATGGCTTTCGCAGAGTTCTCAGACGGCTCTGGTGCCCATTTTTAATGATGGGTGCGGAAACCAATTTTCTCCATATCTTAATAACTGCATCAAACAGAGTCGTAATTTTTGTGTCACAATGTAGGTTACAGGTATCAACGATCTAAAAAGCACTTTTGATTTTCTCCAACATTCGAATCTACCATTTTAAAAGATGGCTGTTGTGTAGCGCAGTAGCGCAGCAGTAGTAATGTACTACTCGCAGCGGCTATATAGAGCTTCGGACTCTCGATTGAGAGAACCGGGCAGTTATTCAGAAGTTACTTACAAAACAGGAAACAATACACTGAATTTGAACAAATAAATTCAGACATCTTACCTATAACAATCGGCGTCCCACAAGGTTCAATCCTTGGACCACTATTATTTATCATTTACATAAATGATTTCTCACAAGCTAGTCAATTATTTAATTTCGTCATGTACGCTGATGACACCACATTGTCTAGCTCTTTAAAATGTCTTAACAACAACAACAACACACGCAACAAAAGTACAGAATCCTTAATAAATGAAGAACTTGTTAAAGTTAATGAATGGCTAAACATAAATAAATTATCTTTAAATAAAAGCAAATCAAAATACATGATTTTTCATATGCCTAATAAACGCACGCAGACTCTTACGCTTAAAATAGATAATATAAATATTGAAAGAGTAGATGAATTTAACTTTCTAGGATTGACTTTAGACACTAACCTAAATTGGCATAATAAACAGATTAAAATATGTATTACCTTTAGATATAAAAGTGTTGTTATATAACACATTAATATTATCTCATATCAATTATTGTACCATGGTTTGGGGATACCAAATAAATAGAATTACAAAAATAATAAAAAAAGCCGTGAGAATAATAACCTTAAACAAATACAACTCACACACGGAACCACTTTTTTAAAAACTTAAACTACTAAAAGTAGAAGACATATTAAAGTTACATGAATTAAAATTTTACTTTAAATACATCCATAAAATGTTACCTCCTTATTTACTTAACTGGCAAATTACCCCAAGTGTAAACATACATAATTATAATACTCGTGAAAAAAATTATATACGTACTTTTAGAACTAAGCATGAATTTGCAATGAAATGTCTCAAATACAGCCTACCACATGCTATAAATGACACCCCCGATATAATCAAAGACAAAATATATACTCACAGTTTGCGAGGCTTCTCATTTTATATAAAAACATACTTGTTACACAAATATAATGATTCATGCACACTATCAAATTGCTACACATGTCAACAAAACCATTAAATACAATACATTTGATGCTAGCTTCAGGCAACCAGCATACATACAAACTTACATTCTCACATAAAACAAGCACTCCCAGTAAACATACATGAGATAGACACCTTGTAAAATGACCACATAAATTATCACGTAAATAGGGTGGCTCCTATGATAGCGACAATTGTGTCTTAATAGGAGTCACCGACCCCGATTGAATAAGCTATATGATTAATGTCTATGGTACATCAATACCATAATAGCTGTACATGCGTTTGTATGTATTTTCCGAATAGTATGTTGAACATATAATGATATACGTTTATGTATGTCTGCATAATATTTATAATTGTTGTTTATTACAGCATAAGTGATGTTCAAAAACCAATTAATTGTGTATCTATATGGGGTCAAATAAACGTTATGTTATGTTATGTTATGTTATGTTATGAATCATGTGCGGCGGTGTCGAACCTTGGGCAAGTTCGTTTATTCTACGTTGCTTCAGTTCACTCAGCTGTATGAATGAGTACTTGGCTGTAGACAGTTGTGGATATATGTGTACGAATAGTCTTCGCGAATTAATTGCAGCGTAGCTGAATGTTTCCCAGAGCAGTCGAAATGGTGTCCAGTTGAACAGGTCTGCCAGGGAGTAAAGTGTAAAGCACTTTGAGCAGTCTTGACGACTGGATACTGTGCTATACAAGAACTTACCTTTACCTTTACAGAACCAATTCCAACTATATTGAAAACTTCATTGGTAAGAACCGTAACTGCTGTGTCGATGTGGTGGCTGGTCAGCAGGGTGGCTTCTGTTGTTGATGTCCTTATTGCGGCCATGTTTCCTCCTTTTATATGGTCTACAGCAACAGCCTACGAAGACGCAAAGAAACTGCAAAGCGGAACATTTCACATGGATGCGCATACATTGTAATAATTATTGAACTTTGACAAAACACTACAATTAAGCGATCATATATGTCCAACATATTTTGTTTTGTTTTGGTATTGTTGCTGAAGATATTCCTATCCTACAGTCTACACACGAAAGAGAAAACTTTGGGCGACAAAGTGACTGCAATCTAAGTAAAATGTTATCCAAAAAATTGATCATTACGATATCGCTGGCATTCTTACAACAGTGTCATCAATGTCCATCTCCATGTCGTTATCCGCGGTACTTTTCAACATGTCAAAGTTATGTTGGCATTCCGCTCTTTCAGCGTAATGTCTGGTTTGAGGAAGACTAACTAAATCCGTCTAGTTCAGTCTTTTTCTGTTTATCCATATGTGCAATCACTTGTCGTTTCGTAACCGCCACATGTGTGCTTCGTGTTCCGTCTGGTTCCCCGAGGTACCGTCATCATTCAAGTGCGATTAGTTCTGCTTCCTCCATTGCGCTGTGCCACAGCTTCTCTGTCGACTTATCATTTTACCCAAAACCGCATGTAGAGTCACAAATTAACGCTGTCCTGGAGAAACATTCGTGTAGAATCTTTTTTCCTGAAACTGTAATTCATCTTTGAAAACATAGCATTCACGTTACTTATACATACTTTTATACGATGACGTCATTCGACCGGAAACTCAGACTTACCTGTGCAGCCATCTTGATAAGAGGCGAAAGTCTACACTACACGATCTTACTTTGGACATGTTAAGAAGAAATGCATATATTGTCAGTAATTTACTTAGATAATTTCTCGTCTTACGTAGACTTATTCGAAAGTCAAATTACACCATTATTCTTCGTTGCATTTTGACAGCTTTCAGTTATTTGTATTGGATGGTGACTATAACGATAGGGAAAAGGAACATCGGATTGTGACATACGTAGGCACAAAAATACACATTATTTGAACCAACCCTGAACCTGTTCAGTCTATTATATAGTTTAATTACATTGGTTTGCTCGCCGGAAACCATAGACAACCAACAAACGTGTTCCAATGTGTTCTGCTTTTTAAAGCATTTTTTTCAAGATCTGTCCAGGTGTAACTCATCTTCTTTATCCCTGCAGGTTCAGCACACAGGTGGTTCTGGGCCTTCCATTTTTTCAACTCCCTTTGGGGTTCTATGTGAGGGATTGTCTGGCTACGTTTGTTGGTGGTTTACAAAGTGTCCATATGATCAACCTACCTTCCTTTTTCTCATCTCGCTTTCATTCTCCACTGGCATTTCGAAACTTCGTTCTTTATGTTGAGTTTAAATTCCCTTAAGTTCATGAAACAAATGAAATGTTCATTTACTTAAATATTCGCGTGTAATGTCTGTATTATGAGAAGAGACCATAGTTTCTTTTGCCATCGGTTGACATTAAAGCGTTTCCTGGGTCTTTTGGACAGTTTTCCAACATTGTATTTTAAAATTTTACAGCTCATTAAACACACATTAACTGATCCCGCGAAATTCGACGACACGATAAAAAGAAAAACCTAGTTGTTTCCTTAGAAAGCTGATGCCCTTAAGTCTGACCATCATGGGTGACTGTGTTTTAAATGTTGGTGCGTTTGACGTGATATCTGCTGCGTTGAAATGTGAGAATCGTTTCATTAAAAAAATGCTCGAAAATTCAATACATCACGCGTATCCCCACTTTCGTACGCACTCTTTGTGTAAGGCGGATGTAGACCTTGTTGTGTTCTTATAGGTTAAGACAAGATACGTTCTTATATTTCATCCCCTGTGAATCCTGTTCATGCGGACACCATCTCGACTTATCTGGGAAGCATTCAGCCACGCGGTAACTACTGTGTCAAGATCCGCCAGGTGAAACGAACTTGTAGATATATTGGGATTCAGGGATAGTGTAAAACTCGACAGAAATATCAAGGCAGCGTACAGATTTCTATAATTTATTCACCCCCACCGAACAAAACATATTCACAAATCACCTTGGGGAGAACATTAACTTCTCGTACCACCTTTAAAATACCCCTTATTGAGACTCGTCAGCCTCATACATACTACTTATCATCGACAGGATATAAACATCTCTTCCAAGTTACCACTTATATATATACAGGTTGTAAAAAAATCTCCACCCTAGTCAACACAAGAAATCATAACAAACAAATACAACCTTGTGCGATCACAACAGTGAAATGTCTGGGAACTGTTACCCTCGCGGCCATCACTTTGAGGGAACTTCCTCTTCTCGCGGGAATTCACTCATGACGTTGATACCGCCTATTCGCGTGTAGTCTCGCTATAGGTCTCTCGGCATCACGAACAAACGTGTAGACGTTGCTGGCCGCCATACTGACCCGACACTACAATAAATGTTAACTAAAATAATAACATATTCCTACTCAATGGTGTGAACAATATACCCATCAGAATATAGGTTAGTTCCATAAACACAAAACACAATCATAATACCTATGCATATCTTCGACGTATACATATCAGAGCAAAACATTCAATTAGTCTTCACTGGACAGTGAAGTGACCCCAAAGTATTCTATGTTTCATTAATCAATGTACCCTTAAATATCATTCGCTACAACAATATTACAATCCACATTCGATTATCGTTACTACATAACAATCGCATAGCTGAGCGATGATCCGCTGTCCCGTACTATGCGCGACATCTGTATCGTCGCACTAACCAAGGTTCATTTATCCTCGGCCATACCCTTTCCAACCTTAACAATATAAACCCGATAGCCAATACAATACCTACGTATAAGTTAACATTCACTCAGGTGTACACAGAACATGTATTTACACACATCCGACATTTTCTTCTAGAATAGGCATGTATGTAAGACTTTGTTGTCTATTTACGCAAACGCTCGGTATGACTTCTCTGTCTTGGTTTGTCCACCACACAGTAATAACATCTGGTTACAATGGCGAACAGGCTACATCCTCCTTTCTGCGCCGCGCAACTCTGGATTGGTGTGATCTGTCTGTCTCAGCCACTAGTCAGTCAACAATATCCTCCGCATCTGTCATGTGACCCCTGCTGATGCTGACATCATTGTAAGAATTCCACCGCGCATAGGTAATACAATCATTCAACATGTATATAAATCCTCATTATAACGACATTCCAATACGTTGTGAAATTAATCTACATAAGTTTCCATCCATACCACAGTTCTTATTCATATAAAGCTGTCTACCATTCCAAATTATCACATATTAGTCTCAAAACTACCTGTTTACCCTAACTATAATATAATGGTCCCCCGTTTCTTTGAAAATCTGATCCTATGGCACCTCCCCAGTGCATTCACTCTATTGTGGAAGCACTAGCCAGCAGTCAATAGCCGTACAGTCGATAGCTACCTATGTTTCCTAATACCAAATCATATCGTTCACATATATCCATCAATGTATATAGCCAGAAACATATTTACACAGCTAACTAGCTGAATGAACTGAGGTAACGTGAAGTGAGAGAAATTGCTTCAAAACGGCAGCAATATAATTCAACCGGGAATCTCTTGATTAACAGTCCGGTATAATATACACTAGGCCACCGCGTCCTATAATATGTGTATGCTTACTCAGTGGATCGTCTACAAGAAAAGCCAGCCGAGTGTTAGACAGACATGTTACAAACCATAGGACTGGGGGAGGGGCTTGAGCCCCAATATTTTAGATGGTGGGGGCTGGAGACAGGATTAGCCCCAATATTTAGAGCCTCTAGGAAAGTTTTAGTCAGCCTGAAGGGGTAAATGGAGGTTTTCTTGGGGAGTTTCAAGGTGGGATTTTTGGCAAAGTCATGGGTGTGTAATTGGAGGTTTTTGGAGAGCATCACCCCCCAATATTCACCATGTTCCGACGCCAGTACAACCTGTTACGGCCATGGTCTGCCACGACGCTCACCAAATACTGCAAACTCTACCGTCTCGTCGGATATAAATAAATATAACCTGTTTCCATTGGGCTGGCATTCGGCTGAATGCGAAGGTGCTGATGTCCGAGGTAGTTGACGGACACAGCTGCACGGGCTCCGCCAAGGTGATCGGGCGGTGGGAAGTAGCGGCTGGAACAACATCGGCAAGAGCCGCTCGGATGTAGTCCGGTAACAAGGAGTTGCCGTGGCAGGTCTCTGCCACTTCTCAGGGATGGTACAGATATACTATAGTTGTATGTTTTAAATCCGCATTTAACTAGAACTTACGTATAAATAAGTATACAATATTTCGTTGGTTCACCGGTCTATAGCATTCCTATTCTGATCGAATGTGTCATATCCAGTTTTGTGATGTAGATGTAAATTCTTGTGAGCCACCCACCCTAAAACACAGGCCTCTTAACGTTGGATACTGGCGGCACAATAAGTTTTGACTATCATTAAACCCACAATGCTTTGCACCGGAAGGGCGTCCTCAGCAAATGACGTAATAATTTACACGGTTCATATAACAGACTATACGTAAACATCCGCGAGGTTTCGTCAGAAAGTATCGAGTGCTGCCAAATTATATTGAGTATTACGAAATGAACCTACTGCAAAAACAAATCAGCTTGCTTTTTGTTGGGAATTTGCCCAGCATCAAAAAGGGTTTCTTTAACCACTATCAGTTTGACATTCAATGTTATATGATGAACACAATACAATACGTACTTTACCATGATTTTTCTATATTTGAAACAAATCCCCAGGACCAATGAAACGGTATACGGCCATATTCCTCATAAAAAAATAATCATGCGGCTGGATACCACGCTATACAAGACCACCTCAACCGCCAATCAGAATCATTATTTGTCACGCGGTTATAGTATTTGTGGAATACAGCATTACAAAAAACTTACCTGTACTTTCTGAACCCGTGTAGGAAAAAGAAAACTGGATCTGTTTCAACTATACAATAGCTATATTTATAAGTTGTTTTTTGAACTGGTGCATGTTCCCGAATCGAATTACCAGACGAAGTGTTAGAGTGATGACTGACCAACTTGTGTTAGTTACCACACATATTGAAACTTTTTTATGTTGAACAGTTGTCGATTTAACCTTTGCTTTATATGCCAGTGGATACTTTGTATTTGTTTGCATCTTTGTAACTTCAAACGACCGTGCCATTCGTCAAATTCAAAGTACCCCAAAACGGTAAACAACAAACGCCTGCTATGTACATTATGCATGTGTTCATCCTCCGGATGCAACTCCTCGTAAACATTTAAAAAGGTATAAGGGAAAAACGAACCTTAGTACTAAGGTGTCGATGTAAGGTACGGGTGTGTCGTCTGCGTCAGCAATGTTCAGCGACATACAAAATCGCAAGTATAGACGATGTACTAGAAACGAAACATCATCGATGATTAGCCAATTGTTATTTTATTATTAACTTCACTGGCAATCGACTTCCGGTGACACAATCCTCCTGAACTTGAACAGTACAGTACGAATGTTTACGAGCCGCCAAGCCTAAATTAGTTTTAAACTTGGGAGTGTTATATTGATCTGACTTAGACATGGGAATATTTCGGCGTTCATTCTGCCATTCGTGAAAGCGGAACATCCGCCCCCTTAATGTTGGTTTCATGTGTCTCTTCCTGTAACCTATGATCATCTAATCAATCACCGGAAGACGACGCGGTACGTTTGGCCTCAGCACACTATTGGTTTTCCCATTGGCGACCATGTTAACGTTTTGTGTGATTATAAGAAAACATGACCTACAAAATGTCTTAAAACTCTCACCTGCTGTTACTATCATCTCATTGACATGCTGGTCAAAATCTAATATTTCTAGCTCTTGCAAAATGCCTGTATGTATGATACCCGTCAATATTTACAAATGGATGCAGGCATTAATCCGACTAAAGGGTCAACTAGCCAAATTGCTGCCAAATACCCTTCCGCTTAATAAAATCAACAAAAAATGCACCATTTTACTGTCAACAGCTTCTACGATCACACCGGGAAATCCAACTACTCAAATGCATTTATTTCAGAGCAGGTGAATTTGGTAAAAAAAACATTTCAAAAAAATACATTGCACTTTGTTTCGTAACAAAGCAATAAGTCTAACAATGTCCTGACCCGATTGCGCTTAATGCCTAGTCGCGCACGAGCTGGTCAGCCAGGAATTCTGGGTCCTGAACCGTTGGCATTTCTATTCCGCAGACAGCCTCAGTTTCAGTTTTTCTTCAAGTGCTTGCAGTATCATCATCCTTCGGCATCACTGATAGGGTTATTTGGTTAAAACACCCGTGGCACCAGATCCTCTCTCATCGTTCACCCTTCGTAGCTTGGGTAGACTACCATATTTACCTCACCTGTTTCAAGGGTTTTAGTTGCGGTTGCTAGTATGTTGATTTCGAGTAACGCTATGCCTAACTTCGTGTGCGTGTGCGTGTGCGTGTGCGTGTGCGTGTGCGTGTGCGTGTGCGTGTGCGTGTGCGTGTGCGTGTGCGTGTGCGTGTGCGTGTGCGTGTGCGTGTGCGTGTGCGTGTGCGTGTGCACACACACACACACACACGCGCACGCGCACGCGCACACGCACACTCATACACATTACCCGAAACATATTTGGCGAATTCTCTCTACGTATACCGAGGCATATTGGTTTCTAACTTTAGCCGATCATTGCCTCGGATACACGTCGCGCCTACCTGCCAGCCTAGCACGCCAGGGGTCACGTTCAAAGCCGCCGACATCGCCGCTCGCGCCGACGGAGCCTTGCTGGGCGATAGTTGGCACAAGTTACGACGAACGCCGCCACATGAAATATGAAAAATGATCGCTTCCTGGAGCGATGGATGGCTGTGCTGCGCCGGCCGAGGAGTGCAGAGCACCATGACGTTGTTGGGACGGATCAATGATTTACTTCCGGGTTTTTTTTTCTTCCGTAACCATGCGGTCGTTGGGGCATCATTGATAATTTCCTGATAGCTCGCACAATCCCTCTCGATTCTTTGCTACCCTCTGGGAGGTGCCAAAAGTCAAACCGGTCGACTCGTGAATGTTGTCTCCCACCTCTATCTCTGTCTGTCTCTCTTTCTTCCTGATGGCACAGTGCACGATGGTCTTTGCAAGACCGGTTGATTTTGTAACATGATGATACCACTTTAGTTTCTGTTTCTTGAGTGTCGTCAAGAGATCTTCAAAGGGTCCAATGGCTTGCTTGATTCTGCTGCGGACTTATTCGTTGGTGATATGGTCCTTGATATGTGCGGTGGCATATCATCTCTATAGCCCAGATTCTTCTTTGCAAGTTTGCAGTAATGGCCCACATCTCGTAAGCGTAAAGGAATATTGACATCACGAGGGAGCGGGTCACGATACACGAATTTAGAGCCATTAATTTTGAGACGGTAATTCCTTTCTGGGACTTTTTGCTCCCTCTTAAAATGAGTTGGTAAGCGAATTTGATAGATTTAAGACCAGTGACATTTATAATGCTGCACAAAAATAAAGTTTCTTCCTACTGTTTGGCAGCATATGAATGTGTCAATGATTCTGTAGCGTATGCAGACAAATTCGTGTTATGCTTGGACAACATTTAACGAGGAGCATCCCATATGTAGAATATCTTGAAAAAATAACAGAAAGTCACGAACGTTTCTCAGCAACGTAATTAATTAAAAGTTTACATATCCGATTTCCCGATAACTCAAACATAACGTTCCGTGTAACAATGACAAACGTTAACATTGCCACATATGGAGACATAAATAGTGACCCCGTCCCAAGGGGAGCCGTTGTCGAAAGGGAACGGTTCATTATTTACTTCCGGGTTCATGAACTAAGAATGAAGTACATATGATTCTGATACGTCTTCCATCGTATTAATTGCCTCCCTTTTTCAACAGGTCCTCGCCAGGTTGTCTTCCGGCTACCCATTTTCTGTTAGTCTTCTGTCGTCCGTGTTAGAGCGTCAGGCGGCTGTCTTTTTTCTTTCTGAACACTTGTCCAATTCATTTCCATCTTCTTTTCTACGCTGATCTTCTCTTCCCTTGTTTGAGTTATGATGTCTTTACGTGATATTATATATACACTGCCGTCCATCTAATCGTCATGATTCGCATGCTATAGGATAGGTTTCACATTAATTTACTTACATTAGGACATTAACATTGATGCTATAATCCTGTGCAGAAATTCGATGATCCTCGGATTATTCTAGAACAAATTCAGTCAGGGTGAGTCATAAATCCGTGTGTTTATATATGAGGTCGACGACTTCTCCGTTTATCTTTCTGCCCGCGGCGCACTACATTCCGCGCGGACTGATACGAGCACACACTGGGTGGCATTGGTTCTGGTCGTGCCACCAACTGGGCGATATTATGAGGTGTTGGTGGGCGTAATTGATGGTCCCATTAGCCAGGTTGGTGACGCTAACGTGTATCGCCGCGGCGTCTTTACGGCTATTTATCAGGTCCGACCCAAACTGGTTCGCATTTCGGTGGGTGGGAGGACGAGACTGCGCATTGCCTTATCCGAAGGAAGATCGGACTTGGGAGGATGGCGAGGTAAGACAGCGATGAGAGGGAGAGAGAGAGAGAGAGGGGAGAGGGAGGAGGAGAGAGAGGGGAGGAGCTTCTAGAGAAATGGTCAAGGGAGAGAGGGAGGGAGCAAGGGAGGGAGGGAGAGAAGGAGAGAGAGTGAGAGAGAGAGAGAGAGAGAGAGAGAGAGACGGGAGGAGAGAGAGAAGAGAGAGAGAGGGGGAGGCAGGGAGGAGGGAGAGAGGGGGATGGAAGGAGAGAGAGAGAGAGAGAGAGACAGACAGACAGACAGACAGACAGATAGACAGACAGAGAGACAGAGAGACAGAGAGACGAAAGAGGGAGAGAGAGTGACGGAAGAGCGAGAGAGATAGAGATAGACAGAGAGAGAGAGAGAGCGAGAGAGAAAGGAGAAAGAGAGAGACAGACAGAGAGAGAGAGACAGAGAGACAGGGGGGGAGAGAGAGAGAGAGAGAGAGAGAGAGAGAGAGAGAGAGAGAGAGAGAGAGAGAGAGAGAGAGAGAGAGAGAGAGAGAGAGAGAGAGAGAGAGAGAGAGAGAGAGAGAGAGAGAGAGAGAGAGAGAGAGAGAGAGAGAGAGAGAGAGAGAGAGAGAGAGAGAGAGAGAGAGAGAGAGAGAGAGAGAGAGAGAGAGAGAGAGAGAGAGAGAGAGAGAGAGAGAGAGAGAGAGAAAGCGAGACGGCAGCGAATTAATGAGTGATGTTAGCACTTATGAAAAAGACAGGCAGGGGTATTGATTGGTTGAGTAAGCAAACTGAGTTGAGAAGAAGGAGAGAAAAAAGGAAGCCAAGGCAAAAGCGGATGTGTTAAAATCGTGATGGCGTGTTAGTGCGCAAACGTTGTTATGTCTGGTGCCCTTTATAGTGCAAGGCGTTTGAATTTGTGTCGTTGTTTTTATATTGATTCTTCTCTGCATGCTAGCCGCTATTAATATGTTTGGGGTCTCTCACCAGTTGCTAGAGTTAGTCTGCTGCGCCTTCTTCCTTCGAACTGGAAGCATCTCGTGTGTCCGCCTGTCACTTCAGTCTTAGAACGGAGCCTGTTGCCCCGACCTAACAGCACTGACACTCGTGTCTATCTAATCGAGTTGCACCTTCAATAATACACACGTTGGTGTTGGTTGTCGGAGTGTCTATGTTTAGTACAATTTACTATCATATCTTCGCACCAGCTGTCTAAACAGAATTACTGGTCTGCTATCACAGTCACTGTGTAGTGTAAGGTTTGTGTTATCATTTACACATACCAGTAATGATGAAGAAAATGATAATGCTAATATGAATATTAAAACTAATGAGTAAAAACCGGTGATGCCACTGAAAGCTTAATTTATGTTTGACATGCAAGAAAACCGCTTCAAGTATAGGATTGTCAAAATATGTGTCTTTAAAAAAGTGTGTGTGTGTTCGTTTTCGTGTGTGTACGTTTCTACTTTCGTGTGTGTGTGTGTTTGTGTGCGTATGTTTGTGTGTGTGTGTGTGTGTGTGTGTGTGTGTGTGTGTGTGTGTGTGTGTGTGTGTGTGTGTGTGTGTGTGTGTGGTGTGTGTGTAGTGCGTCTGTGCGTGCGTTCGTGCGTGCGTGTGTGTGTCTGTGTTTATGTGTGTATCTGTGTGCCTGTGTGCCTGTGTGTCTGCGTGTCTATCTGTGTGTGTTTGACACTTGTTAAACAGTATTGTGTTTTATATTTTAGGGTTCCGCCTTTGCCTGTCGATTCCACAAAGTTCAACGAAGAATTTGAATGCAGTTGATAAAAAAATACAATTATCGATCAGCGTTCCTCACACAAGTACGTCGTTCACTGAATTTATTTACAACATTTGAGAACGACTGTGATATTTCGCAATTTCGTGCCGTTTGAACACCAGACATTCCATTAGCAATAATGCATCATCATTGTTGCATTATGCCAAACAAGATGCCCGCGGATATACGCTGCGTTTCAAAATGGCTGTTCCTGTCGTGACGCTTTCGACCACGTGACGCGACACGATGTCACACGGGTCGAATCTGATCGACGAGATCCACGACCAGTTTCTCGTGTGCAAGATCTGCTACGAGAACTACAGTCGACCGAAAACACTCACTTGTTTGCACACCTTTTGTGAGGAATGCCTCATCAAACAGCAGGATGCGGAGGCCGAGCGATCCAATCGGTAAGTTCGTCGTTACAACCGTAGGGCATACTCGTAACATTTTGCATAAGATATATGCGAAACAACTGCCCTGCAGTTTGCCCTTTAGCGACAATTGTCTAACATTGCGTAACTAATTGAAACACAGTAGTAGGCCTAATATTGAAATCGTACCACGACTGCCGTGCCCATCACCAGGTCGTCTACATAGAGGGGATTATCATCCAAGATATTTCACTGGGTGTCAACATCTGTAAACCTAATTTAAATCCGCAATTTCCATCTGAGCATGTAACCTGCACTGCACAAGTTGACTATTCTACGTATGTAACCCAATATACTTCAATGCAATCATAGTTCGTTGAAAGCAGACGACTTGCGCTCGTGGAAGCAAACTTGTCGGTTATTCCAGTGTGCCTGGAGAAGGATTAAAGCCTCAATTCGCACTTCTGTCATTGTCAAACGAATCGGCGTAAGCGTGCAGTCAACTTTCAAAAACACGCGATCAGCTTGCGTGGCTGAGATCGATAAGGAAGAAGATGTCAACATCGTCCAGCCCCGTGATTGCGTTGCTCGTGAAGGTGTTTCGATGCTTCTATGGCTTGACATTTTACAGTAGCCATCATTTACTCAATCAGGCCTTGCTTGACAAATATTCATTACATAGACCTCTGTATAATTTATTAACCTAATGGTGTTTTTATAGTATTTCATTTTGATATCTCAACAGCCTTTATTTGTACAATAAGAAGAAAAATAACTGCAAAAACGTTTTATTATGGTAACCCACTTAGCAGACCCCGCCTCTCTCAGGTAAACAAATAACTTACACTTTTCTAACGCCACCACAGCTTCACGCTGTACCAGCGGCCGATCACGTGCTCCATCTGCCGGAAGAAGACGGAAGTACCGACTGGTGGGGTGCGCCGTCTACCGGACAACTTCCTCGTCGCCAACCTGGGCGAGGTAGTGAGTCGACGGCGGCCCTTCACGACACAGTGCGAGATCTGTCAGCCGACGGTCGCCACTGCCGCCAAGCTCGCCATCAGCAAGTGTGTCGAGTGCAGGTAAGTAACACGCACTGTGATTGGTTGCTCACATGCAACGTTCGTTTTGATTTTGTTGCTTCGCAATTGTAACAAGATTTAACAGGATTACCGCCCACAGTAGAAACCCCAGATGGAAAGTGCATGGGCAAGAAAGTCTTCCGCTTATTGAGAGGCAGTGTTTCTCAATATTGAAGGTTATGGTTGGGGTTGGGGTTAGGGTGAAGGTACTATTAGTATTACTTTCGACAAGACTGTCACCAGGTGTTTACATACATGTGTACGTGGAGTAGGGCAGGGTGGGGCATGGAGTCCCTTAAGGGAAAATGGGCATATTTAAGCATACAGCGAACATTTTGAGGTTTTTGCGCTTGCACACGATTGCGGGGTACCTATTCCATGTTTCACCAAAGGCATTCTGTCATCTGACGCCACTAACTGTTATGATCGTCAATTTTAAAAAAAATTCCAAAGGAGGCGTCTTGCCCAATACGTGGGGCAAGACGCCCTTTAGTGTGGGGCAACCGGCCCCCATGGGACGTCTTGCCCCAATGGGAAATTGTGGTGAAACAAACATAAATTTAATCTGCAAAATGCGTTGAATAATTTCAAATAAGAAATAGGAACTTTATTAAAGCATATTAAACGACATCAGGCAACAGATGAACAGATGGCACATAATGCACAGTCAATCGCTCTCTGATTCACAGTTGGGACACGTGAAAAAGGCCTGTCTTCGTGGGCCCATTTCTTGCACAGTTGACATTGCACCCACACCTCTCGTGATCTGCTATCTTTGAATGGCTCTCCGCAGATAATGCAGGGCCATTCTTCCTCCTTGCTACTGGAGCTCACGCGCCTTTTCTTTGCCGGGTGTCTCTTCACTCCTGTCGCCAGGAACTTCTTCTTGAGCTTGGGTATGCGTTCTTTCTTCGCCTGCTGCATAGCCAACTTGTTCTTATGCGGCGTCGATGTCAGAACAGTGGCACACTCGGCAATACGCGATCTTGCACGTGGACGCGATATCTTTGGCAACAGAGATAGCTGCTTTATTAGCTCCTTAACGGTCGACACTCCTGCGGACGTGGTCGTTAGCGGGCCAGCAGTGGGCGGTGTCGGCCCAGCAGTGGACGGTGTCGGCCCAGCAGTGGACGGTGGCGGGCCAGCAGTCGACGATGGCAGGCCAGCAGTGGACAATTGCACTTTAGGGCAATTGATACCGACAGCCCTTACGATGTTCGTATCCTGAGGCTGCCGAATAGCCATGCCAGGGTGGCGCTTGGAGAACCCGTGAAGCCAGTCTCGGCCGGCCATCTTTGTTTCAGCGTTGAACGTGTGCGCAAGCCCCAGCTTGACCGCGAGATCGTACGCGAGGCGCCTGACGTACACGGTCGTCAAGCCGTACAGGCACTTCTCCATATACGCGATGTGTTCGCGCAGCGTGCGTTCCACGTCAGCCGATAGTACTGGTTGCATTGGGCTGAGAGATAGCGATCCCACACTGGCGACTTTTTTGTCACGGTGTCTTCACAGTGTCCTGGCCGGAATGCCAACACGCCGACTGACAGCCTTCATAGGCTGATTCTCCAGCGCTGCCAGTGCCTCCTTCAACACATCGTCCCCATAAGCACCACGTTCCGATTTGCGCTTGTACGTGCGGACAATTTCTACAGAAGAAAATACTAGTCAGTAGATGTTAAATCTGTCATAGGCCTATTGCAAATTTTAATTCAAACACGTCGTATTTATTATTTATTAATGTATACCTATTTATTTATATATTTATTGATTTGTTTATTTATTTATTTTGTTTAAACGTATTTATGCAGGGTAGGCTAGTACATTCAGATTAAAATACAGTTTTTCACTGTAGCCCTGTGCTTATATATAATTTACGGACAAAATACAGGAATAAAAAAGCAATACATATAAATACCATGTTGCAAATACATAGACAATAAAATAGAACAATTAATATAAACATTACATCCTAATATAATGTATTTGGTAATATAGAATGATATAAAACATAATATACAAATACTATAAATAAAATAATATTTAATTGTAGCTCTAAGGCTAGGCCTTGCACGTTAGCCTATGTTGCATGTGTAAAACAAACAATTAAAAAACGTGGTGTAAGACGTCCCTCAATGGGCAAGAAGCCCCCCCCCCCCGAGGCATCTTACCCCACGTCGTTGGGGCGTCTTGCCCCCAATAGCTTTCACGCAGACATGTGCCGATGGTCAAATTACTTTTAATTATCGCCCGTTTTGCATGGTAATAATTGAAACTACTGACATACGCGATGCATAATATAACGACTATTTGATATCGCACGTAATCTCTGACTCATAATCATACATCTAGTATATAGAATTTTAACATCAAACAAGCCTAAAAACTTCAAATACACTTTTTGTTACTCACCGTTGTTTTAACGTTCTTGCGCGTTCGGACGCAATGAATGCTAGGTGGCAGCATTGTTTTCATCAACCAGAGACAGGCAGCAAACGATCGAAATATTGAAATACCCGGAGGGGCGTCTTACCTCGAGGGGGCTTCTTACTCCACCCTACCCTAGTAGCGAAAAGCCATCACCCATTTCAACAAAGTTGGGTGGTGACGATGTCCTGTAAGGAACAGTTGGTACTATAACAACCAAATTTGCTGTTTAATCATATATTCTCAAATAACCGGCAGGTGAACTTTGCTACTTGCAGCAAGATGATGTGCCGGAAGTGCGTCGAGCTGCACCGGAACACGCGGGTGACGCAAGCGCACAGCCTGTTTGATATGGACGTCGAGAAGAACGTCGAATGCAAGGCTCACGCCGGCGAGGTGGTGCGCTTCTTCTGCGAGCCGTGTGAGGCCTGTATCTGTGTGCTGTGTACCTTCCAGGAACACAAGGTTCGTCAAGTTCTAGGGAACGTTTCAGAGGTCAAACCACAATAGATTTTATATACAAAGGCGGCCATTATAACCTATCCTGTGCTGGGTGGATAATTGATCTATGGATTTTCGTTAAACTTTCTCAGAGTATGAAACATTAATTAACGTGGGAAATGAATATGGAAAATTCGTGAAAGTTACTTACCTACATAGTTTTTCAGAAAAATCCACCCAAACATGACGACCTTCAATTTCGTTCAAATTTCGTGACAGATTTTGAAATATTAGTGATATGGTCACATATTTTCCTAATGAGCTCATTATCTTAGTGATATTGTCACATATTTTCTTTATGAGCTCATTATCTTAGTGATATGGTCACATATTTTCCTTATAAGCTCATTATCTTAGTGATATGGTCACATATTTTCCTTATGAGCTCATTATCTTAGTGATATGGTCACATAATTTCTTTATGAGCTCATTATCTTAGTGATATGGTCACATATTTTCCTTATGAGTTCATTATATTAGTGATATGGTCACATATTTTCTTTATGAGCTCATTATCTTAGTGATATGGTCACATATTTTCCTTATAAGCTCATTATCTTAGTGATATGGTCACATATTTTCCTTATGAGCTCATTATCTTAGTGATATGGTCACATATTTTCCTTATGAGCTCATTATCTTAGTGATATGGTCACATAATTTCCTTATGAGCTAATTATCTTAGTGATATGGTCAAATATTTTCTTTATGAGCTCATTATCTTAGTGATATGGTCACATATTTTCCTTATGAGTTCATTATATTAGTGATATGGTCACATATTTTCCGTATGAGCTCATTATCTTAGTGATATGGTCACATATTTTCCTTATGAGCTCATTATCTTAGTGATATGGTCACATAATTTCTATATGAGCTCATTATCTTAGTGATATGGTCACATATTTTCCTTATGAGTTCATTATATTAGTGATATGGTCACATATTTTCCTTATGAGCTCATTATCTTAGTGATATGGTCACATATTTTCCTTATGAGCTCATTATCTTATTGATATGGTCACATAATTTCTATATGAGCTCATTATCTTAGTGATATGGTCACATATTTTCCTTATGAGTTCATTATATTAGTGATATGGTCACATATTTCCCTTATGAGCTCATTATCTTAGTGATATGGTCACATATTTCATTATGACTTCATTATTTTAGTGACATGGTCCCATATCTTCCCTATGAGCTCATTATTTTAGTGATATGATCCCACATTCATTGCAGGCATAACTGTCATAATTCCTTTGTTGAAATTTGTATTTTGACTTAATTAACATTCTGTGTAAAACCACATATATCCGTGCAATAGTTTTCATTGGTCAGCCAGCTTATGTAATTCGTATTCCCATTGAATGTCACCATAAACACACAAAACTAAATTCGCCTGTGCCATTGTCACTATGCCCAAGCACCGCCATGTCGCAGGGCCACGACGTGTCTTCGTTCGGCGACGGCATCCGTAAGCATCGCCGGGCCATCGAGTTGCTGTCGTCCCGCTGCCACGACCGCATCTCCCGCGTGCGGCAGCAACTGAACGCCATCACGCGGTGTGAGCAGCAGATCAAGAAGGCCGAGGACCAGATCCGAGACATGACCATCGAATCGATCGCCGCCATCCGCCGCAACGAGAGACAGCTGCTCAAGGTAGCATGGTTGAACAATATTTAACACGCTATAACAAGATTGAACACATATTTAACACACATTTAACTAAGTTGCCACCCAGAGAAACAAAACCAGATGACAAAAGGACGAGGAAGCCTTATCCGATATCCACCATTTTAGTACCTATGTGTAACTTGTCCATGTTAGAGGTTTTGTATTATTGTTGTATAAACATAAGCATGCTGTTACATTTATACAACCAGGACATCGTGTGTTCTATTCATTTAGAGGCCACTGTGAGAATGAGTACTTTAACATATTTAACCTACATAGATTACTTCCTTCATTAACATTACTTTGTATCCTCTAGATTGTATAATTTTTAATTGAGAACAAGTCTTCTGCTATATTATTCGTTTCTTTCTGCTTACAATCATGAATGGTCTCATGAGTTCGCAACGTCCAAAAACGTAAAAAAGTATTGGTTCAACACCCACCCTCACTAATACGTGCTATGGGACTTGCGAGGTTTACAATCCAGAATTGCTACTAGCGTCAATTTGCATTAACACATGTTTCAGTCGCAAGGTGGCGCCACTGTGGCGATATATTTCCCAGCAACACATGGTAACGACCCCACGTAATGCTTAAGGTATTTTGGGACTTTGCGAATTTTTGCGACCACCTCTTAATTATATTACATTATATTCCATATTAAACTGTTGACGTTGCTGTAATGCCATGACGCAATGTCAATACTCATTGTGGTTGTGGTCGACAAGGACCTATATGAGGTGTACGGCGAGGAGACGGTCGCCTTCCTCAAGGAGAAGGCTCGCTTCAAGGAGAACATCGACGACATGGCGACGACGTGCAAGCTGACGGACATCGTGCTGAAGAACAACAGCGTCGAGATGTTGCTGCTGAAGCGCGAGATGGAGGAGCGCCTCGAGGTGATGCTCGAGAGCAAGCTGCAGCAGCTGCCGGCCAGCATCCAGCAGCGCGTCAAGGTCGTGCCCGCACGCGTCAAGCTCGGCTCGCTCGCCGCCTGCGTGGCCGACGACGACGAGGTGGAGGCACGGCCCATGGTCATCGTCATCGACGACGACGAAGACAGCGACGACGAGGAGGAGGAGACGAGCGAAGACGAATCGATGACTTCTGAAGACGGGGAGGAAGAGGAGAAGGGGGCGGAGGAAAAGGAGAAGGACGAGAAACCGGGAGTGAACAGTGTCGAGGAGATTGCCCGGGAGAAGCTGCTCAAAGAGTCGGCCAACTGCGACAGGGACTATTTCTTTGCGCGCATCGCCGACGCCTACGTTCAGACGGACGATGTCGTCGTGGCGCAGGTGAATATTGACGCGCTTAAACCACGTGACTCCATCGCCGACGAGACGACGCAGACGGAGTGCCCGGATGTTGAAGACCGCGCGACGAGCCCGGCACGAATCGATTCCCGTGACGGCGGCATGATGACGTCGTCGTCGACGTGCGAAGAGATGGACACGATGACGAATGAGCCGCACGTCACGAGACGCCATACACAAACGGACTCACTCGTGACGGTGGAGCGGCACCAGCAGACGACACACACCAAGGTGTCCACGGCGGACCAATTCCCAACCACAAACCTACCCTGCACGACTGAGCAGGCCACAGAAACCAATCGCGTGGAACTGTCGGAAGAAAATACCGACACTTCCGGTTTGATTGAACAATGCGAGCGGGCTACATTCACCGACAACGCCGCTTGTCTGAGTGTGGGCATCGCCACCGACAGTGTGCTGATGTCGGATAAGTCGACCGCGGCTTCATTCGCCCATACACAAGAGCGTCAAGAAACTATGACGTCATCTGTCGATAGAAGTGACGTTGCCGAGATAGTCGGTACGGACGCAGACGTTGACACTCATCCACTGACGCGGGGTGATGCTTCAAAGTTTGACCACGATGGTGAACTACTAAACAATGACGCTGAGTTGTCGGGACAAGTTGTGTTTGGTGATGATATTAAGTCGCGACAGGACAGTGCTAGCAGAACTGGCAAAGACCAGGTTTACCGGACGACATGTAGTGTCGTCACACAGACTTCACTGAGCTTGGTCGGAGTGTCTCTTCTGCCCAACACGATACAGTGCAACAAAGGGACCAACACTTCGAACACAATGGACCACGGTGTGACGTATACACCCACAGACCCTATCAAAGTTCTGGCCACGCTGAAGAGCGATCAGGAAGAGATCTCCACTACCGAGGTGGCGTGTGGCACCGAGACCGACCAACCGGGAGTAGCTGAACGCCCGCCCATGGTGACGCAAGAAACGTCGATGCAACGGCACATAGCTGCGCATGACCAAGCTACGTGTACAGTGGAAAAGACAACAGCCGACGAAGCGACATCTATGCAACGGTGCGTAACTGCGCATGACCAAGCTACATGTACAGAGAAAACGACAACAGCCGACGAAGCGACATCTATGCAACGGTGCGTAACTGCGCATGACCAAGCTACATGTACAGAGAAAACGACAACAGCCGACGAAGCGACATCTATGCAACGGTGCGTAACTGCGCATGACCAAGCTACATGTACAGAGAAAACGACAACAGCCGACGAAGCGACATCTATGCAACGGTGCGTAACTGCGCATGACCAGGCTACGTCTACGGTTGCAACGACAACTGCAGGCGAAGCGATATCTATGAACCGGCGTGTTACTGCGCATGACCAGGGAACGTGTACCGCGGAAAAGACAACAGCCGACACAGCGACATCTATGCAACGGCCCATGACAGCGCATGACCAGGCCACATGTACAGCGATAACGACGACGGCCAACGAAGCGACATCGATGGACCACAATACGTCGGTAGATGTCGCCACATTGGCACGCGCAGAGACGGCCGATTTCGGCATGCTGAAACGACCACGTTCGGTGTCGCGCGGCTCTGGCGGGCAGCCGACACGGACAGCAAACAAATCGATCACTACTAAAATGTTCGACAGTGCAGAAACGCCAACGAACACGCCACTGCGACAGTTCACCGATGCGTCCAATGGTACACCGGAAGTCGCCGTGCGCAGCCGCGAATGTTCGCCGCTGCTGGTGCCCGTAGCCGATCGCGCGTCCAGTCCGTTCGTGTCAAGTGTGGCGACGCAAGATAGCGCCACCAGCTCCCAACCGGAACGTTCGTACGTTGATCGGGCCGCGTCGCCAATCAGGTTTGTACGCGAAGTTGGCACGTGTATGGGCAGCGTGGAGTACGTTGACACCGCGTGCTCTCCCCTGCAGACGCCGACGCGAGACAGCGAGTCGATGACGGAGCGACAGGGGACAACATCGGTGGCCACTGCCACACGCGAGATCACGCTGGCCAACAGCGCCACGCAGGTGAAGCGGACGAAAATGGCAACTTCCGGCACGGGCATGGCGCACGTGTCGTACATCGACAAGGAAACGACGACGCGCCACGTGCTATTCGTCAATAAGAACGTGTCGACGGAGAACATCATAACGGCCGACAAGCAGACGGCGACGGCCGTCGACATCACCGCCGCCTACCGCAACTCGATTGCAGCGAGCACGTGTCGCGTAACACGCGGCACGTGCACTCCGCCAGTCGTCATGACGACGCGACACACGTCGCCTCCGCCAGCCACTCCCATCGTGCACCGCGCCTCGTCCCCAGTGCTCGTGCCGCGCCGCGACAAGGCCGTGTCGGTCACGCGAGGAGAACTCCGCGAACCCGTCGACACCTTCCAGACGGTCGGTCGGCCTACGGTGCCGCTCAAGCCGGCCACTGATGTGACGATGACGACAATCCCGCGCCTCGCGAGCATCGACGAGGACTCGCACGAGACGAGCGACGACGATGGCCACCAAACGGCGCCACCGCCGCCGTCGACGCCCACTTACAGTCCGCGCTTCTCGCCGTGCGCCGAGACGAGATTCTCGTTCCACGAGAGTCTCTTTTCGGCGGCGGCGTTCGCGCGGTCCGACGCCAGGCGGAGTACGTTCCTCGGGGGCGGTGGTGGCGGTGGTGGCGGAGGTGGTGCGTCGTCCATTCTGTGCACGGTCGAGTCGGCAACGAACACGAGCGGCGTGGAGACTCACACGACGGGCACGTGCACGCCGCCACCGGCCGAGACTGAGGACAAGGCCGTGTGCACGGAGGCAGTGACCGTCGGAGGTAAGATGGCCGAGTGCATTACCAAGCTGAAGACCGTGCGACATCGACTCGAGCTGCAGCAGCAGCCGACAACCGCCATCACTGCCGCCATCATGGCGGACGGACGGTCGGTCTCGCGCAAGTCTGGAGTCGTCCGGCAGGAGGCGATCGACGCGTCGACGATCGACACTTCCGGTAAAGGGGCCGAGTTGTCTGGCAAACAGCATCGCTCGTTGGCGAGGAAGAAACGGCTAGATCTGGCCGATCTGCTGCAGACGTCGTCGTTACCCGACTGCACCTCGCCCCCTCCCACCCCGTCCGTTCATTCGCCAGATACCGCCACGAACGGGGCGAGCGGAACGAACGGGGTCGGAGGAAACGATGTCCACGTCACCAAACCGGTGTGTTCCGATGAACTGACTAGTAGGAATGACACTCAAAAGACGCCGACGTTTGCCGACGGTTCTACAAACACGGATATTTCGCTGTCGATGTCGTTAACCGATGCCGACTTCCGTTACCTGCTCACTTCCGGTCGCCGTCCGCCGAAGGAGGGCAACGAACAAACTCCGGCGACTAGTGGTCGGCGCCAGTTACTAAAATCGAGCACAGAGCGGAAGTCGACGTTCGAACAGCTGCGCTCCATGATGTCTGATCGACGCAAATCTAGCACCGAGAAAACACCCCCTGGCGGAAGCAGCATTGCGACGCTTGGTAAGGGTCTCACACCTCTACGTACGGTCAGCCCATCAGCGAATATGTCAGACATGGCCCGGAAGCGGCTTGAACAGCGACGTAGGGGGTCTAACCGGGCTTTAGTATCTATTGCGCATGTCACGGACGCTGCCTCGTCACCGGAAGCAATAAGTATCGGGGTTTCAGGAGCAGAAAATCAGACCCTGCCATGTCAACCAAAACCAGAACAGACGTAATAAAATCTCCAAATCCGTCTGCAAAAAACGTCCTAGAACATATTTGGGAATAAATGTCAGAACACATTTTAAAACAATAATTGTAGTATTTGAGACCGTTATCAAAAAGGAATGAAAATATGAATCAGTTGAAGCTCACAATGATGCTCTTGGTAATGGCAGCGTCCTACAAAATGCGCATTGTAAACGTTGGTTACCTAACTTATATGTTTCCGATTTTACACACAACATTCTTTCGTCACGTGACTAGCGGAAGTGGTGTTGATTGGCTGGATACACGCATTGTTGATACTAACTACCGCCATGTTGCATCATACGGATTACGCCATGCACTGTCACAATGCCGCTTCATTTCGGACGGTTTTCTGCTGTATGGAACTGTTTGCACATGTTAAAACCTTGCACCGCCTAGAAAATGGTATTAACAAGCATGTAAGCGCGACTTCAATATGAGTTACTATTATTTATTTGTTTATTTATTGCCTAGTTATGTTTGAGTTTGCGAACACTTGTTGAGAGTGTTGGAGGCGTGGTTTGAGCACGCTGTGTCCGGTCTCGCCATGGTCGCCTCGATTCCTTCAAACTTCTCACCCTACATGTGTGACTACTACACTGAGGTATAGTGTATTCTCTTTCATCAATGGTACTATGTGTTTCTTTATTGATGAAGACGTAGACTAGGCCTTATTGTGCACTAGCTTGAAATGGTAGCCTTTGTCAAAACATGTTTCTTGTGACGCATGCTCTTATTTGTTGGGTTTATTACCGCTATTAATATATGTATTAAGCCAGCAATGATAGAAACATTATTTCGATTAATTGCCAATCGTTTCGCGAATGTCATAGACAAAGTAACATACGTAATCACGAGAAGGGTGCACCACAGGCAATGGTGACATGATATTTCAAGGGTGTAGGATTTAATTTACAAATTTTATTACTTTATATTGTTGTCGGTCGATAGCACGGTTCCGGAGTGTAAATGCTTATTATTTATTATATGATACTTACATAAAGTATTGGGCTATTAAAAGATACGGTTCTTTTAGCTGATATCAACGTGCAGACACAACAGCTATAATAACTACAGTCACCACATGTGTTTCGGCTGGTCCAGGCTCATGCGTTTGGCGAAAAAGGATTTGGACTCGGAAGTTCTACTACTGGCAAGTGTTTGAAGGACGGTTAATACCACAGGGTCAAAGTTACGTAAACGTTACACGAATGACGTCATACAGTTAATAAACTCTCATGTTACATGTTTTAATGGGCAAAAAACAGGTTTTCGAGTGCTTCAGGTGGAAGAGACCATATGTAAAATTGCATGTTACCGTTAAGTGAAATTAAAACTACAATGGAATAGTTTCCTTCATGAAAGAAAGAACCCATTTTGTTGCGTTCCTGTGTCGTTTGTTGGAATCTTGAGTTTGCTCAAATTACCCTAGTTAGATTTTTCACAATTAACCACCATTTTCTTGCAAGTTCCAATTATTAGCAACGGCGAAGTTTACAAAGAACCATTTATACTACTAAACGTGGTCACCGTATAAAAGCATTTATGCTGTGACATCTGGATCCAAACAAACATAACACAATACGTTCCTTGCCTCTGCCAAGCTAGCATAGACTAATACAACAATTGCACTAATATAACGACGCGCACTAATACACCAGCACTATTTTGTTCCGCGCGTTAATACTGCAGCACGTCTTGCGGCACGAGCATGCGAGCAGGTTTGAGTGCTTTGGTTAAGTACCAACGTTTCTTGGTTGACAATATGCGGACACGCCAGACGACACTGACGACAGACCTGACGATCTACTAGTATGACGTCACACTAGGTTGACGCGCACCAAACCAAAGCAGATATATTTAGAACGTAGTCTTTTAAATCTGGGTGCAGTAAACAGTTGATATATTATGACGTACGTGGATTCAGTAACGTGACCTCTGTCAATCTTTGCTACGCTAACAATATTGTAGTAGGTATGGATTAATTGTTTTACAGCAGCATGCCATTTGCTAAGTCAAACATTCCCATATACAGTTGTCGCTTTAAACACTGCCTTGTGTTTTTGTCATAAAATTAACGTCTGTGGGAAGAATGTCAACAGCAAAACATGTTCGGCATCCATTTTATATTGGCTTGACGGACATGTTGCAAGGCAATAGATCACATGAGGATACATTAATATTCTTTTGTGGGAAGAGCAACATTTAAAAACCCCGGTCATCCTAGTTCTGCATGCTGTTAATTATCCAATGCGTAAAACTACGAGGAACTATAAGCTGGTTCGATTTTGGGTAGGTATCTAGGTTTCTTTGTGCTCCAGTATTTAAGTCAGATCACACCCAGTTATGCATTTGCCCATCTGGTTTTTAAATGCGCCTCCTCCTAACTCCAACTGTGTGTTTCTTTCCAGTTGTCCAACACACGACCAACCTTTGTGCGGGAGTTGCACTCGGTGGTCACAAGAGGGCGCCACCGAAGAGACCACCGGGTAAAAAGGACGCAAAGAAAAAATAGTGAAGGTTCAATTCCAGTGCGTCATTGGATCTCATCTACAATTACGAGCGTTTCAGGCACACTAGAAATATAGCAATGTATAGTAGATAGTTAGACCTCTCGAGCTCTTGTTTGGTACAAATACTGATTGTGTTAAAGCTTGTATAATGTCACTATGTTGAACAATAAAATTGATAAATATCTCAGAAGAGCGGATTACACACAATGAAAACAAAATACAGTTTTATTCCAACCAGTATTAACACTTAGACACCTGTCTGTCCCAAACATATCAACCACGTAACCACAAGTTATAAAATAATTCATTGAAACAATATAACGAGAAAGGTCTAATTGGGCGAAGCGAGGTGGCACAGTATCTAGAGCTTTAGATTATCAATCCAGATAACCCGGGTTCGAATATCTTGTTGCTGCCGTGTCGGACCTTGGACAAGTTCGTTCACTCTACGTTGCTCCAATTTACTCAGCTGTGTAAATGAGTACCTGGCTGTAGACAGAGGTGGATATTTGTGTACGACTAGTCTTCGTGCATTAACTGCAACGTGGCTGAATGCTTCCCATATAAGTCGAGATTGTGTTCGATTGAACAGGTCTGCAAGGGAGTAAAATGCAAAAAGAGCAATCCTAAGGACTGGATACTGCGCTATGTAAAGACTGACTTTTTACCTATAAACTGCATCAGTCATTTCACAGTGACTCCTTATATTTGACATTCAATACGTGTTTTACGGTACCTATTTTTATCGACACGGAGTATGTCCATCCCACAGATGTAAACAGGACACGTTATTATAAATATATATCTATAGAGGAATGATTAATGGTGTAACTCTGTGGTTGTTACACGATTCATCACTGCAGCTCGGGCTTCGGAAAAAAACCAATGCTAAGTATATAGGCCTACCGTAACGTGCAATGAAACGAACCAGGGGAAACACATCAATACTATGTTGATGATAGTATAAAACGGGCGTTTGAAGCACGCTCTCCACCGCCATGTTTGTAGGAGTTCCAACAACGTGTCACGTGAATTTCATACATGACTACGAATGATTTCTCGTGAAACCCCTTTCCCTCTGTTTCCCTCTCGCGCATGGAAGCGGGTCTTCCCAACGAAACAGCCACATATTTCCAGGACCTACCAAGACCGCAGGTGGCGTGTCATTTCCCTTTATTTCCTGTATAGGTCCGGCCGACGTATTTTTTTCACAAGATTTAACAATATTGAAAACTTATATAATGTAATGGATATATAATTTATTAATTATTTACAGTAATATATTGTAATTAGAATGTGAAAATAAATTGTGACTTGTCTGGATAAAAACAATTTAGAAACATTGTTATGTATATCATTACCATATTTTCATTTTTGTGGCGAATCAATAGTTACTACAAAAATCAAAAATATTTTAAAACAGTGCATCATAGTATAACAATGATTTGGTTTATATTACTTCGTGAAAACATAAACAAAAAAAGTGTTAAGAAAATCAATGGTTTGGTGTCAGACTTGAACCGGCGTCGCCCGATTGAAAAATGAATGACACGAAGCCCATCTACCAATTGAGCTACTGAGATCGACGGATATTCATTTACTGATTTTTTACTTATAACAGTAGTTATGATAAATTGTACAACTCCTCCTTCATACATCAATATTCTTGTTATAATAAATTGTACAACTCCTCCTTCTTATATCGATATTCTAGTGATATTCAGAGATTATACATGTTACTTTCTGAAGCTGGATACTATATCTGTTTGCAATGTGTGTTTATTGGTGTAGATTATCTCCGGTGGGTTGCAGTCAATATAATTTTTATTTATTCTGAAAATGAGCCGAAGCTCAGCGAAACCTGGTCGACTTGTAAGCCCATTCGATTCATTGTTTTGAATAAAACTGGATTCATATTGGAACAGTAAGATAACTGCTTGTTCCTCTATGGTGATTAGTGTTTGTATTACATCGGAATATCGCACAATAACTCATTCTGACCTTCGTTTCGACCCAAAAGCTATCCTTGTAAACATGCTCTGAAGGCATGGAAAGGGTCGGCCTGATGCGAGTATATGTTATATGTGACGTCACATCTCGGCATCCCGAAAAGCGCGCCAAAAATATGAAAAGTAGGAAAATAATTATGTACTCTCCAAATAAATCTTGTGCACTTGATCCATTTCCAACAATACTGATAAGCGCATGTCTCGATACACCAATTGGACCTATAACAAATACTATAAATGCATCACTTTGCTCTGGCTGTTTTCCTGATGAGTTCAAATACGCCCATGTCACACCACTTCTTAAGAAGTCATCTCTCCCTAAACAAGACCTAAACAGTTATAGACCTATTTCTAACCTCAGCTTTATTTCTAAAATACTATAAAAGGTTGTAGCAAATCGTCTAAGGTCTCACATTAGCACAAATGTCTTAACTAATGTGTCACAATCGGTATATAGACAGTTTTATTCAACATAGACTGCCCTCTTAAAGGTTCATAATGACATTAACTTGAACATTAATAATGGTAAAGTGACTGCACTTACCTTACTAGATCTCTCTGCCGCTTTTGACACGATTGATCACAACATTCTCAATAAACCTTTGTTAAAGTAATACGGCATATCTGGCACAACTCTAAGCTGCTTTTCTTCATATCTAACTGATAGATATGAAACTATAAAGATTGGGAACTGCTTTTCAGCTGCACTGCCGGCTTTATTTGGTGTTCCCCAGGGTTCTGTTCTTGGGCCTTTGCTTTTTACTCTTTACACCACGCCACTAAGCTCTGTTATACAAAGACATAACTTAGATCATCATCTTTATGCTGATGATACTCAGATCTACATTCCGTTGGCTACACCGGATACAAATTGCTCCCTTAACCAACTTAGTGATTGCCTTCAAGATATCTTCCACTGGATGACTGACAACAAGTTGAAATTAAATGCAAATAAAACTGAATTGATCATTATTGGTACTCAAATGCAGCGTAGTAAACTGGATGTTTTTTCCCTACGCGTATTTTGAATCAGTATATCACGCCAGCAACCTCGGTGCGGAATCTAGGAGTGATCTTTGATAGTAACTTCAATTTCCGACAACACATATTTCAAACATGTCGCTGCTGTTTTTATTATATTCGTGATCTTCGCCGTATTCGGAGGTATCTGTTATTTTATGTTGCTAACACTATTGCAACAGCGCTTGTTAGCAGTAGACTTGACTATTGCAATTCCCTCCTTTATAATATCGCTAGCAAGGATATCACAACACTTCAGCGTGTCCAAAATTGTCTAGCAAGAGTAGTTACAAGATCTCCTCGTTTTTCTCGCTCTGTACCACTTTTGAAGTCTTTGCATTGGCTTGCTGTACGATATCGTATACTATTTAAGATCTGTACCATTACATACCAGGCACTGTCCAATAAGCAAAAATCTTATTTTCATTCATTGCTTACTCCTGTAGAAAACCATTCCAGCTTCAATCATCTAGTTCTGACCTACCTTTTGTTCCTAGAGTCAACACTAACATTGGAACTAGGGCTTTTTCTGTTGCTGCACCAACTCTTTGGAATATGCTCCCTCTTAGTGTTAGATCAGTTGAAAATATTACAAAATTCCGTCGTAATTTAAAAAAACTTATCTTTACAACCTTCCTTATCCATCGTAGCTCCCTAGCGCCTTGACCCATCTGTTGACAACTGGAATACTACTTATGGATTTTGAGATTGACCAGTCCTTTTTTTTATGCGCCTCTGAGCTTGGTTTCCAAAGATTTAGGCGCAATAGACGTTATCGTATTAATTATTATATTGGAAAATCTCCGGATGCACAGCATAAAATATGGAATTTCTAATTCATTGAATTTTTTTGATTTTTTGGTTTGGTGGACATGGAAAGATATAGCAGGATGTAATATAATATGAATTCAAGCAATAGGTGTTTTATTCCCTTTAACGTAGGCTTATGCATAGCTAAGCGCACCTATATGCCATATTGTAACACGTGTATATCAAATTTTATTAAGCCCACACATATAGTTATATGGATCTACTATGTATATTAACCTAAACTTATTTATTTATTTTGTAAACGTAGTTGAGTATTTGGTTGCATTATGTCTACTTTGGCTATGTTGCAATGCTGGAATATCACGTTTTTGTGCAACTACGAAAATAAATATCTTTAAACACAAACCTAAACATTGTGAAGGTAAATCATACAAAGATTACCTGAAAAACCCGATGTTTCACACTTTCAGCTTTAACCCGATTGACATGGAAACCACTTTAATACAATTGGTCGTTTACCTCCAAAATCAAGTTGTGGAAAAGACGGTATTTCAACACTAAACTTAAATTAAAACTAAAATTGATTTAAAAAAATGATATCAGCAACGCAGTCACTCTAATTATTAATAAATCAATAATAACTGGTATATTTCCAGACAAATAAAAAATTGCAAAAGTCTTACCCCTTTTAAAAAAGGTGATGTTTCTGACTTTAACAATTATCGTCCTATTTCTATCCTGTCAGTGATTTCAAAATGTTTTGAAAGGGTTATGTTTGATCAAATCCACGATTAGTTCCATTCTAAAGCGCTATATTACAATAGCCAATATGGGTTTAGAAAGAAACATTCTACTGAGCTTGCTACACTCGAAATTATAGACAGAATTATACAAGAAATTAAATAAATCGGTTACTCCAATAAATATATACGTTGATTTATCAAAAGCATTTGACACAATTGATCACAATATATTGGTACAAAAGTTAAATTACTATGGATTAAATGACAATACTCTGGACCTTTGTAAGATATATTTACAAAATCGTAAGCAGTACGTAGAAATTGAAAATGTTAAGTCTAAGGAAATAGTCATCAACACTGGTGTCCCTCAAGATTCAATTTTAGGGCCACTCTTATTTATTATATATATATATATATATGATATAGCACTTTCTAGTGACCTTTTCAAATTCATAACGTATGCTGACGACACCACCCTTACTAGTACATTAAATACATTTAACGATTCAGAAGGCCAAATGCGAAGTGAAAATATTAACAAAGAACTAACAAAGATTAGCACTTGGCTAAAAGCTAATAAACTGTCACTAAATGCCAAAAAGACTAAATTCATGATTTTTTATATGCCTCAAAGAAAGTAGAATACCCTGTGTTACAAATAGATGGGGCACACATTGAATGTGTAAATGAGTTCAATTTGTTAGGCATCACAATAAATAACCATTTAAATTGGCAGAGTCATACAAACAAAATAGCAAATACAATATATAAAACAACAGGCATACTAAATAAACACTTTTTATCACCTAATACATTATATATTATATCATCAGGCACATCGAATTTTCAAATTACAGAAAAAAGCATTACGAATAATATCCTTAAGTAAATATAATGCTCACACAAGTTTTGTTTTTAAAAGACTTCAGTTGCTATAGTTGGGTGACATTTATAAAATTCAACAATTAAAATTTTACTATAAATTAATTAACAATCTTTTACCCTACTACTTCAATGTTTTTTCCAAACACACACATATATGATATTCATCAGCACTGCACACGTGAAAGAAATAATTTGTATATGTCCAGATTCAAACATGAATTTGCCAAAAAATGCATTAGACACAACATAGTTGAGACAGTTAACAATACACCAATTATTATCATTAATAAAATTTACACCCACAGTCTATATGATTTTTCAACATACACAAAAAACTTTTAAAATATGAATCCAGTTGTCGTATTCATAATTGCTTTATTTGTAATTCGTAATACGTATTGAAATGTATACCTAAGTATCCATATGTACGTAAATTTGTACAAGAGTACACATGATCAGTCCTTGTATTATGTATGTATGTTGATACACTGAGTAATTATCAACTGTAAAACAAGTAATATGCTATTCTGATTTGTGACATGTAAATTTTGTTGTTTGTTTATATTTATGGGGTGGCTCCTGTGCAAGCGATATTATATATCTTAATGGGAGTCCCCCGACCTTATTTAATACTTACGTTATTCATTGTATATGTACCATATTTATAGGTCAAATAAATTATTCTGAGTTCTGGGGTATTTGGCGGTTTATATAATATGTAGATGTATGGCCGATTTATGTTGCCGACTAGAAAAGACACAGACAGTTGATTGAACAAAAACTGTTACTGAAAAAATTGTCAGCTATGGCGTATTTTTGCAATCTGTTCCCGCCGTTCATATTTAATTAAAAATAAACAACGTGTATAACCATTTTACAAATGGTAACGTAACAATGACCCCGACACCCCTCCCATCCCATGTAGCGTTTCGTCACATACACCCTCCACGCCTAAAGCTTGACATACTTACATACCTTAGACCAAATAAAGAAAATATTGCCCATTACATTACCCCACGCTGTAGTAAACAAACATCACGATTAGGCGATGTTATTGCATAATAGGATTCAATTTTTGTTTGCTTAGCCTATTCGCACGAGCCGGAATGATTGCATTGGGGTTCGCGTTTGCCGTTCTTGCGTCCTAAATTCTACCTTCCTGCGATTATCGATTGCGATAAAAGTTAAATTGTTCCGTTAACACATTTATACATATATCTACATATTTCGTACATGCATTTTACTGTTAATAACACACACAAAATCACTACATATGAGAAAACAATTACCTGCTGCAGCCGATCTTAAAACCGCTCACTGCGCGCTTAGTTGTGTTTTATTAGACATCGACCCGAGATCTGCGGTTTACTTCAAGTTTGAGGTCGCGTTCAGATTTGACGTACGGTCGCCGCGTTTAATTGCGTTAGCTGATGATCTCTAATCTCTGACAGCGGCACATCTGTTCCAAACGAGTCAATGAAGTCACTGCAATCCCACAATCCCGGGTCGGGATGTATTATCTAATCGTTTCCTTTATGGTGAACATATCCGGGATGTTTAACCGGATCGATTGGGGAAGTGGGAACTTCACAACGTCAGAGGCACCATCCCAAATGGTTTTAAGGTCCTTGATTTCCCTTCTACGTGTGCTCCCGTTACCTTGAATTAGGATAAATACGTCATTCCTTAAAATAGGGATAGGCCGATGGTTTTTAAGTGACTCCAAACTGCACGACGAGGTATACGCGAATATGTTTGTTAAATGTTGTATACTAATTCTGCTAAATCACATTGGACTAAAACTTGCATCACAGTCGTATAAATGAAACAGAATTTCATGTTGTTTTAAGGTGCGTGCAACGGACGGAAGGACGCTCGCGTACACGCGCACACGCACACGCACACCCACACACGCACACACGCACACACGCACACACGCACACACGCACACACGCACACACGCTCACACGTACAAACACACAATCACATAAACACGCACATACAAACACGTACGAACGCACGCACGCTCAGAGTCAGTAACTATACGCTGAAGCAAGTCCTATTTATTGTTTTGATGTACTACACCACTGTATGTTTAAGTGTGTATTTAAAGCTTTTTACCTGGTGACATGTTTCTGATTAAGACGATGTATTCAATAAAGTGTGATATAATATGACGTTTGTAATTATTGGACCGGCACAATATAGAGTTGCGTATTGAAAATTATTGTAACGGTTCATTGAAAACTGTCAGACATACGAACCATTATTATATATTTATGCTTTTGAATGTTTATGTACATCAGTCCTTCATTAAAACTGGATTAAATATGTTAAATAAATATTGTTTAAGCCATTTTATGTTATATTTTGTAGTTTCGTATACATATAGGAGCAGCAGTTACTACTATTATACAACAACTGACAACATGTTTCCGCATTCTGTCTAAAGTGTGAAATCATGTTGTTGACGCCGGGATATGTTTTTGACATGAGTATATTTTGTGAACCGGATAATACTGTGAACTTCACTTAACGGACTTGGAAATAATAGAATCGGCCGCATACTGGAATCAAAATTGACTCGAAAAAGTACATATTATGCAGGCACAACAGCCACCGTGAACAGTGAACGTAACAATGATTACTTGAATATGATCGTCGCTGTTGCAACGCGGACAAACTTTGAGGTATGTGCGTAGTAAATTGAAACATTGTCTCTCTAATATCATAATTATGTATTGACTACCCATTAACGAATTGTTGTAGCTACTGTACAACAATTCAGTACGGACAAAATAAAACTAAATTGTCCTTGTCACGCAATTTTAGGTTTTGGGTCAGCCTGCGGGTGCAAATTTAGGTTTTGTAGAACCTAAAAGGTGTTTTTCGGCGAGCTTCAAAGGAAGTGCAAACTCAAGATGGGTGTGTTTTTCGGCGGGCGTCAAGGGGGTTGCAAACTGAGGTTTTTGGAGAGCCTCAGCCAATATTCACCACGTCCCGACACCCATGTTGCGAACATTAATAATGGTAAACGACTAACAAAGTGATCAGATAATATGATATCCTGGTTGGAGATCATTTAGAGAAACCGCGTCCTTTGCAAGTTCTTTATTTTGTATTACTTTCATTATGTGACCGATTTAAATAAAACTAATATTATTTGACTAACTGTCTAACCACATATACATTTTAATGTTTATTCATACACGACAGTTGTGGGACACATCAGACAGGACCCAAGAGGATTTTCTGTCAGTATAATATATTGCGGTAGCGCTGATTCAGCGGACAAGGCTGGTTAGGTAGAGGATCCATTTATGACGCCACGGGGACGTCGCGCATCTTCGAAAAGAGAAGATGCGTCATCATAACTTTGACCCTCGCCTTCCGTGCTTAACCAACCACTTCTGAAAACTTCCGATACCAATCATAGTCGTATTATGATGGCAGTGGCAACGCACTCTTCCTTCCAACAGAGCTCTCGATATTCCAAGTGTTTAACCGCAAACCAACCGGGGTTAGCAAGTACGTCTCCCAAGTAGAGAAGTCAGACGTCGTGCTGTGACGGCTCTAAGATTTTAAATCAAGTTGGCTTGCCAAACTGTCTACAGAGCACACTAGGAGCAACCGGTGCCGAATAACCAGCGTGGCGAGACCAGCTACAAGGCAGAAAAGCCGGCAAATTGCTTCTTTGTTCTCATTTCAATAATGTAATACTCCAAACTGTACTTAACAGTATGGCAGTGTTTCGCTCTACAAATGATCTGCATCTTGCACTGTATGCAGATGATATTATCAATGTCCCAATTTTGTGATTGTGTGTGCTTGTGTGTGCGCGCGCGCGTGTGTGTAGTTTGCAAATACGTTATGCCTACATTTCCACCCTTTTGCGCCAAAGCAAATATAGCGGATATCGTATCAACCAAAAGAGTCGTAGCTTGAATCTTTTCAACAATTAATTCAATTAACAAAACAAACCATTTTCATACCGTATGTATAACTTGAATTAGTAAATTGCTCAACTATGAGCAACATTTTATTTTGTTCACTTTGTCCAACTTTTAGTTTCCCCGCATCATGTTTTCGGAAAGTACGGGACAAAAACAAAGTAAACACGTATCCAGTGCGTTGGTTGTGATTGATGCGCGGCTGTTCGGGGGGTAAATAGGATCGGGGTCGACGAACCGGCGTCACAGGAACACGGCTGGTGTTCATGCTTGAGATGGGTGCCAATTTAGTAGTCATAACTGAAGCAATGCCAGATACCCACGTTCTGAGACAACAACGCCGGGTATCTTGAGTTAATACTGCATGGAGTCACTTGGAAATACACACATGTTTATACGACTTAATTTGTTATACTTTACTTAAACACAGGGACGATATGCATCTCATCGCACCATCCAATTAACTGGATCACTGTTATAACTTTTAAATAAATAATTAACTAATTAAAGGTTCGTTAGGGGAAAGCAGAAACGAGAAATGTCCTTGGAAAATGGTGTCACACTATGTCCCCCCAAACAAAACAAATTATGACTATATATATTTATATATTTCCTTTGCGCAGGTAGCGTTTAAAAGCAAGTTTCTTTTAAACACTATCGTTACACTGACTAAATACGAATGTGAATGTCCGCAAGGCAATTACGATGCGAGACGGAAATGTTGGCGCCAGTTGGGTGAAAATAGCCTCGCAAACGACCCGGCTCTTCTGTCACACGGTCGTTAACAGATGCAGAAAAAAACGAAGCTTCTAGACATTTCTAAACACAGTATCAAAACAGACCAAATTTAACACCAACAGAAGGATCCATTATCATATTACAGACACACACATGGAAGCTCAATGGAAGAGAACAAGAGAAGACAGAACCATCTGGCGGCGTTCCACTGAAGCATATGTAAAGAAAGCGAGCAAATACATTGCAAAGACCTTGAAAGAGGGCAACAGCCCGAACACAGTGGAGACCCTTAGCCGATGGCCTGGATGCGCCCAGCCAGCAAATGGGCCTAAGGATATAGCACGGGTGCTACAAATAAAGAAGAAAGGGTTCTCTTTTCACAAAGTCCTCGTCATGTAGAAGTGAAAAACATAGATCCAACTTGGCTTTCACCAACTCTTAGCCATGACCACAACCTCGCAAAATAACTGTAAGGTTCATTAGTCTAGTCCGAGGCTTAAGTGAAGCAAGTCACGGAACTTAAGAAATGCCTGAAGCAATTGGCCAATATTGACACATACCACGCCATGCAGTACTGTGTTTTACTGTACCATTCCGTAGCGTGCAATATGCAATGTCATACAATGCCATCACATATAGGACCACACCACACACAACATCACATCACACCACACCACACCACACCACACCACACCACACCACACCACACCACACCACACCACACCACACTCCACTCCACCCCACCCCACTACACCACACTACACCAGACCCCACTACACCACACCACACCACACCACACCACACCACACCACACCACACCACACCACACCACACCACACCACACCACACCACACCACACCACACCACACCACACCACACCACACCACACCACATCACACCGCACCGAATCTTACTATACCGTACCGCACTGCGCTGCACCATACCGTACCGTACCGGAGCATACCATGCCATGCCATGCCATGCCATGTCATGTCATGCCATGCCATGCCATGCCACGCCATGCAAAGCCACGCCACGCCATGCAAAGCCACGCCACGCCATGCAAAGCCACGCCACGCCACGCCACGCCACGCCACGCCACGCCACGCCACGCCACGCCACGCCACGCCACGCCACGCCACGCCACGCCACGCCACGCCACGCCACGCCACGCCACGCCACGACACGCCATATTGCAAGTCGTGGCAAGATAAATCGGCGACACCGTTAGTCGCCCCGTCACAGCCTTCTTCCAGTTGTGACGGAGTTGATTGTTTACCCTGAATTAGGGTACCCAATGAAATTTACTGTTGTGCTAAGTCGCCGACGTCCACTCGCCTCTGTCTATGTTCATTCGCGTCTTTGGACAATAGGCGCAATATCTACCTTTTTGGGATGCACACAAACACCAAGGTACATGTAGTTATTTAGAGTTATTTACATTTTACTCTTGGTGCCGCCACTGTGGAGTGTGTTCGATTTATCAAGTAATAATTAATTGATACATGAATGCCGTAATTGGCGACAGAGTATTATCTAGCTTGGTGCTTGTGTGGCTGATACGGAGTTCTGAGCTGAATTTAAGAAGAAGAACAACAAGAACAAGAACAAGAAGAAGTAACTTAAGTAATGGTGATGATTGATATTATTGGTTTGTTGCTCCATGTGATTGTGTAAGCTAGTATAGCATTAATTGTACACTTAAAGACAAGCTCTGTCGCCGAAACGAAGAGACGACAGCAGTCAAATCATGCTTCTGCACCCAGACTTGACTGCAGACTCTTCTCTCAGTCCGCCCAGCCTGATGTACGTCGGCTGAGCGAAACTATAATAGTATACGTACTTACTTCAGTTTCGTGCCTACTGGCGCATAGAGCAAAAGAACAAGAACAAACTTATGTCGGTCTGCAGCATGTTTAGAAGTTTGACCCCAGCTGACGTGCATTTCCTGTAATTCCCCTCCATGTTTTCGGAAGTCTTACTTTTTGTTTTCTTTCGGGGGTCCATCTCAAATGGTTGATTGTTAGCACCTTTTTGTAAAACATAATGGAATATGCAACTCATCTCCTTATTCTTGTGATAAACACGACATTCATGACAATTTATACATTAATACGCAAACCTACACGCTACATTCCCCTTTTTCAATGTTCGTTAGCTTCCTTTGACCATTGGACCCTGATCTACATATTTAGTATAGATCAAGTATGAAATGTTTATGTATTTAAGAAAACACAACGATGCCTATTTGGAGTTACCCTATATTTATTGATGTGCTTTTTATAGGCATTGCTTTTCTCTTGCGTGAAATAATTCAGTGATGTTCAATTCATCTATGGCACCAATGTGAAGGTGTAGCTTGTTGCTGGGTGTAATCAAGTTTGTTGAGTTAATTTCAACATTTTTCAGAAACACATTTGCGACCATAACGCATTTTGTGTAGAAGGTTTAAAGTTGTCTAGAATATGTGTTCTTTGCGCACCAAACGTCTTAGTCGCATTCTTTGTGTCCTGTACTACCTAGATAGGTGAATGTGCATGTGCTTTCCAGTTCTTCTTGATCGAGATATGTAGACTTTCAGACTTTCTGTGTTTCAGCCCGAATACTTCGGTTTTTTATGTTGTTCCTATTATCCTGCGGCTGATCATTCGTTCTCTCTTGCATGTCGTGTCATGTATGCCATGGGACGGCTACATACCAGAGAAGTCGCCATCCTCAAGAGAAAAACACTGTCCAACTAATTATTTTGTTTCGTCCTGCAGCCTGTTGTTCTCTTACACAATTTAGGGCATTGCTCAATGATGTTTCTGATAGCGAACATGTCTGCATATCCTCTTTTTTCTGGATCCAGCTGTTCTTATCTTAACATGTTATCTAGTGCTGATAAAGTACAGTTGTCAAGAAACTCCCAGAATGTGAGAGGAGTTGTCGAGAATGTGAAAGGGAATTATTGTTGATTTGTGCTGCACAAACAAGACTTGCCGTAATGATATTGTATCTACAAAATAGGAAGAAATCATCCGAGAAGCCAGTTCCAAACAAACATGGTCCGTCACCCCGGCCAGCACCATTCTAGTAACAATCCCAACAGTGACGTCACAACAGGAACAACCACATTCCGGAACTTGGTGTTGCAAACCAAAACAACAGCAACAATTTCGTTGGATAAATTAATATAATTATCCCCCATGTATGATGCGAGCTAAACAGGTGGCTACAATGTCTTTATTATTTTGCCTGCAGCTTTTCCGCACTTATTATAAGTACTTGAATGGCGGGGTAATAAGCATATTGGCTTGCTTATTTAATATCTAGTTGAGTCTATATTACTCTCATAATACAACCTATTGTTTGGCTAAAATGACCCAGCCTGTATAATTGAAAAGTGCAGGAACACAATTGCAAATTATATCATCAAATTACTATGCAGTGTCTCAAGTGTTCAGCATATCAGAATGTCATTAAATATTACTCTATTCTGATAATGCTTAGCCTTTAAAAACATTGCATAGGAATTTGATAGAATATTTAGCAATTGCGCACACTTTTCCAGGTTTCAGACTTCTTTGAAACTGTATTCAATATATAGAAGACACAAGGGAGTTTGCAGAATGTTTCTTACAGCCCATTAAAAGTTTAATACGTACACATACATCTATTTAGTCCTGTTGTAGAGTCATCAAACCAACGGAAGTCTTTTTGGGCGTTTTTGAAATTAGCAACCACCACATGATATATTGCCTAGCAACAAGGCCCGTCAAGCCATCAAAATGGATGCCGAACTCGCGGAGCATTCGTACATTCCATCGTATATTTGGTTGAAATCTGGCCCGACAGGTTTTTTTAGTGACTAAAATATAGGGCAAAGTTGTCTACGCAATAACTGCATGCGGGAAAGATTAATTTAGCAGATGTCATGTCACAATGTTAATGTAATACACGTGTAGAGTAAGTCGGGGCATAAGGCCCAGTTTTCAGGATATTGGATGCAGAGAAAAGATTCCTTTAGGTATATAATCGTCTGCGTGTTGTGGATAATCTAGTTCTGTTTCATAGGTATGTTCCTTGTATTGACATTTTAACGAGTCTAGTTTTTTGAAAAAAAAATTCATTTTAGCGGAAGTCTTATCGTGGGATATGAAGCCCACCTACGTGGTGAAACGCCCAGATGTAGACGTTTGAAATTTTATAATTTATTTATTTTATATTGTTCGTAGAGATCGCACTCAACCGATACATTTATACTTAGTTTCCTACGACTATTGTGTACAGTCCTACATTTGTAAGGACGTGTTTGTGTGATTTAGCTGGTAAATTGGTACTGTGAGCAGCTTACCGCGTGTGTTGTCTCTATTGCATCCATATTGTAACCAGACAGACAGGATGATATGCAGCTCCATATGGCTATCTCCAAACTCTTATTTTCAAATCTTAAAAAAATTAGGAGGGAGTTTCGCCCCAGAGGGGGCTTTTTACACCCTCCTACTCTATGACTTATGTAGTAGCATCACTGTCAGTATGTTATTAACATATTGGAGACTCAGTAGAATACAGTTGGTAATTTTAGTCCTGTAAATAGTTTTTCTTTTCTATAACCACTTTTATTATGTCATATGTTTATACTGTTTTTACTTTTTATTATGCCATTTATTTGATTCTACAACACCAAATAATGTCATTATCTAAATATTGTACTTTAAAAATCAATTAACATACATTTGCGTAAACCGCCATCTTCGTGTAACTTATTCGAGTTGTAGCCGCTTCACTCCGTGCGTTATCTGAGGCTATTACGACAGTGTCAAGCAAAAAACGACATTTAGATTGATAGATACATGCGCTTTACCAGAACCCATGCCATAGACATCAGAACGGGGTGGCATGGAAGGGCTGAACACCCCATCATTTAGAGTGGGGGCTTAGCCCGCATATTTTAAATTGTTTTAAGTTTTTGATGAGCGCCAAGGGTTGTGCAATGCAGTTAAAGGCTCCCGACAAATCTTCAACACTACCTCTCTCCAACCGCAAACAATCTTCAACACAACGCCCCCCAAGCCTACAGAAACCTTCAACACCACCTGTGTTCCGATGTCATGCCCCCGTTGTCGCGGCTCCGACACAGTCCCTCCATATTCACCATGTTCCGACGCCTATATGCATGCTGTACTACACGGTCACTTACAATACAAACATGGCTATTGGAATTCATACATCAATGGATATGATAATATTTTCAGCCTCTGACAATTTAAGAAACTGTGCGTTGTACAATCACAATCGCCCGTATCAAATGAAATGGACTGCGTAAATCCTATTATTGGGTCTATGAACCCGGAACCCGAAGTCGTACTTTCAGCCTAGATACCTACATGACGTCGGCAACACGGATTACACTTTGTTATTAATGTTGTTGTTTTATAACTGTAGGGCGTAAATATTGTTATGCCTTCAAGTTCGTTTTTTGTAATTTGATATTTGTTTACTGATGCATATGTGTAATTGGTAAATATACTAATTATAATACTGATCACGCCGTAAGTATGGAAACAATTCATACAAACCTGTTTAATATACATAGGTGTTAGCAATTTTAAGTAACTTAAATTATGTTAGTTATTAAAATATGACATTTATATATATATATATATATATATCATGGATGGGTCATGTACATGCACAATGTATTTAAGTACTAGTACAAGTACTTTCAAGTCCAAGTATAAGTACAAAGTACTCTGACAATTTTAGTTTAGTCACGTACATTGAACGCTACATTTCAACATATCTGAGGTTCTGAACAGATTGCAATTTACTACTATTCAGTCATTATCTTAAGCCAGTGCAATTATGTTTACCACAAAAGTCAAGTGAACTGGTGGTCAATACAGCTGATCAATAAATCAGTTAATGTTAGTTTATCCCATGTATTTGACTCATGGCTTCAAATCTCAGCTGACCTGCATGAAGGTGCCTGTGCTTCTCCTCATCCTTTATGCATACAAACCAATCAACATGCAGTCATGTGCCATCAATTATGTTTCATGTTTTGAAGCTTTGTGCAAAATGAGAATAAATATACAGTAATTTTCACTGTAGCGATTTTGTTCAATCCTTCAGATAGAGCCAACTACTTAACGAAAAACATAAAAAGTACTTGGGAAAGTACTTTCCAAGTCCAAGTACTTTGACGGTCAAGTACAAGTCCAAGTCCAGTTACTGCACTCAGCAAAATGGCAAGTGCAAGTACAAGTTCAAGTACAGTATTTGTAGTACTTAAGTACACAAGTACTTGAGTACTTGAACCCATCCCTGAATTTATATATATATATATATATATATATATATACATGTATATATATATATACTGGACTACAGCTTTAAATACAAAATAACATATGTAAAAGTTTACTGATGGTGGGCGATTTTAACAGTACACTATGCTCCGGGCATTCAAGATCTTATCACACAAACCACAGCACACGCGTTGCCGCTATCGACCAACAAAATGCCGTTATGTAATGACACACTTGAACTGCTACAATAGAATGCGTCACAGCCCTCGGTACGAATGAGGACTTCGAACTGAACAAATTAACCATATAAAAATGTTTTGGTTTAATTGGTTTATGGCGGATTAAGTTAACAACTGGACAAGCATAATAACATTAAAATACTGTACCTGTATAATTCCCCCATAACTGACCTATCTACGTCACCAGTTAAGTACGGAAAAGTTTAAGAACGACAACATGATAATGGCTCGTTTTAAATGAAAGGTAGACTTACATGTCTGAATGGTTGCGCTTCACGTTTCGATTTAACCGGACCGTGTAACGCTTGCTTTAGATTGATTTAGTGCGTAGGTTCGATGACATGAAAAGTTGTATTTCGTGAGATATTTGTTAAATCCAATACGCTAAAATGTTACCAATCTTGATTTGATTTTGCATTTAAAGTTTAAATGATGTATCGCGGGTCAGATCGACTCACGTTCTGAGTTGTTTTGACTTAGCGCGGGTATGGTCCAGTGGTAACTCATGTAAGTTTTACTATATTGAATAAGGTTGTTATCAAAGGTAGAAAAACGACACCCCAGATAGCTAGAGGACAAGGAAACCTTCGGCTTATTAAAAGTTCAACGATTTTCTAAGTGTAACCCACCTACCTGAGAGATTTGTTAGTTATTGAATATATTTGAACATTCTTAGGGCAAAACGCAATATATCTATTTTGTTAGTTTTGAGAAAAAAACTCACTTTACGTGTTTCATATCTACAGTTTATATAGAAACCTGCATGTGTTAGAATATTACTAAGAATACAAAATCAAAGAGAGTGGTAGCAAAGGATGGACTGGTTTTTTGCAGATTTGTTATATAAATGTGACATAAATGATTATGTTTAACGAAACACCATATATCCATATCTTATTGTTATCGCGTTTTGAAAACAAAAAGTCTTTTGTGTACGTCGCTTCACAGAGGTATGTCGCGTTTTTTGCATAAATTTGATATTCTACTAACTCAACATGTGGTGAAACAAACGTTGGTATTTATCGCGTTTTGAAACCCTTAGTCCATTTCTTCTTAGCTTCTCCAACGAATAATTTACCCCTAGTGTAGATGCTCACCTATAGTAATACACACACACACACACACACACACACACACACACACACACACACACACACACACACACACACACACACACACACACACACACACACACACACACACACACACACACACACACACACACACACACACACACACACACACACACACACACACACACACACACACACACACACACACACACACACACACACACACATACACACACACCCGCACACATACACACACACACACACACCCGCACACATACACACACACGCGCGCGCGCACACACTCACGCACACACACACACACGCACACACACATATATACATACACACACATATATACATACACACACGCACACACACACACACACATACACGCACACGCACACGCACACACACACACACATATACACACACGCACACACGCACACACGCACACACGCACACACGCACACACGCACACACACCCACACACACACACATACACACACACACACATACACACACACGCACACACACACACACGCATACATACACACACATACACACATACGCGCACACACACACGCACACACTCACACACGCACACACGCACGCACGCACACACACACACACACACATATACACACACGCACACGCACACGCACACGCACACGCACACGCACACGCACACGCACACGCACACGCACACGCACACGCACACGCACACGCACACGCACACGCACGCACACACACACACACACACATACACATACACACACACACACACACACACACACATCTGTATTAATGGTTTATACTTTCTGAGATGTTACCCGCTGGACGTGTTAACCTTGGCGTCACCAACAAAGAATCTTCAGTTCCGCGTATAGGCCGACCACAGGCCCTAATTAGCGACTCAGACACGACAATCCGGAACGGCGATCAAGCAACGGACAAGCCACTTGGGTAAGGCACTTCGTTACATTCGCTTCGTCACATTAGCCCTAAAATAGGTTTAGGTTTTTTCATACAACATGTTTTTTTGTTTTGTAGTCAGTGTCATTTTATGACAACAGTTCACTGTCACGACACCATTGTCCTCTCATAGTCACACCACAATGACATTACTCTCACCGCCATCTAAGGTCTTTCAAATAACATCTTACAAGTAAAGTATTATACTTCTGGCAGAAGAGGGACGAGTCGGAGTGGAATGGGCCAGTCACGACCGCCATGATAATAATGATGATAACTACATCACAGCCCAAAATGGCCGCCGTTGTGGCTGTAAGAAGGTACATTAATGGTATCAAGCGCCACTGTGGAAATCATTGTTTCACCGTGAAATGTACAGTCGAATTGACTATAATCATATATGTGTACTTTCTTCAGTCTACTATAAGGAGTCAAATTCTAGCTTACTTCTAGAAACATTAATTGTTACCTTACCATTCTAATATATGGAATTACTCACATTTGTATTAATGGTTTCTATACTTTCTGAGAAGTTACCTGCTGAACGTGTCACCAACAAAGGAGTGTTTATCTTCAGTTCCGCGTGTAGGCCGACCACAGGCCCTAATTAGCGTCTCAGTCACGACAATCCGGAACGGCGATCAAGCAACGGACAAGCCACTGGAGCATTCGTTACATTCGCTTCGTCAACATTAGCACTAAAATAGGTTTAGGTTTGACAGAAACACTTCATGTTTCTTTTTTTTCTCTCATAAAAATAGGTTTAGGTTTGACAGAAACACTTCATGTGTGACCCATATTGACAGGGTGTAGATTTAACAAGACTGGACATGATTCAATAACATTCAACAAGATTTAGCAAGATAATCACCAGAGCAAAAAATTGACAAGGAATCAATTTGCTTATCGACATCGACAGTCCAACTTGTTTATATCTATCTGTAGCTGGCCTTATGACATACAGTATTTATCAATTTTATTTGTAAACCTTACCTAGTTGCGCCACACTAATTATGTGCTTGATATTATTCAAGACATATGGCCTAAACATTTAATACGTTTTTAAATGTTTTAATGGGACTGAACTTTTATATTTATCCAATTAACATTTCTTCAGCACTGTGTCATGGCTATAAGTCAATCCTACAAACAATCAGAATTTAAACTGAACTCTTAGAATCAATATTTAGAACATTCATGCTGTGTAGACCGACGGGGGCGGTGCGATTTTAATATAATTTTATGTGGATCAATGAGGGCTAGGGAAACCAGATATTGTAATGTAAACTTTTTGATAATTATTGTTCTAAAGCTCAAAATGCCTACCATTTATTGCAGAGACGCACTAATAACTGGCCCTATTAGAAAGCATTCGAAACTATGAGATCATGCGTATAACCAGACGTAGCGGTTTTCATCATGTGCTCACACATGTATGTTTGGCTAAATTAACTCCAGACGTGTGATCATGCCGGATGCAGTTTTCTTTAAAGACCGGCTGAACCGTAAAATTCGCTTATGCGCACACGTCTTGCAGAGTCCACACGGGTGATACGACCGGAATTGCTTTGGTGTACTTTAAAATGACGTAATAGTTTATTTTTACTTACAATAAACTCACTGATTTTGTTTGATAATTGATTCTATCTTTCTTTGAACGGTTTTTAGTTCGGCTGCTGACAAAACTCGCTCGACAGATTATATTCACACTCAGCTCAACGATGGTTGCTGCGGAAAATTAATGAACGGATAGTCATCGACACATGTCGCGGTCTCAGTGTCATCTTATGACAACAGTTTCACTGTCACGACATCATTGTCCTCTCATAGTCACACCACAATGACATTACTCTCACCGCCATCTAAGGTCTTTCAAATAACATCTTACAAATAACGTAGTATACTTCTGGCAGAAGAGGGACGAGTCGGAGTGGAATGGGCCGGTCACGGCCGCCATGATAATAATGATGATACCTACGTCATAGCCCAAAATGGCCGCCGTTGTGGCTGTAAGAAGGAACATTAGTGGTATCAAGCGCCACTGTGAAAAGGTTTTATTTCACCGTGAAATGTACAGTCGCATTGACTATAATCATATATTTGTGTACTTTCTTCAGTCTGCTATAAGGAGTCAAGTTCTAGCTTACTTCAAGAAACATTAAATGTTACCTTACCATTCTAATATATGGAATCACTCAAGATGGTGTCAATTTGAAGGCCACCTCGCGTCTATCCAAATATATTACTGATAATCGAGTAGCTGTGGAATAACACGTGGTTGTGAAGGGTAAAAATAAAAATTACGATACTCCTTCAAATAGCGGAGGTATTCACTGGCATCATTATTACCGTATCACCATAGTCGAAGTTTTCATGGCCGGAGCCTAAGCACGAAAATCGTATTTGTTAACATACTTTTAGAGAAAAAGATTTTACGAGGATTGTCAAAGTATTTGCGCCATCAAAAATGCCCATCCTCCAGATGGCGCTACGTACACATAATAATAATAATAATAATAACAATAATATTTTTATTTTGTTAAGCGCCACATCCAATGTTGTACACAGCGCTTTACAATAGTATACAAATGTATGTTAAAAATAATGCATTGGAATAAAACAATAATTGTTATATCGTAGATAAAATGAACGAATACTAACAGTAATTAAGACAATAAATACAGTAGAAGTAGAAAAGGAATGTGGTATAAAATATCATAAAATAGTTAAGATCACATTATTATTATTTTAATAAATAAACTAAAATGAATGTAAACTTCAATAAATTAGGCTGAAATGTATATGAAAAATAAATAAATAAATATGAAAATAAATAATAAATAAACGTTAAACATCAATCAGCTGTGGTAAAACATTGTTGGTAATCGTCCGGGTTTCATATACGCTGCTTCAACACAGATTTAAATTATTCCAATGATGTTTTGCTGGTAACACTTGGCAGCAGAGCGTTCCACACTGTTGCCGTTGCGTGAGGAAATGTACAGTCACCGACTTTGCTGCGAGTTCTCGGGACAACTAAAGCGTGGGAGTCAGCAGACCGAAGACACGCACGAGTTTCTGCATGTAAACAGGCGAGAGGTCTTCGTGCAGCGCCATGTACGTAAGAACAGCGATCTTGAATGTAATGCACCGTTGAATAGGTAGGCAGTGCAGTTCGACAAGAATAGGGGTCGCACTTTCACAACGAGCCTGTCGAGTGATAAGGCGAGCGGCGGCATTCTGGAGTCGCTGCAATCGACTGATGTTGTTGGTTGAGGTACCGAACAGTAGAGAGTTGCAGTAGTCCAAACGGGCTGTAATCATGGCACTGACTGCCCGTTCCGCTGTCGGTGAATCAACCTGATGTTGTACAGGTGCAGCGAGCAAGTGCTGATAGTGCGTGACACTTGCACAATCATATCCAGGTGTCTATCAAGGTGGACGCCGAGATTTCTAACATGATCAGTTGCACTGATTTCATCACTCCTTCACGTCATCAATACATCGCTAGGCGGTCACCAGAGAAGATGCATCCAGGTCGAAGTGACAGAACAGTTGTAGATCATCGGCGTAGTGGTGATATTTTAAGTCTTGTTTTGCGAATGATATCAGCGATCGGCTGCACGTATAGTGAAAATACTAGTGATCCCAACACTGACCCTTGCAGCACTCCCGTTAACAAAGTCGTCTCGCTGGATAACATGCGGTCGATAACGACACTCTGCTTGCGATTACTTAGGTAAGATTTCAGCCAATGGAGAACCACTCCGGTGATGCCGTAGCGTCGTTGTAGGCGATCCAGTAGAATTGCGTGATTTACCGTGTCAAATGCGGCGCTTAGATCGATGAGTACGACGATTGTACCTTGTCTACGGTCTAGCGCGGTCTAGCGTGGTCCTGATCTCGTTGACTACCCACAGTAGGGCTGTCTCGGTCGAGTGGTTTCGCTTGTATCCGGACTGAAATGTGTCCGTAAGTGATTCATTGGCTAGGTGAATGTTCAATCTGTTGCCCACAACCTTTTCAATCACTTTCGAAAGTTGGGACAGATTGCTGACTGGGCGGTAATTACTTAAGGTATTCTTACACAGTGACGGCTTCTTCGGAAGAGGATGCACAAGTGCTCCGTTCAGTTCACCCGGCATTGTTCCTTCTGCCAAACACGCATTTGTTATGTGGGCAACAATGATCGCAAGTGCGTCAGTGTTATGTGTTACATGTAACGGATCATGTTTGATGATAGCCGTTATTTCACGTGTTGTTGTACATGTAAATGTGTCAATTGGTGTGACAAAGAGAAGTGTTTCACGCGGCGGTGTGATGCGATGTCTGGCAGCATGTAAGCCAAGTCGAATTTGAGCAACCTTGTTGGAAAAGTCCGAAAATGAATCCCAACAGTCAACGACGGAGTCATATTCGGGATACGAACGTGATGGCTTCCCACTCAGCGATTTCACGACGTTGAACATGTTTTTGTTGTCAGTGTTCAGAAGTTTATCTCGATAGTAGTTGGTTTTCGAGAGGGCAATGAGCTTTTGTCGATGAATCTCCAGCTTTGCGCGTCTCCACAATGACTCGTTCTATCGCCGTTGTCTCCTCGCGTCATCGATGTTGCTGTCGTACCACGGGTTTGGTATATTACCCCGCATAGCAGTCCGTCGCTCTGGTGCATGTTTGTCGATACATGTTCTTAGTGAAGACTTGTAGCCAGTGACCAGTTCCCCTGCGCTGGATGTTGACACCATGGCTGATAGTAACACACAAGTTGATCGAATGTCATTGTTGAAAGAATCGGCATCAAACGAGCGGTAATTGCGTTTTACTATATGTGTCGATGTATTAGCTGGCCTTTGGATGTTCATGACGTAGCGCACCACGTGGTGATCTGATATATACATCGGAATAACGTCAACAGAAGTAGCGAGATTGTAATTTTTCGAGGTTATCACAAAGTCCAATGTGTGGCCTGCAGAATGTGTAGGCTCTGTGACGTTTAGAGTGAAATTGTATGAGTCCAGTAGTTGCACGAGCGGCCGGGCCTCTGCCTCGACGTCATATCTGATGTTGAAGTCACCAATAACGCACGTTGGTGTTATACATGTCGACACCTCTCGGAACAGGTGTTCTAGTTCCAGGTAAAACTCCGCCATCGGCCTGGGAGTCTTAGCCGATGAAGGCGGGCGGTAGAGCGTGCACAGGTTGAACGTTCTAGATGTGGCTCCAGTGAACTGGATACGCATCATAAACGCAGAAGATGGATGGAAAAATATTTGTAATAAATAACATGTGTCATGACGTAAATATGAGCAATTTTTTTGAAATGCAAGTTACGTAAACTGTTCTCGACTGATCGGCGGACCTCGGAACAATCGCAGAAAGCACGGATAACAACTGATTTACGTTCTTCTAACGTCCAGCATGGAATTCTAAAACTAGTAAGAAACATTAACCAGCGGATAATTTTGAAAACAAGGCATTAAAGCCTATTATTCTTCTGATGGGTCGTAGAGTAATTCCTTAAATTTTGGCGCTGTAGATGCAAACCGTCTAAGAGTAAAACGTTAACATATCCCTCCACACACAGGCACATACGTTAGCTCGGTTATAGTAAGATTAATCAGATCGTGGTGGTTAGGCTAATTACTACATGTCTGCAGCAATGTTTATCATAACTTGATCCTATAAACACGTATTTTAAAACCTCCATACAGAATACGACATACGTGCACACATACACGCACGCACGCACGCACGCACGCACGCACGCACGCACGCACGCACGCACGCACACACTCCTATTACTCCTACAAAATGTTTATAGGACAAATCTGAAATCCGATCTCTACTAAAGACAACGTGTTTCGTAAACAATCTAATTAATTTGTCTATTTGAACATTTTGCCGGTTGTAACGAAATGCACGCCATGGCATCCATGCGGCATTTTACGGTACCTCTCCCCGGACGTGCTAGTTCGGCCGGGGCCCGCGGGTGGCGACGGTGACGACTCAGACCATTGCGTGTTATAAATAAGCGATTAGACGATTGGCGACACACATTGAATGAGAAAACACGAGAGAACAGATGGTTGAGCGACGGACATGGGTGTTACTGCTCGTAGGGCTGTTGATAGTCGTCATCGTGACGGCGGTCACGGTCGGGATCTACTTGGGAAGCGGTCACGGGGGAGGGCATGAACTGACTCGGCCCGGGAACTTGACGGAGAGCGGGGGGAGTAGACGCACAAGGCGACGGGAACCGTGGGAGATCAACCAAAGTGAGTGTCGTTGTGTAACTAACTTCTTCTTCTTCTTGTTCTTTTCCCAGTTAGCTCTTCACATCGTGTTGACTACTTGTATGTAAAGATCGCTAGAATACTGTCGAACTGCTTGGCTACAGACGATTGGCATTCGCGTTGTATTTGCAACGTTGCTGAATGTTTCATAGAGAAGCCGGGTTGTTGTTGTTGGAATGAACAGGTATGCCAGGTTACTGCTGTGAGTTGTCTTGTGGACTGGATACCGCGCTTTATAATAATACCTTACCTGTTTTATCTTTAGTAGAATCGCATGAAAAACCTAGTACGTTGTTTTTTTTGGTCACACGATTCGGTTGTGTTATGACGGGTGTTTGTTACTCCGTTCTGGTCGTCATTAGGCAATCAAGTTGCAAGTGCACATACGTCGATAGCCAACGGAATCACCGCTATCAAACTTGAGTGTCAGCGAACATCCAGACGCAAAGGGTAGTCGAAATATCTTACATATGTAGGGATGTTGGTCAAAGGCACAGCCGTGAATTTGTGAGGTCGGCATGAGCAAGGGTCAACGTAATTAATGCTAAAAATACCATATCAGGGCTAACGATATATCCTGTATGTTTGTAATCGTGACTGGCGTGGTTCGATAACTGAGTAAGAATTTCAAGTACGATCAACAATATAGCCCCGAAGCGTCTCACTACCTACTGTAAGTAACCACACCTTTGAGCGTCTTGTTAACCGTAATTAGAAACGTTAGGAGGGGTTAATTATGGGGTATCGTATTTGTAAGTGGAATCCGGGGTCACGCTATGATACTTCCGTAATCTACCCAAACCGTACTATGACAAATTACTTAGCTAATTTCACATTTTGACCACGACATTCCATTCCGGTCCACTGAATCAGTATTTCCCACAGACTGCTATACTATATATTCATAATAGTATTTGCTACTGAAATATTGTACTTGCCACGATCGTGCAGTAGTTGCTAATGTCACATTTGGCCTGGTACTTGGTCTTTATTTGTACAGTACTTACTGCTGTAGGCCCTGTACTTTTCTGGTCGACTTGTCTTGCAGCTGTCAAACCATAGCAACTGCATTAAATGACCCAAAGTAGTAGCTACAAGTGAAAACATGTTTAATATTGTCAAGGGTTTGAATGCCCCTAGAAGTAGAACCGACGGGGTTACACCGTGTACTCGCGTGGACACTGGTATCCTCCCTCCACCGTGTATCCGCCGAAACTTCCGTTATCATCACCCGTGCTTCTGTCCAAGTTTATTTCCATCCGTCTTCGAGGTGCGTAACTGTTCATGTGTCACAGATTTGTTGGCCCGACTCACCGGGCCGGAGGTTACGTCTCATGCTTGACCACCTCCTCACCCCACGCTCCTGGAGAGAGTTCTTGCTCAAGACGTGCTACACGCGTTGTGAATGACGCCGTTCCATGCGGCTGCACATCGATGCCAACAAAAGGAGCCGATAACAACGCCGAGTTGCACGAGTTGTTTGATCAGATCTGGTGTTAAGATATGGGCGAAATATATCATTTGTGATCAGATGTTCGTGCGTACTACTTAGCTTTTCACGTGCTAAAATACACCTTTCATAACTGATCTTCTTATTATTCAACCTTGTAAGCTCATGTGCCGTGAAGTTGTATGTGGTTCGTAAACCTCCAATTGAGTACTATCAGACAAAGTTCTTCTCCTTCTTCATTACTTTGTGGCGAACCCGATTTACGACTGATATACCATAATTTGGTTTTAGTTGGGTACCCGATGCGAACTCTATGTATTGTCCAACGCCTATTTCGCAGAAACCGGTGGTCTGGCTATTTTCAGTTTTGCAACGGAAATGTATTTTTGATGGAAAAGGAGTGCTATCAAAGTATACGAAACATAACTACTAAGTAACTGAACTTAGTGTTACCAAAATAGTTGGCCGGCATGTATATTTTCTAACTGTGGTGAGAAGATGCAAACTGCAATGGTTTTTAATGAGATCGATACAAACCATTTTTTCCAACATATTATCTTTTTATTACCACCATTGCCCTATAAGTATAAGCTGCATCGTGTTGCTCTGGGTGTTTATTGTAGTATCCGGATTATAATATCCGTATTTTAGTTGTTTATTTGTATAACTGGTACAGAACATAGCACAACGAATGTGCTACAAATCATGCCTGTCACCTTGGAGGCTGCAGCCAACCCGTCCTATTGTGACGCTGCCATCTTCTTCCAGTTGTTCTCCGCTTCTTGTCAATATCCCTCGGTCTTCCATTGCTGTCTGTGTCTCCTCTTTAAGGAGTTGTCTGAGTGTCTTAATTTGTAATCCAACCACATGTTTCGGTTCCCAGAATCGCACTTTTACGATCTCTTCTTTGCGACGAGAACAATATCCTTATGTTTTCAGGCTTTGTTCTCGGAGTTTTACTGAAGCCTTACGAAGATTGCTATACACTATCTCATTGGTTGTGTGGCATTGCTAATTTAATCCATCTACTCTACACTCTGTTGCGTAAATGTCCAACTTTCAGCTCCAACCGGGAGGCTGTTTCCAGTGTTACTACGGATAGTGCTACACAGTATCATTTGGTTAATCCCGTCCGCCGCTGTGGGTACACACTGGACACCATGCTCTACGTTGAATTTCTTTTGCCAGGATTAGCGATTACGCAACATTATATTAACTCCACACAACCGCCAAACAAACTTACTGGCACTCGGCGCAGTTTTTTTCCAGCGCCATTGCATGACCCTGGAAATACCATTAGCTTGTTTACCGAATGTAGGCCTTAGTATGCACGGCAAACCAACTGCCAGCGCTGGCAATGCCAGTATAGGGCGTCCTGAACTCTATTGTAGTATTTCGTAGTTTAAGTGTGTTATAGCTTAGCCTATTTTGAAACCATTTTTGTCATATATATATATGAAAATATATAACGATAGTTATTTAGAATTAGTTATTTCCTGACATGTTTTTGATACACTGTTTATCCTAGAATGTTTTTCTCCCACACCATGCCGTCGGAACAAGATTTAAAAGATCAAAATACTGTAATTGTGATAGTGCATACCGTTAGTATGTTGCTCCACGGGTGGGTGTAAGCTTGTGTTGACTGTTAGTCGATACTATAGCATTTGAACACAAGCAAGATACCTTTTGGAGGTGTTAAAATATAATAGTTGAAACGTTGTAATCAGATAAATCACCACAATTGTATAACATAAACGATTAGTTTTTGATTAGTTTGGCCACTGATTGTTTTGAACTTATGTTGAAAAGACACTCTCCAGGCATACACTGTACAGTTACCGTAATGTTTTTGGTAATGTGCGATTTAACATTCTAAACACCTGCTCCAGACGTGGACTATCTCCAGGACCAACGGAGGCACGAGAGCAGACGCACACAACACATTGTGTGCGACACACGTGCACTATTGAACGTTTTAACTAACCAAGATTTATGCTACTACTGGGAACAATCTGGTGTAGTAATGGCCTATGACCGAGACAATTTATATCCCTCAAACAGCCCATTTCATGTCAACTGGGGGTATTAAATTAGCTCAAGAAAACGGCATTGGGCGAAGTCCAAGTGGCCTTTAGTAGGGCCCATTGTGTAGTTAAAACATCGGACTCGCAATCAGGGGAACCCGAATTCACTTCCTCTTGATGCCGTTTCGAAGCTTTGACAATTTGGTTAACTCCATTTTGTTTCAGTTCACTCAGCTGTATAAATGAGTGCCCGGCTAAAGACAGTGGCGGATGTTTGTGAACGAATGATTTTCGCGCAGTATTTGCAGCATGGCTGAATTATTCAAAGAGCCGTCGATGTGATGTCATGGGGTGAATTGTAAAGTGTTTTGAGCACTGTTTTATTGCTACGGTTACGTGCCGCATTACAAGGGACGTAAACCACCGCTGCCGTCTAGTCAGCTGCTCTAAACAAATCTGGGTCATGACGCTAAGGGCACACGGTCGAGCGGTGGGGTCACAGTGCGTCACCCGTCGACGATAACGATGCTCAGTGATTGTTTAAACTGCAGCAAGATCGTATCACAACTCTAGCTCAAACGTGATATGCAAACTGACAAATTACGTTACTAAACAATGCAAACCCACCGCTGCACAGCTGGCCATATTAAGAAACAGGGTCCTATATCATTTTAATTGATTCCGAAGGGCGTGGAACACAGACGGTTTTATGTGAAAGACGCACAAACTAGTGGAAGCGGGCATCGTACAGCTAAAGTAACCTGATATTATATATAAATAATTGAAATGTATTCAGTGTTCTAATTTGCACCAAAGTACTCCACTTGACGTGGCCTAGACATTACAAGCACTAAAAAATAACTGATACATTATTCTAGCTATACAAAATGTGCATTATAAGTAAAACGATATGCGGGAGTATCGACATATGTTAACTGTTGCGTAATGTGGTCACAACACATGTCTGTGCAACGTATGAATAATTTCGTCGTTTCTTGATGCATCAATGGTGCACCTGTAAACGTTTATATTGTATCTTATTTGTATAGGGCTAGGTAACACGTTTGTGCATTGTACACACATTAATCAGTATGACACCATTGCATGAGATGAACGCACAAATTATACACGGATAACATAACATCTGACACAACTAGATTAATTGTCGACGCCCGCCGGAAATCACCGACGACATCCGATATCCACCGATAACACCCGACATACTGTAACCGACAAAGAACAAACAAAACGGATGCGACAGCTCTTAATTTTGCACTTTGGTGGGAAATAGGCGTAGCACCATACCTTTAAATGCCATGCACAGCTGGAATTCTTAAAAAAACACGTGTGTATAATATTATTATTCTTATTCTTATTGTAACTTGGCTGACGTGATACCGGCGTACTGCTGTAAACAATCCTGGAACGCTGCCAACAATGATATAAGAAGGCTTGTTTTAATGGACGTGTGTGTTACTAGGAAAGCGGTTACCCCAATGTACCCAGTGACTATTGGAATCTTCTTGCACTAGAGACACCCCGCTCGAGTTTCGCTGCGGAAACCCTTTAGATCATCCTGCGGTCTGCAGCTATCGCCTCGTTCACGATATGATATCAGTCGCCAAATATAGGTCCCTTTTGTGCCCGAAAAGATAACTCCGGCAGTCGACGTATGCTGATGCCATCGTCGTAGTATGTTTAACGGAGACAGGGGGCAACATGGGGGAAATGTGCCTCAGACGGGCCCTTTCATGTACCCCGCAAATATTACAAGTATCCGCTGTAAGCCAAATCTCGCCATGGGTAAGCTTTCCTGTAATTGTAGCACTCAACAATCCTGTGCTAGACAATTAATTGTTACATTTATTAATTGGTTATGCACGCCACCTGTACATTAGATATTACAAAACTAGCTGGGCCCTAAGCTAGCAGCCTCCCATTCAACGCATATTTCACAGAAATAGTACCTACTTTAATGCCCCGAATATGCTTTGTGGGCTCGAGACGAGCATTTGGAACTATGTGTCCAAATTTTTCATGCGTCCGACTGTTGGCGAACATTTCCACACAGTTTTTGGACAAGGGTCATCCTCATTGGCCCGTCTGAGGGTCATCGGCTTTACAAACCGCTTTCTCGTCTGTTGAGCAACAATCGTGCTCCCAAACAGCATTATTCAAAACAATGTCAGAATGTATTTCGTATGTTCGGTACTGCAGTAGTTTGCCCTATACTGTGTTTCCACAAGAGCATACTCAGTTGCAAGACCCGAGGCGTGCATACATTGGATCGTGACCTACATCATTGCCAACATGCTCCGGAGTGAATGGAGCAGAATCGGAGACATTCGTTTAATTTGGGCTTATCAAACTGTACTCGAGTCGCCGGGTTGTGCCGCCGGGTTTGGGGGTCGACGGCTGCGAACGGGGCAATAATTACATAATGTTAATAGCAGTACACAAAGTGCAGAATATATAGTAGGCTACTTCGGTTCACTATCTAATGTAGTTTCCAATGAAACGTCCTTTTCGATGCGCTTATACAATAAACTAGAGCAAGATAGTGGAGACAACTCGGTAATGGAAAACAACAATGGAGAAGGGTAAAGATAGAGAGTGAACAGTGACGAGAACAGAAGGAAACATGATACAAGGTGCACCCACAAGTTAGGCAATAAACAACATGCTTATACATGAATTTTTGCCGATATCTGCAATGTTGAGACAGTCTTTATACTTGTTTATGTTGATAATACATAATCCCCTCGTTCACACTCGCTAAACCGGGCAACTAAGAAATGTTAGGCCCTATATAAGTAAAGTTTTGAGCTTAACAGTGCTAATATATCTACACGACTATATATGTATGCATACACCATTCAACGTTGTTGGTTTCAACGAACACGACTCGTAGATTTAGATGACAAGATTTATGATTAGATGTACATCTTACAGAACATCTCTGTTTTCACTCTTCATCACAAAAATACACCCCATCAAAAAAACGATTTGTACGACATTTATGAACCCGCCTCGAGCAGGAAATTCGGGTTGAACCGCTTTACTTAAGATGCTAATGGACACGAACAACAACGAACAAGCTGATACTTCGTCAGGAAAACTAATGACTATCGGAAGTAGTGGACACGAGGCATTGTGGTTAGTAAATTAGCATTTTACGCGTCACAGTCGACCGCAGACTCGAGTAAGTGATCACTCACCCAACCAATATGGCACGCAGGTGTCGCGGCGAAAGATCAAAGAACTTGTTAAAGAACCGCAATTGCTAGAAGGAATTTGGAGTAACATGTATGATGATAGATGTGTATTTTACACGTGGTTAAAACTGTTACAAAATAAAACATTTGTTCTTGCTCAACTTCAGAAACAGTGTTAGTGTGATTTGAAAGTAATTACATGATTTTCTTTGTTTACAAAATAACATAAGCAAATGTGCAACATACACACGAACGCGTAATACCAGGTACGCATATCCGCACGCACGTACAGCGTACGGCTACCTCTAATTCCACTATTGGAAACACAACAAATAAGTGATTTTGGCATGGCTTTATAGACGATGTAGTGTACATTAAACTAATGTAACAAACGCACACATTCCGGTTCATTCGGAATTAAAATAACACATTTATTTTCAAGAACATAGTCTTTCTCCCTACAGGAATGGATGAAAATATTGCATATACGATACCTTAACAGTGCAAGCAACTGCCAGACCGCCAAGTTGTTTACTGGCGATAAAACTGATCTTCGCCCCTGGTTCATTGGGGGTACATCCTGTTTGTACGGACGAAATAAACACTAACAGATTTGTTGCTGCAAGAACTTGCACCATGTGCCCATACACGGAAGTACTCATAGCTCAACATAGCCCCGGTCTCTGCGAGGTCCGCTGGGTGACTTACTGAGAATCTCCTTTAGGGTCTCTAGAAACAGCAGACGTGCAATTGTTGGAAATATTTCAAATAAATCCCAACTGTATAATATAATCCTAAATGTGAACTTGTCCTACAATACATGCTCTATGGAAAGAAATCGTCCCTACCAATTTATTTACCGTACATTTGGAGAGCATGTAACGGTTATGTAACCACAACTATTACTTTGATAGGGATCATTAACATTGTTATTGTGTACAAACCATTCTGTAAAGGCTCGATATAAATTTGCTGACCTATTTCCGGCAATCTTATCCTGAACACATAAAGGAAGGGAGACGAAATATGTATGTTCTTTTGACGCTGTTCACTATACCGTCTCTTTGCTGTGAACAACACACAGGGCGACTTCAAAATAGGTGTTTGTGACAAGTAGCCGTTACTTGACTTTGTGCTTACTGACCACGTATTTGCTCCTTCATAGTTCAGCACCAAGACCTAGCTCACAAGTTTCACGTAAGCGTTTATCTCCTTTAACTAGGAAGAACGCGTTGTATGCAAGGGTGACGTTTTCATTTAACAATAATAACTGTGTTATTATATACTATTCACACACACACACGCACACGCACACGCACACGCACACGCACACGCACACGCACACACACACAAACGCACACGCTCGAACGCGCATACCCACTCACACATACACCACACACGCACGTACGCACACACGCACGCACATGCACGCACATACACACACGCACATACACGGCACACACGGCCTATATTTAACCGTTTGTTTAAGGTCATACGAAGGTGAATTTGCAGCGGAGGCGTATTATGTTATCTGATAAATGACAGCATTTGACGTTGATTTGCTTGTTTCTTGCAGACGTCTGTCCACCAGTCCTGTGTCCTAATCTCGCCCCCAGTAGAGGAGACGAGGCGGACGGCAGGCTTCCCGGCACTGACGGTACGTGTTAGTAGAGGGCGTCCAGAACTTTAACCAGATTTAACAACGTTTAATCAGATTTAACCACATCACTCTCCACATTAGAATCCTCAGGTGGCAAGTGGACAAGGAAGCCTTTAACATATAGAAAGTTCTATTTTCTTTCTATATGTAACCCATCCTTCTGATATATATATATATATATATATATATATATATATATATATATCATTTCTGTTGTTAAACATATTCACGTTGTTATATCGTATATAGTATATATGTGGATATTAGTACTTTCTGATATATAATCTACACTGTTCCTTCACCAACGTTACTTCGTGTCTTCAAGTTTGTCTACCTTTGAAAAGGGATACTTCAAACAACATTTCTATATCCATTTGATATGCTAAATTAAACTTATGATCTCCTCGTAGTCTCCTTGTGTTTAAACCACATACCTATAATTTGTTTAACTTAATTTAATAACGTTTAATTTAATAAATGATGAGTGTCATTAAATATATGGGGCGGCACCTACGTTTTAATAATACGAAACACGTGAATAATTTGCCAACAACAGTATTACAAATATATAGTTTTATTATAAACTTTTTTATTAACAAAGTTCGCATTCAATTTAATAACCCGATTGCGCGTATAACTTTTAAACTATTAACATATCATTATCAACAAACATGACTGGTAACTGGCTAAGTCAATTGAGGAGGTTTTCTTTTTTAACTTGTTTGTAGTTGAAGAACCATTCGATTTCTTCGAGGGCGACATAGTTCTCGACGATCGAACTAAACGCCGTATCGAACGCAACAGAAAGTTGCATGATTTACGGACAAATTCAAAACAGCGCGACAAACGGGCCATCGTTAAACAGTCGACCCGGTTGTGGAAAGACGGGATCGTACCATTTATAATCGAAAAAAAAATGCGTACGTATTACAACCTTTGTCTTACTATTATCTATTACGTTAACCCATACAATGCTTCGTACATTCATCGAAATGCTTTGGTATAAACACATTTAAATACTGGTGAAAAATAATACAACTAACTTACTTAATTCATCTGCAGGAGAATGTTCTTATTTGCAATTTCAGTAGCATGTTAATATTGTAATTTATATCCTAGCACACACCTTATTGAAATATTATACTAGTCAAAACGAAACGCAAGGTGCTTTGTTGGTTTATAGTTGTTTTATTTGACAAGCTTTATCCATCATTTTAAATGTTCTGTAGCTTATTGATTCAGTTGAGCTAATAGTACTGAGAAGACTGCTGTGTGAAGGTGACTTGCAACACTTATTTACACGGATGGGTTGCCGGACACTATAGAAGGCATGACACCAACGTTATATGGCAGTAACAGATCGCAGCGCGATGCCACGACTATTGGAGCTGGAGCGAGACTTCACGATTGCGGTTAGTCAGTGAAATATCGCTTGCACACTGCTGGTCTCAGAGGTTACCATAAAAGGCTTCGACCTCACACCAGAGAGACGGCAAGCACGGTTACAGTGGATATTCCAACTTTTGGACTGGACACAGAGAATGTGGAACCATGGCATCTTTTTCAGATAAATCCCGTTTTCTGGTTTCCAATTCCGATGACCGTGCATGAGAGCAAAGAAAAACTATGGAGCGGTATTGGGTGCAGCGATATTGGATGTGTCATGACCAGTGTGGTGAACCACTCGTCGTGGTGTAGACTGGCATATCTACCACTGTAAGGACTACAATGATAATCATCGACGTAATTCTCAATGCACAGAGATACCGAGATGAAGTGTTTGATCCTGGAGTGGTTCCATTCATGTGCCAACATTTGAATCTGCGTTTGTTTACATTTGGACAATATCCGATCTAATGTCTCACGGATTGTTCAAGCGTGCAACAGTAACAGCATGTACATAATCTATCATTAACATCGAACATCGGATTAACTGCAGAGACTGCTTCATCTGCGACGAAAACAGCCAACCAACATCCATCAGCTCATAGTTACGCTGACTGGACAATGGTTTATTCTTTGGACTAACACACACTAGTAACGCCATTAAAAAGTTAAGGCTAAATATACTTTGAATGTAAGGCATTATACTGTATTATTGTGATATTCGACTTGAAAGAATCCAGCCTTTAAATATTGATAAGGTAAACAGATTAAATTCAAATACCAATTCGTCTTTAGGTGAAATCTATTGGTATATAGCCATCAACATGTCAAATAAATGTGAATGATGTATTTATTAGATTATTTCCGAGACCTGTTTCTTGAACGCTTCGGTTTAAACAAAATCGTAACGGAAATAATGGCGTTGACAGTTGCTTCGAATAGTTTCTCATCCTCACATTTTGGCGCAGCGTACAAGACAAAGAAGTTGATTCGAAGGGCCATCCATCACTACGAAAAATATACTTGCATCCGCTTTCGGAGGAGAAAGTTTAAAGACCCCGACTACATACTGTTCAAGTATCAGCCAGGGTACGTGGTCTACGCTAAACATACAAGATGCACGGTTAATAAACATTTTAGGTCAGTTTTTAAATCATAACCAAATATGAACACAAGCAAGATATGTAGTTAATCATTGCTTCTGAAAAATAGATTAATGGGTGAAGCCAAAATGTTTGACATATAGTAACATTGCCCACTGGTCAGTCCCGTGCACCAAGTGTGTATGTGTGTGTGTGTGTGTGTGTGTGTGTGTGTGTGTGTGTGTGTGTGTGTGTGTGTGTGTGTGTGTGTGTGTGTGTGTGTGTGTGTGTGTGTGTGTGTGTGTGTGTGTGTGTGTGTGTGTGTGTGTGTGTGTGTGTGTGTGTGTGTGTGTGTGTGTGTGTGTGTGTGTGTGTGTGTGTGTGTGTGTGTGTGTGTGTGTGTGTGACATTGTGTGTGACCTTGTGTGTGTATGACATTGTGTGTGAGCAAACGTGCGTGCCTACGAGCGTGTGTGCGTGTGTGCATGTAGTGATATTTATAATTTTACTTTAGACTGGTATTAATATGTTTCTGTTGTGCCACAGGTGTTGGTCGTACATCGGCCGTGTTGGTGGACCTCAGATTCTCAGTCTCGGTCCAGACTGTGACCACTTTGGTACAATTGTTCACGAAACTGGACACGCCCTTGGCTTCTGGCACGAACAGGTACACTGCCAGTTTGAGAGAATGGGGTTGTCTCAAAAATCTGGCTACCCGAATCTAACGAATAGTTTGCTTGGCTTTAATCATATGAGTTAGGTTAACTGTTCTAACCGAACGATGGACCCATAACAAAATAGTTCAATTCTACGGTTACACATCAAGCTGCAGTGTATAAGTAATAACACATTACATAGCAAAAATGAAAAATACTTTTATTTAGTTGTTTATTTGCTTAATTATATTTGTAGGCAACACACATGTTTTACAAATAGCATTATATGAGATGAGACAGGACGCACATAACAAGATTTAAATATATTGCCACCCATCCATAATAATTGCTGAAGAAAGATAGTTTGAGATAAAACATGCGCGCCACCTGGCGAATACCAGCGTACCTACCTGGTTCCTTGTTTGTTACAGTCGCGGCCTGATCGCTATCGCTTCGTTCGTATCATGCGGAAAAACATCGGGCAGTCGTCCTTGAAACAGTTTACACTGCTCACGCGGAAAGAGTGCGACCCACGCGGCTATGCTTACGACTATGGTAGCATCATGCATTACGGACCCAAGTACTTCTCCGCCAACACAAAACCCACGATACGGGTATGTATGTGTTTATAAAGACATGTAAGCAAGTACGTACGTGCATGTGTACATGCGTTCGTGCATGCGGACGTGCTGAACTGGCCGGATTCTACCCCATCGCGGCTGCAACTTACCGTCTCTCTTTGCACAAGGGAACGAAGTTTAAAACAAAACATGTTTCTGATGACGCTCTAGAAGTCATGACTTCTCTTACGTTGTTCAAAGACAAAGAAAAAACATGCAGAAAGAATTATATCACTATCACAATTTAAGTCATATAATTTCATAACACTGAATATGCTTGAACAAATTATAATTTTTAACATGCGATCACGACCTATCGTGACATTTGTCTGCTTTAGGTGCAGCATCACCCACTGTCCGATAGATCGCCTGCCCGCTTTTGTTCAACAATTGTTTCCTGTATGAACTGTTTGTTGTACTATATGGTTATGTACCAACTGTGTTCTGTACTAACTGTGTTCTGTACCAACTGTGTTCTGTACCAACTGTGTTCTGTACCAACTGATCATAGCATGGCTATCGTTTCATCACGTAGGTGATTAACGTCGGCCGGAAGTATCGATTCAAGATTGGACAACGCAAGTCGCTGAGTCCGATTGACAAGGCCCAGCTGCGCGACATGTACCAGTGCAACAAGCAGGTCAACATAGAAAGCAAACGTAAGTCTCTTGCTACACGTTTGTTCTTGTTTGTTTAGTTCATGCATTTTAAAAAAGAACAACTCTAAGGTATTTTACGAGGACAAAGAACACCATGCTGCTAATTGATCTGAGCGCACCATTTGATATAAACTGACCAAGCCACACTTTTAAACACACCGAACAACACCATCAGCGTCGACAATCACCGTTTATCATGGTTCGCTGCCTACCTACAACACAGACAAGACACGGTGTTGATTGCCGGTGAGCAGTCTAAACCACACAGGGGTCAGTTCTTGACCATTACTGTTCACTATATGACTCCTCTCGCGTCGCTACTCAACCACCATGGCATGGCTTACCATCTATATGCTGAAGACATCCAACTTTTCCAAGAATTTAGCCTGAGCGATAATATTTCATCCGACATTGCCATCACGAAAATATAACTCTGTGCTGCCTGTATCCGTCAATGGATGAAAATCAACATGCTAAAACTCAATGATAACAAAACGGAGATCACCATCATCCAATCGAAATCAGCAACATCAAATGTTCTTCCTGACGATGTAACAATTGGAAACGTGCGCGTGTTATTCAACACACACGCCAGAAACTTGGGGGTGACCTTTGATTTTGATATGTCCCTTGAGCGGCACGCAACAAACACTTGCAGAAATGCGTATTACCACCTCCATAGCATTGGACGCATTCGTCGATACTTTAATGAAGAACACACAAAACAACTTGTGCATGCGCTAGTCATTTCGGAAATTGACTGCTGCAATAGTCTTCTTAATGGATTGCCAGCTACAGTAATTGAGAAACTACAACGTGTCCAAAATGCAGGTACTCGTATCATAACGTACGTTCGAAACGAGACCAAGTCACGCTATGCTCTTGGAGCTGCACTGGCTTCCTGTGAAGAGTCACACTACATTCAAGACCCTACTTCTCACTTTCAAATGCCTTCATGGACTCGCACCTCCATATCTATCAGCACTTATCTCTCCGTATCGCCCAACACGCTGTCTACGCTCTTCCGATCAGCTACTCCTTAAACAACCCACTACCCGCACTAAACTCGGCGAACGAGCATTCTCTTGTGCAGCTCCAAGAGCATGAAATCAACTACCACTCACAATGCGCCAACGCACTAGTGTCAATCAGTTTAAAGTGGCACGCCTCTTTTTATAAATTATTTTAACATTCGATGATCAATTATTATAATTATTGATACCTTTATTTTAATTAATTTAATATTATAATTAATATATTTTAGTGTTTTAATAGCTTGCATATTTCTATTTATTTATATATTTTAAGACAGCATAGTTGATTTTACTTAGTAGTAATGATTGCATAGTATTTTTAACTATATATCGTATGATGTTATTTACTTATTTACATTAACCATTGTAAAGCGCCCCAGAACAATTATTTGAATATTTGAATATAAGAAATATATTAAAAACGTTTAAGCTAGCATGCATAAATTATAATTGTTTAACTAATTAAGAACTCAACAACATGATTACAATATGAAACCCCGCTTTGTTGATAAATAATAGTGCTATGAGAAACTAAGTATAAAGATCGTATTTGTTTGCCAGCATGCGCCGATGGTTGGGTTCATCACAACGACAGTTGCTACTTGTTCGTCACCAACCGGAAGGAACATTTTGAAGGCGCGCATGCGGACTGCCTGTCGCACAATGCACACCTGTTGCACATCGAAAGTGAGAACGAAAACGAGTTCATCGGTGATTACGTCTCGTTACGTCACCGGAATGTGAACACCTGGAGAGCAGGCGCGAGGAAAGTCGGCGACTCATTCGTATGGTGGGTCACTCGCTACTTTTCGAGAGAGGAAGGGAGGGAGGGATGGAGGGAGGGAGGGATGTAAGGAGAGGAGGGGGGAGGTTTAAAGTTAAGTCTCTTAAGATTTTCTGTGTGAACACGGCATTAATTTAGCGTATCGTGAATGCTGGTATATGTTTGATATATCTTCTTTGAAACGTTTAATGAAAATACAAGTTTAGTGTAAGTATTATTTGTTTGAACATTTTTACCGTCTGCATTACTGAAGAATATTGTATTTGCATTCCAGTTCATGAACAGAAAATCCTTTTCACGAACAGAATGATGTCAAAACAATGTGTTATTTTTGTACAGGTTTGGCGGCCAATCAGCGAACGCCACGAAACCAATGCCGTACACTGATTGGTTCCCCCGTTACCCCGGTCAATATACATCACTCGGTCTCACCCTGTTCATGGGGACCCCTATCAGGGTGATATGGCGCGGCATTTGGGAGGGCTCCCTTCGGCAGAAACCATCTTTCGCCTATCCATATATATGCGAAACGCAAAGACAAGGTTGGTCCTGTTATTATTTTCATTACTATCACAGTTATATCCGGTAGTGTTGGCAGTGGTGACGGTAATGGTAGTAGTAGTAGTAGTAGTAGCACCTAGCAGCAGCAGCAGCAGTACAGTAGCAGCAGCAGCAGCAGCAGCAGCAGATGCAGCAGCAGTAGCAATGTGTATTGCCAAATGTTATTCTTCTCGTCGATCGTTTCCCATTAGACCAATATTACTGCGAAGTCAGAACACACGTTGTCTGACCATCCTAGAGACAAGGTAACAAAGAGTAGTTCAAATAGACGTTGATGAGATATTGAATGGATATAAAAAAATGTATACCTTTTTTTCTCAATTAAAAAAGAGAACACGGAGTAGGCCCCTAACATTGGTGAATGTACAGTGTAGCTCACATAGAGAAACTATTCTTTTTCAAAGAAGACTATAAATGAATGGAACAAATATTATCTGCCGATTGTGTAAATTCTAGCAGCGCACCCTTGCAAGTCAGGAGACTGGTGACACCAGCAGCGCAGCCTTGTAGCAGTGTAAATATACATTTTTTAAATTGGCAAATATCCCAGAATGGCGGGTTACACTTAGATGCAGACAATGTTGGACGCTGGAATAATCAACGGCTCCTGTGACCACTTACCACTTACCGGGTGTTCGCTCTGGATGACAATATTGTTAAATCTTGACTCGACGGATCTGCTACACGTGGCACCACCTGTTGTAGGTTTATGTTTCGCCAGCAAGACAGGCTACGGACAAGATTACCGAGGCTCACGTGACTTCTCCCAGGAGGGCGTCACGTGCCAGGCGTGGTCGTCCCAGTACCCCCACCCCCACTCCGAGCTGACGGGCAAGCCGGCTGTCAACGAGGAGAATGGGACGGGCAAACACAACTTTTGTCGTAACCCAGGCGGGAGAATGGCCCGGCCTTGGTGCTTCGTACTACTCGAGAAAGTCGAATGGCAATACTGCGACATCAGAATATGCTGACGAATTATTTATGTTGTAATTATTTATTGCGGTCGTCATAATATTGACAGAAATCTTACATTGAAACCGATAAACATAACGGTGTTAGTAGCATCATTCAACTCAGTATTCAATACCAACAATTTTAGCGGTCGTCTTAAAGTAGCCTGCCATCAGCTGCAATGCAATTATGAACGTGCTAAATATTTTTCAAAATTGTGGACCAGAACATTGACGTGTTTGATTCGTTGCAAGATTCGTGCAGAAGACTATCACGTCGTCTAGGTACAGTTCTTGTTGGGGGCATGTAATATAACACACAACTGTTTATTTGTTAATTGTTGTTAGCGAGGAGTACCTGCAAGTATTATGTATGTCGTTGGCTGTGCATCAAACAACCACCCCTGATATGCGCAGTTATATGAAGCAAGTTTGGGTACGATCACACCAAAACACAGTTTCTTGTAGAACTTAAATGGCTTCAGCAGTTCACTAATTCACTGGTCTCTCATAGAATCAAGTTGCCAACAATCAAACTGATGTAGTAGCTACTACGACGTGTTAGCTCCTTTGTGTATTTGCGCAAACGATCAGCGAAGAAACTATACAATTAACTTCTACTGGGACCAACAGGAGAAATCGGACAATCTCATTTATGATGAGCTCTATTTATGGCGGAAGCACACATTGAACTAGAATTTGTGTTTGGACACTAGCTGTAGGACGGGTGATGAAGGTTTTTTTGTCAAGTTACCAAGCCATCACGATTACATAGTATAATAGTTGATTACACTGTAGTAAAAGTATACAACCATAATCAACCTTACGCGTGTTTAGAAAGAAAGGTAGGCAGGCAGATAGCGAGTCGAAAGTATGCAAGTTGTCGTCGAGTAACGTTTGTATATAATGTTTAAATTAATTTTACAAGTTACGTCTTGTTGACACGCATAATGTATTTATTATGTTTAATGTTCCATAGTCCTATGCTATAGCAGAGAAAGAGACTATTTATTTTATATAACTTTATTTAATTGTTATGGTGCTGGTTGCTGATATAATCCGGACATGGCAGTTTTCGACTATAAAGCAGTTCCAATCTTTTCATTAGCGACTTTTATTTCTAACACTTGGACGTTGTAATGGTAAAAGTAAATTATATAAATAGTATACTCATTATACAGGAAACCAATTACAATCTTAAGTATGCTATTTGGGTATTATTTGCTTTCTTGTCATGTACTGTCATATTAGTAGGCCCCTATGATATAGACCCGAACGTAATTCGGTAATGCAATCTATGGACAGAACTGTTACTTATTGGAGAAAGTTCGGATAAAATGCGGCATAACACCATAACGTGCGGCATAACACCATAACAATAGATCGTGCATTTGTAATTTTGTACGTATTTATTTGATTGATTAATCCTGTATATATTGTGTGTTGCGTAATGTGTATTTAAGATGCAGTTTATTTATAATAATATTATACATTTGTAAGTTTCAAAGTGAAACATTTTGTAATAAAACGTTAATTACTTCCGTTGTTGTCAATAACTTGCTTTCCTTGCGGTAGATAATCAATGTCATGTGGTAACACAAAAGTAAAATATGAATTGTGTTTGGCTAAGCTTTACAGTGGTGGCTTAATACGTATTGTGAAAACCAAATAAGGGACTCTCGACTTTATAAAGAGGGATAATGTTTTCGCTAGGAAATATCAATGCTTACATCCACAGAAACACAATGGTTCAACGTGACCAGGTGTAATGTACGTATGTGCCACAATAGCAAATTACCGGCATATTCGATTTGTGTAACGATTTACAGTGGTGTCTTAATGTATATTATGGTAACTAAAATCACTTGCGACTTTGTGGGGTGGGGTAATGGTTGTGCCACATAAAATCAATATCTGTGCATGTACAAAATGGCTCTAAATGACCAGAAGTGCTGGCAATTGTGATGTAATGCATATTCGTGTGTACCTATTTAACAAATTTGGCACCCACAACTTTAGAGGGTGGGGTAATGTTTTGGCCACAACATCAACCCTTGTACTGACAGAAAGATGTAAAATGCCTCTAAATGGCCAGGAATAATTCCTGTGGGCGATGTTATAATGATTGAATGCTTGGAATAATCTCTTATGTTACTATTCAGTTAAAGGATTTTAGGCAGAAATATATTTGACCTTGGTTCGTTAAACATCAACAGAAAAATGGCAACATCAGTGTTCTTGTTAGTCAGACTCGGGAGAATTAATTTACAAATGTTGCCATGCCTAGAGGAAAACATTACCCCTCCACTATTAAACAAAGGAGACACCTGCAAACTGAAGAAACAAGGTAAGTTCTTATATAGCGCAGTATTCAGTCCTCAGGACTGCTCAAAGCGCTTTACACTTTACTCCCTGGCAGACCTATTCAATCGAACACCATCTCGACTTTTCTGGGAAACATACAGCCACGCTGCAGTTAATGCGCGAAGACTATTCCTACGCAAATATCCACCCCTGTTTATAGCCAGGTACTCATTCATACAGCTGAGTGAACTGGAGCAAAGTATTGTAATAGTGAACGAACTTACCCAAGGTTCGACACCGCCGCACAGGATTCGAACCCGGGTTCTCCGGTTGAGAGTCCGGAGCTCTAGCCACTGCACCACGGCGCTACACAAAGAGCACGACGAACATCGAATCGAAAAGTGATCTCAGTGTTCACCGTAGTTAACATGGTTAGCTTGTGTTAGTTCAGAAAGCTAAATATCGATAAAGACACAAAATACGCTGGATACCGTTGACAACCTATAATATGAACGCTGACTTAAAACAGTGGTGGGAAAGTGAAGAATAACACATCTAGTGACTGCGGGAGAGACTGAGAGGAAAGAAACAAGGTTCGTTAAGGAACTAAAATCATCGAGGGTCAGCCTGTATGGCTAGGAAAGTCCACAACATAACTTACTGACGACACTTGTATACGAATGTGGGAGATGCCTTGTCGTGGTCGCTTACAGCCACACGGCGCGTTTTGCAAATGGATGCTGTTGCGTCCAACAGGAACAGTATACCGGATGATGATGGTGATGATGATGATGATGATGATGGTGGTGGTGGTCGTCGTCGTCGTCGTCGTCGTCGTCGTCGTCGTCGTCGTCGTCGTCGTCGTCGTCGTCGTCGTCGTCGTCGTCGTCGTCGTCGTCGTCGTCGTCGTCGTCGTCGTCGTCGTCGTCGTCGTCGTCGTCGTCGTCGTCGTCGTCGTCGTCGTAAGCCGTAAGCCCTCTAGGGCGGAATGGCAGGAACGGACAGGACGTAAGAAACACAATACAACAGCATTGCCAGTCACCGCCCTGGCGTTCAGCTCCTCTTCTGCTGCATAAATGTGATGATACATAGAATACCAGAGGCGACTACCTCACGTGTTGACTACGCCATCGGTTGATTACGTCACGAGTTGACTACGTCGCAGGCTGAAGGAGCTCACAAGAGAAAACAGTGTGTGGTTCGCACGTGACAGAGTCCTTGTGTCAGCATAAGACACGTTCCACGGTTTGTGGATCTATTCTTATATTAATGACATCTCGATAATGATTTATGCATAATACAAGTGTCCCGAAAAAAAGCAAACTCGCATCCTACGATCCGTGTTCAGAAGAGAAGAAAACATTTTCTCGAACACGTTGCAGATCGTCTTTCACAATCCAATATTTTTTACTTATTTCACAGTCAGTTTACCTTTTGTTCTCGTGACGTTTCTTCAGACGACTACCGCTAGATGATTAGAACGATTAGAGCAAAATATCGCTCGACACCAGAAGGGGCGAAAACATCGCTCCCCAAGTCTAAGAATCAAATGCCCTATCAACACGAAACGAGCCCACTGCATCACTGAAAGAGCCAAAAAGGACTTATGAGAGAAAGAATCCGAGTAATTAACAACAAATTGAATAGTTACAAACAAGAGAAAGACAATACCGAAGACGAATGGTTTACGCAGTTACTTAGCAACGTCAAGGAGAGCGCGGTGTCACATCTGGCGCGAACACACGAGTCGGTGTACAACAACATTAAATGGCGACATCAACAAAAGCTGGAACGTTGGAAACAACAAAGAAAAGAGACATAGACCACCACTGATCTATCAGATGAACAGCTTAAGAAGTGGGTAGTTAACATCTCGCAGTATGAATTGAATGACGCAAAAACGAAGGTTCTCGCGAAAGGACTCAATTATGCCATAGCGCTGAAACAAATTCCAATAGAGGAATATATAGTAGCCACTGAACAGGGTTGCTCTATGTTACCACAAACAAAAGCACAAAGCTTGCGAGCAGATATGAAAGGGATTCTGAAATCAGCAAAGCCTCCCAAATCCAACACCAGTAAAGAAGAGAGTAACGCACTTAAATCACTCGGAAAAAAACGAAACAACCATCATATCATCATTCTACCGGCGGACAAGGGACGTGCCACGGTAGTAATGGACAAAACACAATATGAGAAGAAAGTACGTGAGATGCTGGATGACGAGAAAACATATTCCAAATTGAAGTCGGATCCAGCTGCTAAATGCAAGAGAAAACTAACTGTCATTCTCACCATTCTCACCAGACTAAAAAGAGAGGGCAAGATCACAGAACAACGGTACTACCACATTTACCCCGCAGCATAAGCTATCCCTAGACTGTACTGTACTCCGAAAATACACAAAAAGACAACCCCTAAGACCTGTCGTGGACTATACTGGCTCATTAGCATACAACGTGGCATGAAGCTTGGCAGATCTTTTTGGCCCTATGGTAGGGCTGACTCAACACCATGTGAAAAACTCAAGACACCTGGCAGACGAACTCAAATCACTGACGCTACACGAAGATGAAATTGTCACCTCCTACGATGTCGTGTCTGTGTTCACAAACACACCTATACCGAAGACAATGGAGATAATCAAGACCAGACTACAGAATGACGCCATATTAGCAGACCGGACGAGACTGGAAATAGAAGATATTATGGAACTACTGGACTTTGTTCTAAACACAACCTACTTCACATTCAGAAACACTGTATACCAACAGAAATTTGGCACAGCCATGGGTAGCCCTGTGTCCCCCATTGTTGCCAACCTCTTCATGGAACATCCCGATAAAGAGGCCATCACCACAGCCCCTGTCACGTGTAAACCAAGAATGTGGAAACGCTGTGTCGATGACATTCTCGAAGTTATAAAGACAGGGATGACACAACACCTGACCGACCATCTTAACACAGTGGATGAAGCTAAAAGCATAACGTTTACACACGAAGAGGAAACGGAAGGAAAGATGCCACTAGTCAGAAAGGAATCGGGGGAGGTGAAACTTCTGATCTTCCGAAAGAGTACCCACACGGACCAATATCTAAATTTCTCCTCACATCATCCATTACACGCAGACAACGCAACAATGATCAGACCCTACACCAGAAACAATAGAAAAACATCGGAAAAGGAGATGAACAAATCAGCCGTCACAGACCACATGACACAACAAAATCACATAGTAGACTGGGAGGAGGCCAAATTTGTGCACTGGGAGTCGGACTGGAGGACAAGAGGCATCAAAGAATCGATCTGGATTAGAAAAACCAAGGCCTGCATGAACCGAGACGAAGGAATGTACCGGCTTTCACACATCTACGACGATCTCTTGAAGAGCCCCCAGGGCGCAGCCGTGGGGGGCACACACCTGAGTGACTACGTCTGCGCTGAAGGACTACCGTGTCGCCATCTAGCGGTAGTCGCCTGAAGAAGACTGCTGAAAGCATTCGAAACGTCACGAGAACAAAAGGTGAACTGTCTGTAAAATAAGTAAAACTATCACTCATTTGAACCACCCAGTCTGATGAACCTCTTCACTGAAGCTATTATAATAATTACTAAAGTATTAAAAACACACGTCGAAACCTATCTTGACCCTTGACCGCCGTGTCGTCTATATGTAATGCCTCCACTCTTGTAGTCTGTTATCTAACTACACCGCACCTAACAAAACAAACACAATTCCATAGTCTATTTCGACGGCTGCGACGTCTTCGCACACCCGCCAGATTCGACTATCAGTACAATAATGAGCATCGGTGGCAACGAACTACGGAGTTTCGATGTATCAACAGTATCATTGGTAGACAAATTAATATTTGGTTATAAAACATAAACTTCTTAACGAAATAAAACAACTAGTAACATTATTTCATATATTTATAAACATAAAATGCCTAGGCCTAAATTAAATTAGAGATGTGGCATAATGTAAGAAGTGGCACATGTTCTCAAAATGTTGCGTTCAATTTGCAAGTCTATGTATGTAATAGGCCTACTCTCAGTTTCACCCCACACATCGAAGCGACCGGCTACCGGCTCCCAGCTGGCACGCAAGCACGGCCACGCAAGCACCGGACCGTTCCTCCATCGGCTGCACTCTACTCGGCCAGACAGATGGTTTGCTCGTTGTACAGACAACGGCACGTCGTCGGCAAACTACAATTAACTGAGTTCAGCGCTGATATCGTTTTGCCCACTGGTTCGCCAGCGACACAACGTCGGAACATTATACTAATTACCAGGGTACGCTAAAAAGACCACACTCGTTTGTGTATCGATATGGAAACGATATCAGTTATTTGGATAACTTTTCCAAGAAATCACAACTCCTAATTACGCATATTTCAAATTGATTGATTATATAAGCCAAATGCAACAGGCTGTTATTGCCTGCATACACAGTTTAAGGACGTCAGCCCTGTTACTTGCTTAGGCTCTAGGCCTAAACACGGACTGGGTTCATCAGTCACTCCGGCAAAGTGATGCTGAAGATCATACCGAACAGACTGAAGGAGGAAGAAATCATCGCTGAAGAACATACTGGATTTAGGGCACGGAGGAGCACCACTGAACATATCTTCAACCTCAGAATTCTCTCTGAGCAACACCTCCAACACCAGCAAGAACTCTACAGTGTTTTCATAGACTTCAAGAAGGCATTCGACATGGTCTGGCACGCAGCTTTGTGGGCGACCATGAGGAAGTATAAAATCGTGGCCAACCTTATCAGGGTTATAGAATAGCTCTATAACAAAGCCACCAGAACATTCTTCGCCGTCGGGCTGTACAGGCGAGAGGTTCCGCACAACTATCGGAGTCAGACAAGGCTGTCTAATCTCGCCCACTCTCTTCAACATCTTCCTCGAAAGAATAATAACCGATGCACTGGAAGATCATGATGGAACAATCCTCATAGTAGGCAGGACAATCACAAACTTGCGGTTTGCGCATGATATTGATGGCCTGCCGGGCGAAGAACAAGAAACTCGCCAACCTGGTGGAGCGCCTTGATGACACATCTGCAGCACATGATCAGTGCCGAGAAAACCAAGCTGATGACCAACAACTCCAATGCCATCAAAACAGAAAGCAAAGCAAATGGCCAAAAGCTTGAAACAGTATCCAGCTTCAAATACCCCTGGCGCATATGGCTAAAACTACCGAACATGTTCTCAGTAGCCAAAAATGTGTCTTTGGTCCATAAAATATTTGGAATGGCTTTAATAGCAGTATATATAGCTTGTTTGGACGGAGCTCGGTGTGCTCTTTCTGGGCATACTTGATTGTATAATGTGATGTGATAATCGATAGGATCTTTTGTGTACGAAAGTGATCAAACAGCCTGTGTCGTTGTCCACAGCACACGGGACATTACACATTATCTAACTAATAATACTTACTAACTTTCAACTCTTTAACAACTTTTCTTAAACCATTGTAGGTACACATACCAACTGATTTATGACGCTCTTTCAATATCCAAATTCATTTCCTTCATTTTACAAATGTCCACAGAAATCACGTGTTTTACGTTATCCGAAGATTTGCTAGTATATCTAAGTTTCAGTAAACCAATAACTAGTTACAAAGTGCATGTACTTTACTTAAACATATGAGGCTATCACACAACGGCAAAAGTCTTACGATAAATCAAATTCACTGGTTGTCACAACACATCTAAACTACTGAAAAGCAGCGTCCTCGTTAAGAAAGTGTTCTACGTTATCCTTTTTTTTCAGTTATGAATGTTCTCAAGTTTATAATGTGACGTAGCATATACAGATTGCTTCGTTGGTTAAACAAGGGCACTGCTGGCCATACAGACTTACGTTGACATCAGAGAGGCAAAAGAGAGGGAAAGCGTGGCACAGTAGTATTTCAAAACAGCGCAGTTGACCAAGGGTGCTAGACAAAAGGAAAAAGAAAGGAAACCATGTGAAGTCAGCGAGAGAGAATACTACGAAGTTTAAGCATGGGAGTATTCAAACATCACCCAGACAGAGGTCAAGTCCAGAGCTAGAACTCAGCAATTCTCATGGAAGTGTTGACGTAAGCGGATTGTACAGAGCATATATGTCGTTTCTAACAATTACGTGTGCCACCTCTTCAGAGAGCTTAGCAATGACTACTGCTCAGAGAGGCAGGTAACTGTGCAAATAGCGCATGGCACGTGAAAGCCTTACAGTAGTGTTATACAATCAGATGGCGCACAGTGTTGCAACTGTCATCTCAATATCTAAGGAATGAAAAAAACATCTACAAAACTGTAAGGCGGATCTGTTAGAGTCTAAGGCTCAATGTGACCTCACGCTGTGATGCTAGTCGACTGTTACATAGTGCATAGTTGAGACGTCGTGTTTCAATCAGTTCTGCTGGTCGTTTGGAAACTTTCATTCTAAATGTCCTTGGTATGCCACGAGGAAAGCAAAAACGAAACGTGCGTGACCATTGATGAAACAGCAAAAGAAGACGAAGATGACACGTTGACAACTGACAACTGAGGAATCAACAACTCACCAATCTCAGAAATCAGCAGAGGTCGTGCGTTAATGAAACACACGAAGAGATTATTGTTGAGAACTTTGTTGCGGTGAAATTATATGTTAAGAAGATGTGTGTAGGGAAATCGCTGAGATCGACGATGGGATTAATATTGGCAACATTAATCCAACATATTCCAACTGAGATCGTCGATGGGAGGTACTATTGGCCACACTAATCCGACATGTTATAACAAGCAGATCACTGCAAGCATTTAGGGCATTTAAGCACGGACAGTTATGTTCTATAGGTGCTAGAATCGTTTCTCATCTGTATCAATCGTTTACAGGCCCATTCGGTGCTCCAGGTTATCCGTTTTCAACGGCATCCAAACTCATAATACTCCTTTTGTAATGACATGACCATTACCTTTTCTTCTGTTGAATGAGTTAATTTGTATAAATTTGTACTTGTATTGTCAAATTTTATGTCCTTTTTTATACAATATGTCGATACTTTGCATAAACCGTACACTTACAAATCGGCAAGTGTGTGTATTTTAGGTTATCCAAATACAACATTAGTTGAAAGCCCATCAACCACATGTTCACTTGAAGCGGACCCCATTGTTACACAGCATATGACAAGGGCCCAATGAAAGATATCACAACAAAATAAATTGTATAGTTTCCACGATCTCAGAATAGCAGCTTTTGGAAAACGACCAACTTTGACCATTTCTCATATTTCCACATCAGCAAAAAACAAAGTTATATTTTGCTATGACCCCTCTATGGTGATAAATAATACGTATATTAATTATTGTTGTGCATACCCTGGCCAGTGTCTCACTTTGCACTATGTACCATTTTCATTTCTTAAATGTTGATTTTAAGTGTATTAAGTTACATTTAGTAAGCCGAGGTGGCAGATAACGTAGGACACATTGCAAAAATTGGCAACAAATAATCAGATTTTGAATGGTTATTGCAGTAAACAACAAGTAGATTGGATGAGAAGAATTGTTGTTCCAGGAACCTCAACATGTCTACAGTCGTATCAAAATACAATTTTGTTATTATATTGAGTTCATATTTTTTCGATTTATAAATTGGACTAGGGACATTTTCGGTAATTTTAACCATGTATCATAGAGAAGGGGTCCAAACCTGAAGTGCTATCCAGGATTGAAAAGCTAACAGCAGCGCTGACAAAACTGGAAGCCGTCTGGAACAATAACAATAGACATACGCACCCTCCCCAACACCCCCCACCCGCTGAGGCAACATAGTTCCGCTCAATAGAAAAGAATACCGTTCAAGATGATGTAGCAGCAGATTTTCGGGAGCCTCAGTGAGGAGCAGTTAGACGTCTCAAAGGAACTAAAGAGAAGTGTACACAATTGGGCGTACATGCTGGCGCGCGAGTATGCGTGTGTGTGCTTGCGTGTGCTTGCGTGTGCTTGCGTGTGCTTGCGTGTGCTTGCGTGTGCTTGCGTGTGCTTGCAGCTTATGTCGTTGTTGTTCTATCAATACCACTACCTCCAGACTATATAGGCACGCCGGTGTAACACCCATTCCCCATTCTCACGACTTGTTTTGCACCGGCTGGGGGGGGAGGGGTGCTGTTGAATTTTTTCCGCCGCCGCGTCGGCGTGACTTCAGCTTATTGTAGCCTGAACGTGGGCACATTTCGAACGGCATGGGGGCACGCTCACGTGCACCAATTCAAAAAAGTCTACGGCACGCAACATTAAATAGGTCCAGGTGCACGTGCCACCAGGCCCTTGGATACTAATAATAATAAACACCCTTTATTCGCGATAACCTTATAAAATAAAAAAATATATCTTCCTAAGGGTTGTGAGTTTAAAACATAAATGTACAGGTAAAATTATATAAAAGTACTAAACAGATTAACTAAATATGAAAGAGTATATTGTATAATGCAGTAGAAATATATAACAAAAATACATGACATTTTAAAACTTAGAACTGCACAAAAAACATTAGTAAATATATAACATCAATAAATAAACTAAAAAGCCCTGTTAAAGTGTTTATTGAGTTTCGGGTCACTGACGTCTAGTCGAAGGCGTTGTGAATATATGAGGCTTTAAAGGCACTTACAGTATTACAGTTTCTTATTTCTGGATTGAGATTATTCCACACTTGCGCGCCATCCATAGCTACATGTACTGGTCTTTAAAATGTTGATCCGCGCCATTGGAACATACAAGTCACATCTTGCATTCGATCATGTTGTTCTTGTCAAAACGTTCAAGACAGACTTGCATAACGCACATGTGTAATTTGGGGCCAGTCACTGTATTGCTTTGAACAAGTACTGCGCTTGTCGGTATTGCACGTGCTCAGGTAGTGGCAGTCAATTCAGTTGTTTCAACAGTGGAGCACTTGGAGCTCTGTATTCAGAGTATGTTATGATTCTGGCAGCCCGTCTTTGTAGTTTGTGGATGTTGGTAGTTTGTAGACTGTAGCTGTTGTAGAACGTCTTCTTTGATAGGTACGGAAGGTATTACTTTACTCTGCAGAGATGTGCGAGATTTCTGGCAATCGTGTTGTGTGTCTTGTACACGTGAGCGTTCCAGGTGAGGGAATGACCAAAATGAAGCCCGCCTAGCCTCTCTATCTCAACCGCTTGAAGCTTGTCTCCCTTGATGCATACCTCAGAGTCAGTTTTGTCAAGATGTTGCCAATTTTATCAAGTCGTGATGATGATGATCTTCCTTTTCTGTATTAATAACGATCCTGTTGTCGTCAGACCACTTAGAGATTTCCTGAATATCGTTGTTAAGGTTCTATTCGATTTCTTGGACAGTCTTCCCCGTGGCACTGATGGTGGAATCGTCAGCATACATGTCCACGGTGTTTATCGTTCTCGTGCTCAGGGGCATGTTATTTACGAACACAATAAAGAACAGTAGTCCCAGTATAGAGCCATGGGGAACTCCTGTTGTGATCTCAGATTGTTCAGACTGTTTGCCCCTGAACTGGACAAACGGTTGGCGCTCTGACAGATACAAAGAGAACCATTGCATCGATTGTTGTGAACATCCGTATATAGCCAATATTTCCAGAAGAACTGTTTGGTTGACAAGATCGAAAGCCTTTCACAGCTCCAGCGACACTACACCATTCACGAATCCATTGTCAATAGCCGTTGCATATACACCATGTAGTTCTAATACAGTCGGAAGGTATGCCCCCCCATGCACCCAGTGGATTTCTAAATGAAACTTACATTTTTGCAACCATAAAGGTGTCTAGTAAACAGATTTGGATGTTCACATTTCAAAATAATGTCCGAAGGGGTCCGTTTGGCGGCCATCTTGGATTTTGTCACGCGCGACTGGTAAAATCAAGGATACCCATAACTTTTGAACCATTTATCGTACAAAGACAAATTAACCCACTTTTTTGTATACCTGTGGCATGAGGAATCGCTTGAGATGGTTATTTTGACGATTCAAACATATTTATTGCTTCAAAATGCACATAATACCATATTTTCATGCCTGAAATCGAGTCAAATACTACGTTAAGGATAGGTGATTGCGCATAAGCACTGACTCAACATTATATGCCATTAGTAGGCAGAAAATGGGCTAATTATGAGTCTAAGAAGAAAGGAAACTACGCGAAATCTACCCACTACGATCAGTATCTATGTCTACCCAAGAACTATCTATCCGAAACTTACCCTCGACACTACACACTTATCATCATCATCGCCAAGAAGCAGCTCATCATAGTCAATCTGCTGATCATCTTCCTCTTCTCCATCCTCCTCCTCAGCAGCTTTCTCAAGCAAGTCAATGAGTGGGGGAGGCTAGATGGGTCCACACGACCACACTGGCTCCAGTACACCCTCCTCAGTCTTCACCCATCCCTGTCCATCATCGTAGGGCTTGGGTCGCCAGAAGCGAGGTTGGTTGGCCGGCTTGTACTTGGCTAGTCGGTAGTTGACCCGGCCAACATGGAGAATTTGTGGGGTGGGAGGAGAGCCAGGTCAACCTTGGACTTGTTTTCCCATCATCTTTATGAGCATCTAGCCTCGCACAGCATCCACTGATGTCTCGCGAGCCTGACCGTACATGAGGCAGGTGAAGGCCTCCAAATCTGCCATCACTTCCGGCTTCACCGTCCAGTCATCAATAAGTTTCTTGAAAACGTTATGATACTTAGGATTCTTCTGGAGCTTTTTCAGGGGCGCCACATTGCTTTTGCCCTTGAAGACTCTGGTGCAGTCCTCGCCTGAAAACACGTAGAACCCGACCAGCGTTCTCCAGTGACTTGGCCACCTCCGCTACGTTGACTATCTGGCGGTGCTTGCCCATGCCGGTGTCGAGATAGATGGTGCGGCTGATGGAGTGCGAGTGGTGGAGCAGGATGAAGAATATGTCACTATCAGGAATTCTCACTACAGCCGGCTTGTACCCTTGCTTGGTGGCATATTGGAGGTAGAGAACGACCCGGGTGTCCGTCTCCTCCTGGTCTGAGGACAATACATCGATATCGCGCGTAGTCACTTCACCTTCATTAACACGTTCGACCTCGGTGGGTGCATGAAGGCCCTTCCCCTCAGATGGAAATCTCCAGAGAAGTACAAGTCGCAGGTAGTCACCCCAGGGCAGTTCCATATTGTGATGAATTACATGGGTGTGGTGACTGAGCACACGTTCAGGGCTCGGGCTACGATGAGATTATCCCCGAGGCTGGCCTCGTCACCAGCGGCTGTCTGAACAGTTTCCTCAGTGGGAAGGCTTATGCTAAGGCGTTATTCTGTCTGAAGACTGTCTGTGAGGCGATGGAGCGGCTATTGATGGAGAAGTTTGAACAGGAGAAAAACGTCCATGTAGATAACCAAGTGGCCCTCCTCAACCTGGTTAAGTCCAGCAGCCGAGAGAACCTTGACCTCGCTCTCCAGGACCCCTCATCTCTCACCATCGTCAACAAGTACGTGGAGTTTGAGGACAAGGTGCGTGCCGGTCACCTGGGCAAGACTCCTACCTTCTGGTTCGGCTTCATTGAACACACCCGTCTCATCCTCATCTATTTTGTGAAGATCAACAACCTCAAGCTCTACCACAAGTGCAATGGGAAGATATTCTTCGCATTTGATGGCCCGAACTACTCCAGGTACTTGGCCTGGCTGGAGGTGCTTTTTACCAACATCGACCTGTCTCACTCTGGCGCGTAGTGGCACGGTCATTCATTCCCGTTGCACTCAGCGCAGTCGACAAAACCATGGAAGAGACATTCATGAAGTTCGCCAAGTCGGCAGGAGGTCTAATATGGCTGTTCTCAATGTTCGCTGCTTATGAGCGTTGGTGCCGCACCACATCCGTTCATCCCCAATATTTTGAGAGGATACTCGAGATGTGTGGATTCATCAATGACCCCGAGTGTCCAAAGGCAGGGAAGCATCGCGAGCGCGAGGCTGCTGGGATCAAGAAGAGCGAGGAAGCTGTGCAGCAAACACTCACTGCTACCCAGAACTTCATCGACCCCTTCGTCATCCCTGACAAAGACCGGCTCTACAACGTCGCATCCGGGGTTCCTGTTTCCCCGGAGATCGAGATCGATGTCCTTCGAACTGACACATTTGGTAAGGAAGCCAAGAAGGCCTTCATCACTGATCGTTTCCAGAATGGGCAATCTGAGGAGACCTTCTTAGAACCCATCACGAAGCTGAAGCTGAAGACGATGGAGGCCTCAAACAAGACAGTCAAGCTCACCTCCACACAGGGAAAGCTCATCCAGTACCGTGAGCAGAGCAACCTGGCCTTTATGCTTCTTATCAAGTCGCAGCTCCTGAATGAGCCTCTCGACCTTGATGAACTGATGCGGTACTTCCTCACCACTGTTCCTCCCAGCCTCGGCACCCCAACGGATTCTTCGCCAAAACGAACAAGGCCTCCATGCTACACTTCTTGTTAAATGACAACCCCCGAGGAGGTGCCCTACCCAAAAGACGCGATCCACATCCAGGATGGCATGGCTCTCTGACACGTGCTCACCAATCTGCCCCAGACGAACGGTGACATTTGCCTCCAGGTGCTGGACCAGATGGCTGCCAAAAAGAACTTTATGTTCTCCACTGACTGCTATCATGCAGACTATATCAACGCACAGGAGAGATTGTGCCGTGGCTTATCACAGAAGTACATTATCGATGGCCCGGCCACCAGGAAGCCCGCCGACTTCAAGCTGTTCCTGGCCAATGAAGAAAACAAGCGACAGCTCAGCCACCTGCTGCTCCGGGTCTGGAGCAGCAAGTGCGGGCAGCGGTTGCCATCGTGGAGGGGAAGGCACATCAGCTGGACTCATCCAATGGTGAAGTGACAACGCGCGAGATCGATGAGTTGTCCTCAGACCAGGAGGAGACGGACACCCGGGTCGTTCTCTACCTCCAATATGCCACCAAGCAAGGGTACAAGTCGGCTGTAGTGAGAATTCCTGATAGTGACATATTCTTCATCCTGCTCCACCACTCGCATTCCATCAGCCTCACCATCTATCTCGACACCGGCATGGGCAAGCACGGCCAGATAGTCAACGTGGCGGAGCTGGCCAAGTCACTGGAGCACGCTGGTTGGGTTCTACGTGTTTTCAGGCGAGGACTGCACCAGAGTCTTCAAGGGCAAAGGCAATGTGCCGCCCCTGAAAAAGATCCAGAAGAACCCTAAGTATCATAACGTTTTCAAGAAACTTATTGATGACTGGAAGGTGAAACCGGAAGTGATGGCAGATTTGGAGGCCTTCACCTGCCTCATATACGGTCAGGCTCACGAGACATCAGTGGATGCTGTGCGAGGCAAGATGCTCATAAAGATGCTGGGAAAACAAGTCCAAGGTTGACCTGGCTCTCCTCCCACCCTGCAAATTCTCCATGTTGGCCGGGTCAACTACCGACTAGCCAAGTACAAGCCGGCCAACCAACCTCGTTTCTGGCGACCCAAACCCTACGATGATGGACAGGGATGGGTGAAGACTGAGGAGGGTGTACTGGAGCCAGTGTGGTCGTGTGGACCCATCTTGCCTCCCTCACTCATTGACTTGCTTGAGATAGCTGCTGAGGAGGAGGAGGGAGAAGAAGAAGATGATCAGCAGATTGACTATGATGAGCTGCTTCTTGGCGATGATGATGATAAGTGTGTAGTGTCGAGGGTAAGTTTCGGATAGATAGTTCTTGAGTAGACGTAGATACTGATCGTAGTGGGTAGATTTCGTGTAGTTTCCTTTCTTCTTGGACTCATAATTAGCTCATTTTCTGCCTAGTAGTGGCATATGATGTTGAGTCAGTCCTTATGCGCAATCACCTATCCTTAGCTTAGTATTTGACTCGATTTCAGGCATGAAAATATGGTATTATGTGCATTTTGAAGCAATAAATATGTTTGAATCGTCAAAATAACCATCTCAAGCGATTCCTCATGCCACAGTTATAAAAAAGTGGGTTAATTTGTCTTTGTACGATGAATGGTTCAAAAGTTATTGGTATCCTTGATTTTACCAGTCGCACGTGACAAAACCTAAGATGACATTATTTCAAAATGTGAACATCCAAATCTGTTTACTAGACACCTTCAGGGTTGCAAAAAAGTAAGTTTCATTTAGAAATCCACTGGGTGCATGGGGGGCATACCTTCCGACTGTACTATTCAGTGCTGTCTCGCATGAGTGCTTGGCACGGAAACCCGACTGGCCGTCATGTAACATGTTATGTAACGTGAGATAGGCGTAGACTGGCATGTAGGTGTCAGAACTCAGAATCAATTTATTTGACCTATAAATACTATATATATATACGATGACTAACGTAAGTAACAGATAAGATCGGGAGACTCCCATTAAGATATGTAATATCGCTAGCACAGGAGCCACCCCATACACATAAGCAACAACCAAATTTACATGACACAAATCAGAATAGCATATGACTTGTTTTTATAGTTGATAATTACTCAATATATCAACATACATACATAATACAAGGACTGGTTATATGTACTCGTGTACACATTGACGTACATATGGATACTTAGGTATACATTTCGATACGTATTATGAATTACAAATAAAGCAATTATGAATACGACAACTGGATTCATCATTTAAAATAAAAAAGTGTTTTGTGTATGTTGAAAAACCATATAGACTGTGGGTGTAAATTTTATTAATGATAATACTTGGTGTATTGTTAACTATCTCTACTATGTTGTGTCTAATGCATTTTTTGGAAAATTCATGTTTGAATCTGGACATATACAGATTATTTCTTTCACGTGTGCAGTGCTGATGAACATCATAGATGTGTGTGTTTGGAAAAACATTAAAGTAATAGAGTAAAAGATTGTTAATTAATTTGTAGTAAAATTGTAATTGTTGGATTGTATAAATGCCATCCAACTTTAACAACTGAAGTCTTAAAAATAGGACTTGTGTGAGCAATACATTTACTTAAGGATATTATTCGTATTGTTTTTTTATGTAATTTAGAAATGCCTGATGACCCCATAAAAGTAAGCTATGATTAATATGAGGGATAATAAGAGCATTGTACATAATATATAATGTATTAGGTGGTAAAAAGTGTTTAAGTTTATTTAATATGCCTATTGTTTTAGATACTTATTGTATTTGCTATTTTGTTTGTATGACTCTGCAAGTTTAAATGGTTATTTATTGTGATGCCTAAACAATTGAAATAATTTACATATTCAATGTATGCCCCATCTATTTGTAACACAGGGTATTCTACTTTCTTTCGAGGCACATGAAAAATCTAAAATTTAGTCTTTTTGACATGTATTGGCAGTTTATTAGTTTTTTTTAACCAATTGGTAATCTTTGTTAGTTCTTTGTTAATATTTTCACTTCGCATTTGGCCTTCTGAATCACTAAACGTATTTTGTGTTATTATTAAGGGTGGTGTCGTCAGCATACGTTATGAATTTGAAAACTCACTAGAAAGTGCTATGTCATTTATGTATATAATAAATAAGAGTGGCCTTAAAATTTAACCTTGATGGACACCAGCGTTGATGATTATTTCCTTGGACTTAACATTTTCAATTTCTTCGTACAGCTTACGATTTTGTAAATAACGCTTACAAAGATCCAGAGCCTTGTCATTTAACTTCTGTACCAATATATTGTGATAAATTGTGTCAAATGCTTTTGATAAATCAAGGCATATATTTTTTGGAGAAACCAATTTATTAAGTTCTTGTATAATTCTGTCTATAATTTCGAGTGTAGCAAGCTCAGTAGATCGTGTCTTTCTAAACCAATATTGGCTATTGTAGTGTAGCGTTTGCGGCGAGCGGTCGGCAGGGAAGCATACGGGCACACGTTCACTCACTCAGTCGTACTAATGATAAGGCAGGTTATACGTTTTCACAGTTTATTATATGCGGAAAACCCTACCAATACAATATATAATACACACTATACGGCTATGTCTGCTAAATACTACCCAGTTATAAAGGTCAGAACAATAGGTTCAGACAGCGGCGGCTATTATAGCAACCGAATTATAACCGATACATTCTAAATGTCCGAACAATAAGTCAGACGGCGGCGGCTTATATACAGCAACCGAATTATAACCGAGATATTCTAGCTAAATGTCCGAACAATAAGTCAGACGGCGGCGGCCTATATACAGCAACCGAATTCTAGGTGTCAGAACGATAAGTCAGACGGCGGCGGCTTATATACAGCAACCGAGTTACTCACCTAGTCTGCGAATAACTGATTGCCACGGGTGTACTGCGAGAGTCTTTTAGTACTTCTCGCAGGGCGCTCGGTGACAGTGCTTCACGAGAAACGTTCCTCCGGCAGTGTGCCCCAGTAGTCGCCCCGTACACCACTGGCCTGTGTTACACACAGCTCCAGCATGCATCTTCGGGCCTGTTCTAACAAACAGCTCCCTCGCAGTGTCTGGCTGCATCCCCCAACAGCCAGCCTTCGAAGTGTCTGGCTGCACCTCCTGACAGCCAGCCTTTTAAGTGTCTGGCTGCATCTCCTGACCACCAGCCCTGATCCTCATTAAAGCCCTCCTTATATACAGCTAAATCCATAGCCTTGGGTGATACGCTGACCCTTTAGTTATGCCATTTCCAAAGTCTACGGGTCTCTAGAAATCTTGCCAGGGTGCCAGTGAACTTATAGTAACCTTCTGAACAAAGGCCTCCTGTATAGGGTTCTTGCCTCCCCAAACCCAGATGGCCTCAAATGTAAACAAATCCCCCACCTCAGCTATAGTCATCTGCATATAAATTGGCTTTTCGGAGCCTGTGCAACATTCAGCAATTAAGAAGATTGATACTATGTGCGTTATCATTCTAAATTCTCTACAGTAGTATAGCGCTTTGGAATGGAAGTAATCGTGGATTTGATAAAAAGTAACCCTTTCAAGACATTTTGAAATCATTAGCAGTATAGAAATAGGACGATAATTGTTAAAGTCAGAAACATCACCTTTTTTGAAAAGGGGTATGACTTTTGCAATTTTTCATTTGTTTGGAAATATACCAGTTATTATTGATTGATTAATAATTAGAGTAACTGTATTGGTAATTTTTTTTTTTCTTCAATTTTAGTAATTGTATTGATATACCGTCTTTTGCACAACTTCATTTTGGAGGTAAACGATCAATTATATTAACAATAGTTTCCTTGTCAATTGAGTTAAAGCTGAAGTTGTAAAATGTTTTTTTTATAGGTAATCTTTATATAATTTACCTCCACCTTTAGTTCTTTTAGAGGCTAGAGTGGGACCAGCATTGGTAAAAACGTGTTAAATCTGTTTGTAATAATGCATTTGTCGCTAATCATTTCTCCATCAACTTTGAACAAATCTGGAAATTGTTCTTTCTTTTGACTTTTTCTGAATAATTTCTTTAATTAAACACCACGTCTTTTTAACATCATGCTTATGCGTTTCAAAACTGGATTGATAATGCATTTGCTTAGCTATTCTAATATTACTTTAAAGAATTTTATTATAATTCGTATTGCTGCTGTTTGTTCCCAGTACAGATTTCTCACAACTCTCAGATCTTTCCCATAAATGTTCAAACTCTCCAGCATTGATAGGATTTCTTCATGACGAACTGTGTCAAATGCCTTTGTGTAATCAATAAAACATACATACAGATCTTTCTGCACTTCCAATGCTCTCTCCCAATCAGTGTTCGTAGGGTGTATATTGCATTACTTGTACCTTTATCTTCTACAAATCCACATTATTCTTCAGTAATTTCCAGCTTTATTTGGTTTCTCATCTTGGCCATACTAATTGTAAGCAACATCTTGGTGACGTGACTCTTGAGACTAACTGTACGGTGTAGTTCAAATTCAATCGCGCCTGGTTTCTTTACTACAAGAAATGGATCTTGATAACTCAGTTGGGATTATTCCGCAATCATATATTTTGTTCAAGAAGTATGTTACTCTATCAATACCAAATTCATCTAAACACTCAATTATTTTTAATGGTAATCTTATCTGGTCCAGCAGCTTTCCATTGTTTCATTGATCTTATGGCTTTTCGAACCTCGTCCTTCAATACTGGAGGACCATCAAAGTTCATCAAGGTTTTTCACCCGTTTCATCATCGTACAGTTCACCAATATATTCTGACCATCTCTTGTGTATTTTGTCTTTGTCCATTATTATGTTTCCTTCTTTAGATTTCAGACAACCTATAGCTGAACATATTCTTTTCCCTGTGACTTCTCTTATTCTAGCATGCATGGATTTTGTGTCGTGCTTATGTTTCTCTTTCAATGTATCTGCATTGTTCGTTAAGCCACTTCCCTTTCGCTACATTACATGTGGCTGTTACATCTATGTTGACGATTTTGCTTAATTTTCTTCCCTTCGTCCATCAAATTTAGAAGAGCACACAACACTGACATCGGACAGCAGTAGCCTCTGTTGTCAATAGGTCCCTTCTTGTGAACTGTCTTCCACATCGTTGGAAATGTGCCACTCACAATGCCTGTAGCCTTCAGCAGCCTAGCACTGATTCCGTCTGCCGAGTGATTTCTGGCGTCGAGAACGCTCTACTCAGCTTACATTGTCACTGACGAAATGTTTGAGCTGTATGTTGTTGTTGTGTGTCTTGGCAGGCTCTAGTGTATTGATTGGCAATGTTTGAGCTGTATGTTGTTGTTGTGTGTCTTGGCAGGCTCTAGTGTATTGATTGGCAATGTTTGAGCTGTATGTTGTTGTTGTGTGTCTTGGCAGGCTCTAGTGTATTGATTGGCAATGTTTGAGCTGTATGTTGTTGTTGTGTGTCTTGGCAGGCTCTAGTGTATTGATTGGCAATGTTTGAGCTGTATGTTGTTGTTGTGTGTCTTGGCAGGCTCTAGTGTATTGATTGGCAATGTAAGTAAGTAACTTTATTTTTACAACGTAACAACATAACATACAATTAACATATACATGTCATACAAATGGAAATTTGTTACATTGTATGGATGTCACTTGGCTAAAAGCCGTCTTCCAGTGACACCATTTAATTATCATTACTCAATGATTACAATCATGACAATCATCAAAATCATGTTAAACAAGTATGTGCTGTTGTTGGTGATATATAACAACGAACTGAGAAGTTTGATCAATTGTAGTATATGTAAGTGAATAGAAAGGCGATCCAAACATTTGTATTTGGTTAACAACGTAGTGTAAGAACGGTAATAGACTTACAAACAAAGGTAGAGTTTCATTTAATCAGTTTCATTACATTCTGAACATCTAGGATTTATACAATTCACTTGACGAAGATATGCGTTTAAGTAGAAGTCACACAACACGCGTCTAAATTTTAACCTGTGTTTAGTGTTTCTTATTTTTTCGTTTATATTGTTCCAGATTCTTGTGAAATTATGTTTTGGTAGTTTAGACGAAAAATGTGTTCTAGGTGTCTGTTTAACAAGAAGGTTGCATTGTCGGGTTATTCTTATACTTTTGTCTAAAGTCTTTTTGATCGCAAAATTTGTAAATGACTTGGGTAATAAATCATGTTTAAAGTCGTACATAAATAGTGAGACCTGTAGTTTATAAACATCTGACACTTTTAGTATTTCGTCAGACTTAAATAAAGGATCAGTATGACTCCTATATCCTTTTTTATTAATTATTCTTAAAGCACGTTTTTGTAAGATTTCTATTTTCTTTGTATTTCCATTGCCCCATGCTTGTATACCATATGTTATATGTCTGTGAATTAAAACGTAATATAATGATTTTAATGACTTATATGGTAAGAAATATTTCACTCTATTTGTTGCAAAAATAGCTCTAGATATTTTGGAACTAATTATGTTGATGTGTTCTTTCCATGTTAAGTGCTTATCTATATACAATCCCAGGAATTTTACAGATTCGTCATTTTTATACTTGCCAACTTGGTTGATGACTTCATTATTTATTTTAATGCTATTGTTTACTTCGTAGTTTGAGTTTACTGGACTAAAAACACAGAAATGTGTCTTTTTGACGTTCAAGCACAATTTATTAGCACACAACCAATTGTATAATTGTTTTAGTTCTTGATTCACTTTTATGACTAAATTTTCAATGTCATATCCTGAGTAATAAACAGTGGTATCATCTGCAAAGGATAGCAAGTTTAGAGAACTAGAATTCACTATGTCATTAATATAAATTAAAAAAAGCACAGGTCCTAGTATGGATCCTTGTGGTACTCCATGTGTCATATTGATCAGTGGAGATTTGCAATTATTTATTTCAATATATTGTTTACGATTAGAAAGGTAACTGGCAAACCATCTATTACTTATTCCTCTGATTCCATAATGATTTAACTTATACAACAAAATGTCATGGTTAATTGTATCAAACGCCTTAGATAAGTCGAGAAACACAGCCAATGTAATATCTTTGGTAGTTTTGTCATTTGCATCTGCTATGTCTTTAAGTAAGTGCAATATAGGATGTATAGTGGAATGTTTCGAACGAAATCCGTATTGATGTTTATACAGTATATTATATTTCTCTAAATATATTACTAATCTGTTACATACTATTTTTTCCATTATTTTAGAAAGTGTTGGTAAAATACTTATTGGTCTGTAGTTATTAAACACATTAATATTTCCTGATTTATAAATTGGAATTATTTTAGCGATTTTTAAATTATCGGGTACAACACCTGTAACAAAGGAATTATTTATGATGTGCACAAGTGGGATTGTTATTTCCTCAATGGTCTGTTGTACAAGTTTTGTAGATAAACTATCGAAGCCTTCAGTGCATTTAGTTTTTAGTTTTTGTACTATTCTTTTGATTTCATTTACATCAGTAGGTTGCATGAAAAAGTTTACAGGATAGTTATCTTTTAGGTGTGCATGAAACGAGGTTGTGGGAGGAGGTATTAGATCACTCATTGATTTACCTATATCAGCAAAGAAACGGTTAAACTCTTCAGCAATAAAAGCAGAATTTGATACTTTTTCTCCTTTTACAATGAAAGTTTGAGGTAATTGAAAACTCTTTTTTTGATTAAATATTGCCTTTCTCAGTATGGTCCAGGTTTCTTTGATGCTATGTTTACGTTCTTCCAGTATTTCAGTATAATACTTAATTTTTGCTGCTCTTTTGATCTTATTAAATAGTCTACAATATACCTTATAAGCATCCTCTCTCGCTGTACTGGGCTTATTTAGCTTTCTGCGGAGTAATTTGTCTTTTTTATTGAGGACACTATAATGCCTGATGTTACCCAGGGCTCTCTTTTAATATATTTACTATTTACTCTGATAGTTTTAACTGGGCAAGATATTTCATAAAGTGATGTATATGTTAACATTAAGTTGTTGTATGCTTCATTTGCATTGCTAGTAGATAGGACAGAGGAATAGTCAGCCGTGGCCAAAAGACTCCAAAATTTTAAAATGTTGGTCAAGTTTAACTGGCGTTTTTGTTTATATACTAATTTTTGTGTAGCAGGTTTACCATATATTAAATGAAATATTCCAAAATGGTCAGTCATGTCTGTAACGATAATCCCCGATTCATAGTTGGGGTGAGTATGATTAGAATATAAATGGTCTATAAGAGTTGCTGTAACAGGTGTTATCCGTGTTGGTTTTGTTATGTGTGGAATATATCCTTGTGCTATTACATTATCTATAAAATCATTAGTTTTGTTGTGAGTAACAAAGTTTAGTAAATTAATATTATAATCCCCCATCAGGTACGCTACTTTATTTTCATTTGAGATTTTGTCTTGGATGTCTAGTATGGTACCCATAAATAGATCAAGATCTGCACGTGGATGAGAGTTGGGACGATAGATTACACCCACAATTATAGGTTTACATTTCTTAATTTGAACCTCTACAAAAATGGACTCAAATACATGAGGAATAAATATTGACAAGTCTTCACGTTTAAAATAGGTGTATTTTTTACTGATGTATAGGCCAACTCCACCATGCCCGTCGTCTGTATCTAGTCTTGTATTGAATAGTAAATTGTGATACCCATTTATTTTATAACGTAAAACATGTTGAACTTTAAAAACTTCAGTTAGTCCAATGAGATCTAGAGTCAGGCCTTTTGACGACATATTAAAAAGTAATTCTTGAAGAGAATCCCATTGTGTCTCCAAACTACGGCAATTGATGCAGAACATTGATAAAGATATGTTTTCTGGTTTGAATGCTTCAGAAAACTCAACTGCAGTAAAATATTTATAATCATGTGTGTTAAGAGAAAATGGAGAATCATCATACTTTTCATTTTCAATGTGTTTGGCTTCATTGAATATTGTTTTTAAGTCAAAGCTTTTATTTGTTTGGATCCGGCTAATATTAATAGATTCTGCCATTTACAAATGTATTAGAGCACATCATAGTGATTCTTTCAGAGTTCGTTGAAAAAAAATTACAAAAACATTCAAAAATATGTACATAAATATAACTAGTGTATGAATGCATATCATAATATACATCATAAGTACATATCCGTTGAACAGTTGTATACTCGCATGGATTTCTATCAGGGAACTTAACAAAATAAGAAAAGAAAGGCCAACTAGGCTTAGAGTCAATAACATCATGATATGTACTTGGGAGAGAATAATACAAAAATTTGGGGACTTAAAAGAAAAAAAAATTCACTTTTTAGGCCGGTTTGCAAGTTAGCATATAAAACATACTAAACACCACTGACTGCAAGTGATTAATCACTGCCAATGACAGTGCTAACATAATATGACATATATAAATCTCTGACCACCTAACAATCATACTATCATACGCCACTTTGAACGTTTAAAGGCTGCTTTGAATGATAAAACAAAACCTTATAATTATAGAATCAAGCAATTTTACAGTAGTAACATATGTTGAATTTAATATGTTGCAGTATATATCCCGATAATCACAATATCATATGCCAACTTAGAAACTTGAAAGGCAAAGTAATAGCAAATTTGATGGGAAAAAAATGCCAAAGTGTCAAAATAAAAACAAAAAAATTACCCTTAATTATAGAACAATAATCCAATATTACAATGGTAACATAATGTGTGCATTACAGTCTCTGGCCCGGTGATCATTTAGAAGTTCAAAGGCACAATAGTAACAACTTTGAAATATCAAAGATTATTTCAAAATAACATTTTCGGGGAGATTTAAAATACCCTCATAATTATAGAATAATGCGATAATACAGTGACAGCATAATATATTGGAACTAACATGTTGCAATATTTGGCCCAATAATCATAAATATCACGTGTCACTAAAAAGCATAGTAGTAGTGACTTTGAATGTTGTTTTCGGGAAGACTTAAAAGCCGTAATAATTATATAATAATAATTATTATATAATAAGTATATAATAATAATAGTAATACAATAATATAATAATAATATAGTAATACAGTGATGGCATAGTAGGTTGTAAATTATATGTTGCAGTCTCTACCACGATAAGCATAGTATCTTACTTGGACAGTTCAGAGGCGCAGTTGTAGAAACTTCAAATGATCCGAAATTTTTTTCTCAAAATAACGTCCGGAGACGCTCAATATGTATTTAAGTCTTTTTGTCCCAATAATGGCGTTACACAAAGATCCGTCTAATACATGTCCAGGTCCTTTGCAGAAAGGATTTCTTTTATTGTTCCCACGTTTGTTTTGACAAGAACCTTTCCTACATATGTCCAGCAATCATTGATTTTCTTTTCCTTCTTAAGGAATCTTGCTTTGAAAGCAAGTGCTGCTCTCTTAGACGTCAAATCTTCGTTTATATATATCTGTTCGTCCCTGTGGTGCAGGTTATGGTTCTTCAGTTTGGTGCGTTGACGGTACACTTCGTCTCTCACCGCTTCACTACGAAAACGTACAATTATTGTTCGTTTTCGGGGGCGTCCACGTTCGTCGGTCTTTTTACCTAGGCGGTGACTTCTTTCCAGGTCACTGATACCAATGTCTTCTAACCCCAGTTTCTCTATTGTGTCGATGACTAAGTTGTTTGTGACTTCATCTGATGTCTCTGGAATGCCGGAGATGCGGAGGTTCGGACGACGCGTGTATTGTTCACGTTTGTCCGCCTCCGTCTCCAACATTTCCACCTTCTCCTCCAGCGTTTGTACCTTTTTGGTGAGTACAGAAGCCTCTTTTTCTAGCTTTTCAAGGCGCGCGCTCAGTTTCAGGGCGAGGATGTCTGCGATTTGATCCGCGACGTTCGAGACAAAATGTTCATCTGTCAAAATGTCCATTAGCTTAGCCGTAATAGGGTCGTCGCTCGCTGAGCTGTCTTTGCGCGGCGTCGACCCCGTACACGTCTTCGGCGACTTCCGCCCCATCAGTGATTGTTTGTTATTTGCGCACGTGAGGCTGTATAGCCGATCTGGACTTGCACTTGAATAAATATCTCTTCGGGACTTCGTGCTACGTCTTCACGGCGTTTTAATCACATTACATAGATGCACTAGACGCTTACCCAAACGTATATGTCCATGTTGAGAGCGAGTCAATTCAACTGCCGTGTTAAAACGTGTATTTTTCTCAACCCAAGACAATCCACGTTACCAGCTAGTGACCCTCATGACTCCACTCCATGTTTGAGCTGTATGTTGTTGTTGTGTTTCTTGGCAGGCTCTAGTGTATTGATTGGCAATGTTTGAGCTGTATGTTGTTGTTGTGTGTCTTGGCAGGCTCTAGTGTATTGATTGGCAATGTTTGAGCTGCATGTTGTTGTTGTGTGTCTTGGCAGGCTCTAGTGTATTGATTGGCAATGTTTGAGCTGTATGTTGTTGTTGTGTGTCTTGGCAGGCTCTAGTGTATTGATTGGAAATGTTTGAGCTGTATGTTGTTGTTGTGTGTCTTGGCAGGCTCTAGTGTATTGATTGGCAATGTTTGTGAAGTATTCGTTGAAGGTGTTTGCAATTTTTATGTGTCTGTGATTTCCTGTTCATCATCTCTGATGATAAGTGGTGGTTGTGGTGTTATATCACATGCAGGTCTCTAAGATGCACATGCGCCCACAACTGCTCGGGGTTTCTGATGTGTTCCCTGATGGCGTGTTGGTAGAAGGACGTTTTGCAGTCACCTTGTTTCGCCAGATCGTGTAGTTTTCCCAACTCCCTTGTTACATGTGTTGGTCTGTCTCTTGCATAGCGGCAGCAATATCTCCTGTGAACGATGCTATTTTTGCTTCACGTTTCTACGTTTCACTGGCGTATGTTTGTCACGCACGCACACACGCACGCACGCACGCACGCACGCACACACCAACAAAATGTGTCGTTCATACATCTAGCGCATCATCTACATCGCCATGTTTACAAATATCTTGCCAGGGCATTTGCTGAAAATCATACATGAAATTATCCAGATCAAAGTGTTTGTATTGCCGATATGTGATCACAGAGAGCATATCAGTCTTTGTAGAGTTGCGTTTGCGTAACAGTATCACTGGGAAATGATCACTGGCAGAGAATATACCGACTTTGCTGGTTCCAACATGTTGCGGGTGTGATGTATATAATGTGGTCAGTTAGTGGATCCGCTATGTAAAGTGTCTGCGATCGCACGCTAACTTTTGGTAAATATTGCTACTATGCTGTCACGTAGCATGGACTAACAAGTTTTCCCATTTTTGCTAGTAGCCTACAAATATAATCAAGATGATCGACACATGTCGTACGTTGCGTGACCAAGTTCGTGCCCCTCCCCCGAGGTTCACCAAAACATTTCAGGCTAAAAAAACCATTAAATTACATCAAAAATACACACCTTCGATCCTAAATATTGTGGGAAGGCTAATCCTATCTTCAGCCCCCCCCCCACAACAAACAATTTCCACACTAATATGTACATCCTCTCCCTAAATATGGGGGTCTCATAGAAGTTCGATGATTCGAGGCGTTCTTGATTGCGTAAGCCCCGGTCGCGACATCTAGCGAATGGCCAGCCGTTGCTAACTATAACAGCGCCATCTGTCCGTTTGACTCAGTCGAGGAAGGCTTTTTGACTGGTACTGTAGTCGGCCGTTCTTTCAAAATGCTTTCCCGGTTGGCACTTCGAGGTGGTAAGATGCAATTGATAATATGCAGAAATATTAATAAAATGTATAGTTAACTGTGAAGGTGGCTTAGCGCTTTGCAGAATATATCAGTTCTTTTCAACCCATACTTCATGACCTTGCTCGTCTTTTGTGTTCATATTGCATTATCGCCCATTTTAGTGTTCGGCCTCGGTATGGCCTCGACCGTGCTACATCAAGTTTAATCACGACAGCAATTACACAAATTCTATTAAAATGTTTGTATTTGTAACACTACTAACATCAGGGCTGCACTATTTATATTATCAATGTTTTAATCTTTTTTGCAGAGCAGGGTCAAGCCACAATTCATTTCACATTTGTCAATTGAACTTGTAACCATGTTGACATTTTGCGTAATTGTAACAATTAACCTTCACGATATCAATTGTTATTTTGGATGCCACAAATATAAAATAGACACAGTCATATACACATCAAGGTTTGAATATCATTGGGATTGGCAACTGCAGAAATATCAATTATTATTATGAAATATATGATTGTCAAATTAGAACATTTAGTGAAAATCTTCACAAAGTGTCTTTGCTGTGCCATAGCCTAGGCTTGTCGCGCGAGATGCCAGTAAATTGGCAAAAACACTAATTTTCCAGACAAAGAAAAAATTCTTTTAAGTTTTTTGAGAGGTTATGTCAGCACATATTGTTATAATAAACCAGAATGCAGTTACTTTCAAGGACCTTCATTACTGTCATGATTTTAAGTCACGCAAATAACAGCTACAAAATTAACTTTGCAGTTACTGCTAATTACTTAAACAAAATATTAACTACAATAAAAGTATTTAAGTGTAAATAATACATTTTTACTCCCTTCAGATCTTTGTGCATTTTTAATTTGCATTACATTGCTTGCAGGTGCCTTTGCTCCCATATTGAGGTCCGAGCTAGAGAAAAGGTAAGACCATTAACTGTCTTGAAACTCTGTGTAGCTTGTCTATTTGGAAAATGTGTATTTTTTTAATGTCAGTGATGAAAAATTATTAGTATATATATCCTTATACAATTAATCAAATACTGGTCATTGGACAGAAATATTTTTTGTGTGTGCAAGTTGAAAGCGCCACCCTAACTGCTGATGATGTCAAATAGCTGATGCCTTAAACATGGCTCAGGTAGTGCAGTCCGGTCCTGATGCAAACAACATTGGCAACTCTTGGCAGTGATGATGATATGCCAAAAATGGCCAAACATATTTGATGGTACAACTGTACTTGTCAAAATGCAAAAGTCAATGAACAGTATAAAAATGCACCGTGATGTACATGTAATCCACCATATAACATCACGACTTAGTTATCAGCAGAATACAGATGGGAAACTTAAATCGTAATTTCTGCAACTAATTTCCCAGACAATTATTGCAAATAGTTTATTCATGTACCATATTTTTGGTAGTTTGTGGTGATACTCTATCACCATAATCTATCAAAAAATATAAATCTGAATTTTTGTCTTAAAAATTTCAGACACCTTTAAATACAAACAAAATGGAATTGACCCCATGACTGCTCCACCCTATGAGTACTATTGAGTAGCACTATTTCACTCCTCTGTTTCCCTCTCTACCCCAGGGCAGCAGTGGTGGTGGTATCCCGATCCTCCTCCGGCACAAACAAGGTAATTGAGGACTGGGACCGGGCCAACAAACTGTACTATGGCCCCGAGAGGGACATGAAGAACTTCCCTCCCCCTGTGCAGGGAGAGAGCCCCCCACCCATCCGCATGGGCTGCATCCCCAATAGCTGGTTCCAATTCTTCTACGAGAAGACTGGCGTCACTGGTATGTATTGATACCCTGATTTTGTATTATACTTTTAACTTTTTCTGAAGTTTGTATTTGGTGTTTATAAATTGTTACGCAGTTACATTTTGTAAATTATAAGGCTGATAAAGTATTTTTGAATTAAACCTTGCGTAACTTGAATATTGGATACACTGTATTTTTGTTTGTATTTGATCAAGTGTAATTGTGTTGAAATAAAGTATTTTTATTTGAAATTTAATCTTTGTATTTAATTAAAAACATCTTTGACAACACATCTGAGTTGACAAAAGCATTTCATTGTCGACTTCTGGATAGTCTTCATTAATTATCCTAACATTCTGTCCTTTTAGAAAAAAATACAAATAAAATTTTGATATTTGGAAGTGATTGTATAATGGTAATTTGTTTTAGCATTTATTTTAATACTTACTTTTAGCAACACAACAAAGGACAACACAGTGACACGCTTCAAGTTAAGTAAACACAGTTATAGTTAGCTTTGTTTTCTAGGTCCTTACATGTTTGGCGCGGGAACGCTGACCTTCCTTCTGTCGAAGGAGATCTGGGTGATTGAGCACGGCTTCATGGAGTTCATCACCTTCTGGATTATGTTCTCCATACTCACCAAGAAGCTCGGCCCTGGCATGGCAAAGTACTTTGATACGCAGACAGAAGTAAGTGCAGTGTAATGGCAAATGAACAGTGCTAAAGTTTAGTTGTGAGTTGCACGTTTTTATAACTAGCACTCAAGCTGTCAGTTACATTTTGAAAATTCAATTCCAGGTCACTTCACGTTTTATTTTTACTTGAAAACGTGTGCACGATTATATCCTAAGTTTTTTTTACGAATTCTGTGCTGCCGTTTTATACTTTGGGGAAGTTCGTTCACTTCACATTCCAGTTCACTCATCTGTAATATGAACGAGTACTTGGTTATAGACAGTGGTGGATATTTGTGTACAGATAGTCTTCACGCAGAGAATTCGAGATGGTGTTCGATTGAACCAGGCTCTTATTCTTCCGTCGCCATTATCCCTCACAGGGTCGGCCTGGGGTGTAGGAATCATCGCCACTTTTTCTGGTCTTGCACGTTTTCTTCTTTCAGCCCTCTCAACTCCATGTCCTTCTTCACACTGTCTTTCCATAATTTTGCTGGTCTCCCTCTTTTCCTCTTCCCAGGGACTGGCAAGTCTGCTGCTGTTCTCAGGGTGCTCTTCCTCTCTTCTCTGGACGTGGCCATACCAGCGTAGCCGGACATCTCTCAACTTCTCTCCCTTCTTATACTTCTACTTATACACTCCATAAAAGTTTTTGGCTGGGGTTTTTACGCTGCCTCACCAGGGCTGACACAACCCTCCTTCCTCATGGGCTTGGGACCGGCATCGTCAGAGTTTCGATTGAACCAGTCTGTCAGGAAGTAAACCGTCTTGAACAGTTCTAAGGACTGGATACTGCACTATATAAGAACTTGCCTTTTCTTTATTTATAAAGCCCCTTAGGGTTTGCAGAAATTGTTTGCGATGTCATATGTGGTTTGAATACAGCTTCAGAGATAATGAAACAGAATGTATAATTTAAGGTATGATCTTTGTAATATGAACGTCTAGCTCGTGTATTTTGCAATGTAATGAAATAACAACTGCAGCTGTAATAACAACATCGCTGCTTTATAGTGACAATACACTGTATTTTGCTGCCCTCTAGTTGTGGCGAGCGAAGTACTGGGACGGACCGATGGCTGCAAACAAGAAGACGGCCGATGAGTCAGTTGTGGACATAGAGAAAGCGATCTGGAGAGAAGACGGCCAGAAGTACTTGTATGAGGCAAAGAAGGTACGGATCACTGTCCAATATTCCTTTACAGTGTTTACCCCCTTGATGAAGAGCTCATTCCCATTGTATAAAAATATTTTTATACATGTAAAATATAGCACATGAATGTATTCTTTTTTTAAGTAAGTAAATCTTAGAAAGTCTTTAAAAAGTTATCGTCCATTTGTAAGACATTGAAAGGGTTTTAACATTTGAGTATTCATGGAAAGGTCTTGAATTTACCTTGGCTACATTTCAACAAATGGACTTTTGATGGCCAAGGTGTATGTTTTTTATCAGATAATTAAGTTTGATCACCAAATTAATAAATGGCTCCTAAAAATGACTTCCTGCAAGTATAGGGCAGTCAGTGGTGTTGCCCTTGCCAGCCAGCCACATCAGAGGGTGTGAACTATTGACAGTTGTTCAGGGGCTTCATGGAACAAACAAAGCACATGTCCAAACAGACTACACAGAGCTGTGCTGGCAGACCGGCTCGGTGCATTCAATTTCAAACTGAAAAATGTTGTTTTGTCTTTCAGGAGAATGTAGACCTGCAGCTGGAGGCGATCTACCGACAGCGAATGGCCGAAGTGAGTCAGGCCATCAAGAGTCGTCTGGTGAGTAGGTACACCACTCTGGTCACTTGGTCTTGACCAGTGAGTATTTTCATTTACATCTGCTTCTGCAATTCAGTGTGTGCTCATCCCATTTTAGTATAACTTGTAATATTATAATATACTTATATAATAAGAAATATAAAAAATCTAATCTATTGGTAAGTATGTAATTTGTAAACAATTTGAGTTATATACTAGCATTTTTTTAAGGCCAGGCAGGTAGATAGGATTATTTTTAATTTTGTGCAAACATTTAAAAAAATTCTGCCGAATGCATCAAATGGGTCTTACTGAATAAAATATATATTGAACTTTTTTCAGCCAGTTTGTTACCGTTTCCATGGTAACAAACAAAATAGCTGCCATTTTGAGCAAATATTGGCAAATTTGGAAACACTGCAATTTTTGTGTGAATCCATATATAGTTATAATTCTTGCAAATCCATGTTCTATAGATTATATTGTGAAATGATCAGAGCATTTTTTTTAATGTTTTTTTGTTGTTGTAAAATACGAAAAAAATCTTGTTTTTGGCAACAAATTTGGCTATATCTTTCAAACTATTCATGATTTTAAAAGTGTCTGATCATTGCACACAGTAGAATATGCGGAATGCAACACTGAAAACATTATTTATACAGCATAATTATTCCAAGAGATATCCTGTTTCCAAATGCAGAAATTTGAAGAAATTTTTTTTGAGAAAATGGCTGTCAAAGATTGCATAATGGATTTCATTACATGATATCGACATGCTTGATCCATGACTAAAACTCACTTAGAGGTACGTAATTGTTATAGAAGTGAACTTTATTGATAGTATGCATACAAAGGTGTAATAATCTGGCAGAAAACCATTTTAAGTATTTTTTGTCAAAAAACACAATTTCACCTGGGGTGTCTGGCCTTAAAGGGACATATTCCGATTGTTTTTATCATAAAATCATGTTGTACAGTATAAACTGTCTATTATAACATACTGACTGCCCAAATGTTTTAACAATCTATTTTTAGTCCTTTGGGCTGAACGGTCCAACGGACTATCTCAGAAACCATTCAGTAACTTTTTCTCAAATTTTGTATAGTCGTATCTTAGGGTACTGCCACTATGCACGATAAATCTGTATTTGATTGAATCATTCTAAGGGCCTCGTATGGCCCCCCAGGGCCAAAAAACGTAATTTTTCAGTTTGCCTATTTTTTCAAAAAACTGTTCAGTAACTTTTTCTCTGATTTTGCATAGACATTACACCGTATTTACACGTGGTAGTGCCACTATACACAATAAATCTGTATTTGATTGAATCATTGTAAGACCACCCCCTAACAGTAGATTTTGTATTGTGCCAGAAATAGAACCTTCCTACAACATCTGTCATATACGGAGTCTGTATCTTGCATGGATATCTGTTTTTATGCATTTGTTTTATATGTAGGTTGTCTTTTCTGTTATGTAATTATAAGCAGGAAGTTTGTGAAATTAGTTATTCTTAGGCCACAGAAAAGTAATTCCCGGTTTCTCATCAATGCATGTGTTTAAAAATAGGTGCCACAACATTTTATGTTCTATTATAAGTATTTATCTAAATGCAAGACATAGTGCAATAAATGAACATTAAACATGTAAACCTTTTACTTCCATCATAATCCTTAATGATCTGTAACTATGATTCTCCAAAAAACATTTGATTAATAATTACCAACAGGTTTGTTTGATTTAAATTACTAAATAAAACTCCTTGACTTATGCCATCACTGTTTGGTGTTATTGGATATTGCCCTATCTGATCAATGGCCAGTTTATTGTTGGTCAGTCTTGGTGTGGCCAGGCCTGGGCTGTTGTTTATTGCCCAGTGTGGGAGAGTGAGTGCTTTGTGGGCATCAGGCATTGTAGGGACTGGGGTGAGACTGTGATAATAATAATCAGTCATAACATGATATTTTTTTACTGACCAATTTGAAACTTTAAATTTTGATGTCGGTTGTTTTTTGTAGAATTACCAGATGGACATGGAGGGGACGAAGCGTCGGTTTGAACAAAAGCACATGGTCAACTGGATCGTGGACAGTGTCGTCAAGGGCATCACCCCAGAGCAGGTAGGCTACTAACTAACTAACCCTTTGTCCCTCTTTCTTGTCTGTTAGTAGCACATGTCAGGTGGTAGTATTACTGTTGAGGTTTGCTGAATCAGCTGTACGTTGTCCCATTTTCCGTCTTGTTTGATCTTGATTGTGGGAGCAAGGCATGCACCCAACCATCATCATGGTAGTACTACGGCCCAAAGGCCTGTAATATGAACACAGCAATTAACAACTACATGTTGATAGGTCACCATGCCATGGGTACTGATGTATACAGTAGTCCCTGGCTTGTGAGGATGGCATGTTGGTAGGTCACTATGTCATGGGTACTGGTGTATACAGTAGTCCCTGGCTTGTGAGGATGGCATGTTGGTAGGTCACTATGTCATGGGTACTGGTGTATACAGTAGTCCCTGGCTTGTGAGGATGGCATGTTGATAGGTCACCATGCCATGGGTACTGGTGTATACAGTAGTCCCTGGCTTGTGAGGATGGCATGTTGATAGGTCACCATGCCATGGGTACTGGTGTATACAGTAGTCCCTGGCTTGTGAGGATGGCATGTTGGTAGGTCACTATGCCATGGGTACTGGTGTATACAGTAGTCCCTGGCTTGTGAGGATGGCATGTTGGTAGGTCACTATGTCATGGGTACTGGTGTATACAGTAGTCCCTGGCTTGTGAGGATGGCATGTTGGTAGGTCACTATGTCGTGGGTACTGGTGTATACAGTAGTCCCTGGCTTGTGAGGATGGCATGTTGGTAGGTCACCATGCCATGGGTACTGGTGTATACAGTAGTCCCTGGCTTGTGAGGATGGCATGTTGGTAGGTCACCATGCCATGGGTACTGGTGTATACAGTAGTCCCTGGCTTGTGAGGATGGCATGTTGGTAGGTCACCATGCCATGGGTACTGGTGTATACAGTAGTCCCTGGCTTGTGAGGATGGCATGTTGGTAGGTCACCATGCCATGGGTACTGGTGTATACAGTAGTCCCTGGCTTGTGAGGATGGAATGTTGATAGGTCACCATGCCATGGGTACTGGTGTATACAGTAGTCCCTGGCTTGTGAGGATGGCATGTTGGTAGGTCACCATGCCATGGGTACTGGTGTATACAGTAGTCCCTGGCTTGTGAGGATGGAATGTTGATAGGTCACCATGCCATGGGTACTGGTGTATACAGTAGTCCCTGGCTTGTGAGGATGGCATGTTGATAGGTCACCATGCCATGGGTACTGGTGTATACAGTAGTCCCTGGCTTGTGAGGATGGCATGTAGGTAGGTCACCATGCCATGGGTACTGGTGTATACAGTAGTCCCTGGCTTGTGAGGATGGCATGTTGGTAGGTCACTATGTCATGGGTACTGGTGTATACAGTAGTCCCTGGCTTGTGAGGATGGCATGTTGGTAGGTCACTATGCCATGGGTACTGGTGTATACAGTAGTCCCTGGCTTGTGAGGATGGCATGTTGGTAGGTCACTATGTCATGGGTACTGGTGTATACAGTAGTCCCTGGCTTGTGAGGATGGCATGTTGGTAGGTCACTATGTCGTGGGTACTGGTGTATACAGTAGTCCCTGGCTTGTGAGGATGGCATGTTGGTAGGTCACCATGCCATGGGTACTGGTGTATACAGTAGTCCCTGGCTTGTGAGGATGGCATGTTGGTAGGTCACCATGCCATGGGTACTGGTGTATACAGTAGTCCCTGGCTTGTGAGGATGGAATGTTGATAGGTCACCATGCCATGGGTACTGGTGTATACAGTAGTCCCTGGCTTGTGAGGATGGCATGTTGGTAGGTCACCATGCCATGGGTACTGGTGTATACAGTAGTCCCTGGCTTGTGAGGATGGAATGTTGATAGGTCACCATGCCATGGGTACTGGTGTATACAGTAGTCCCTGGCTTGTGAGGATGGCATGTTGATAGGTCACCATGCCATGGGTACTGGTGTATACAGTAGTCCCTGGCTTGTGAGGATGGAATGTTGATAGGTCACCATGCCATGGGTACTGGTGTATACAGTAGTCCCTGGCTTGTGAGGATGGCATGTAGGTAGGTCACCATGCCATGGGTACTGGTGTATACAGTAGTCCCTGGCTTGTGAGGATGGCATGTTGGTAGGTCACTATGTCATGGGTACTGGTGTATACAGTAGTCCCTGGCTTGTGAGGATGGAATGTTGATAGGTCACCATGCCATGGGTACTGGTGTATACAGTAGTCCCTGGCTTGTGAGGATGGCATGTAGGTAGGTCACCATGCCATGGGTACTGGTGTATACAGTAGTCCCTGGCTTGTGAGGATGGCATGTTGGTAGGTCACTATGTCATGGGTACTGGTGTATACAGTAGTCCCTGGCTTGTGAGGATGGAATGTTGATAGGTCACCATGCCATGGGTACTGGTGTATACAGTAGTCCCTGGCTTGTGAGGATGGCATGTTGATAGGTCACCATGCCATGGGTACTGGTGTATACAGTAGTCCCTGGCTTGTGAGGATGGCATGTTGATAGGTCACCATGCCATGGGTACTGGTGTATACAGTAGTCCCTGGCTTGTGAGGATGGCATGTTGATAGGTCACCATGCCATGGGTACTGGTGTATACAGTAGTCCCTGGCTTGTGAGGATGGCATACCGGGGTATTATTTTATATAATGTATTGGTGTCAATTTTTTGTTTGTGAAGTTTTGATCTGGTGTTTCCTCTATTCTCTCATTGCTCCTCGTAATAATCAAGTGATGTATGCAAATTTCAAAAGATAATGTTAAAAATGTTGTGATGTTTCAGGAAAAACAGACGCTGCTCAAGTGTATAGAAGACCTGAACAAGCTGTCAGCTAAAGCCGTTGCATAAACCGACTCCTAATTAAGTTACTTAGCCAACACTATTGGCAACTGTATGAAAGGACTGTATCAGAATACTACGTGATCACACAAGATGGAACAGTTCACCTTAGTGAAGAAGAGACACTTCACCCTGGTGATCAGGAGAGGCACTTCACCTGGTGATCAACTCTTAGAGGACTACCAATTTGAAGACAATAAAGCTTGACAAAATATTTTTGCATTGCACATTTTTATTGTCATTACTATAATACAACTGAAGATTACGTAATTATTAAAAACAACAGAATTAAAGCACTACACTTAAAATCGGATTTATACAATACAAATAATACTCTTCTGTGTACTTAACTGTTCTATATATTCAACTTTGTGTTTTACACAATTGTTACATACAACTAAATGCACTAGGATGACTCCACTTTTTACCAAGGTTTTATTTCTCATCCTCATTGTTATCATATAACATTTGCTCCCAAAATTATTGGCAAAACTTCTAACAGAAGAGTATACTATTGTACAACATTAAATTATTTCGTGAACAATGAATTCAAGAGCTGTGATAACTAATAATGAGGCTAACATTGAGGCATGTTTGAAGAGGTATGAATTGAGTGCTGTTTGAGGTGTTGTGTCTAAGGTTGTGTGTATGTAGAAATGGGTGAAATTATGAGGAACATTTTCACACTTCACTTACACATCACAGTTCATTCAGGAATGTTGTGTACAGATCAAACAAGACAGCACAACAGCTCAATATGTCATGGTTTCATGTGCAGCCCTGTTATAGGGAAGATTTGGTTGTCTAATTATTATTGTTTCAATTTCCACAATAATTCATTCCATCTTATCAGTAAACTTACTATACATACAATCAGGGTTTTAAAGCTATGCTGGCTGCACCATTAATTATATGCAAGCCACTAAGATAAGGACAGTAGCCACCATGAAACAAGTATTTCTTTATAATGATTTAATAGTAAATTTGTTTACATGCTGTACATGAGTGACATGTGTCTATCAAGTCCCTCCCTTCGTACTCCTATCTGGTCTTTATAATTATAATATTTAATTGCATTTATTAATACAAACACATTGCTGGATGGTGTTGTTATAAAGTATAAGTCAACACTATTAGCTTTAAAAAGTTCTTCTTTGCAACAAGAGCTTTAAGCCATGTTGAATGCATTTATAGTCGACAATGTACTGTATTAGAGTTACTTATGTAAAACACTGCAGCGTCACAAACACATATTGACACAACCCGGGCACAACTAAAAGCATTATGAATCGGTGCTAAAGAAAACAAAGCTTGTCTAATGACAAATTTATGAAGCATTATCTTCATCATCAGCTGATAAAACGGGCAGTTCTTGGATCAAACCATCCCAAAGCAGACGTTGCACTATAGCTAAACCAAACAACTCACAGTCCTAGTCTGTAGTAAAACAAATCGTGCAAACATCATGGCACGCATTCTAAAACACCATCACACAAATGATCCTATGTACAAACAATCTGTGCCCAGTGGGTTTCCGGCAATTGTCACAAACAACAATTTCTTATATATATAATATGTATAATGATACCATAGATGCATGTGTCATGTGAGATACACCTTGTCCGTTCATGTGCTACCAGGGCGGCCAGCGGCCGTGTAGATGGGCGAGTGCCACACAGCTGAACTCGTGCGCCTGTCAAAACGAGGCTTGCGCTTGGCAGCAAACAGGACATTGAGATCCGGGGGGTCAATGATGTCAAAGATGGTGTCAAGATCCGGTGGTCGGTGATGCTGATTGATAAGACCAGCCTTCAGTTGAGCCCCTGGAACAATCACAAAGTAAACACCTCGTCCACATGACATGTTGGTATTAACCATTTCAGTGTGAGACCCCGCTACAGGGGGTTGCCGTATAATGACGCTTGAATACGACAACCCACTACAGTGGGGATAGCGTTGCATTGGCTTATTCTTTAACTGTTGATATGAACGCTAACAGTAGCAACTTCTAAAGATTGTTGGTATTGCACTAACGCCAGTTTAACAATGATGTACAATTTATAGGGAATTTGTAGCAAACATTTCAAGATATTTTGAGTTTTTTTGATGGGATTGTCCGACATGCTATTGTCGGCCATTGATACGCATCTATGTCGCTGCTATTGTCAGCCATTGATACGCATCTATGTCGCCATGACATTACAATAATGCCTTTCTTTGGAATAAATTATTTTTGTAAAAAACAACAATGTGGTGAGTGATGATAGGGGAATGAATGCATAAATGGTTTACTTCTCTTACGATAACTGACAGTAAATATCATTCCAGTGTGGGTGTTTCTTTCTAGTTTATGATATAGGTACTAGCAGCGATAGAAATAAGCCAGAATATTTACTTGTCTGGCGGACAAGTAAATCTTGAAATCTACTTGTCCGCCAAAATTTCAGCTTGTCCGAGTGGTTGTGAAGGGGAATCGAAGCTTCGAAAAAAAACGTCTGTCTTATTTTTATGACAACACAATGTTCCTGTTGTTTCGTTGCTTGTACATCTGAGTGACTTATGATCAAAGATACAATTTGATTTAATTTTGAAATTTTGAAATTGCAAAATTATATTTGCAACTATTTTCCGGTCCATTATTATTCATCACAAATATTAAAAGTAGACACGTTACATGATGTATACCAATTTTAGTGATTCTGATATGAACGCTTTTATTAATAAAACTTAATAATTTATTAACTCGCAATTTATGGTTAAAATAAATGTTACATAGATACAACACTTCTGAAATATTCCGTTTATCAACCAGCACCATAGATTTACCGGAGAGCCAGTTACAAGTTTTGAAAATTGTCACCGATCTGGATCGGCTAACGACGTTCGATGACTTGGTCTTGGAAGACTGCCGAGTCTGCGTGGGTTAGGCGTAATATAAGTTAAAACTATATAATTATTCAAATAACAGGTAGCGATACAAAGTCTACTATTTCCAAAGTACATCAAATATGATCTGTGAGCGGAAGCAAGTTGTACGTCGGCCAAACTGAACGATTTACAATTGTGAGAAATACAGCCTCGAGGGGGGGTAGCGACAGATCAAACCCATTAGTTACGCTGTCATCAACATCACGTACACTCTAGCCTAATCAACTCTAGTATGATAAATGATAGACAGGGGGGGTAGCGATGGACCAAAACCATTACATTACACTGTCATCGACATCGCCTAGACTTTAGTAACTGTATGATAGGCTGTACATGATACACTAAACTCCTCAATAAATACACTAACTTAGTCTTAGTACAGTCAGTTGGCCTAACACTACAAGTACAGCACTCACTACATTTTTGCATTACACATTTCTTTTGGGTTGACGGTGGCGTTGTTTCGCTGTCAGCCATCATTTCGTGCTGTGTGACTTCGTTTTGTTTGATTGCGGAAATGCGAATTTGTCATTACGCTGTTTCCTATTGGTTACATTACGACCAGACTCAGCGAATGAAAAATGTCACAACATGCTGCATACATATGCTGCCACCTGTTGAATACTCAACATGGTCACAGTCCGTAATATTTTCATCCCTCACCGTAATACCGTAATTTGAGGTGACTTTCCGGAATGATTCCGGACAATCCGGAATGGTAGGCAGGTCTGTAAAGGCCATATCTTGTCCAAATGTTTTTTCCAAAGAATTATGTAAATATACTTGTCCATGTGTGTTATTCAATGCTAGCACAAATCCGAAGGCACTGGTTTGCCAAAACAGTGATAAAATTGTTTTTAAACATGGCCTGGTCACAGTGAAAACGTGGAAATGTCTGTTTTCCGGAAATTTCCGAAGGCACATATATATGACGTCACTAGTGGAACGGCCGATACACGGTCGCATGGCTACCAGTGTTTGAAATGAAGGAATCAGTGGCAACCAATTCAAAGTGACACCACCAAACTACGTTTGGTGGTGTCACCTGGTGAATAAACCGGGAAACACCTAAAAAGAAGTAGCAAATGTACTGCAGTTTTCATAAGACAGCAAATTTTGAGGGTTTTTTATGTTGTTGTTTCAATCTTATGTGATTCATAAGCACATTTTCAATAGTATCTTTTGAAAGTGCATACATCATTTGTTATTATGGAACACAGCACATTTTATCCCAGACTAGGGGCTTGAAGGAGATTTTCCCCACCTAAAAACTTTATAAAAAAATAGAAATCAATCCTGTTTTTTAATCTTTGAAAGCCAATTATAAGAGAAAATAACAGCACTTTGAAAGTATAATTGATATGCTCAACCGGTTCGGACTTATGCATTCAATTGTCCAGTGGAATGCAGCTAGACTGACCGCAGTTTAGCACACCTGTGACAACATAGTTGCCAGACACCTACCAACAGCCCAGGATGGAATCTTTTTCTTTGGTGCGCCCTCATCATCAGTCGAGTCCTCCGAACTGATGTTATCAATGTTGTAGTTCTCTGAGGATGGGGGGTGGTACTTCTTCACAGGCGGAGTCATCTCGTAGCTGCAAAATAAACAGGTTTTCTAACTTTAATACAAGATGAAATATAATAATGGATGGCAAAACTTCATTTCCATAAATATGTTATTTGTGGGTTGTAAATTTACTCTTAAGTTACCGACACATCACCGATATGATCAGTGTAAACAAGATCACATTCTGAAGACTCTTTGCAGACATGTTTGCTCAGAGAATCTACCGATGATGCAAGGCAACTTACGATGTAGCCTCAGCAGACTTAGGTGGCACCACCTGTTGGTCTGTGGCGACAGTGTAGCTGGTGTTGAGCACCCGGGTCTTGGCCTGCGTCATGCTCATGTTGTTGCTGGTGTTGGCGGCGGTGGACTTGGCCTGTAAACTGGTGTTGTACTTGTCTATGATCTGTCGGAGTCTCTTCTCTTCCTCATGAGCTTTCCTCTCAGCCTCTCTCTGCGCCTCGTTCTTCTGACGCTCCTGCACAAGGCAATCATGCTTCCAGTAACAACTTCAACTAACGTATCTCAAAACACATTAGGCTAGTTGAAACCATGTTCATCTACCAGCAATTAGCCGGTGTAGTAATTTGTAACAGGAAGTCTGCTGTGTTGAAAGTAGTTAAGTTGAACATCAAAGAGTTTTGTATTTAACTCAGCCTGACTCAGGTGTATTGTCTGTAAAGCTTGTTTTGAAACTAGACGTTTTGTATACTATTTGCACATGTTCCCGTTGTTGTACCTTCAAATTGCGACCATTGGTACATGCTTATTAAACACAGTTTGGCAGGCAGTATACCAACATAGTTAGTATAGTCTTAAGAATGTCTTAATTAATTATTGAAAAACTAGGAACATACTGCTTCGTTTTAAAATAACAGTTTTGCAATAGTGGGGCAAATAAACTGATTTTGTTCTAATCTGCTTGTAACATAAGTTGGGTTTCAGAGCCGGTGTATATAATATAGGTAGAATACTAAGTTGTCCAAACGAATGTAGAATTATTTTATTTGACCCAAATAATAACACATACATTCAGTTATAAAATTATGTAACGTCAGTAAAAAACAAAATATAAAGTATATAACAAAGCATGGTCTGGAGACTCCTCTAACATTGTCAAAGTCGCTCTTGAGGAGACACCTAATAAAATGAAATTAAACCGGTCAACAAAATTACTCTTCCATGAAAATATAGAGAATATCAAAACAATAATTATTTATGTATTTATTAAAAAACATATATTGAGTGACACCCCAACTGTCCCCCCTCAATACTTCCCTTCCCTCACCCACCTGTTCCCTGAACCTCTTGAGCTCCTCCTGCCTCCTCTCCTCCTTCTCCCTCTGTCGCTCCAACTCCTGCTTCTCCCTCTCAACCCGCTCCTTCTCCCTGAAACATCACCACACACTCAGGGGTTGCCTTAGAACTTGACAAAGTCACCCAGGGGTAGTCTCAGAAGTGTAGTCACCCAGGGGATCGTCTCAGAACTGCACAAAGTTTCTCAGGGGTCATCTCAGAAGTTCACAAAGACACTTAGGGGTCATCTCAGAAGTGGAAAAGTTAATACTCATCAACTTATATATAAAAATGGTGGTGGTTCATAAATGGGCGGTGAAGACTTTAGATATGGTTAATACAATAAAACATGACTGTAATAAAAACGATCAGACTGTGCAATTTTTAATTATGAAAGAATGCCACACTTTGAGGATGCAAACATCAGATCAAATTCACAAGATTACGAGGGCACCTCGAATCTCCTCATAAGAAAGGAAATGTCCTCACCTCTCGTCTCTGATCCTCTGTCTCTCCTGCTCCTCCCTGGCCCTCTCAGCCTCCAGCTGTCGCTGTCTCTCCGCCAGTCTGCGTCGTTCCTGCTCTAGCTCCTGCTGGCGTTGTAGTCGCTGACGCTCCGTCTCAGCAATCCTCCTCAGTCGCTCCTGCTCCTCGTAGTCACGGTGACGGCGCTTCAACTCCTTGTGCTTGCGCTGCTCCTCCTCCTGGCGACCAAAACTGGAGTTAGGGACCAGTTATTACTTATCGCAAGGTGATGGGCTGGAGGAATCAGGGGACATACCCTGATATGAAATCCAACCTAAAAATCATGTGTACTTAAATCTCGTCCTTATTTTGGACACTGGTAAAATTCTGCATTGACAACTGACTGACTGATCTCCAACTGACCCAAACTCCTGTGCACTCACTGAACTAAGCTACGTCTCCCCCAATTCCTCTGGCCCTTGATATGTTATGACCATTCCCTTATAGAAGTCAACGACAGAAAATGAAAGTCGCCAAAAATTTGTGATATTACTCGTAATTTCTGTGGGCATAAAATAATTGCCTCACAATGTACATCACCTAGTAGTCAGTATCCCAATTTCTTATTTTATTGCACCTACAGCAACAAATTCTATAGAAATCTAGTATTATTTTAGTTTGTACGATCTACCAACACGAGTTAATGTGAATTAACAACTCAACTGCAGACTTTAAACATAAATAAAATGGCAATGATTACAGCATGGGATGGCTTACATACACCACATTCAGACCCCTTCCATTCGTGGTCATCGTCACGCAGATTTTTACCACAAAAATTTGATTTGTGCGATACCTCAAAATCTTCTATGAGAAAATACAGTGATACTACCCGCCCCCGAAACAGGGTTGGCATGTTTCTGGGAAAAACCAAAGCCTTGCAGAGTGGGGAGGGGGGCTACTGATGAACAAAGGCCACCAGGGCAGTGGGCAACTGTAGCCAACAGCAGTGCATGGGTTATACAATATAAGCAAATAAGGCAACTTTATTTATTTGTTGCAGTTTTCAGTCAAACTACATTATGTTTGTCCAGTATCATTCTGGTGATGATGCAGCTTTTATTGCAATACAGCTCCAAATATAATACTTTCAAACGTTTTTCCCATTTATCACGGCTTTTACCACTAGTTGAGGGTTTTATCCAAGACGGTATATCCCGCCCGGGTGGGAAAAACGTGCCAACGCTGCCCCGAAGTGATAAGAAAGAATGGAGACAGACCATAGTAGCGAACTTCTGTTGGCGTGCATCTTCCTCCTGCTTACGCCGTTTCTCAGCCTCAGCCATCTTCTTCTCCCTGCAACAAGCAGACGATACATGTACCAGCAACAACACCCAGTCGCCAGGGGATAAGGTAACTGGTAAGTGGCTCTAGGTGATCGTCTTCATGGCTCTGTTCGATATTAAGTGTACCCTATATACACAGGGGACAGTTTCACAAAGTATTCATACTGGATGCGAAATGAACATTAGGTAGTTTCTAACAATCGTAATTCGATTATTTATAGAAACTGTAATAGTATAAATTTTGAAAACCCACAAGTTAGTTACCTAAGTTCGCGGCGTTCTTCCCGCAGGCGCATCGCGTACGACTGGTTGGGCCGGATACTTTTCTCGACGGATCGCTGGATCATGTCTAGTCGCATCTCTCGCATGGTTCGTTCACGCTCCTCCCGTCTCTTGGTCGCCAACAACTGCTTCTCCTCACGCCGCCTGTCACACGTACAGCAATCTTATATATCATAGGTACATTGTCATATATAGTGAAGTAAAGGTAAGTCCTTATATATATATATCATAGATACATTGTCATATATAGTGAAGTAAAGGTAAGTCCTTATATATATATATCATAGATACATTGTCATATATAGTGAAGTAAAGGTAAGTCCTTATATATATATATCATAGATACATTGTCATATATAGTGAAGTAAAGGTAAGTCCTTATATATATATCATAGGTACACTGTCATATATAATGAAGTAAAGGTAAGTCCTTATATATATATCATAGGTACACTGTCATATATAATGAAGTAAAGGTAAGTCCTTATATATATATCATAGGTACACTGTCATATATAATGAAGTAAAGGTAAGTCCTTATATATATATCATAGGTACACTGTCATATATAATGAAGTAAAGGTAAGTCCTTATATATATATCATAGTACTGATCAAAGCTTGTTACTCCACCTACAGACCTATTCAACCCAACGCCATCTCAACTTCTCTGGGAAGCATTCTATATACATTACACCACAGGTGCAACGTTGTATTGTGGTCTTTGGATTTTGAAGCCATATAAAAATGTATTCCAATGTAGAAAGATAAAAGTATGTTTTTATATATCCTTAGGACTGTTCATTTGAAGCACTTTACACTTCACTCCCTGGCAGACATTTTGAATTAAACACCATCTCGACTTCTCTGGGAAGCATTCAGCCATGCTGCAATTCATTCACAAAAACTATTCATACACATATATCACCAGTCTCAATTACTCAATTATACAGCACAGTGAACTGGAACAACGTAGAGTGAGCAAACTTGCCCAAGGTTCGAAACGGCATTACAAGGACTCAAAACCGGAATCTCTTAAGAATATAAAGGGTTTTAGCACTATGCCACTGCGCTCCACTGTACTGCCAACCACATGGTCTAGGCCACTATTTAAATTTGCATTTAATTCCAGTGTTAACAGCCTCCACTTTTATAAATGTGGTAATATTCGTTTGACATGAGCCACTCACTTGCGTTGTTCTTCGGCACGTTTCTGCATCAGTTCCTGTCGTTTCTGCAGTCGACTCGAGTTCTGTTGATCCTTGTTCGCTAGTTCTTGTCTCTTCAGCTCAACAATGTCCTGTAACACGAAATATGAAAACATTTGTTGTGTCTAGATTCTTGAAAACCCCAAGTTCTGAGGCGTATAACAACAAATGTTAGCTATCTCTAAAACAGTATGTAATATTACCGTTGTCAAGAGATGTACAAATAGGTTAAGAAGCTAGGCATCTATTTTCATAAAATATTACATGTTTCAGATTTCTATAGAAAAATTATTAAAATCTCTACAGTCAATTTAGGGCTTTAGACTTTTCACAGCATTTTGCAATATTTTGTTGTCCTAATGTGTTGCTCAACTTACAAAAGTTCAATGTTATATTGAACTGAGACCTTGTGAAAATAGGTAAACATGCCTGGCCTGCTGCCACACAATATTGCTTCCATACGTTTTCATAATGAGACATGTACGATTACAATAGAACTAATTGTTTACGTCGTACATGCAGTCATTGCATACAAAATATCGCAATGAATCCATGTGTTACATGTGGCAACCTGTCAACAATAGGTGCATGATATCCCCTTTGGTGTCATATAAACAATAGGTTTCTGTTGACGGCACTATCTGGCAGTACTCACCAGCTGTGACTGGAGCGGTGTGTTGCGTCGAATAACTGAACTGACGGTAGTCGTGTTGTGGCTAGGCGTAGTCCGCAGGCGGTTGTGATGGCGTGATGAAGACATGGCAGTCTGTGAACATCACAACACACTCGTGATATCAACGATGTACCATGTATATATGCGGCCAATGGTGTCTTGATGATGTACCAAAACTAGGGGTGTTCATCATCAAATCATACATCAAATTATCAATACAAGATTGTAATAATAACTGATGTGATGATGCAACAGCAAATATTAACTATCAATAACGCACTGAACTATTGATAGTAACAATAGGTAAGCATAGGCTGACAAAACAAATCAGCAGAGCTACCTGTGTCACTGTAAAAGTAAAAACTGATATTATCTACAAAAATCTTTTATTAACTTTAATTTTAATGAACTGTACCCAATAATGACAAACATCAGTTATGGTTTGAACTACTTTCCTGGCTATTCGCTAGTCCACAATACTACCACTATACTACTACAATACTACCACTATACTTCCCCTTTATGATACAACAACCTTATCTCTACCCACCTTTGCTCTCATGATGGGTGACGGGGTGTCGGCAATGACGCTGTCGCCCTGGCCGTGCACTGCTCGTTCTGAAACAAACATACAATGAACAGTTTGGCATGCATGTTTAAAAAAATACTGTTGAACAGAAGTCTTAAACAGACACATATTCAACAACTTAGGAAGAATTCTCCAAACCCTAACGCGGAACTCTAGCCTAAAAAAATTATAAACCATTTATTCCCAGCTAGTTCCATTACATTTCCTATTATTTGACAAAAGATATTCCTTAGGCAATTTTAGCATCATTATTTAGTACAGTAATACATATATGTGCAGCCAATTTCTAGTTTCATACAGGTAATAGTTATTATAGCTATTTATGCAACTGACCTTCGTTGGTTGTATGTTCATTCCTTGCATCTGTACATTGTCGTTTAGGAGCAGAGAAACTCCGGCCCTGCAGTGGTGATAATACAAATTAAATGATGTTCAAAGCCTGGTATCATTATTTAATCAATGTTGAATCTCATTTCATTGTGGAGATTGCTCTCTGACAGATAATACGCTGAAGAAAACATGAAATCAATTATGCAAAATTTAATCTATGAACTAACTGCAAGGCACAGCTGTGAATGAGCTAAATATAAAACATGCTACGATGGTAAAACTTTGCATAGAATCCTTCGATAACAATTTGGCAAGAAGAAAATCGAGAGCCATGCTCACTCAATTTAGTTCCTTACTTGAAAGCTGTACTAATTCTCAAATAGATGTAAATCTACCACTTGTAAAAAACTCACGTGGTGTTGCTCAGCCGAGGCAGGTCTCTTGCCTGTTTCACTCTCTTCCACTTTCTGACGACTCTTCTGAGCTGCAGCCCTGGAAACCACGCAGCAGGGGGATTTTTTAAAGGAAAAAGTTTGGTAATCCAAATGATTATCGAGGTATTGAAGTCAGTAATCCATAAACAAACTTGTAAATTCTTTGTAAATTGTTAGACATGCAAATCATAAATTCGCAAGAGTGGTGCCACATATCAAGCCAACTGTACACTACAGTCAACATGGAAGAGATGAAGCCAGGGCAGACAGCTTGTGCCTTTATTGACTCTCCAAGGGGAGCTGTGTAGATGGAGGCGGGAGGTCGTAAACAGCAATAAGGGGTAGAGGTAGTCGGAGACAAATATTTGGAGCCAGCAGGATTCAATCCCAGTGCCTGACATGGATGATCTATGAAACTGACGCTGTAAGAAGCCAGATGAGATTAGAAGGCTACTATAGGTAAGAAGTGGGCAGACTACTGAAGAGAGTCGAATGAAGAAACATTAGGGTTGCATGAAAAACATGGCTGAGCTGGCAGGACTGCGTGAAGATGGACATAAGAGAATCAGACAAAGATGAAAGATGGAGGGAGGGTACTGACTGAGAACAGAGGACAACTACAACAAGAGCAGTGCAGCAGTACAGGAGCTACACCTCACCTCTGTACACAGGATCCATGAGGAAAAAGATATGTATACCTTGTTGTTCTAATTGGCTTGAGAAGCTCCTCATTGCCGGAAGCACTACATGTGGCTGTGTTTTCATCGCTGTGGGTTTCTTTCTGTGTCTCATTGCGAGATGGCGTCATCATCACCACTTTAGCGCGACCGGTTCGGATGGGTTTCACTGGCATGTAGGCTGCAGATCCTGAATCAGTGGACCCACCACTAGGGGACAGCACCGCATGCAGACGATCTTTTGTTCGCATCTTGGAGCGGGTGCAGCGATTTGGCTCTGGTGTCTACAACAACAAAAATGTGACAGTACAATTGTTGCTTTATGACTGTAAACCTTTTGTAAACATTACAATGAATGCAAGGATTATCTGTAACTGGTTGCATGTAAGTGACTGTGTACATAGTCTGCACTAAATACTTGTCTTTATCCTGAGTGGCACCAATGATATCTTTGAATGGCACACATGTGCACGTAGTTCTAGTAGACGGTTACAATGATACAATTAATTATCTCCTTGAAATTGTGTACCGGTAATTCCTATTAATTTCCCAGGGGCCATTGTTACGCAACACATTGAGTGATGTAACATTGTCACCCATCTTACAAAATACAAAGGATTCCTGTTGTGGGGACATTGGAGTTGTAAAGAGAAAACCTGATTTTTTAAAAACCTACCCGAATTGATCCTAGCACAGATGCTGTGGCTTTCCTGGGTGACATGATTGGTTGCACCTTTATCGGGCTCGTGGCTGCTTTCTGTATACTTCTCTGTAAATAGCATCTTGATGACAATTCAAATACTATTGTACGGTGTCATTTCAATATCTTTTTGAAAGGTTTTGCATATGTATGTTACATCTTCAATTGAAAATACTTTAAGCTTCAAAAAGCTTCATTTGACAAACTTTTACACAGTCAAATCTTAAGTGCCACCAGTAAAAATCTTACAACAATATTATTGTAAACAATGTTTTGCACCTATTACGCCTCCGTGGTCCACGTGAGTAGCATAAAAATACTTGCGGTTTCTTTAAGCGAATACAGATAACTGAAACTAAAGCAACTCACCCCAGCAACTGCGGAGAGTTTACTGAGTTTCTTTCTGTACATAGACGATCGTCTTGACTTGGATAAACTGACCCGGGCATCTCCCTGTCTTGACAAACATGATGACCGCCTCTTCTGACCAGCATTAGATCTACGGTTGGAATGGCAATGTCGGCCTGGTGTGTGTGGAGATGCTGCTGTGTTAACTGCAAGGCAAACACCAGTAGATGAGATCGAGTGTAGTGACGTTTCTTTTTAAGAAGTGTAATAGTGCAACTGTTGCCAGAAACATGACCTTGTGAAATGGAGCAATGAAATTAAGCCTCTGCTTGCCAAATCTCATGGGAGTTGCTCCATCTGTGACCGATGTTCACAGAGCTAAGAGTAATATTGGCTTTCAACACACGTCTGCACCCACAGAAGCTAGTAACGTTAACTACACTTTTGTCCCAAGTTTGTTTTGATGACAATATCATAATGTGTGGTAGCTGTTTTTATATATAAAACCAACATTTGATCAAAGCTCAAATGGTATTTATATGGGCGTTGCTGCAGCCTATATTTGAAATGTACGGTACACCGACCTAACCATGGGACAAGCTCTTCCAGCCACAACAGTTGGGCCTCTCTTTCATTCGCGCGTTACTCAGAAAGGTTTCTTTTCTATGCTGTGACAGATATAAATATCTGTTTCGGTTATAACATTTACGAGGCGCGTTGACACGCTATAACATTTTCCTAGTAGGGTTCGTTAGTTCCTTGTGGGTTGTTCTAACCGTTATTTACAGTAATTAATCAGGGATAAGCTGTGATGGAGTGCGTCAAAATCGCTCTGGTCAGGCATTCCTTTGTCTCACAGCTTGCCCGATATTCATTGGAACATCGCTCTGAATCTTGATTTGAATCCTGGTTAAAGGCTTAAAGTCAATCACTTGTATGCCTTGACGCCTGCTATATTACAAGCTAGTCGAGATGTAATCTTTCTTGACGTCGGCACAAATGACATTAACGATGCCAGTCCCGTCGAGTTGGCGGACAGTGTTTTCGAGTACGCCACATACTTGACTGTCATGGCCGACGTGCGGAAAGTTGCCATTTCGCAAATGTTCTTCCGCAATGCATGCCAATCTAAATACTATATCTGCAATAATTTCAACAACAAGGTTGTCGTGTATAGTCGATTTTTGGTGTTGTCGCAGAATTTGGAAAAATTGGGCCGATTATCTCCTAGATGTGGTTCATTTCAACCAGGAGGGTAACCGCAAGTACTACAACAGCGTGCGGGGTGCTGTCATTGCTTCAGCGTATAAGCTGTGAATTGAATGGCGTTAAAGACTATGCAAACGGATGTCCTCATACTACTGTTACTTAATTGTAAATAACAAACTATTTCTTTAACTTTCATTAACTGCTCTACTGTCTGATACGCTCAGTACTTAACATGCATTTATGTATGTGCTGTCTCTTCTACGTCACTGGTATTGTTATTGCCATGAGCTGCTTAATATTAGCCCCCCCTGGTGGCCATTAATTTAGGTTCTTAAGATTAGCCCAACTGGTGGCATTTATTTTGGTCCTGCAATCGTTGATTACCGAATGGCCGGATGTGGTTGGTTCCCCCACCTTTGCTGTTCTCATTTAGATTATAATCATGTTGGCTAGGTAATGAATGATCATTTTAATTATGTAATCTGCATAATATATTCATGCATAATGATTGTGGCTTTATATATAAAGCTCTTATACAAACTTATATCTGCCTCAGCAAACTAGCCACGATTCATATCCTTGTAACAAGCATCGTCGGCACACATAAAATAGTTTTCAGGCTTATTTGTTTGGCTATATATATATAAAGTATATATATATATATATAAGATAACATAAACTAGTTACACAATACTGGAGTGCTCGAAAAGGTTTCAAAATATACTATCTACATCAACTGATCACATATTTATATCTCTCATACAATACTAGTATATTTACAAACTGCCATCACAACCATACCTGGTGCTCTTGGTGACTTTGATGACGCAGCGTGTGGACTTGCGGCGACAACGGCAGCAATGGCGCCAGCATCGAGCTTTCCTTCGATCACGTTTACTTTGTCCTTGACCGTAAGGAGGTCGAAGCCCCGGATTGAGCGCGGACTCGGGGCATGTCCGGAAATGTTCTGCACGGAGTCGTTGCTACACCTGTGACCAAGACTCACTGTCATTCTCTGTGTCAGCTTGGGGCAGGACGATACTTCCTTATTGACAGATGATGATGATGCGTCACCACGACATGTCGCCACTGGTGATTTAAATTTATCTCCTTCTTCAGAGTCCGATTCGGCACTGTCTACGACTATTGATTCCATTGTCAACAAACGGTTAGATTTCCGCTGCCCGCTACAACTGCCACGGTCTGTTTGCTCAGCAGAACTCTGTCCTTTTGTATTGTCAGAAGATTTCACCTCGGCTTCATTATCGCTGTCCTCGATCACCACAGTAACCTTTTCTTGTTTACGTTGCCGTGGCGATGGCATTTGGCTGTCGCTGTCATTTGAAAAGTGAATCTCTGCATGGCAAATGCTGAAAATGGGCGCTTCGCTGCGTGAGGCCTCAAGATCTGTCGAGGACTGTTGTTTGTTACGTCGGGCTGAGCTGCGTGTGACTGGTTTGGGACCATCCTTGGCAGTCTTCTGTGTACGTTTACTCGAACGCACTGGCATTTTCCTATGCAAAACAGACACAGAAACATCACCAAACAGTTGCAAATAGACTTAGTGATACTGATCAGTAAGTGACATATCTTATATCGAAGCTGTAATTATGCAATCAACTTTGTTTAAACAATCATATGACCATAGTCAGTGGTTGATCCAGTTTTTGTTTTGCCATGTTTATCCATTAGCAACAGAAGTTGTATACATCAATGTGGAATCCACCCATCAGTAATCTATAAATCAGTGTTGCTGGTATGGATATTCTATGTTTGTTTAGAACAGAGTTGTTTCAGGAAAAATACTGATCTCTCACCGGGTTCTCTGTTTGCTGGGGACATAATCATCATCACTTTCCTCCTCCTCTGCAATCGGTGGTGGTAGTAGTCTGCTGCGGCGTTTATTCAGCACGGCTCGCATACGCTTACTGGAAGGTGTCTTAGGCAAAAGCTCTGCATCGGGCCTACAACACAGAGTAACATGATCAGTATGGTGCCAATCCTAACGATATACCAATACACTGACTCAATTATCACAATACAGTGCCACACCATACCGCACAACAGTGTCCCAACCCTGAAGCTGTAAGCAACATCAAGTTTTCTATATTCTAACTATGATCAAGCCAGCATATGCATGTGTATCAGAGCTGGGGGCGAAGTACTCGGTATTCATGTACTCAAGTACATTTTTGAAGTATGTGTACTCGTACTCATTGTACTCAGATTTTACGAATACATTACAGGTACATCTGTATACTTTCTCAATATGTACTGGGGAAAATAAATATATTTGGTCATAAAATGAAACTTTCCTGAAATATTTAAATGTTCAACTATTTTTTAAATACTTTGTTATTTCTGATAGTATACAACCTTACCATCCCTACACATCCCAGTACATCCTAATTCTCTGATAACAATGACTATGATACTCAAACATGGCAACAGGCAGCATCTTTTCCCAGTCAGAAACACCCTGTTAAGCAAACAATAATTGTAGGCTAGCAGTTCAGGCCATAAACCTGTTTGTTTAATTAAGCCATAAAGAGTCAATTAGCAGTTAACCCACCAGTTAGACAGGAAATGCCTTTGATGTAGTATGGAGACCATGCCATTTGGCACTGGCTGACAGTGCTAACTGCTAAGAACAAGAACTGCCAGTCTTCCTCTGTAGAAGTACAGTGGCTCAAGTTAGACTGACTCCTACACTAGTATAATCCCATGGCAGCCTGGCTAAAAGGTCCAAAGGGGATGCTGAGTCTGTTGTGAGGACATGTGCTAACCCTCTCAACAACTAGTAGTCTATGATCAGAAAATATAAATTGCAAACTTATAACATCAGCAGATGAACTTTTCCAACTCTGGCTCAGTTGGTCCCTCACCATCTTAGCATTCCAGCCTCATCAGCCCTAGTTGAAAGGGTATTTAGCATAGCCGAGAAAGTATTCTGCCCTGAAAGACTCAACCTGTGAACAACTCATGTTCATTCGGCGCAATGGCAAATAGATGATAAGATCATAGGATGCCACTGAATTGAATGCCAATGAACACTGACGCACTTGTGATCATTGTTGCCGATATAACAAATGCGTGTTTGGCAGAAGGAACAATGCCGGGTGAACTAAAGCGAGCACTTGTGCATCCTCTTCTGAAGAAGCCGTCACTGTGTAAGAATACTTTAAGTAACTACCGCCCAGTCAGCAATCTGTCCCAACTTTTGAAAGTGATTGAAAAGATTGTGGCCAACAGATTGAACAGTCACCTAGCCAATGAATCACTTACGGACACATTTCAGTCCGCATACAAGCGAAACCACTCGACCAAGACAGCCCTACTGTGGGTACTCAACGAGATCAGGACCGCGCTAGATCGTAGACAAGGTACAATCGTTGTATTCGTCGATCTAAGCGCTGCATTTGACACGGTAGATCACACAATACTACTGGATCGCCTACAACGACGCTATGGCATCACCGGAGTGGTTCTCCATTGGCTGGAATCTTACCTAAGTAATCGAAAGCAGAGTGTCGTCATCGACCGCGTGTTATCGACCGAGACGATTTTGTTAACGGGGGTGCCACAAGGGTCAGTGTTGGGACCACTATTATTTTCATTATACGTGCAGCCGATCGGTGATATCATTCACAAACACGACTTAAAATATCACCACTACGCCGATGATTTACAGCTGTTCTGTCACTTCGACCTGGATGCAACTTCTCTGGTGACTGCCGTGCGTCGGATCGAGCGATGTATTGTTGACGTGAAGGAGTGGATGACTTGGAATTATCTGCTCATGAATGACACGAAAACAGAAATTCTACCGGTTGTCCCCAAATCAGCATCTGCCATCGTAAGTGGGCTCCGTGTGCGCGTCGGGACAGATGAAATATGTGCAGTTGATCACGTTAGAAATCTCGGCGTCCACCTTGATAGACACCTGGATATGACTATGCAAGTGTCACGTACTATCAGCACTTGCTCACTGCACCTGCGCAACATCCGGTTGATTCACCGTTACCTCACTCAACCGACAGCGGAACGCGTAGTCAATGCTATGATTACATCCCGTTTGGACTACTGCAACTCTCTACTGTTCGGAACCTCAACCAATAACATCGGTCCAGAATGCTGCCGCTCGCCTTATTACTCGACAGGCTCGTTGTGAAAGTGCGACCCCTATTCTTCGCGAATTGCACTGGCTACCTATTCAACAGCGCATTGCATTCAAGATCGCTGTTCTTACGTACAAGTCGCTGCACGAAGACCTCTCGCCTGTCTACATGCAGAAACTCGTGCGTGTCTACATGCCAGCCAGACGTCTTCGGTCTGCTGACTCGAACGCACTAGTTGTTCCGAGAACACGCAGCAGAGCCGGTGACTGTACATTTGCTCACGCAGCGGCAACAATGTGGAACGCTCTGCCGTCAAGCGTTACTAACAAAACATCACTGGAATCATTTAAAACTGTGTTGAAGACTCATCTGTTCACTGCAGCGTATATGTAGCTCGGACCCTTACCAACACTGTTTTACCATAGCTGATTGATGTTTAACGTTTATTTATTATTTATTTTTCGTATACATTTTAGCCTAATTTATTGATGTTTACATTAATTTTAGTTTATTTATATATCAAAAAATTATCTTAACAATTTTATTTTATGATATAATACATCACATTCCTTTTCTACTTCTACTATATTTATTGTTTTAATTGCTATTATTATTATTAGTTCATTTTATCTATGATATAATAACTATTGTTTTTATTCAAATGCATTATTTTTAACATACACTTGTATATTGTTGTAAAGCGCTGTGAACAATATTGGATGTGGCGCTTAACAAAATAAAATATTATTATTATTATTATAAGTGAATTTCATTGTTGATGAAATATAGGTTTTTTAGTTTTCCTCATAAAAAATTGATCAACTGCCATTACATATATCACCTGTGGTGAGTTATATAAATTAGATTAATTAATAATTTTTAAATATGTTATTATTTAATATTTCTATTTTGTTTAAAGTACTCATACTCGTGAGAATGTAATCGTACTTGTACTCGTACTCAGCTTTTAGCAATGTACTCATACTTATCTATCGTCAAAGTACTCGTACTCATAAAAATGTACTCGGCCCCAGGTCTGGTGTGTATACATGTTAACATTTTTCTCCAAGACGATTTATATCTTGGTCGCCAAACTTTCAAGGATTAAGGCTAGGCGCGGGTTGAAAATATTTTTTTATATCTTTTGGATATTGTCATTTTCGTACACTTTGATATCTTGTGCGGCCTGACTGAAAATTCCATTATAAAATACTGATTAGAAATATGCAAAAATGAGTACTTCATTGCATGCCCCTTGGTCTAAAAAACATAATGTAATATGACTGATATGCACAAAACACGCCATTTATTTGCTTCGATTGTAACACATAGCGACGGCGCAATGCTACGATGTCGGGTATCAACAAACAGCTATGCATCTGGACAGTCCCTGAATGTATAAAATGTAATGCCTGACCCCCAATCCCGCGTCAAAACAACTTAGAAACGCGCTTAAATACTCATTATCATAATGCATGTACTAGCTAGCCAATGAGTTGCTGTGTATACTTGTGGCAACCAATTGTGGTGTTCCCAAGGGCCACTCCCCCAGACAGAACAACGGCGTTGTCATAATTCGGCTTTGAATACTCGCAATTTTGATTAAAATAAATATTACATAGATACAACACTTCTGAAATGTCCTTAACATTCCGTTTATCAACCACCACCATAGATTTACCGGAGAGCCAGTTACAAGTTTTGAAAATTGTCACCGATCTGGATTGGCTAATGTTGGATGATTTGGAAGACTGCCGAGTCTGCGTGTGTTAAGTGTAACAATGGTTAAAACTATATAATTATTCAAATAACAGGTAGCGATACAAAGTCTACTATTTCCAAACTTCACCAAATATGATCCATGAGTGGAAGTAAGTTGTACACCGCTCAAACTGAACGATTTTGTGAAATACAGCCTCGATCAACGATGGTTGATAGAGTCTGTCCTACGTGTGTGACAGAGCTAGGTCGGTGCGCTCAGCAGATCACCCTGTTAACGCAGGCATTAAACTCGATCAAACACTGACATGTATGCAAAATTGCAACGCACGCGATTGCTAACGAACTTCATTTACATTTGAATTTCCTCAAATAAAAAGTTTGCAATGTTGCACGCGTTACTATTTACTGTAAATTTTCACTTGTCCACCGGATAACCATGTAGAGTCATTTTATTTGTCTGGACCAAAAATCACTTGTCACGGACAACTGCTATTTCGAACGCTGGCATAAATATACGTATACACTGTGTACATAATATACTTTTTGTGGGATGAAGCTATCTCTCTAAACATACTAGGAATCGTGGCTAGTTTGCTGATAACACAGAAAGCAAAGGTGAGTTTGTATATGGGCTTTATAATAACAAAAAGCCACAATAAAATACATGAATACATAATCCAATCGATCTAAGCATTTCTGTTCCATTGTGAAATATTGGCTCCCCCCACCCTACAGGATTCTGAGTAATTGTTATTAAAAAGGAATTGTAACTGTCAATTCTGCATGCCCAACTTATGTTGAAAGCATTCGTAAAACAGATTACAACATATAAATACACAACAGAAGTCCACAATATGTAACGAACATAAATATATTGAAAACAAACCTGCAGGACCACACAATATACCCCACCTAAGTAGAAAGCATATGTGCCCCCAAAATAACTGTTCAAACACAACATGTTCTATAACCTATATATTATGTGCAGACATGGGGAGAAATACATTGAAAAGTATTTAAATGCAAATACCGTTGACATTTCAAATATAAATACATTTTGTTTATGTCAACTGCAAATACTTTTTTTAAGTATTTCAAATACCTTTCTAATTCTCTTGACGTCCTCGTGCTCAATAAATAATTACAAAAATGAGCTATACTTGACCATTGTTTATCCAGAATTAAGGGAGTCAATAGTACCATGCTATAAAAGGTTAATCCTGTCTTCCATTTCCTGTGCCCACTGATGCACTGTCTTCCAATAAAATTAGATTAAGCCACCCACTGTTAATTAAATGCTTGCTAACCTGACCCTGTCACAGGCCAGCTGATACACTGATCATCCATCTGATAATGACCCAAGTTAAAGCTGAGTTAATGATCAAAGCATGTACCTGCATGCAGTTGGTCAGCTAATAAAAGAGCTATAGGAAGGCCAATTTTCTCTCAGTGAATGTCATGCCTCGGTGATCACATAAGTAACATGAGAATTAAATGCTATAAGTATTTGATTTTTCAAATATTTAAAAAATGTATTTAAATGCAAATAGTTTGGGCTCAACATTTAAAAAATGCAAATACTGGATCAGTCGCATTTAAATGCATGTCTGATTATGTGTAATTAGGAACTGTAGGTATTACTTAGTTTATAGATAACAAAAAAATTAGATATGTAAGTAAATTGGTAATGGATATGTTATGATATCGGACAAGTGCCCACGGCGAGCAACAGTACTAGGCTGTACGCCTATTGCTTTATCGGTTGTATTTGAACGTTCTATGAAAAATACAATAAAATGAAAAGTTCTGTATATATTTGAGTCGTTTTATTATCACATAGCTGAAATGTATAGCTACATTTGTCACACTGCGCATGTATGGACATGGGTTTCTACTTTACCCTCGTTCTGACATTCATGAAGAATTGTCAAAATTTTACATGGGTCTACCTAAAAAATTCATATACAAAAACTTCTCTGTATATTTGATTAATTTTGTTTGTACTCTTTAGATTATATGTATGGCTACATTTCTCTATCTGGACATAGACACATACACCCACTCAGTAATTAGCTAGTAGCAGGGTGAAAAAAAAGTAGTTTTTTGCATTTATTTTGGATATAATTTAAACAATTATATCTTCATGATTATTTGATGTTATGCAAATATTATCACTGCATAATAATAAAGGGTCTTTTAGTCTACAAAATGATAGCTCAATCATACTTCTGTGATAAGTATTAATGAAGTTGTGATTTCTAAAAAGCACCCCTACAAATAGCTCCAATTTTGTACACCATGGAAGTTTACTGTTGGTCACCTGTAAGGTTAAATGACATACCTGGCAAACGTTTGCTTCGCAACATCAAGAATCTCCTCCAGCCATTTATAGTTGGCATCGAGCAGACTCTTAAAATCGACAAGCTTCCCTTTTGCAGCCTTCTCGATTGCCCTTCCCAGGGTGCAGTGGGCATTTAGAGCCAGGGCCTTCTCTGTAGGCATTCTGGCCACGTGTGAAGGGTGTCTACCCTTGGTGTGGCTAACTTACCTAAAACATGATTCAACATATATATCAATTTCAAAATGAGGTGCTTATATTGTGCAGAAAATGTGGTTTACCAAAGATGTGCACAATACAGAACTGACCTATTCATATGGAGTGTTCAGACATTATGTGATATGTATACAGTCGCGCCTCGTTATAACGTGGATTCGGTTATAACGCGGTCGGTCTTGGACCCCAAATTTCTGCCGCCAGGGGGGAAATGGGCGCTATGACAAACAATATTAACACAGTAATAACTGTCGATTGTTTTATGTGAAGTTATCCCCGTCTTTGTCCACGACATGTGTATATTTGAAAGACTAGTTGGCGGTCGATAAATTTAACATTAACGATTGACGTACAACTGCAACGAATCAAGTGTCAGGCGCGTCACTATGTTGCCGTTGTTTATTCTGCACTGCCAATGCCATCAAAGGTATAAGTTTCTTTGACTATAATTATGGTCAATTTTAACTTTAGGAAGAGTAAATGTGGAGCGAAGTATTGTTTGTTTTGCGCCGACATCAAACAAATCGTTTCCAATCTGCTAGTCATGGTCATGGCTTCCGCGGATCATGAGTTCGCCTGGTTTTGGCTCTGGGTGGCAGCCTTTGTAAAGTGCAATTGAAATTCACAAATACGCCTTGCTTAAGAATGGATTAAATACATTTTAATACAGCTTAGTAGGCAAGATCAGTAAGCTAACATTGCGTAACAAATATTGGCTTTTCGCTGCGATGAACGCAAAGCTACTGCCTGTACTGGTGTGCCAAAATATTAATTCGTCAACCGCATATGGATTGATGAATCATAATATTGTTTGGTACGGTAAATGTGCTTTCTAAATTGGTATTTTGATATTGATTGAAAGACAAAGTTAAGCCAATTGTGAGCGTACTTATAGCTTTAAATCCTTAATAAACACGTTTGTCAAATCATTTGCGTATTCGGCTGCTGAGTGCCAGGTTATTATTTTAGATCTTACGTCAGCGGTACCATATTATCATTCAGTTGACCGTGGCTTGTTGGTTCATTGTTTATTTAAAAACGGTACACAATTCATGAATTTTATTCAGTTCAACACAAACATGAATTTCACATGGAAATGGAGGTATTCACATGGGCAAATTGCCAGTGTGAGACCTTAAAAACATACACCCCCCCACAATTGTTGGGGTGTACTGCCTATGAAAAATCAGCTGTTTCTGCATGAATACCATTTGTTGCATCCTTTATGTGGGTTGCGGGTGGAGGGAACCCACCACCTAGACAGTAAAGTTGCTGTCACTGGTCATCATATACTTACCGAAGAACACCAGCGTAACATTTGATACTGTTTTTAGGCACTGTTCCCCTAAATAAATGTTCTTTTTGTCCACTTCAAGGAGTGATTTCAGGGGGCAATTCACTACCCTATACCCGGCAGAAACATATTTTCGGGGGTTGGTCCCTTAATTTAAAATTAAATCCCAAGGCATGGCAATGGGCCGGGGGTCAACAATGTAGACATAGATAAGTCTAAGAGCTCTGCCTCTGCTCCCGTTCTAATACCTCTACTGTAGCCATTAGATCAAGGCATACACACGCATATTATTTACTGTAACATGCTCCCGTTCTAATACCTCTAGTAGCCGTTAGATCAAGGCATACACATGCATATTATTTACTGTAACATCTATGTCGTCGTTGTAACCAATTTATGTCGCCGACTTGAATTTGACTTGACATGTTGTTAGCTTTTTTTGTTGCCGTTTCGATTTGTCGCCGTTGGCGTTGTCTTTTTAAATGATGACTACCATTGTGTATTCATTATCAGACCCCTGACGCAGACGTTTAATTCGAAGCTCGTCGAAATCACCACCTCGTTGTCCTTCTAATATTGGCAGGTTATGATTTGATGTAATCGTTGGACATCAACGTTCAACCTCGACTCAAGTGACGTCGATCAACGACAAGGCGGAGCGGGTGTACAATCAATGTAACGTTGTGTATTCTTTTCCGCAATTAACTTCCACGTGGCAATAAGTGATTTTGATATCATAAACAGCATTACTACAGTTTAAAAACACTGAATGTCGCATGTATATGTGTGGTTTGTATTAACTTGCTGTTGTTGTTGTGGTGGTTTTTAATAAACGACACACATTGAATCCTTACCGTATTCTCCAACGTTTAAATTTTGCGCGAATGGCGGCCAACCAATCAGCAACTACGTAAACGATGACATCATACAGTACCGCACACTAATCACCTGTTTATGTGTTAATTATTTTACTAATTATTGTGTATTATTGTGTCGTATTTAAATTACGTATATATAGATATATAAATTAACGTTTTAACTAGTAATAAGAAACATGCTTATGCGGTGGTTATCTGAATTTGAGTGCAACGTTTTTCGTGCAGAAAATGGAATGTCGGCCCCGAAACATGCACTTCAACAAAATATTACTTCCGCCATTTTGGAATGAAAACAAATCGGACGTTGTGTGTTGATCGATCGTGAAAATTCAATTTTGATTATCTGGTTTAGGCATAATGCAACATAATCACGATGGCAGCAACTATAGCCAGAGTTACAAACTTGTAGTAGTTGGCGGTGGCGGTGTTGGCAAAAGTGCATTAACGATCCAGTTCATTCAGGTAAGTAACTGAGTATGAAAATGACTTGACCGAGTGAGAAAGTGTGTGACACTAACTGAGTGACACTGACAAGCACTGACAGTCGATATTAGACAGTGGCCAATACTGGGAGTAGAGTAGTAGGGCATAGATGGGTACTCGCTGACGTGTTTTGTAGAGTGAGTACATAGTAGGTCGTACTATAGTCTACACAAGTAGCGTGTTGCGGTGTATTGGCATCGACACTACACCACAGACTACGAGTCTACGATCTACAGTACAGAGACTACACTGTCAGTCCAAGCCCAAGGCCACACTGCCAACAGTCATAGACATGTCTGTAGTGAGTGTAGACAGTGTCAGTGGTACTGAGTCAGTAACATTACTGGAATACTGCTGTCACAATGTACTACTGATTTGATATTATCAATGCGTCAGCATACTACTATAAGTTCAACTTAATATAAGTACGTCTTTATTAGTACACATGAAATATTAAACATCAAATAAGTATGTTTACATGTGAGGAAGCATGTGCAAAGGGGTGTGGTCGAAAACCAGTCAGTAAAGAGGACCAGGGTTAATATGAACATACTGCCCTTTCAAAACTGGGACAGTTTTGTTCATACCACTTTGCCTCAGAATATTGTGGTTCTCTTCTAAAAGGTGTCTATGCCAGGAGAATAAAATCACTCATGTGATGGTAATTTTTAAAAGGTATAACAGTAAACTGTTATGAATGCACTAACTCTTGGAAAGGAAAACTCTGAACCCTCAAATAAGTACAATATTTATTCTCTGTATAACATGGGATATTCCAAACGTTTTATAAATTGTTCTCTAATGAATCTTGAGTAACTCTATTCCAATATAATTGTTTTTCTTATAAATTAATATGATTTTGAAGGCATTCAGCAGAATGATCTTATGCTGCTAATAGTCCTTTGTGACTACAGAAAAAATGGCAATTAAAAACAATATTACAAAGCAAACTTTACAAGGGTTTATAATTGGGTTCTAATTTAATTTGTATGCACATCTGGTATACGATATGATTGATTGAGAGACAGGTAGTTGATCTATGGAGATTTTAACATAGAAGTTACAGTAGATTGTCATAACCATGAATTTTTGAATGGTGTTTTTTGTACCATGACATGGAAAATATAGAACACGAGATCTGATACTTAAGGTGCTGATCCATTATCAGTCACTGCCATACGACAGTGTCGTGTTGGATGAGTTGCTATGGCGACATCAGTTTTGACGTCAGAATTGGACACTGTCTGATATCTGCTGGGGATCAAACATTCTCATCTGACACAGAGAATCTAACAGCCAATGACATTACTCATCATATGGACACACCCCAATCTTGGTTCTTTTCTAAAATGAAAATTAAGCAAAATTATGTTTTACATATGCTATATGAGTTATTTTGAGGAATGAGGCATTTATAGGTAACTGTTGATGTACTTTAGCATTGAAATATTTTTCTGTAAAACTTCTTCAGTGTCATTGTACTATCAGTGCTGTTAGTACAACCAACGCAGCGTTTTCTTCTTTGTAAACAAACTACAAATATGGCATGCCTGGAAACAGTGACCTTCACCCAAAACTTGCACTTCTGTGAGACACTGTCTGAATGTGTAGCAGTAGAAGGCCACCGGACATACGGGTCAGACATGAGACATGCTGCATTGTCGTACGGCTATGCCTGATAGTGGATCGGCACCTTTAGAAAAGCAATTAGGATGATTCTGTTTTCATCCCATTAGATACATCAGTGACTTCTTGCAAGTCAACATGTTTTTTAAGTTGCATATCTTGTATCATATACAGATTACATATATCTGGCAAAAATGTAAGATTTAGAATTCTGTAGTTCATACAGAATTTCTGTGACTCGCCACAGACAGACACTATTTACAGTGTAGAGCACTGCAGAATTTGCAGAATGCTTCCCTCTCTGCTGGTTTGTTTCTTCTACCCAGGTGTAGCCAAGGTATTTCCTAAATCGCCTGCTGCAGTTACACACAATATAGCTGCATACTTGAGTGTCAGGACAGACAACTCCAGCTGGGCAGACTGTGTAGTTGGAAGTTCTTTAGCACAGCTGCTGTAGGCAGTGTGATGTCTCGGCACAGATCTAGTTCATAGCTCAAAAGTCATGGTCTGCCATCACAAGTATGCTTCAGGCTGAGATATATTTTGTTTTAATGATTTGCCTAGACACTGTGGTGCAATGGTAGGGCTCCAGACTCAATGACAAGTTTATATTTAATATGATGTGGAGCAATGGTAGGACATCTGATTAAGTTATAAGTCTACTGAACCTGACCAGTGTGGTGCTCCAGACCCGGAAGTCTCCATTGAGCCTGGTGTGGAGCAACGGTAGGGCATCACATTCAGCAAAAAGTTTCCCTTAAATCGGGCATGGGACAGTGGTAGGGCATCAGACTCATGACGTCTCATGATGTCTCCATTAAACTTGGCATGGGGCAATGGTGGGGCATCATAAATTTAACATGGGATATGCTCCCTATCAGGTATTGTACCAATAACAAGAAGATTATATGTTTCTGTGCACAGTCTGGCACCCTTCCCTCAATATCATGCCCGCATGTCGTTAGTGGCCCACTATACACTTAAGCCTCTCACCAACATGACTGTCCAGTTTCCTATTTAATTAGTATTTATAAAAAATTCTGGGTTCAAATAATCATAAAAAGGTGTACATTCCATCTAAAAATAACTTTATTTGTTTCCACGGAACCTGGAAATAAATAGTGATCTGACCTCATCATCACATACGTCTGTACACGAGACTCTTGTGAATACTTTGTCTTGTGTCATGCTGGAAGATATTGTTATTACTATCGGCACCTACCACAGCCAGTGACTGTGGCTAATAATGCCACTAATTTGAGTCATACCTCACCATATCTTAGTATCTCATATGTTGTATATATATATATATATGTATGTATGTATAATATTGTATATATATACATATATGTATGTATATATATATATATATATAGTGTGTGTGATACCATGTAAGAGATAAGGTTACATGTGTGACACATTTCTTACTGTGACAACACCTTGGCTGCCTTCTGATGCACGCATATCATTGATTGCGTTAGAAGTCTCATGTTGCCTGCACATGTTTATACCGGCTTCCACAGATACATTTTTGCTCATTTTATTTTGTATTCCTTTAAAATCAGACCTACCCTGGTATGTGTATTACAGCATCCACTATAACATGCTAGCTAGCTTCTTTGTACAAAGTGTTTAATTAGTTTTTATGAAAATTAAATTGTCAGACAAACAACTACATTAGGTTTTACTGGGCCAGTCAGGGAGAAATGGTTAATTATTTTGGCAGTACATGCACACACACACACACACACACACACACACACACACACACACACACACACACACACACACACACACACACACACACACACACACACACACACACACACACACATATGTATTAATTATTTATTATAAAATAAATGTATTCACACTATCAAAAGTTCTCTGCGTTAATCGATCAAATTCAATTAATTTTAGACAGTATTTGTTACCGACTGCACATATACCTTGAGCTATTCACACACTAAAAATTTGAATAACAACAAACATTATTTCCAAATCCCAATGGGCTGTGTAAGGAGTTTTCAGTTTTACCATGTGTAATTGTTTTGTTGTCATAGATGTGTTTTCTTACAACCATGGCATTTAATATGTAAGTTGGTCAACACCTTTAGATGTGGGTCTTAGAGGAAGTCAGTAGAAAGCCAGGGTCATAAAACTGATGTGGCAGTTGGAATGTTGCACAGACAACATCACATCTGTTTTGCATTTCCTGCATCATATATTTGCGATTTCTTCATTCCTGCTTTCTAGTGTGCACAGTATTTATGGGTTTGCAGATATTTCTGGATAAGAGCTTAGAGCTTGAAGCTGTGGCTTTGCAAAACTTTCTAGTAATATCCTTAATACTCCTTTTTCTTCAAAATGACTCGCATGAACCGTAGATGGAAGTGCTACAAGTTATTTGTTTAAGGGATGGTGTTTTAGTTTTAGTGCAAAAAACATTAAATCTAGCGATATTGTACAGGTCCAAGGGCAACAACATATAGTATAAGTGTACAGTGCCTACATAATGTTTGTTTTGTTTTGTTTTTATTGACTTTTTGTAATTGATTTTCCTTTCCCTGATTCAGGGAGAAATGTAAAAATAAAAGTAAAATTAATGTGTTATTCATAAATGAAAATCAAATATTATTTAAGCCCATATGTCATTATGTGGAAATGTTTATTGAGACAGAAGTTTGTTGTTTAATCATAAAATATATGGAATGTCAACTCTAACCTAACATGTAGTATGGAATCAAACAGCATGGAATGTCAACTGTAACATAACATGTAGTATGGAATCAAACAGCATGGAATGTCAACTCTATCCTAACATGTAGTATGGAATCAAACAGCATGGAATGTCAACTCTATCCTAACATGTAGTATGGAATCAAACAGCATGGAATGTCAACTCTAACCTAACATGTAGCATGGAATCAAACAGCATGGAATGTCAACTCTAACCTAACATGTAGTATGGAATCAAACAGCATGGAATGTCAACTCTAACCTAACATGTAGCATGGAATCAAACAGCATGGAATGTCAACTATAACCTAACATGTAGGTAGTATGGAATCAAACAGCATGGAATGTCAACTCTAACCTAACATGTAGTAGTATGGAATCAAACAACTCCCAGCAAGGTGTTTCTGTTTAATAATCGGCAAATCCCAGTTGGGTATCGCGCCAATGATGTTGGTTGCTCTATGAGCAATGCGTACGGCCTGGCAGTTCCTTAAATTGTGGAGCGTCCTTTGCATTAACTAATAACGCTTTTAGGATATTCCATACAGTTAAAGTGTGGGGAAAAAATTAGTTTCTATATTCTTCAGTGTTGGTTCTTATGTGTTTATGTTTGTAAGGGTGATTTGAGCATGTGCGTCTGTTTGCAGGTACTAAAATTTTTCTGGACAGGACAGCAATTTGATTGTGGACGATTTTAAACATGAGTAATAATTGGAGGTTTTTTCTCCTCTCCTCGAGATTTGACCAACCTAAATCTTTTATTATATTTGTTACGCTGCTGTTGTAATTGTAGTCGATTTTTACGAAGCTGGCTGCTCTTTGTATATTCTCGAGTGTGTTTATATCTTTTTGTAAGGGTGGATCCCATACTGTGCAGCCGTATTCTAGTGATTTTTATTATCCAAAATGGTTATTGTTGTGAAATGTCAGTTAGCATAAATATGTTTCAGTCACTATGTGGCACCACTGTAGCAATTTATTTTCCTACGATACATGGTGACGGACAGCCCACCCCTATGTAATTCTTTGAAGCTTACTTTGGGGCGTTGTGACCTTTTACAACAACCCCTGATCAAGTCCACATTCAAGAAACAGTTCTGTATATCAAGTTTGTATCAACATATGTGAAGTACAAACAAACATAGCTCTGTCATCAGGAGTTGAAATAGAATGTTGTGTTGTCATTTATAAATGTTGTGTTGGCTAGTTCCGGGGACCAATCATTATTTGTTTTCCACAGGCGACCATGTAAAGCATTAACACAGTTGCACAAGTCATTGCACAACATGTCTGAATCTGACATGCTGCATCATCTTGGCCAAATTCTACAATTTGTTTGCTCATGTTTTCAATGTCTACATAAATGATGGGGCTCCAACCATAACTGATGTGGCCAGCCAGATACGCCTAACGCCTCTCACCAACTTAACTCTTGTAGTCATCAAATGTACGCAAATAATAATTGAAAGGGGATTGTGTTGCTTTCTTTTTTCTCTGAATCCGGAGTGAATGTCCGGGTTGAAGCATGCTTTGATACAGGCCCTTGATTTTAATTTTTTTGCCTTCACAATGTCAAAATCACAGGCTCTTTATTCAACTGTCACACACCTGGATGTACATAGAATAGTAGTTTCGACCATTGCATATATGTAAGTCAGCGTACAGTAAGTGATAAGTGATGTTGACAGGACTGTGTGAGTTACCCCAATAATTTCAGTGGCCTTCATATGTCTGAAGATCATGTATCACTTAGTTTTTCTCAGTACTGTCTGTAGATTATCATAGTATTCGTATTCCCGTCTAGTTTTTGTACTGTTTGTTGACTGATGATAGCAGCATGCCTTCGATAGCAGTAGTAAAACTGTGGTCGTGATGTTGATTAAGTCGTTTAACCCTGGCACCCTTATTCAACTGTGTGTGTGTGTGTGTGTGTGTGTGTGTGTGTGTGTGTGTGTGTGTGTGTGTGTGTGTGTGTGTGTGTGTGTGTGTGTGTGTGCTTGCATCGCACAACTGGATGAGTGGCATTGTGTTCATGCCTGTGTGTGTGCGCGTGCATGGCATGCGTGTGGTGTGTGTGTGTGTGTGTGTGTGTGTGTGTAGTGCGTGTGTTGTGTGTGTGTTGTGTGTGTGTGGTGCATAGTTTGTGTATGTATCTTCTCCTGACCATAAAAACACATCAAAACAATTCCTGTTATAAAATAGTATAATCGAATTATTTAGTGAATTTAAGTATGGCAGGTGAGTATACCATCAGACTCTCGGAGAAATAAATTATGATGAATATTACACACTTGAGTATCTTAAAAAGCAGTTTAGTTACATGAATCATATCTGGTTATATGTGTGCATATTGTTTCAAATGAATAGAACATAAAATCATAGAGATTATAATTGGAACATGCAAAAAACCTTCTTTGAGTTTGACATCCAGTTAAAATTAAAATAAATTTTGATTTTATTAGAATCCATTAGACAGCCACAAAGGAATTATTACAGCAATTAGTTGTGAAAAAAACAAAAAAAATTCAAATAGTATGTTAAACAGAAGAATCAAAGAGCCGATCAATTTGTCCAGCCAAGTAACAAAAAGAAACAAACCTTTCAACTGATTGTGTGCATAAATAAAACGTCATGTATGCATGCGTGCGTGCATGCTTCAGTTATCATTCATGTATAAATAACACCAATACATCATTAATAAACAGTCAGCTAATAAAATTCAGAATGGCAGTTTCTAATTACTGCATCATCAGTGTGTGACTGATTAATTAGTTTGTTGCACAAACGGCACAATGGTCTTTCTGATGTCATCAGACCTGTCTTGTAGTCAGACAATCCAGGCACCTACTGGGGGTCACATCGGGGGTCAAGACGTCATATTAGCATGGCATCAGCAAATGAAATACCAATCATGACATAGCTAATTAATAGTCCTGGCACCTTCTGGCATATAGGCAGAGCCGGGTCCACTGGGGACAGACCACATTTATTTCTTCGTGCATAAGAGAGTGGGTATTGAATAAAAGAGAAGTCTTACATCATATTTTCCAGATCCAGTGTATGGGGATAGCATGGTTTTATCACGTAAGTAATTGATTACAATTACTATTAAAATGCATAAGTAAGATTATGAACACAATTATTTAGACATTGTGTGTAATATGATTACTCTTGCATGGAGTCATGATTACAGCAATGTAAGGTTTTTACCTGATATCGGGTAACATACCAAAGGCAAGAACAGATGCTAACAAATTTGATTTTGTAAATGGAGTTAACCCATATCTGAATGCTTGCAGGGTAGTTGGGACAAGGACCATGATACTACCTAGTATACGTGTACAACAAAATGCATTTGAATACAATTACTAAATAAAGTAATTAATTGTACATGATTACAACTACTGAGTAGGATACCTCTGTGTGAACCAAATACAGTGTGTGGTAGTCTTCATTCATTGCACAAAGCATTATGCCCCTGCATGCAAATGGTGTTAAAAGTTAAAATCATCATACCACATTGGTCATAATTGAGATCCATACAATGCACAACAATATTGTTTTTAACAACAGTTTGAAATGAACCAGACATTTTTTATTTCTGAATTTATACTTTTCAATTGATGCACTGAAGTTGATTGAACACAGTAAACCTACTAAAACTATGTGGAGTCGCACAATATTGGGCCAAATTGGTGTCCTGTAACTTACGCTATATTTACTCCATAACCAGCTTCTTTGTGGACAGTTCCTGTTGACAACATTTGTGCTGCATCTTAGGCCCATGAAGAAAGAAGAGACACAAAATCACATCCTGCCTAATTATTGTTGTTGTTTGAAAACAATTGTGGTTGCGGACAGTATAGTGGATAACGTAAGTTACAGTGTCCACCATTTCACGTCCAGAGTGCTCTGATCATTCTTAACATTTTAAAAGTCTTGATTGGATTCTGATGAGGTACTAGCATACATCAGTCAAGCAAATTTTGATTTCTGAAAGGTTTCAGTCTCATTTTATTTTAGTTAAAAAACAGCATGTAACTTACATCACAAACTTTGACTATGTACACTTGGCATTGCGCCACATAACAGTGAGTAAAGAGATCTTATCTTCTTTAATTTTAAGTGTAGATGTATCTTGGCTACCATCTAAGGCAGTTTTTAATTTATTGTAAGCACTTTTTGTTTTTTGTATCCAGTCCACCTTTTTTGGCCCGGTATTGTGCTTCACCTGATATGCAAGCCTCTCATTATAATCACTTGCTAAGCAGGAAATGTCATTCATTTGGAGTAACACCCCAGGTGGATTCAAACAGGGTTCAGGGATACAGGTGTAACAGCTACACATGCATGTATAAGGCATAATTTATTAGTTGTCAACAAAGAAGTCACTGTTTCTCTCTAGAGTAGGTTGTTAATGCCCACAGGGATCAGTTCAAAAGGTTGCAAGTAGTCTGACTATAAGTGCCCAGTTCAATTAAGCTGTAGGCTGTGTAATTGATTACACATTTATCTGTGTGTTAATTTACATAAATTTTAATTTACACAAATTTCACTTTTGGAAGTGGGATTTCTCTTTAAAAACGTATTGACAACAGAAGTAATTTTATGTATGTATGTGCATTTTTAGACCTACTGTATTATGAATACAGTAGGTGTGTCCAAAAATGCATGCATAATGAAATAGTATATGTAGGCAATGGGAAACTTAGGAGAACAGGTACTGCTTTACTTTTAATGTGTATGTTGCCAGCTTGTGACCAATGGTTTTTCGAACCGGTTATTTAAAATTATGGTGATTTTTACAATGATTGTTTAGGATGGCAGTCAGTGACGAAATAGACATAATGTATAAACAAATTGCATAACTAAATATAAATCATTCAATGCACTAGTCAAGTATTAACATAGTTCTACAGATAAGTAAAACTTTGGTTTTTATAATCAGTTTAATGGCATGATGTTAACACGTAAGCTGCACAAATGGTCAGCTGTGTGAAGAGTTGGGTGTTATTCTGTGTGTCTCCAGCTGAGCAATATGTTTACACAAAAGCTTGCTGGATCAACACAAGTGTCCTGCATGGTTTATCAGATTAAGACATCAGTAGGCAACTTTGTAAACAGGTTTTGTGTATACAGGAATAACTGTTGAGGAAGTATGTGTTAATCGCTATTCGCAGTCTAACTGAAAGACCACAATGCAGCCTACAGTTCAACAGATCCAATCAAACATCAGTTCAAAACAAACAACACATCACTCAGTTTGTCTGTCATCTCAATGATTCATCTCCACTGATAAGAATCCTGTACTGTTCTCTCCCACTCTCAGTTGTTCACCCTGTCTCTCTGGCTGTTCACCCTGTCTCTTTGGCTATTCACCCTGTCTCTCTTATCACAGTGTCTCCATCTTAATTTTCATTTGCCATTTATCTTTTTAGTTTTTACTATGCACTTCTGTTGTCTATGTTCTTTTTCTCAATCTCTGCACATGTCCTGTCTGTCTTAGCCTGCTCCCAACGACTGCCTTTTAAAGTGTTCCTTCAGAACATTTTCCTTGTGTGGCTATTAATTGGCTAGACCATTTAAAGCTGTCATTCTGTTGACATTCTAATATTTACAAATGCCACAAATTGAAATTTGTATTTATTTTGTAATGTACTCTTGTCAGCATTGTTTGCTTAATGTTTTACAAGATTTAACAAGATTTTCATCCAAAAGCATCAACCCCATGCAGACGGCAAGTGGACAAGGAAGCCTTTGGCTTACCAAGAGTCTCCAATTATTGTTTAATCTGTATCCCGGCCTTCTCAGAAATTTGACAGTTGCTTTTAAGCATATTCATATTGCTAGCATACAAGTAGACAGTTGGTATATAATGTGCTCCCTTAAAAATCAGAAAAAATTTCACAATAATATTCACCTGAAAATTCTTATGATAGAGTCTGCAAATCTATGTGGAAATTGACCAGTTTCTAAACACTACTATGTGCATTGGCTTCAGTATTCCATGCGTTTGACCTAACACGCAACTAGTATTCGAAGCACGACTGCTGGTGACTCTTACATGGCTCTAATGTGCAGGCAGATGGGGAATATATTAAGTTGGGTGGCCACCAAGTGGTCTAGATACATACCAACCATCGATCACAATCTCTTGGCTGGATTCCATTAATATTAACCAATGTTTTGTCAGTTACTGATTTCACATGTGTTCGATAAGTGAGAGCCTCCTAACCTACAAAACATACTCGGGGGCCATTCCCACTGACTGCTACAGAATGTAAACAGAAGAGTTGCTTGAATTTGTATATAATTATGCTGATTTTGCAACTTTGTGAATGCATTTTGTATTATACTTCCAGAAGCCTATATCTTTAATTGTACAGCATATTTGTAGTTGATGTTCACATTTGTAGTTGATGTTCACAATTGTAGTTGATGTTCACAATTGTAGTTGATGTTCACATTTGTAGTTGATGTTCACATTTGGTGTATTTTATGAAATACCCACAGATTACAGCAACTTGGATTTTGTGTACTTTACCTGCTTGAATATGAGAGCCTAATCCACCACTTCATCATTTAAAGTAATACTTTTACTTTTAGTACACTCTCAACAAAACACCAAATTCTTTATTAAACATAACACTAAAATAATACTTATTTGAAATGTTTATTTCTATTCATCATTACATATCTGGACATAAAAGATATACAGATTCACCAAACCAGTTGAGGAAGCAGCTTAAAAAGGTTAAAGGTCACATAGTTTGGCATACATGTATCTTCATGTGTTGGGCTGAGATGGGCAATGCCTGCAGACAGTGTTGTAGGCTGTCTGAATGATTCCTCCTGGGCGAGTGAGCTGTCTGTCTACCCAATGTCTCAGCCACACTGGCCAGTCCATGAGAACTTTGGTCCTCAACTGTCACACCCATCAACTTCACCGAGTGTCAATTCACTGATTTACATTCTTGTGAACAGTTTATTGACCTTCGTTTTGGACACATTGCATCAGTTGTCACATCAGTATTGTGGTAGTCTGTGCATGAATGTTTCATTCATACACATGTGTGTGTGCATTGCGCAAGTGCACGGGTATGTACCAGTATACATATACATTTTTGTTTGTTATTTTCCAATGTTATGCATGTATATTGACAACTGTTTTCCTGCATTCCAGTCATACTTTGTGACGGACTATGATCCAACGATTGAAGACTCCTACACAAAGCAATGTGTCATTGATGACCATGTGGCACGGCTGGACAGTGAGTACATTTTGGTGTCTATTTTTGTAGTGATGCAACATGCTCGAAATGTTTAAAACAACCGTGTTTGTTTCTCATTTGTTAATATTTATTAACATTATGTTTTTAATAATATAATCAATATGTTGAAGGTGTACTGCCTGCCAAATTGTGTTTCATAAGCCCCAAACTTTGTTTACATTATGATTATTTAACCCACAAAATATTCAAAAAAGAAACCACAAGAAACAGGTGTGGATAACCACAAGTTCAGAATTGCTCTGTGAAGTTGGGCATGGTCCCTCAATTACTTGTTTCCTAATACCAAGACCAACCAATCAAACCCAGTCAAAACAGCAAGTGGGACAAAGTACAGTTGATTCGGCAAACTTCCTGTTATTACTATTACCATCCCTTGAGAGGGTGATTCTGGGTAATTTAGCCAAATTTAATCAGATTTAGCAATAACTAACAAGATTACCACCCAGAAAATTAACTCCAGATGGCAAGTAGACAAGGAAACCTTTGGTTTATCGAGAGTCCAACTTTTTATGTGTAATTTCTGAGGTACTGGACCATACAAGGTCAGAGTATTACAATACACAAACATGCATAAAAAATTAATAATGTTTACAACTAATTTCAGATTTTGTTACTGACTATGCTGCAACATTTGCATTCCTGTAGTTTGATTCCTGTAGTTTGATCTTTTGTGTGCTACCCGCTCCAGTCAACTGTGTCTGAGCACTTACATCCCACTTAACATGATCTCGAGTCTCCACCCTTTATCTACTATGTGCTTGCTTACACCCAACCACATGTTATCTCTCTACCCTTTTATCTGCTAGATTCAAATGTATTTTGCCTGCCAAAATGGTATACTGGTAGATAGTTACCCACCCTCCCACTATCTTTTCTTTGACATCTGATCCAAACAAAAATTCCTTCTAGCTGTAACAGAAGCCAGATTAACAAAGCACAACAACTTCCTTTATCAGCTATAATTATGAAGCATTGCACCAGGGATTCATTTGGAGGATATCAGCAACCCAGAAACCTGAGGAAGCTGATGTAGTGACTTTTTCTCTCGCACTGTACTGTCACTGTGATTGTATTTATCTTCCAGCCACGCAGTATTTTTGAGTAATAGAAAGTGGCGTTTTAGGGTACAGCATTAATGTGTCTTATGTGACCAGATGCTTAAAAGTTTTCCTAGATAGAGTTAACCAACATGGCAGCCCTCTCTCTCCCTGTCTTATTTCTCCTTCTCCCATCCATCCCTCCTCTTATCTCATTCTCCATATTTCCTTCCTTCACTTCTTCCCTCTCTCCCTCATTTTCGCTCTCTCTTTATTTCTCCCTATCTCCTCTCCTTGATATCCCTCCCTCCCTTGCTCCCTTCCACCCTCCTTTCCTCACTCCCTCCCTTCCTCCTCTCCCTCCGTACCTCCCTCCATACAATCCTCCCTCCCTCCCACCCTCCTTTCCTAACTCCCTCATTCCTTCCCTCCGTACCTCCCTCCATACAATCCTCACTCCCTCTCTACATCCCTTCCTCCCTCCTCTCCATCCGTACCTCCCTCCATACAATCCTCCCACCCTCCTTTCCTAACTCCCTCACTCCCTCCTTCTCTCCCTCCGTACCTCCCTACATACAATCCTCCCTCCCTCACTCTCTCTCTACATCCCTCCCTCCCACCCTCCTTTACTAACTCCCTCGCTCCATACCTCCCTCCATACATTCCTCACTCCCTCTACATCCCTCCCTCCTCTCCTACCTTACCTCCCTCCACACAATCCTCTCTCCCTCCATCCCTCCCTCCCACACTCCTTTACTAACTCCCACACTCCCTCCCTCCTTCTCTCCCTTCCTCTCTACATCCCTCCCTCCCTCCGTTGATCTCTCTCATAAATGTGAAAAACTCGGCATGTTTTCCTTTTCGGAAAATATGCACATGAATTTTCTTCAGCACGGGTGAATCAGTGAATGTATGAAATGCCCCGGAAGTACAGGTTGTGCGTGCTGCATTTCAAAACGATGTCATTAGTTTTGTGTTGTTAATGACTTTGAAGAATGTGTGCGTGTCTGGTGCACCGGCCATTCAGGGCTCATTGTGTTTTAGCTACTTAAGGTAAAACCGTGATCTATTGCATGATCGCCATGGCCACCCACAGAGGTAAATAACTGGCCTGGGTGTGTGGCGTCAGGTGACGGTTACAATGTTTATGCTTCACTGCAATAGTAAGTTACTTATGCAGGTTCAGGGGCTGTAATTCTAAGCTAGGGATTTCTTCATCACCCTTGATCTCTTTGCAGTGTAGGGACCATGCTCTCTCGATCAACCGCCTCTCATCATCATCGGCCAGTCTCCTACTCTCGGCTGTTCATCGCTTCCCTTTCGAGACCGAGTTGACACTATTCTAATTTTGGTCTTTTAGTCGTCCTCATATCTTTCTACATCCCTCTTCTGTTTTCTGTCCTGTCTCTGTCAGTCTCTCCTCACTTGTTCTCTGCTTAGGGACCGAGCAAAGTTAATCCAGTTTGCTGTACCCTGGCCTCAATGTGAATATGTGCACACATGTGCATTATTTCACAATTAAATTTCATGCCACTGGAACACTTTATCCCGTCCGTAACATGTTATTTTTAGATTGTAATTCCTGTATAATTTAGCTTGGGGAGTGAACATATCAATGTCGCCAGACCCAACACTCTGAGTAAATCAAATTACTATCTTTTAGATCCTAAAAAACATATCACATTGAAACACTTAGAGGCTGCTGCCAGATATCTGTTCTAAATTAATGCCACCTGCTGTTATTTTGTTTTGTATTATTAGTTGTTGATGATATTGTACATTGAAATTAAAATTTACAAAGAAAGAGAAGCCATTGTACATTCTCTAACATAGAACCAGACCAGTGCAATTAATAATGAATTATTTAGTTAATAATGATTGTAAATATTTTGCCATATTTGTTGTTACAAAACTAGCTTCAGTTTGTATTTTTTTTGAGCATCTTTAGAAAAAAGGTGATTTATTATATTAACCTGAAGTAGAAATGCCATGTTTATAAGCTTATTTTATAGCAAAATGATGCAAACTTCCTGCTAATAATTACCACCTGTGGCTCTGGTGTGGTTTTTGTCAGTGTCAGAACAGACAACTTTGCATTTATGGCCATGTCTGTTGTCTGTAATACTGCAAATTATAGTTAGAATTTACAGTAAGCAAAAAGAAATTATATACTCAATGTGCGTCCTGTCATGAAACTCAAGCAGGAGCATGTCTCTTACATGTTTATGTCTCACTATAGGTTCGTGATTGAGTAGACAAAATATCATCTTTTAGTACTTGACTGACCTGCTTGAAAGTCTTAACACTAAAAGTCTTACTCAACAATTCATGAATACTGTTCTCTCCCATAACTTAAAATGTTAAAGTGACACGCAATAACCACTACATGTGTGTATTCTGCTACACACTGTCTCCTTGTCGTTGTAAAGAAACAGAAGAAAGGCGACCAAAATCATTGATTATGAATAAGTTTTCAGCAATATACAAGGGTAGTACATAAACAGTAAACAGTGTCATGAGATGTTACAGTTTTTATCACAACAAAAATGCATAATTTCATATTTATGTATGGTTATTTTCAAGTAGCTTTATACAGATTAGAATCATTGTTGAGATAAAATATGTGTTTATTGTGTGTGTGTTTACCGCATTATTTTAATAATGTTTTGAATAGCATCGTAAAGGTATGTTTTCTGTGTAACGGACTCTTGCCTGTGATTCAGTAATATAAGTGACATGCGATCTCCTGCCTAATGGTTGACGTGTGTTGTAGTCCTCGACACAGCAGGTCAGGAGGAGTTCAGTGCCATGAGGGAGCAGTACATGAGGTCCGGAGAGGGCTTTCTCCTTGTCTTCTCAGTCACAGACAGGAACAGGTGAGGTGTCTTATGCAAATATAATGGTAGTCTGACCCCTCTTGTGGTCTGACCTTTCTAATTGTCATCTCCTGCAGGAGTAATATCGGTCTGACCCCTTTAGTTGTTGCCTTCTGCTGTAGTAGTAGCGGCCTGACCCCTCTAGGTCTTCCTGCATTGACCATCACACAAGCTGCAGCGTGTAATGGCAGCAGTGAAACTGACAGCAGCAGTAGTTTATGTTTTGACTTGAGGTCTGGCAGTGAGTGGCCACAGAATGACCTCGCCATCAAGACAGAATCGTCCAACAGCACATCTTAATGGCATCCATATTGCCGTGTGCCATGATACTGTATGTGGGAGGATGTCTCCTGCATATGTAGTGCCCTAGTGAGACATCCGTGTAGCAGCAGGTCATCAATTACAAACAACCACCAATAACTGGGATAACTTGGCAATAGTTAGTACTTTATATAATCTTATTCAAATTAGTGTAATGTAATCTTACTCAAATAAGTTAGCAATATCTTAACAATTGATTTAATTATTTAATATTATATATGTATTTATTTAATAAAATTTGTACTATCTGTTTTATAAATGTATTTATTGTTACTACATTGCTACATTGTGCACCATTTTTAAATATAATAACTTAAATATATCTATAAATATTTTAATATATTTACTTGTATACCCAGTATTTCACAACTGTAGACCATGTTGTATTTGTAGATATGTTGTGCAGGATGATAGACTATTTTGGATATGATACTATGCCAATAGAATATGTTATTACAGCACTATATAAGAACTTACCTTTAAGAAACAACAATAATCAGAATGTATTTTCCTAAGCTGTCAGTGTTGAAGATTTTTCACTTTGTTGCAGTTTCGATGAGATTTACAAGTTTCACAAGCAAATATTGCGAGTGAAAGATCGGGACGAATTTCCCATGATTCTCGTAGGAAACAAAGCAGACTTGGAGCACCAGAGAGTGGTGAGTTGTGTCTTGTCTACATCAAATAATAACCAAAACATTGTAATGTACATTATTAATAATTTCCATCAGGCTAATGCAGTGGAATGAACTTTTGGGGCATTTAAGTTGTATCTCCTCCCAGATGCCTAAGACCACCCACCTCTATTTATGTATAATTAGCTCTTTAGACCATTGGCCTCTGATCTACCAATTTGTCGATGTCTTTATAGAGTTATTTACTTTTTCAGTAGATGAGTTGAGTGGTGAACCAGTCTCCAGAGGGCACCACTGTGGAATTACATTCGATTTACTGGATAATTATTATTGACTGCATGCAGTGCCGTAATTGGCGACATCAGAACTTAAATGGACAGCGGGAAACAGATTTAAGATAAAAATACTGTAATGGTAATACCTGACGGCTGCCCTTGTTTTTGTCCCATGTGTGGGTGTAAGTTAGTTGCCTGTTAATGTGACTGTGTTCCATGTGTGGGTGTAAGCTAATTGCCTGTTAATGTGACTGTGTTCCGTATGTGGGTGTAAGCTAGTTTCCTGTTAATGTGACTGTGTTCCATGTGAGGGTGTAAGCTAGTTGCCTGTTAAGATGACTGTGTTCCATGTGTGGGTGTAAGCTAGTTGCCTGTTAATGTGACTGTGTTCCATGCATGGGTGTAAGCTAGTTGCCTGTTAATGTGACTGTGTTCCATGCGTGGGTGTAAGCTAGTTGCCTGTTAATGTGACCGTATTCCATGTGTGCGTGTAAGCTAGTTGCCTGTTAATGTGACTGTGTTCCATGTGAGGGTGTAAGCTAGTTGCCTGTTAATGTCCATGTGTGGATGTAAGCTAGTTACCTGTTAATGTGACTGTGTCCCATGTGTGGGTGTAAGCTAGTTGCCTGTTAATGTGGCTGTGTTCCATGTGTGGGTGTAAGCTAGTTGCCTGTTAATGTGACTGTGTCCCATGTGTGGGTGTAAGCTAGTTGCCTGTTAATGTGACTGTGTCCCATGTGTGCGTGTAAGCTAGTTGCCTGTTAATGTGGCTGTGTTCCATGTGTGTGTGTAAGCTAGTTGCCTGTTAATGTGACTGTGTTCCATGTGTGGGTGTAAGCTAGTTGCCTGTTAATGTGGCTGTGTTCCATGTGTGGGTGTAAGCTAGTTGCCTGTTAATGTGACTGTGTTCCATGTGTGGGTGTAAGCTAGTTGCCTGTTAATGTGACTGTTTTCCATGTGTGGGTGTAAGCTAGTTGCCTGTTAATGTGTCTGTGTCCCGTGTGTGGATGTAAGCTAGTTGCCTGTTAATGTGATTGTGTTCCATGTGTGGATGTAAGCTAGTTGCCTGTTAATGTGGCTGTGTCCCATGTGTGGGTGTAAGCTAGTTGCCTGTTAATGTATCTGTGTCCCATGTGTGGGTGTAAGCTAGTTGCCTGTTAATGTATCTGTGTCCCATGTGTGGGTGTAAGCTAGTTGCCTGTTAATGTGACTGTGTTCCATGTGTGGATGTAAGCTAGTTGCCTGTTAATGTGACTGTGTTCCATGTGTGGATGTAAGCTAGTTGCCTGTTAATGTGACTGTGTCCCGTGTGTGGGTGTCAGCTAGTTGCCTGTTAATGTGACTGTGTTCCATGTGTGGATGTAAGCTAGTTGCCTGTTAATGTGACTGTGTCCCGTGTGTGGATGTAAGCTAGTTGTCTGTTAATGTGACTGTGTCCCGTGTGTGGGTGTAAGCTAGTTGCCTGTTAATGTGACTGTGTTCCATGTGTGGGTGGAAGCTAGTTGCCTGTTAATGTGACTGTGTTCCATGTGTGGGTGTAAGCTAGTTGCCTGTTAATGTGACTGTGTCCCGTGTGTGGGTGTAAGCTAGTTGCCTGTTAATGTGACTGTGTTCCATGTGTGGGTGTAAGCTAGTTGCCTGTTAATGTGGCTGTGTTCCATGTGTGTGTGTAAGCTAGTTGCCTGTTAATGTGACTGTGTCCCATGTGTGGATGTAAGCTAGTTGCCTGTTAATGTGACTGTGTTCCATGTGTGTGTATAAGCTAGTTGCCTGTTAATTTGACTGTATTCCAGGTGTGGGTGGAAGCTAGTTGCCTGTTAATGTGGCTGTGTTCCATGTGTGGGTGTAAGCTAGTTGCCTGTTAATGTGACTGTATTCCATGTGTGGGTGTAAGCTACTTGCCTGTTAATGTGGCTGTGAATGTGACTGTGTCCCATGTGTGGATGTAAGCTAGTTGCCTGTTAATGTGACTGTGTTCCATGTGTGTGTGTAAGCCAGTTGCCTGTTAATGTGACTGTGTTCCATGTGTGGGTGGAAGCTAGTTGCCTGTTAATGTGACTGTGTTCCATGTGTGGAAGTAAGCTAGTTGCCTGTTAATGTGTCTGTGTTCCATGTGTGGATGTAAGCTAGTTGCCTGTTAATGTGACTGTGTCCCGTGTGTGGATGTAAGCTAGTTGCCTGTTAATGTGACTGTGTCCCATGTGTGGATGTAAGCTAGTTGCCTGTTAATGTGACTGTGTCCCGTGTGTGGATGTAAGCTAGTTGCCTGTTAATGTGACTGTGTCCCGTGTGTGGAAGTAAGCTAGTTGCCTGTTAATGTGTCTGTGTTCCATATGTGGATGTAAGCTAGTTGCCTGTTAATGTGACTGTGTCCCGTGTGTGGATGTAAGCTAGTTGTCTGTTAATGTGACTGTGTCCCGTGTGTGGATGTAAGCTAGTTGCCTGTTAATGTGACTGTGTTCCATGTGTGGGTGGAAGCTAGTTGCCTGTTAATGTGACTGTGTCCCATGTGTGGATGTAAGCTAGTTGCCTGTTAATGTGACTGTGTCCCGTGTGTGGATGTAAGCTAGTTGCCTGTTAATGTGACTGTGTTCCATGGGTGGATGTAAGCTAGTTGCCTGTTAATGTGACTGTGTCCCATGTGTGGATGTAAGCTAGTTGCCTGTTAATGTGACTGTGTCCCGTGTGTGGATGTAAGCTAGTTGCCTGTTAATGTGACTGTGTTCCATGTGTGGATGTAAGCTAGTTGCCTGTTAATGTGACTGTGTCCCGTGTGTGGATGTAAGCTAGTTGCCTGTTAATGTGACTGTGTTCCATGTGTGGGTGTAAGCTAGTTGCCTGTTAATGTGGCTGTGTTCCATGTGTGGGTGTAAGCTAGTTGCCTGTTAATGTGACTGTCCCGTGTGTGGATGTAAGCTAGTTGCCTGTTAATGTGACTGTGTCCCATGTGTGGATGTAAGCTAGTTGCCTGTTAATGTGACTGTGTCCCGTGTGTGGGTGTAAGCTAGTTGCCTGTTAATGTGACTGTGTCCCGTGTGTTGGTGTAAGCTAGTTGCCTGTTAATGTGGCTGTGTCCCGTGTGTGGGTGTAAGCTAGTTGCCTGTTAATGTGACTGTGTTCCGTGTGTGGATGTAAGCTAGTTGCCTGTTAATGTGACTGTGTCCCGTGTGTGGATGTAAGCTAGTTGCCTGTTAATGTGACTGTGTCCCGTGTGTGGTTGTAAGCTAGTTGCCTGTTAATGTGACTGTGTTCCATGTGTGGGTGTAAGCTAGTTGCCTGTTAATGTGGCTGTGTTCCATGTGTGGGTGTAAGCTAGTTGCCTGTTAATGTGACTGTGTCCCGTGTGTGGATGTAAGCTAGTTGCCTGTTAATGTGACTGTGTTCCATGTGTGGGTGTAAGCTAGTTGCCTGTTAATGTGGCTGTGTTCCATGTGTGGGTTTAAGCTAGTTGCCTGTTAATGTGACTGTGTTCCATGTGTGGATGTAAGTTAGTTGCCTGTTAATGTGACTGTGTTCCATGTGTGGGTGTAAGCTAATTGCCTGTTAATGTGACTGTGTTCCGTATGTGGGTGTAAGCTAGTTTCCTGTTAATGTGACTGTGTTCCATGTGAGGGTGTAAGCTAGTTGCCTGTTAAGATGACTGTGTTCCATGTGTGGGTGTAAGCTAGTTGCCTGTTAATGTGACTGTGTTCCATGCATGGGTGTAAGCTAGTTGCCTGTTAATGTGACTGTATTCCAGGTGTGGGTGGAAGCTAGTTGCCTGTTAATGTGGCTGTGTTCCATGTGTGGGTGTAAGCTAGTTGCCTGTTAATGTGACTGTGTTCCATGTGTGGGTGTAAGCTACTTGCCTGTTAATGTGGCTGTGAATGTGACTGTGTCCCATGTGTGGATGTAAGCTAGTTGCCTGTTAATGTGACTGTGTTCCATGTGTGTGTGTAAGCCAGTTGCCTGTTAATGTGACTGTGTTCCATGTGTGGGTGGAATCTAGTTGCCTGTTAATGTGACTGTTCCATGTGTGGAAGTAAGCTAGTTGCCTGTTAATGTGTCTGTGTTCCATGTGTGGATGTAAGCTAGTTGCCTGTTAATGTGTCTGTGTTCCATGTGTGGATGTAAGCTAGTTGCCTGTTAATGTGACTGTGTCCCATGTGTGGATGTAAGCTAGTTGCCTGTTAATGTGACTGTGTCCCATGTGTGGATGTAAGCTAGTTGCCTGTTAATGTGACTGTGTCCCATGTGTGGATGTAAGCTAGTTGCCTGTTAATGTGACTGTGTCCCGTGTGTGGATGTAAGCTAGTTACCTGTTAATGTGACTGTGTTCCATGTGTGGGTGTAAGCTCGTTGCCTGTTAATGTGGCTGTGTTCCATGTGTGGGTGTAAGCTAGTTGCCTGTTAATGTGACTGTGTCCCGTGTGTGGATGTAAGCTAGTTGCCTGTTAATGTGACTGTGTCCCATGTGTGGATGTAAGCTAGTTGCCTGTTAATGTGACTGTGTTCCATGTGTGGGTGTAAGCTAATTGCCTGTTAATGTGACTGTGTTCCGTATGTGGGTGTAAGCTAGTTTCCTGTTAATGTGACTGTGTTCCATGTGAGGGTGTAAGCTAGTTGCCTGTTAAGATGACTGTGTTCCATGTGTGGGTGTAAGCTAGTTGCCTGTTAATGTGACTGTGTTCCATGCATGGGTGTAAGCTAGTTGCCTGTTAATGTGACTGTGTTCCATGCGTGGGTGTAAGCTAGTTGCCTGTTAATGTGACCGTATTCCATGTGTGCGTGTAAGCTAGTTGCCTGTTAGTGTGACTGTGTTCCATGTGTGGATGTAAGCTAGTTGCCTGTTAATGTGACTGTGTCCCGTGTGTGGATGTAAGCTAGTTGCCTGTTAATGTGACTGTGTCCCGTGTGTGGATGTAAGCTAGTTGCCTGTTAATGTGACTGTGTTCCATGTGTGGGTGGAAGCTAGTTGCCTGTTAATGTGACTGTGTCCCATGTGTGGATGTAAGCTAGTTGCCTGTTAATGTGACTGTGTCCCGTGTGTGGATGTAAGCTAGTTGCCTGTTAATGTGACTGTGTTCCATGGGTGGATGTAAGCTAGTTGCCTGTTAATGTGACTGTGTCCCATGTGTGGATGTAAGCTAGTTGCCTGTTAATGTGACTGTGTCCCGTGTGTGGATGTAAGCTAGTTGCCTGTTAATGTGACTGTGTTCCATGTGTGGATGTAAGCTAGTTGCCTGTTAATGTGACTGTGTCCCATGTGTGGATGTAAGCTAGTTGCCTGTTAATGTGACTGTGTCCCATGTGTGGATGTAAGCTAGTTGCCTGTTAATGTGACTGAATGTGACTGTGTCCCATGTGTGGATGTAAGCTAGTTGCCTGTTAATGTGACTGTGTTCCATGTGTGGATGTAAGCTAGTTGCCTGTTAATGTGACTGTGTCCCATGTGTGGATGTAAGCTAGTTGCCTGTTAATGTGACTGTGTCCCGTGTGTGGATGTAAGCTAGTTACCTGTTAATGTGACTGTGTTCCATGTGTGGGTGTAAGCTCGTTGCCTGTTAATGTGGCTGTGTTCCATGTGTGGGTGTAAGCTAGTTGCCTGTTAATGTGACTGTGTCCCGTGTGTGGATGTAAGCTAGTTGCCTGTTAATGTGACTGTGTCCCATGTGTGGATGTAAGCTAGTTGCCTGTTAATGTGACTGTGTTCCATGTGTGGGTGTAAGCTAATTGCCTGTTAATGTGACTGTGTTCCGTATGTGGGTGTAAGCTAGTTTCCTGTTAATGTGACTGTGTTCCATGTGAGGGTGTAAGCTAGTTGCCTGTTAAGATGACTGTGTTCCATGTGTGGGTGTAAGCTAGTTGCCTGTTAATGTGACTGTGTTCCATGCATGGGTGTAAGCTAGTTGCCTGTTAATGTGACTGTGTTCCATGCGTGGGTGTAAGCTAGTTGCCTGTTAATGTGACCGTATTCCATGTGTGCGTGTAAGCTAGTTGCCTGTTAGTGTGACTGTGTTCCATGTGAGGGTGTAAGCTAGTTGCCTGTTAATGTCCATGTGTGGATGTAAGCTAGTTACCTGTTAATGTGACTGTGTCCCATGTGTGGGTGTAAGCTAGTTGCCTGTTAATGTGGCTGTGTTCCATGTGTGGGTGTAAGCTAGTTGCCTGTTAATGTGACTGTGTCCCATGTGTGGGTGTAAGCTAGTTGCCTGTTAATGTGACTGTGTCCCATGTGTGGGTGTAAGCTAGTTGCCTGTTAATGTGACTGTGTTCCATGTGTGGGTGTAAGCTAGTTGCCTGTTAATGTGACTGTGTTCCATGTGTGGGTGTAAGCTAGTTGCCTGTTAATGTGGCTGTGTTCCATGTGTGGGTGTAAGCTAGTTGCCTGTTAATGTGACTGTGTTCCATGTGTGGGTGTAAGCTAGTTGCCTGTTAATGTGACTGTGTTCCATGTGTGGGTGTAAGCTAGTTGCCTGTTAATGTGGCTGTGTTCCATGTGTGGGTGTAAGCTAGTTGCCTGTTAATGTGACTGTGTCTCGTGTGTGGATGTAAGCTAATTGCCTGTTAATGTGACTGTGTTCCATGTGTGGGTGTAAGCTAGTTGCCTGTTAATGTGGCTGTGTTCCATGTGTGGGTGTAAGCTAGTTGCCTGTTAATGTGGCTGTGTTCCATGTGTGGATGTAAGTTAGTTGCCTGTTAATGTGGCTGTGTTCCATGTGTGGGTGTAAGCTAGTTGCCTCTTAATGTGACTGTGTCCCGTGTGTGGATGTAAGCTAGTTGCCTGTTAATGTGACTGTGTTCCATGTGTGGGTGTAAGCTAGTTGCCTGTTAATGTGGCTGTGTTCCATGTGTGGGTGTAAGCTAGTTGCCTGTTAATGTGACTGTGTTCCATGTGTGGATGTAAGTTAGTTGCCTGTTAATGTGACTGTGTCCCATGTGTGGATGTAAGCTACTTGCCTGTTAGTGTGACTGTGTTCCATGTGTGGATGTAAGCTAGTTGCCTGTTAATGTGACTGTGTCCCGTGTGTGGGTGTAAGCTAGTTGCCTGTTAATGTGACTGTGTTCCATGTGTGGATGTACGCTAGTTGCCTGTTAATGTGACTGTGTTCCATGTGTGGATGTAAGCTAGTTGCCTGTTAATGTGACTGTGTCCCGTGTGTGGGTGTAAGCTAGTTGCCTGTTAATGTGACTGTGTTCCATGTGTGGATGTAAGCTAGTTGCCTGTTAATGTGACTGTGTCCCATGTGTGGATGTAAGCTAGTTGCCTGTTAATGTGACTGTGTTCCATGTGTGGATGTAAGCTAGTTGCCTGTTAATGTGACTGTGTCCCATGTGTGGATGTAAGCTAGTTGCCTGTTAATGTGACTGTGTCCCGTGTGTGGATGTAAGCTAGTTGCCTGTTAATGTGACTGTGTTCCATGTGTGGATGTAAGCTCGTTGCCAGTTAATGTGACTGTGTCCCATGTGTGGATGTAAGCTAGTTGCCTGTGAATGTGACTGTGTTCCATGTGTGGATGTAAGCTAGTTGCCTGTTAATGTGGCTGTGTTCCATGTGTGGATGTAAGCTAGTTGCCTGTTAATGTGACTGTGTCCCATGTGTGGATGTAAGCTCGTTGCCTGTTAATGTAACTGTGTCCCATGTGTGGATGTAAGCTAGTTGCCTGTTAATGTGGCTGTGTTCCATGTGTGTGTGTAAGCTAGTTGCCTGTTAATGTGGCTGTGTTCCATGTGTGGGTGTAAGCTAGTTGCCTGTTAATGTGACTGTGTCCCATGTGTGGGTGTAAGCTAGTTGCCTGTTAATGTGACTGTGTCCCATGTGTGGGTGTAAGCTAGTTGCTTGTTAATGTGGCTGTGTCCCATGTGTGGATGTAACCTAGTTGCCTGTTAATGTGACTGTATTCCATGTGTGTGTGTAAGCTAGTTGCCTTTTAATGTGACTGTGTTCCATGTGTGGGTGGAAGCTAGTTGCCTGTTAATGTGGCTGTGTTCCATGTGTGGGTGTAAGCTAGTTGCCTGTTAATGTGACTGTGTTCCATGTGTGGGTGTAAGCTAGTTGCCTGTTAATGTGACTGTGTTCCATGTGTGGGTGTAAGCTAGTTGCCTGTTAATGTGGCTGTGAATGTGACTGTGTCCCATGTGTGGATGTAAGCTAGTTGCCTGTTAATGTAACTGTGTTCCATGTGTGGATGTAAGCTAGTTGCCTGTTAATGTGACTGTGTCCCATGTGTGGATGTAAGCTAGTTGCCTGTTAATGTGACTGTGAATGTGACTGTGTCCCATGTGTGGATGTAAGCTAGTTGCCTGTTAATGTGACTGTGTCCCATGTGTGGATGTAAGCTAGTTGCCTGTTAATGTGACTGTGTTCCATGTGTGTGTGTAAGCTAGTTGCCTGTTAATGTGACTGTGTTCCATGTGTGGGTGTAAGCTAGTTGCCTGTTAATGTGACTGTGTTCCATGTGTGGGTGTAAGCTAGTTGCCTGTTAATGTGGCTGTGAATGTGACTGTGTCCCATGTGTGGGTGTAAGCTAGTTGCCTGTTAATGTGACTGTGTCCCATGTGTGGATGTAAGCTAGTTGCCTGTTAATGTGACTGTGTTCCATGTGTGGATGTAAGCTAGTTGCCTGTTAATGTGACTGTGTTCCATGTGTGGATGTAAGCTAGTTGCCTGTTAATGTGACTGTGTCGCATGTGTGGATGTAAGCTAGTTGCCTGTTAATGTGACTGTGTCCCATGTGTGGATGTAAGCTAGTTGTCTGTTATTGTGACTGTGTTCCATGTGTGGATGTAAGCTAGTTGCCTGTTAATGTGGCTGTGTTCCATGTGTGGGTGTAAGCTAGTTGCCTGTTAATGTGACTGTGTTCCATGTGTGGGTGTAAGCTAGTTGCCTGTTAATGTGACTGTGTTCCATGTGTGGATGTAAGCTAGTTGCCTGTTAATGTGGCTGTGTTCCATGTGTGGATGTAAGGTAGTTGCCTGTTAATGTGACTGTGTCCCATGTGTGGATGTAAGGTAGTTGCCTGTTAATGTGGCTGTGTTCCATGTGTGGATGTAAGGTAGTTGCCTGTTAATGTGGCTGTGTTCCATGTGTGGATGTAAGCTAGTTGCCTGTTAATGTGACTGTGTTCCATGTGTGGATGTAAGCTAGTTGCCTGTTAATGTGACTGTGTCCCATGTGTGGATGTAAGCTAGTTGCCTGTTAATGTGCCTGTGTCCCATGTGTGGGTGTAAGCTAGTTGCCTGTTAATGTGACTGTGTCCCATGTGTGGGTGTAAGCTAGTTGCCTGTTAATGTGGCTGTAAGCTAGTTGCCTGTTAATGTGGCTGTGTTCCATGTGTGGGTGTAAGCTAGTTGCCTGTTAATGTGGCTGTGTTCCATGTGTGGGTGTAAGCTAGTTGCCTGTTAATGTGGCTGTGTTCCATGTGTGGGTGTAAGCTAGTTGCCTGTTAATGTAGCTGTGTCCCATGTGTGGGTGTAAGCTAGTTGCCTGTTAATGTGGCTGTGTCCCATGTGTGGGTGTAAGCTAGTTGCCTGTTAATGTGGCTGTGTTCCATGTGTGGGTGTAAGCTAGTTGCCTGTTAATGTGACTGTGTCCCATATGTGGGTGTAAGCTAGTTGTCTGTTAATGTGGCTGTGTTCCATGTGTGGGTGTAAGCTAGTTGCCTGTTAATGTGGCTGTGTTCCATGTGTGGGTGTAAACTAGTTGCCTGTTAATGTGGCTGTGTCCCATGTGTGGGTGTAAGCTAGTTGTCTGTTAATGTGACTGTGTTCCATGTGTGGATGTAAGCTAGTTGCCTGTTAATGTGACTGTGTTCCTCTACAGATCTCAACGGAGGAGGGAATAGAACTCTCGCAACAACTCGGCATCTGCTATATCGAGGCCAGTGCAAAAATCCGCATGAACGTAGACCAAGCCTTCCATGAACTTGTACGCATAATTAGGTTAGTTGATGCGTATCTCGGCATGCCTTGCCCATGTGGCTATGGTGGAAACACCTAGGGGACAGTCGCATAAGCTCGCAAAGTCCCGAAATATGTTAAGCATTACATAGCGCGTAGTTTGGTCATCATCGTGTATTGCGGGGTAAACAAATTGCTACAGTGGTGTAATCTAGTAAGTGTTAATGCAGATTGATGCTAACAACAATTTGTATCATAAAAGTCACACCAAAGTTTTGAACCAGTGAATGTTTTTTTACTTTGTGACCTTATGAGACCCTCCCTAACTGGCCCACGGGAAACATTGTTGGCAGTGTCGTGGATAGAGCAACTGATAGGTGGCATGTTGGACTTTGTAGGATGTAGGTGGTATCATAGAACTAGTGTTTGTGTCAGTGGATATCATATGTGTAGGTGGCAGACTTCAGTGGAACAGCAGGAATGTTCACACACTGATTGTGCACACGCAAGAATCATTTGTTGACATCACCTTTCAAGAAACTATTGTTTTGTCAAGTATATTTTCACTGCATTATGCTGTCTTTGTCACCAAAGTGTTTTTGCTGCAATACAGGCATGTCACATGGCAAACATACTTCACTGGTGAAGATTACATAATGCAGTTGAAAAATTCGAGGAGAACAAACTACATTTCTTGAGTGTTAATGTCAACAAATATTTAAATAAGCCAGGAAACTGGAACTTTGTTGCAGTCAAATATAAGTTTATTTGTCCAACAGCAAATTATACATGATTCACAAAGATATACTTTATAAACAGTACAAATATGCAAACATTAAAAAACTGTAAACAAAACACAATCACAAAACATTTGGCAAAATAAAACATTTAGAAAACAAATCAATATAATATGCTTTGGGGTGGTTGCTAGTAATAATAAAAAATAAATTAGGCATTTGATAATGCATTGTGTATCCTCATAGAAAGAACAAAGAAGAGCCAACAGTGTTAACGTACGTACAGGAAATAAAAAAATAAGTAAACAATATAAATACATATTTATGTACTTAAAAAGTGTTAAAAGAGAATATCTAGAGCTATTTCAAGACAACATAAATTTGGTGATCTAAAAACTTAATTCAATTGTCGTCTACCACTTTTTCGAAAGGTCACTTGCACGCAATGAATGCATCATGATGTCAACCGAATTAGTTCCATCTTCGTCGTGTATGTCTGATTACAAAGTGACAACTGCACCCAGACACTGGGTAGAGAGCATCAAATACATGCATTGTAATCATTATTACCTGGTTGTTTGCAGGAAATTCCAAGAGCAAGAACGACCTCTGCCAAAGGTGACACATCAGAAAAAGAAAGGAAAATGCATTATTTTGTAACAGTAATCATCTATATTTGTTTGTCACTTACTGATTCAAAACAAGACATGGTTACCATGACAAATTCTGTCAACATTACAACACACGGCAGACATTATTTGCTTAAATTGTTGTCATGACAACCATTGGCAAGGCTACAAAGAGTCAACGAATAGAGAAGCATCTCATGGTAGCTCGGTTGTCGTCATGGTGACTGTTGCCATGATAACAGATCACATCGAGGCCAGCTTGTCCACATGTGTGCAGATGCAGTAAAGTTGCCTGGGATCAATATGTCACTATGGCAACCAATGCTAAAGCTTCAAGAGGAATGTTGGTTGTTAGTTTGTGGTCTTGAATTCAAGATGGCCACCAACCAATGAACGACAAGTAGAATAAGATGGACGAGGACCCCCAGTAGATGGAAACGATGAACTTGGCAGCGAGTGGAGAGACCAAGTGCCTTATGGATAGGACAAGAAACTAGGTCACAGCATCGGTGCCAATTCATGTGTACATGCATACTGCGTAATGCTAACTAGAGGAACGTTGCTTGTTGCAGACAATAAGGGGTGGAAGTTATCAAAAGTCCAAAAAAGAATAGTATTTACTGCATGTGCAAACCAACACTGCCACCCTCTGAATAAGTGGAGTGGGACTTATTTTCATGGGATATGCAAAAGCACCATATTGATTCACTCGCAACAATTCATGTATAATATGTGCTCTGTACAGTCACATGTAAGAACAAATTGTTTTTTCTGACATGTAATGGCTACCGAGACACTACATACCACGCAGCCAGGTTCCACAATACTGTTGTGCATTAATACCAGTTTTACTCATTAGATGGCACGACTGGATATTATATTATTTATGTGTTTCCATGGAGCTAACCACCAGTGCATGATGCTAAGTGTTTGTGGCCTTTGTGAACATATGGACCATCCCTAAATGATGCTAGGTTCCATCTAACCTTGTGCCTGTCTACGGCAACTATAAATCCTAGGGAGACTAAAAGTTGCATTGCAAGAAAAGTATCATATTAATGCCTTCATGAAAATTGGTGAGTAATTGTAAATGGCTCATCTTTAAAGGCATTGGATGAAAACTGTTCTTGGTATACTGTTGTTTTATGAGATTGCTGTTATTTCTTGTTTTGTAACATGCCAACTAATGCTTTACAAAATGCTGAATCGTTTGGATATTGTTTGCACAGTTTCAGAGGGGTTCGTGTTTGGTGGACAATTGGAAGTGTTGCTTGTTATCAATGTGGTGGCCATAGTATTAGGCAGTACACGGTGTGGAAGGATGTGATAAGTATTAGCTGGTAATCAATCTCTGTATTGAGTACTTTAGTAGTATCAAGTAATGGACTCTTCCACATCAGGGGTGTAAGTGTGTGCGATGATACGAGTAACGACCTTCACATACAAATAAAAAATACAGTAAACCAAAAATGGTATGCATTGTAAAATATGATACCCAATGTAAGCCCAGTGCGAACCAAAATATGGAACACTTGGTCAACTGGAAATGCGTAAGCCAAATAGGAGAAAACCATATGCATATGTAATACATGCCCATAAAAGTATGTGTGGAGAGTAGCATAAATGTGAGGCTTATGAATATGCATGAACCATCAACATGAATATGTATGAAGTGTGAAAGTTGAATGCGTTCAATCAGCCACACAGTATTTAGTGATTTTAAAGTTAGGCGAGAACTTATGTCTTTTTAAATATTCCTTTTATATGATAATTTACAACTTGCAAATCGTGTCCGAGAATTTATTTTTCTTACTAGACTGTGTCATTGCTGGATCTATTTACATTATCGGCTGAAGAAAGAAAAACTTGTCAAGATGTTCATCAAGGTTATAACTTAATTGACATGAGTAATCACGTGACATCTACTGAATGTGTTTCTTCTAAGCATACCAAAAATTACAGACTACCTCTGTTAAGTAGGCTTCAGTAAGTGCGACGTCCTGGTCAGATAACAACAGCATACAAAAGTGAGACCTTAGTTTCCCTCTTTCAGTTGACTGCTCCTTCAGTTTTCATATCTGTTTTCACATCCTGTTTTTGATGTACCGGTAGTTCTCGGTGTTTCTGTGGCCTGTGAGGGTAGATTTATTGATGGTCAATTGAAACTAGTGATGCTACCAGCTGTCACATGTGTATGACGTCATCATATGACCATCCATGATGTCATACGTACTGACAAAGCCTTCTTGGCCAGATGTGAAAGTCTGTAAGACAGGTTATTGTAATCTTTGGTAAGTACAGAAGAAATATATTCAATAAAAATTAACTGCCCTGAAGAAAATACAGTGATCATGTAAAATAATTTGCAGTGCACAGACTTACTGAACAGGTGCAATATTGATTTAAATGCCAGCTGGTAATTGTATCAATATCATTCATAGGACACACCTTTGTATTGGCATAATTTATGACAGGTTGTATTAACCTATATACTGGTGGTGCAATGCTTTGTCGAGAAATCTCAGTTACGCTTAAATTATAAGCATTATGATTTTAGTTTGGAAATAATTGGTAAATCGCCTGAGATCTATATATACATTTTTGTTACGTCCGATGTGCATGAGTGAACTATGATTGTTGTCAGTGGGGGAGTGATATACAGCCATTGTTTGGTACTGGACGTAATCTGGGCATCATTTCACTAACATTCTTAGGAGCTCTTAAACCAGACTGCTCTTCAAAATCAATTTGCTCCTTAACAGTGATCTTGTGTACAGACAATTGTCAACACCAGGTGGCTCCACCGAGACACTGTTGCCAGTGTGTCATGAAATAGTGTCCTCTGTGTTACAGCGGTGGCTTTTTGCATTCTTAAAAAGCTCCTTATGTTTAACAATGGATTCTGTTTAATGATGCCTTTCGTTGTGAGCCCGTTGTCTTTGTGAGACGGCCCCGGGCATTTCTCGAGAGAGAGGTGACACTGAAACGATGTTTATGTAATTTTGTTTGTTCAAGAATCATCCTCAAAAGCCAGGGGTGGTAAAAGTATTAGCAGGAAGTTTGCTGAATCAGCTGTACTTCACCCCGCTTGTGGTCTTGATTGTGGGAACCAACAAACTTAAAAAAGACAATTTTAGGAAGGTGTGATTACCCATCCAGTGTTCACAGTACCACCAATAGGTGGCATTTACTGTTTGAATGTTTTATATACTATTTCAACGTTTTGTGGATGCAACATTCAAACTGCGAATGTTTCTGGTTTTTAACGTAATATGGAATATTTAATCATTAAAGCATTAAGAACATTATAATAGCAATTTATGACACCGACAAGGTTTACAACTTGGGTTGGTCTGTAGTTGAAATCCTGTAGTCAAATACGTGCTTGCTATGTTAATGATTAGGGACCCTCACAAAACTACGAACATCATAATTACTGATATTTGTGTGCTGAGGATGAGTTATCATTGCACGTGTCTAGTGAGCGTGTCCGTTTTGATTGGCGTGGAATCTTGTGGGGCTCCTGGTATTTATGATGTCTACAAACAACACCTGACCTCTGACGTTTGGCTGGGTGATAAGGCAGCCAAGAGTTGTACCCAAACATCTGGAATGCCTTGTCAGTGGTGTGGAAGTTATTTATCAGTGGCTGCTGTAGTCTGTCTTCTGTGTGTGTTTCTTTACCGGGAGCTGCTGTGGCAGACGTCAGACAATGTGGGAGAGTTTAGCAGACGTCAGGACGAGTGTTGAGTAAACTGATGAGCCTTGATAGATTATCTCACAGCATGTGTGATGGGAACATCATGTGGCTCGTTATAGCGAGGGTATCTGTTACTCATTTTGTAATATATTGTTTTTAATACTATAATCAAAATGTTGATGGTATACGGCCTGCCAAATTGTGTTTTATAAGCCCAAACATTGTTGGCAATCCGATTGTTGCACCCACAAAACGTTCAAGTTGTAAACAAAACACTCAATTTCTTAACATGATCTATTGGTGGTTTAGTGGAGGCAGGTGTGGCTAACTGCAAGAACCTTTCATGTTTATCATATTCGCGTTGTACTTACTAGATTCAAGACAACTGTTTTTGGCAAACTTCATGCTGATAATTAGCACCCCTGGCTGATTCAGGTTGCCGGAACAGACTATCTTGCTTCGTTTTGGGGCAAAAAAATTAAATAAGACTTTAAAAGTGATAATATATTGTAGGGTTGGCTGCACTTCCCTTCTGCAGTTCTGCAGAGTAACTGATGAGAAAAGAGGGTATTTATTACCAGCAAATAAGTGCGGCCTGGTGTGGGGTCAAATACTTTTGGAAGTATTTTAATGTATTGAAAGTATTTAAATACAAATAGTTCTTTTTTAATGTGGATAGATTTCAAATGGTTCAAATACAAGTATCCCGGTATACTTCAAAAGAATTTCCTGGTACTTTCAAATGCTGTTTAAATATTATTTATCATGCATTAAGTAACTATGTTGTTAAGATGTAGTAAATATCAATGTTTAAATATATTAGGATTAAAGCGTGAATAGAAATGTTGCATAATTTGAAATTGTTATTTGTTATTGAAGTATAATACTTATTGTTATGTCAACCTTTTTGTAATGTATTTCAAAAGTAGATGTTATGCAAATATATTTTTGTTGAAAATCTTCAAATTTGTAAATGCATTTATTGATAATTAAATACATTGTCATTCGATTCAATGTTTGAAAATGGCTGGGTTGTGGACAGCCTTTATGCTGAATTCATACGCTGCATTATGAAAGATGATCAGTGATGAGGAAGGCTAATGGTTTGGTCACTGAACTGACTGTCTACAGAGCTACAACATGTACATTGAACAATACATTAGGCGGGTATTAACATTATCATCAACTAATATATCACTATTACAGTTGAGACACCATTACCTTGAGCAGTTGCTATAAGTATGTATACATAATGGGATAGTTGGTTACATTTATGAAATGGTTAACAAACATGTGACACTGTGTGTGACCTGTCAACCATTTGTTCCAAGAGGTATTTATTGTTGGTTTAGTCACATTTTTGTAATGGCTGTAGTCACGTGAAATACAATTGTATTAAAACATACAAAAACAAGTTTCTTGTATAAATATCGTTCTTGACTCTTGTTTCGTTCTTACTTCGAAGTTACTTGGGATTTCATGGTTTTAAATTATTTACTTAGTTTGGAACAACCAAGCCCAAGGTTAATTAAATTACAGTGTAGAAACTAAGCTGTTTATTTTAACAACAAATAAAGACAGATATATGTATATTTTTACGGAAAATAAACAAATTATTTGCCTCTGAGAAGTATAGCATATATGCCATATTTGAATTGTCAGCGACTCCTCATAAAACAAAAAAATAAAATCTGGATTGTGGTGTCTTTAAGTTTAGTTTATAGTTTATTCGGATATTTCAAAACGAAAGAGAATGGATGCAACAAGAGACGAGTGATTTAGAGATGTACTTGTCCTATTTCATCTTAAAAGTTACTGATTTTATCTGAACTAAAATGACAGCTTATTGTGTTTAAACTTTAAGTGAAGGCGTATTATTAAGAAATTTGCATCCGAATCAACCCGACTCCCACTGGCCAGAACGCCTGAATACGCCCGAATACAGGGGCACATTTAAACTGGTACCGCGAAACAGTGTCATCCAATAACGGCAATTTATTTCGGCAGTTAGCATATAATAATATTGAAGTTTCACTGGGAAGCGTCAAAAGTGAGAAATGATGGCGATTTCCGTGACTAAATAGCGCCAACCACCACGCGGTTTTGTAGTCGAACGCAGCGACACACAATTTCCGGTCCCTCTTTTACGCCACGCAGTGAATATTTTAATGGTGATTTTCAGCCAATGAGATTAATGTTTAACATTTGCTGCGGGCATAAACATGGAAGCACCCAGGAATTATTCCAAAACACGCATCCGCAGGCGATTTCTACGATTAAATGCTAACTTTTGAGCGGTCTATGTTGTTGTAAAGAAGTATTAATGCGCCGCGCAACGAAGCCGGTGGTGTTTTTTAGCTTTAGTGTAATTCTCGACATTGTCATTATGTCGAACTCCAGTAATTCGGACTTTGATGGAATTTTCGAATCGAGTTTACAACGAACGCTGCCATCGATTCGAAGGGGAATGTTTTGCACTATAATTACGCATTTTAAACAAAACACCAACTTAATAGTTCAGATGGGATGACGGCTATGATCACAAAGAACGCCATTTTGTATAAAATCTTGGAAATACATGCACTCTGAAAAACTGAAATTATTTCAGTTTTATTTACCATAGTCATAGACATTTAATTAGTTTTCGATTCTGTAGCATAGTAATTTATGAAAATTTCATACGCAGCATGTAACCGCTAATTATTAACGAAAAATATTTAAAAAAAATGAATTGTTGAACATTATTTTAAGTATTTTATTTTTGTTAAACTAGCAATTCATATTTGGGTAATAAATTGACATATATGTCACATACTTGGCTAGTTACACCAGGAATTAGTTCTTCAGATGTAGTGAACATTTTATTTGAATTGGATCAAAAATTATTTATTTATTTGCATTCATGCAACCCAAGTATATCACGATTCACTCGCAGCACATTCTCTCCATTTAATAGGATTCAATAACAGGCACATATTTGCATTAATGAGAGGGTTAACGATGGTGACTTGAACCAGATCTTTGAAATGCTGATACGGTTGGTTTTCCAAAAACAAATGAACTCGAAATGTTTTTATTATTCTGACATTATTATATATATATATTACATTGTGAAGTAAAGCAGTTTGGTTTAATAGTAATTTTATTAGTAAAACTTTTTTGAATTAATGGTAAAATCTCAATTGCAAAATTTTATATAGTGAAGACATTCATCAAGTTGGAAGAATAATTTAAATCAAATTTTCTTTTTCTGGTGTGCAGAGGAACAAATCAGTTGCTGATGAAGACTACTGCTGAAGACTGTCGAAATGCTGAAGACAGTTTGAAATTCATAATTGTATAAAGAATACACTGTGTAGTTGTATCCAAAAATGTTGATTTAAGTCAATGCATTGTTTGCGTAATCGCTGTAGTAACATCAACGTTGGGATTGACAATAGGGAGAGACTTCAGGCAGCACCAGATGGAATATGATGGAAACAAAAGGGGTTAACTGCCGTGGCTGCTCAGCCAGACTTAGTGATACATATGAGGGGCTCAGCTTGTGGATGTGTAAGCAGTATTATAGTATATGAAGAGTGTCAAGGCAAAATGCAATAAATACAATTTTCAAAATTTCCCCCAAACAGGGTCATTACATTTGTTCTACCATGTGTTGAGCTGTGTAATATCTACTTTACACCAAAACGTTGTGCACAAGTGTGTTTGTTTTCCAAACAAGATAAACGCCATTTTTTTAAACCAAAATACGGTATATCCTTTTCAGCCAATGAGCACTGTCTTGTTCCTTGTCCTACTATGCGCAGTGTAGGCGCTCGTTGTATGGATATATCGGTTTTTGACAGATGGATTTGTCGGGTTTTTATAACAAAATCAATTCATATCACATTTTATATATACACCTGTATATATATAACAGATCTGCAATAAATATTTTGGTGTTTGCTACCATTCTCTTTGATTTCGGATTCTTATAATATTCCTACATTATGTACAAGTTTCCCGTTAAACTCGGAGGATAAAGCACACACGCACGCACACACGCATCTATGGAACAGTCCAAGTAGATGGAAATTGGGAACATTATTATCAAAGTAACACAACTGACATAGAACCACAATAACCAATATTCACCAACTTTAATCCAATTGTGCCCAGTTATATCTTGTCAGTGACAAAAGTGAAACGTAACTCACAGGTACCCTGACAAAACCTTAACCCAACGAGTTTCCTGCCAATCATAAATTACTGGGCAGTGCAGACAGTATCAAGTCCAACACTACAATGCACCATTTTCTCATTTAGTTTCCAGTGCATTCCCCCAGCCGATCCTACTTCAGTCACAGCCTGTCTCTGCCAACTCTCGGCAGACAAACACATTGCCATAATTACACATTTTTACTACATGAAGCTGTGAATCAGCAACTACATGCTTTTGTGGAATTTCAACAATGTCATGTTCCATTGAAACAAAGTATTTTGCAAGTCCAAACCATTCTTTTGTAAACATCATCTTCAAAGAAACATGTATGATGATTCGACAAAGAATACTTCCCACTCTGATATAACAGATCATAACTGCATGTGAAAGTGCTCACTGAAGATAAAAACAGAAACATTCACTCACTGTACATTTACACATCAAGAAAAGAATCCTTGTTTTTCTGTTTATACCTTCCTTGTATTAAATACCTCTTCTTCTTCTCAAACATGGTCAATACAAACCTACATCGTTAGCCAATGCAATATTTCAAACATTCATGGAACAGAATTTAATGAGACCTCAACATCATGCAAAGCACATTTAACTTGGGTTGATGCTTGTATTTGGCTACATAATGTCTGGTCCTATTTAGCAATGTTTCTGTGATTGTATGTCGAGAGACTCAAGCTCCTAGCTTTGCTTTCTTCTGTGACATGTTGATCTTATCACCAAGACTGAGGGCCATTCCCTGAAACAAGAGAACAGTTCAGTGTTATATTTTATAAGTATTACAGATACAATTTATGATATATTTGTGGAGCGCAGTAGCGCATCATTAAAATTCAGTAAAGCGCTTTGAGCAGTCCTGAAGACTGCGTTGTATAAGAACTTACCTTTACTTTCACTTTATACAGTAAATGGTCAAGATATTCCCTGCCACTGTACAAAAATGGCCATAGGCCATATCTCTTTTAATACTCAACGTATTTTAATCAGATTTGCGGTTAATTATATGAACATATATATGATAGGTGGAATTTGGGCTAGTTTATGTTTATGTGTTGCCATGACAATGAACATTTCTAGCGTGACAAAGACAATCATCTGCAGAAATTGTCCTGAGCTAAGAAGTGTGTGTTTGTGCAATTTGAGCAATTGTATCTGACTTCCACGAATGTTGTGAGATGGGATTTAAGTTTTGAGAAATGTTAAGACACCTGGAGTTGGCATATCAAAACACAGACTTGTGATGTGTTCTGGCCCTACCTGACTCTTGGCTCGAATGCGAATGTGGCCCGTCACGGGGCCATCGGGGTTGTTGGCTGGCTTCTCTATGCTCAGGTTGGCTAGGGCGTCCTCTCCAAATATGGAGCGGGCATACAAGTTGGCTGCCATGAAACCACATTCACCATGCAGGGCCTGCAAATAACAATGATCCAGTCAAAGATAATCAACTAGTTTGTCTGATAACTTCACTGAAACTAAATAATACATCTCTACAAATGAATTGACATGCACAGAAGATACAGAGAGGGGCAAGATCTGGTCGAGATGCTAGGCAGCAATCAGCTAGTGGTGGTAAACTCCTTTCAGAAGAAGGAATCACACAAGATCACATACAGAAGTGGAAACAACAGAACAGAGATAGATCTGCTGATTGTTAGAAGCAGCCAGTTGAACAAGGTTAGGGACTGCAAAATTCTGGCACGAGACCACATAACGAGCCAACACAAACCATTGGTTTATGAAATGTGGATAGGAAGAGGCAATCATGGAAGGAGGAAACAAAGACAGGTAATCAAATGGTGGAAATGTGAAGAAGAGGTGATGGCCCAATACAAAACCGAAGTACAGAGGAAGTTCAGGCTACTCCAAGAACAAGGGAGGATGTGGAATCAGAGTGGAAAGCACTTAAGGAAGGCTTTGTTAGAACAGCTGAGGAGATATGTGGTCGAACATCAGGAAAGCCCACACAAAGTCGAAAGAAGAAAGAACAGTGGTGGTGGAACCAGGAAGTTGAACAAGCAATACGAGAAAAAAAGGAGGCACTGAAGTGTGTGGAAGAAGCGAGTGATGAAGACAAGGCTGAAGCAGAAGTACCGGGAGAAGAAGAAGGCTGAGGCAGAAGTACCAGGAGAAGACAAGGCTGAAGCAGAAGTACCGGGAGAAGACAAGGCTGAAGCAGAAGTACCGGGAGAAGACAAGGCTGAAGCAGAAGTACCGGGAGAAGACAAGGCTGAAGCAGAAGTACCGGGAGAAGAAGAAGGCAGCAAATAAGGCAGTTGCTAAAGCAAGAGATGATAAATAGTAGGAATTATATGATGGGATTGAAGAAGATGGAGGGAAAAACTGATCTTTCAAACTTGCCAAGGATAGAGCAAAGATACTATACGAACATCAGCAATGATGAGAAGTGACGGGACACTGGTCACTGGTCACTGGAGCAAAACAAGTGCTAGAAGTTTGGGAGGAGTCCTTCAAGAAACTACTAAATCCGGAGGAAGAATATGAGATAGAGATACCTCATACCGTAAGGAGAGAGCTGGAGGTGAGGACAATAACAGAAGACGAGGTGGAGAAAGCAGTAAAGAAGATGAAAACGGGAAAGGCTGTAGGAGTGGATGAACTCTCAGTGGAAATGGTGTAAGCAAACGGACTAGTTGGAATCAAGTGGCTGACGAGGCTGTTTAATGTGTGCTTCACAGCAGGAGAGATACCAGCAGCGTGGCGAAGAGGAGTGATTGTGCCGATATGGAAGGGGAAAGGGGACATCCATGACCCAGGAGATACAAAGGCATCACATTACTGAGCCAAGCCCTGAAATTGTTGGAAAGGATACTGGATGCTAGGGTGAGGCTTACAGTGGAGAGCAAAATCGGAGAGAATCAGCTGGGATTTAGGAAAGGGAGATGAGCAGACAGATGCCATCAGATAAATTATCGAGGAGAGAATGTAAAAAGAATGTAGCATTCGGTTTTGTAGATCTGGAAAAAGCATTTGACACTGTGCCAAGAGAACTCGCATTTGCAGTCATGAGATGGATGGAGGTTGGAGAAGCAGAAGCCAGAATGGTGGAGGAAATGTACAAGGAGACAACAGCAGTAGTGAGAGTCGAAGGAGAAACATCGGAACAATTTGGAGTGGAAGTAGGACTCGGACAGGGAAGTGCCTCGAGTCCCCTGCTTTTCATTATGGTGATGGACCTGATCAGAGGAAAGATATCGGAGCAGGAAGAACTTAAGAAGATACTGTGTGCAGACGACCTAGCAGTGGTGGCTGATAACAAAGAGGAACTACAGAAAGCATTGCAAGAATGGAGTGACACCTTCAGAAAACACGGCCTCCGAGTGAATCTGGAGAAGACATGTAATTGTTGACGGAAAGACCATTAAACAAGTGAACAGCTTTGTATACCTGGGCGGTACAGTGTGTAAGGATGGAAGGAGTAGTAAAGAAATACAGAGGAGGGTGCAAGCAGGAGCAGCAGCATGGAAGAGGGTAGAAGGCATTATGTTGGACAGAACTGAAGAAACAACTGAAAGGAAAAGTGTTGGAAGCCTGCGTTGTACCAACCTGTATATATGGGTTGGCTCAGAACACATGGCACTTAATACAGGTAAGAAAATGTTCATATAATTTGTTTAATTCAACTGTGCAAGTAAATGCTATGTTTTAAATTAGTAATATCCGAATATTATATCGATGAAAATTTGGCAATGTGTTTCATCTGCATGCTATGGCATGTGATCTAGCACCTTCTTGTAATGACAGCGATCACTCAAACGTGTGACATTTCTAGTGTGTCCATCCACCTTTGGACAATAATTTATAGGAAATACAGGAATTCAGAATGATAGGAACAATATAGAAATATTTAAAAAAAATATTGTTGCACACCATGTTATGGTGATGCCATCTACTGATTCAACACGTCAACTTAGCAACTGCTGACTTTCAACATCACGTCACAAAATTAATTGACTACACCAATGTGATTATGGTATGGTATTGACTGTGTAACTCACACCAAACCACAATCAGATCACCATCCATTGGTTGTCATCAACATGTGAATTTCTCTGGCAAAATAATGTGTGATGTATTTGCAAGAAACCTCAAATCTTCACAATTAATTTTTTTTATTCAAAATACAGGAAATGCAATTAAAATGTAAGCAAAGCTAGACGCTGTGCATTTACCTTCTCCGGGGTGAGACACTTCATGTTTGTCGAGCGGATGAGATGGTCGAGATACTCGTGGAGGTCACAGATGTTTGTGTTGATGGCGACCTTGTTCTCCCATTCAAACTCCGCCCACATCTGTCGGAACTCTGTGTCGGTGCACGACGCAGGCACGATGTAATCCATGATGTCTATGTGGATGTCATTGAGAACGACACAGTTGCGGTCACTTGCCGCACCCGTCACGTCATAAACTGCAAGTACAATCACAACAATGAGTGTCATTTGACCCCAGGGGTAACAGTCGTTCTTATATAGTGCAGTATCCAGTCCTTAAGACGACTCAAAGCACTTTACACTTGGCAGACCTGTTCAATCGAACACCATCTCGACTTCTCTGGGAAGCATTCAAGCCATGCTGCAATTAATACGAGAAGACTATTCATACACAAATATTTACCATTATCTATAGTTCGGTACTCATTCATGCAGTTGAATGAACTGGAGCAATGGGGAGTGAACGGCCTTGCCCAAGGTTTAAAACAAAGACAAGAGGATTTGAACCCGGGATCTTTCAACTGTGAGTCTGTATATCTAACCACTGTGCCCAACAGTGGGATCTCTCAACTATGAGTCTGTAGATCTAACCACTGCACCACTGTGCCCAACAGTGGGATCTCTCAACTATAAGTCTGTAGATCTAACCACTGCACCACTGTGCCCAACAGTGGAATCTCTCAAATGTGAGTCTGTATATCTAACCACTGCACCACTGTGCCCAACAGTGGGATCTCTCAACTATGATTCTGTATATCTAACCACTGCACTACTGTGCCCAACAGTGGGATCTCTCAACTGTGAGTCTGTAGATCTAACCACTGCACCACTGTGCCCAACAGTGGGATCTCTCAACTGTGTGTTTGAATATCTAACCACTGCACCACTGTGCCCAACAGTGGGATCTCTCAGCTGTGAGTCTGAAGATCTAACCACTGCACCACTGTGCCCCACAATGGAATCTCTCAACTGTGAGTCTGTAGATCTAACCACTGCACCACTGTGCCCCACAATGGAATCTCTCAACTGTGAGTCTGTAGATCTAACCACTGCACCACTGTGCCCCACAATGGAATCTCTCAACTGTGAGTCAGTAGATCTAACCACTGCACCACAATGGAATCTCACAACTGTGAGTCTGTAGAACTAACCACTGCACCACTGTGCCCTACAATGGAATCTCTCAACTGTGAGTCTGTAGATCTAACTACTGCACCACTGTGCCCCACAATGAAATCTCTCAACTGTGAGTCTGTAGATCTCACCACTGCACCACTGTGCCCCACAATGGAATCTCTCAACTGTGAGTCTGTAGATCTAACCACTGCACCACTGTGCCCTACAATGGAATCTCTCAACTGTGAGTCTGTAGATCTAACCACTGTGCCCAACAGTGGAATCTCAACTGCGAGTCTGTAGATCTAACCACTGCACCACTGTGCCCTACAATGGAATCTCTCAACTGTGAGTCTGTAGATCTAACCACTGCACCACTGTGCCCAACAGTGGACTCTCTCAACTGTGAGTCTGTAGATCTAACCACTGCACCACTGTGCCCTACAATGGAATCTCTCAACTGTGAGTCTGTAGATCTAACCACTGCACCACTGTGCCCAACAGTGGGATCTCACAACTGTGAGTCTGTAGATCTAACCACTGCACCACTGTGCCCTACAATGGAATCTCTCAACTGTGAGTCTGTAGATCTAACCACTGTGCCCAACAATGGACTCTCTCAACTGTGAGTCTGTAGATCTAACCACTGCACCACTGTGCCCTACAATGGAATCTCTCAACTGTGAGTCTGTAGATCTAACCACTGCACCACTGTGCCCAACAGTGGACTCTCTCAACTGTGAGTCTGTAGATCTAACCACTGCACCACTGTGCCCTACAATGGAATCTCTCAACTGTGAGTCTGTAGATCTAACCACTGTGTCCAACAGTGGACTCTCTCAACTGTGAGTCTGTAGATCTAACCACTGTGCCCAACAGTGGGATCTCTCAACTGTGAGTCTGTAGATCTAACCACTGCACCACTGTGCCCAACAGTGGACTCTCTCAACTGTGAGTCTGTAGATCTAACCACTGCACCACTATGGCCAACAAAAAGTGGTTTTAACCTCTCATCTACCTCATATTTGTTTCTGGGCCAACCTTCCATAATTTTTTTAAAGTACACCCCCATCCAATGTTTACATCATCCAGAAATCAGGTTTGCTACAATATTACAGAAGACGAGTTGAGTGTAGACTCACCAATGTTGCCGAAGATGATGCCGTTCTCTGTAGAGGCGACCTTCATGCTGGCCTTGATGTTGGTGAAGTCGTGGGGACCCATGGTGATCGGGGACGGCTTCTCCACCAGCTTCAGGTCCCCTGGATAACACATACAGCAACAGTATGACGCAACGGTTAGATCAGTCTAAGGGGTCGTCTCATATAAGTTCACAACATCCCCTAATTGTAGTTTCATGCTGTTTCAACTGCACTGAATACACGGAAAGCTTCAAGTCTCCTGCAGAATGCACTGTTTTATTTGCCAATATGAGTGAATAGCCAGTATGAATATATTTGTCGTACCTCTGGATGAATAACTATTTAAACCATAATCACTAATACTGTTATGTTGTATAGCAATGTCTTGTCTACCAATATGTGCTGCTATTTGTTTACACTAGGATTTGTATTTACTAAACTTTGATAGCTCTTGAGAGTGGCTATTTCTAAGGATTTCACAAAACCTAATTTGGTAACTGTATAATGTATCTTTAGTTCTATAGTGAAGGCAAGAACTCCTGAATTTACAGACACTGACCTATAGTAGCTAGCTCCACTGTGAGGTTCTGTAGAAGCTATGAACTCTTGTGTTTATAGACTGACCTAGAGTAGCTAGCTCCACTGAGGTTCTGTAGAAGCTATGAACTCTTGTGTTTATAGACTGACCTAGAGTAGCTAGCTCCACTGTGAGGTTCTGTAGAAGCTATGAACTCTTGTGTTTATAGACTGACCTATAGTAGCTAGCTCCACTGAGGTTCTGTAGAAGCTATGAACTCTTGTGTTTATAGACTGACCTAGAGTAGCTAGCTCCACTGTGAGGTTCTGTAGAAGCTATGAACTCTTGTGTTTATAGACTGACCTAGAGTAGCTAGCTCCACTGTGAGGTTCTGTAGAAGCTATGAACTCGTTGTGTTTACAGACTGACCTAGAGTACCTAGCTCCACTGTGAGGTTCTGTAGAAGCTATGAACTCGTTGTGTTTATAGACTGACCTAGAGTAGCTAGCTCCACTGTGAGGTTCTGTAGAAGCTATGAACTCTTGTGTTTATAGACTGACCTAGAGTAGCTAGCTCCACTGTGAGGTTCTGTAGAAGCTATGAACTCGTTGTGTTTACAGACTGACCTAGAGTACCTAGCTCCACTGTGAGGTTCTGTAGAAGCTATGAACTCGTGTTTATAGACTGACCTAGAGTAGCTAGCTCCACTGTGAGGTTCTGTAGTGTGTCACTTGTTTGGTTGACAATGAGGACATCGAGGACAATGTCGTATTGGTTGACGTTGACGTAGGTCTCTGCATAGACGGGATCGGAGAAACCAGTCAACTGTGTCACCTAAAAAATACAACACTCAAATATCACCAACTACTATAAATCCAAAGTTGAAAAGAAATATGTATGTACATGCACTATGCATAAATGTCACAATACAATAAGTATAACAAATGGTGAAAATAACCTCATGGATAATTCATTACAACATTTTACAACATTTCAGTTGCATCACAATTAGATTACAAGTATGCAGTAACTTGCGTACAAATGTACTGGAAATATATTTTTGGCAGTCTCTAATATTCAGGTGCATAATTGCAGCATCTGATGTAAGGGGATGGAACCACACCCAAAAATTATTTTAATTAATTCATGGGCTGGAATTAAATAAAGTATAGCTTTCTGATAGTTTGTATGACAAGTTCACTAAAACAATGTAGACAAGTTGCCAAATATTGTAGTGGATAATAAGATGATTTTAGTTTTTGCAAAATGAATATAAAAGGTGAGTAGCAGAAAACTGAGCTGAGGAAGGACTTTTAAAGGATATTCAGTGAAACATAAATTTCTGTCTTACCCGATTAAGTTTTGTAGATGCCAGAAAGCCTGAATCTTTCTTGCCTGATACACCAAGAGCTTGTGATAGCGTCACTTCAAACATGTTCTAAAATACAAACAAATGGGGGGAGTAATACATACAATAGTATCTTAGTGCGATAATAATGAAGACTTATATAGCGCCGGTATCCGCCGTATATGCGCTCATGGCACATGCACAGTATTTGACCATTGGTGACTTTAAAGTAGTAATTTTAAGAATTGTAAAAGCACTATTTTATATAATGTTCTAGAAATTATAAAATGAGTATCATTAATTATACATCATAAAAATCAATAAGAATATCATTATCAATGTAATGTAGAGTCATTAATATAATAACATTCTACTACACCCACACACTTTTGTTCTTGTTGCATGTAAAATTACGAATCGAGGGCATTACAAATGATTATTAAATAGAATCCCTGCACTGTAAATTTGCTTCTGTACAACAACGCAGCATTAGAATTGTAACATAGAATGCCACAAAACACTAGTGTTGATTGACAATATTGATAATATTAATTTTTTGACCATCAATAGTGAGAAAATGTGAAAGTTAAAATGTGGTATGAAATTTCATTCATCATCATCACTGGTCGGCTGGAACTGAAGCTTTGACGAGTCATTTCAATAAGGGTAGAATAGAAGGACAGATAGAGGATAGAGGGGCGGACACTTCAACATCACGATGTTCACAGACTAGGTTTTTCCCCTTGTGTTTTGTACCATGGCTGGGTGTCAACAAGTTAAATTGCTGTCATCATAATAGTGCCAAGCTACGTGTTTTATCTTGGTTTTTTTAACCTTGTCTATGCCTCCAAAATGTCCTTTGTCAGCCTACTGCTCCAATGGACATTTAGACAATTCCTTCCTGTCAAGCGTCCTTTACAGTTCTTTTGTGAGGGGCCATTCAAAGTTATACTTTTGTTGGTGGCCCACACAATGACAACCTGAGGAATCTTCCTACTATAGACTATTTTAGAGTATAACATATAGTGAGTAATTCTCCACCGTGACTATAATATATAGTGATTACCTCTCCACCATCAAAGTCATTCTTTGCCAGCAGCTGCATGAAGCCTATGGGGTCGTCAGCCTGCACCTTCACTTGCTTGCTCTCAGACACCTGCAAACATCAACCAGTGCATCAACAATGTCATTTCTCCAGGAGCCCTTTACTGGCTGAACTATTTCAACTTTTCCAAACACAAACATTCTTCACCATCTACGTTACGATGTATTCAACAAGCCATATGCAAAAAAGATATGAAATATTTGTACACCCTAACTTGATACGATTTTGCGTTGACTGCTGTCTTTTTCAAATAGGGCATATAAACCATGCACACAGCATAAAACTGGTATATTGCCTCAGAGCAATAATGTCCAATAAAGGACTAAGAAGAGATCAGATACAATTTCTTCTTCAGATATTGAAAGGTTATGAAAATATTTTCTAGTCATGTCAGTAGTTACAATGGTATTGGCATAGGTGATATGCAATACCGACTTAGGGTGATCAATACCGACTTAGGGTGATCAAACAGATAGAAGATCTGATCTTAAGGATATCATTGTAATGTTGTGGTTAAAAACAAACAAACAGAAAACTTAGGCCCATCACAACAGTAATGGCACAAAAACACCAACAGAACAAGTACTGAAATTTGTGCTGCCTAAACAGAGACTTGAACAAAATAAGACGACTCTAGCTTGACATGGATAAACAACACACTTTACTAATATCACAGTCAATTTACCATTTTCCCCAAAATGGTCTGATCGCTATCAGTTTTATCATATAACTATCACTAGATGACAAAATGATAGTTATTCTGTGCAGTGCTGTCCATCACTGGTGTGGGATCCCCCAGGCCAGTGCTGTCCATCACTGGTTGGGATCCCCCAGGCCAGTGCTGTCCGTCACTGGTGTGGGATCCCCCAGGCCAGTGTGGCTCTTCAGGAGACCACTGTAGAGAAGTGAGAATCAACCAAAGACGAGACATAGACCAGTGAGTGACAGCATTTCTCATTTGAACCATACAGTCTCATGAACCTCTACAAACGATTGATCATAGAATATGTAAACCCTGCGACTGGCCAACGAAAATCCTCTGTAGCATACTATTACAGTAAAATCATAACTTGGCTAATACATATCACAAAATATGAATGAGGTAACATTTTATTGCTAAAGGAATGTTTTTATAATATAATTATCAAATCTCTATAATATTCAATAATCATGGGGATAATATTATATGAACTTCATAAAACAATTAAAATGTTATCCTGCTACCAGATAATTACTGAGTGGCTGTACGCCATACATCCAGTGAGACAAATGTAGCCATATATGTTAGCTACCAAATAACATAAAAATGAATAAAATCCGTTGAAAACTTATTTTTCTGATTTTTTTCTGATATCAAATAGGCCGATACAAGCAGCCCGATCACTATTGGTTTCGCTACCAGCACGCACCTGCCACTCACCCAGACAAACATCGCACTGCCAAGTTATTGCATTATTATCTTAAAAGCATCTAAAGTTGTTCTAACTATCTGAACTACCCCCGGTAGTATAATAACCTTATTAATGAATACTGTCAGGCATTTCGTCGAAATATTTATGCAGTAACTTGAGATAATCCGAAGGAAACTTTTGAAGTCAACAATTCTCCGCAACAATGTCTGCCATTTTGTTGTTTACTTCAGCTCCGAAGGGCTGGGGGGGGGGGGGCGGGGCGGGGCGGGGCGTTTGAGATGCTTTGTTCTGATTCGCTGAATTAGCTTACCCAGCTGATGTAATTTTTGGAAGATTGGCCAAATAACAGAGCTTCCCATTGATACCACATGTGAGGAGGTCTCCACTTTATGAATGGATACTTAAGTTCATTACACGGGGCATAGTAAAACCACAAACATTTTGCCACCGACATGGTCACATGTTTTGTTGACTAGGCAGTCACTAACTGTCAATCAATCTGCTCATGAATTAATATACATCATCCTGACAAATCTGTCAGCTATCCAACAATATCAAATATTCGTGTGTCAGTTGCCTAACACGAAAAAAAAAGTTACTATAAAGGTAGGTACAGTCAGCTGATGAATTGGCCCTGGCCGGTTGTAGGGTTAATATTGTTGCATGCACACATGTACGGTGGTCACATGCACGCAGTGCCACGCACCTTCTGGAACTCCTTCTCATCAGCCAACATTGCAGCGAGCATCTCCGACAGCGAGCCGCGACAACGATTGTTGAAGATCTCGTACATGAGTCCTGTCTTCTCTGCCAACACTCGCAGACAGGTGGCGATACGGTCTGTGTCGTCATCAGTGATTGGCTGATGCAATTAACAACAAACAATCTCATAATTTACAATCAGACATGTTTTTTTGTCGACACCCATATTGAATATTGCTAAATATATACATTTGTCTATTTGGAGTTTGCAACAACTGGCATTTGTTAATTACAAAAAAAAAGTTGTAATTGAAGAGAAAATTACACAGAAACTAGTTATCTAGGCCAAATTAAATAATTTTGCTGCATTAGTTCATTATACGGAAAGGTCGCCAACATGGTAGAATGAGACAGATGTCCAAAACAAATAGTGAGATTCAGACTCGCACCATTTTGCTATGAAATGTTCAAGAATATTACAGAACTTTCGTTCTAATTTTCCTAAATGTGTTAGAGCAATGTCTTCCCATAGCTGTATAAACTCTTGAAGAAACAGATTATGTTTGAGCACAAAATATCAGCCATACTAGTGTACCCACCTTAGTAGGAAGACCTGACTTGCCAAAATGAAGAATAGTAGCCATGATGAACATCGATTCGGCCAGGAATGCCTGTAAACATGCATATATACTTCCAGTTGCAAAAACACCCACCCTTCAGAAGGGATACATTCATATTTTAAGCATCTCTGTGTCACTGCCTCATGGTTAGGTTAGGAAAGCAACAAAATATGTTACTATGTGCCAAAGGGCACACTATAATATTACAGACACAGACAATGGGGATGGTTTCAAGAAGTATTTATACCAGATGTTTGATGAAGATTGTATAACTTTATACAGTTATCCGCAATGCTAGGTGTGTTTTCTACAAATGCTCCAAGCTCCATAAACCAACAACTGGGAATAATTTGCCTCATTTATGCAAAACTCGTAATTTGATTTGTTTGTAGTAATAGTAGACCCTAGTGGTGGGATGACCACATATAGTGATACGGATCTTTCCTTGGACAGACATCAATAGAACCGAGTGTTATCCAGATATGCACCTTGGCCGTGCATGATATATCCCCCCAGATAACACATGGCTGACTTATACTAAGGATCCTATATCAAGCATATGTTTTTTTAACATCTGCTGGGTATCAGCACAACTAGCCATTACATAATGTTAGATGTTACATTTTCAGTGTAAAACACGACTTACATTCTGCCGCTTGGTGTCAGTAGTGAGGGCAACGAAGCGAAGACAGAGCTTGGTGAGTGATGTAGCGAGGGCTGCCCCGATGAAGAAGTCTCCCTCCATCATGTACTTCCTCAATGGTGGTCTGATGTCAACAACAACACTGTCAGTACTTCGACCAACTTTTCTCCCAACTCCATATCACAGATGCCAAAACCTTTGCACCTACCACCACTGTGAAGTGTTTCAGTAAACATACCAGCGTCATTGCCATTGAAGTTTGTTGCAAACTTTTGAGGGGTTTTCACTTAATGGTGTCTTTAAAATAGATATACTTGAACTGCAATATAACGCACTATCGCCAAACGCAGTAAGCATTGCTACATCAAATGACATCAGCAAATGTCGCCGGATGCACTGATTGGTCCAGATTTATGAATGAGAACTGACCTATCCATCACAAGACCTACTGCTTAGCAAAAAGGTCCGACAAGCTATCAAAAATTAATGCTGAACATGTAGAGAATTCAGACATTCCATCATATATTTTGTTGAAATTCAGGCCCCAAACATTTTTCTTCATGACAAAAACATAACACAATGTTTATAAAGTGACTACTACATACGGGAATGTTTGATTTAGCAGACGTCATGCTGCCTTAGTGAAGTAATTCACATACTTTACTGTTATCAACACTGGTGGCCAGGCAAAGCTTGACAGAGATCATGCATACCATTTTGTTTGCGATGTATCTAAACTGAAACATACTGTAGCCATCAATTCGAGGCAAGTAAATATATAAAGTAAATATATACACTGAACTCGCAATGAGTAGCATAACATGACAAACCGTTCCTGCTCCTTCTTGCTGGTCTTGACACTGCTGAAAGCGCTCTGTGTGGCGTAGGTGCCGTCCGCAGTGACCAGCTTCTGGAAGTGACCAGCAGTCATCTGAGTGTCCTCCTCCTCCTTCTCCTCCCCCAATGCCTTCTTCATCTCGTCATCCACGATAGGGATCTACACGGGCAGGGAGACTTGATCAGCCACAAGAGATCTACACGGGCAGGGACACGGTCAGACACGATAGGGATCTACACGGACAGGGAGACATGGTCAGACACGATAGGGATCTACATGGGCAGGGAGACAAGGTCAGACACGACAGGAATCTACATGGGCAGGGACATGGTGAGACAACAGCGATCTACATGGACATGGTCATACAGAATAGGGATCTACATGGTCAGACACAATAGGGCAGGGACAGGGTCAGACATGACAGGGATCTACACGGGCAGGGACACGTTCAGACGTGATAGGGATCTACACTGGCAGGGACATGGTCAGACACAATAGGGCAGGGACAGGGTTAGACATGACAGGGATCTACATGGGCAGGGACACGGTCAGACACGATAGGGATCTACATGGGCATGGAGATATGATCAGACACAATAGGGATCCACATGGGCAGGAACACAGTCAGACATGAAAGGGATCTACATGGGTAGGAACACATTCAGACATGATAGAGATCTACATAGACAGGGAGACATGGTCAGGGACATGGTTATCTACGATAGGGATCTACACGGTCAGGGAGACATTGTCAGGGACATGGTCATCAATGAGAGATCTACACGGTCAGGGACACGGCCATCTACAACAGGATCTACATGGTCAATGAGACATGGTCAGACACAATAGGGATCTACACAGGCAAGGACATGGTCAAGGACACGGTCAGACACAATTAGGGATCTACACAGTCAGGTAGATGCGGTCAGGAAGAAGCGGTCAGGGAGACATTGTCAGGGAGACGCGGTCAGGGAAACATCAGCCACCATTACAAAACCATGGTCAGGGTGACAATGACTGTGAACAATAACGAACCAGAATGCAGCCAACTAACATGGATTGTTTAAAGGTGACTTACTACTTCTGTATATATATTCAGCCTGCTAATTGAATGCCTAAAATAAAGAAGGCTATTCCCATCTTCATCTGACCATCCACTATCTACACACACGACCCTCTGAAAACTCACTACATCACGCCACAGACTGCCTTGTGTACTCATTACATCACGCTACAGACTGCCTTGTGTACTCATTACATCACGCTACAGACTGCCTTGTGTACTCACTACATCACGCCAAAGACTGCCTTGTGTACTCACTACATCACGCCACAGACTGCCTTGTGTACTCACTACATCACGCCACAGACTGCCTTGTGTACTCACTACATCACGCCACAGACTGCCTTGTGTATTCACTACATCACGCCACAGACTGCCTTGTGTACTCACTACATCACGCCACAGACTGCCTTGTGTACTCACTACATCACGCCAAAGACTGCCTTGTGTACTCACTACATCACGCCACAGACTGCCTTGTGTACTCATTACATCACGCCACAGACTGCCTTGTGTATTCACTACATCACGCCAAAGACTGCCTTGTGTACTCACTACATCACGCCACAGACTGCCTTGTGTACTCACTACATCACGCCACAGACTGCCTTGTGTACTCACTACATCACGCCACAGACTGCCTTGTGTATTCACTACATCACGCCACAGACTGCCTTGTGTACTCACGTCTCCCAGACTCTGGCGCACAAGGGTCATCACACTCTGGATGTTCTCCACAGTCGTGCAATACTCGCCCAGGATCCACAACGACGCACGGTAGATCCTGAAACACACATGCTGTATCTGTCAGTGTCTACTAAAGGAATACTTACTGATGGCTGCATGATAAATAAATAAATTAAGATGATTAAATTAATTTAAAGGTAAATAAAGTATTTATATATATATATAATTAGTTTACCTTTATAATTGTAATTTAATAATTAGTTTACCCATCTTAGTGTCACAAAATATATTGGGTGATATTATATAATATATATATAATACTCCAATATATTTTGTGAAACATAATATTAATTCCTCGTCTGGCTGGTAAATATTTCTGTATAAATGAAAGGGCACAAGACATGATGGCTGTAGCTTGTAGCCAGGACTAGCTCTAGGTAACGTACTTGACAGCCTTTATGTTGGGGAAGGTGTCGAGGAGCTTGGTGATGAGCAGAGGGCGCAGGTGCTCGAAGCGCTGGATGGCCTCACGCACAAACACGAGGACATCAGCGGCAGCAAGCTCACATGTGTCGGCCAGGAATTCCATCAGCTGCAACACACATACAAGTAGGAACACTGGCACAGACAGGTGGTTACGAAGCCACCTACTGCTCTCCTTCATGTATGCATTAAATATGGATAGTATGACAGTAATGCAGCACATGAAACCTACAAGGTTTAGGATACATGAGGTTACTCTCCATTTCACCCCCGATGCCAATGGAAAGGTTGGCCTCGATACAGCTTTTTAACTAATCCTGTTTATTACCATCTCTTTCACTAATCTATGCTCCCTCTCCCTCTCCCACTCTGTACTCCCTTCCCAATCCTGTCTAATCTCTTTTTCAGACAGTCCTCCCATCTCTAACAAGGAACAGTTATAATTTGATTGTGCGTAGAAATAGTAACAGCAGGTGAATTTATAAAAAAAACATTGTGGATCCTTTACGGGTTGTACATTAGCCCCGTAAAGTTTGAATACCGAGATGCAAAGCGTCTAGTGGACATAGCATATTATACTTACATTTGGTAGCACGACTATAGTTTGATGTATCTTTTAAATATATCACTACTGTTAAGTAACTGCACAATGTAAGGCATGATCGAGCACTAAATGAATATACAGAGCTTCACAAAGCGGCATCAAGTTTAGGATATATATGCACTAAATTAATATATGAAGCTACATCTAATTGTATTTGATTACATCTGTCCAGTGAAAGACAAGGCACTCACGACAGGGATGACTGTGGAGGCGACATCAGGGAACTTGACACTGCACTGGTGCAGAGTGCGCACCAGCAGCTGGCGGTACTTGCCGGTGTCGTCCTGCTCCACCGTGTTGTTCGTCTTCACGACCTCCTTCTTCAGCAGCAGCACCATCTGGTGGCACAACATGGCAAACAATCAACAACTGCACCATGGCGAACTCTGGCCAGATTGTTGTGTGTGCGATATCAGTATACAAGGTCTTCTTTCACCCAACCACTTTTGATGTCAAATTGGAAATATTGGAATTAAAATATAGAAAAAGTACAGGGATACAGATGTAAAATAGTAGATGTACAGCGAGTTCGGTGCTAATTGTACAATGCCAAGTTATTGTGCCAATAGCAAACATCGTTGCAGGTCACATTATTTCAAGTGGTGCATACACTGCCTCAAGTTGACGCAATTCGCCAATTTCACTGATCTGATTTTAGAATGCTATGACTCGCACCATACCATAACCAGTACCATACCATACCATAACCAGTACCATACCATAACCAGTACCATACCATACCATAACCCAGTACACAGGTGGTCATTAACGTGTAAATTTCTCCCACAAAAATTATTTTGATGTGCTGATTTGCAAGATTCCACAATTATTTGGAATTTTTTACAAAAATATATGCATTGCAAATAAAATATGGGAAATACATAAAAATAATTATAGCAATGCCTGGCACCATGCAATATATAGCAACTTTTACAGACATATCTAGCACATTGACCTGGATCAGTCACTCTGTACAAACCTCTTCTATGTTACGAGATGACACAAGGCTGAGAGCGAGCTGCAGGGTCTTCTTTCGCACCTCCAAGTCTGGAGAGCTCAGAACTCGCAGAATATCCATTACCAACTCCTGCAATACAGCAACAGAGAAAACGAGCATTAATCAACTGATATGTTACAAAACAAATTTCAGATGATTTTGCTATTATTTCTGAAAACTGCATCAAACAAATAACATAAAACAAACCAATCATCTGTAGTCTAAAGTATAAAATTTGTTTGTGGAATTTTGTTTAATGTTTTACAAAGATCATCCAGTGAAAAATCACGAAGAATTTCCAAATCTCCACAGTTACCAGGAAAACAAAGGATTTTTGGAGAATGTTGGAGTTGTCATTAAGATATAGAAATTCAGGAACACATAGGACTGCTGCAACTGTACAAACCTGGAGGACTTTCTCGTGAGCAGGGACATCTTTGAGACCAATGAGGCGATCTAGGACAATCAGTTTGACGTTGTTGTCACTCTCCTTCACAATCAGCTCAATGTAGCACGTTGCAGCAGCCTAAAACCGTAGAGACACCTGCATGAAAATCATGTCTCAGAGTGCAGCAAATGCACAACAATTACTGTGCATTTATCAACACAGCTTTAAATCAAAGTTATCAAAACCTGAGTGATTCTGCTTTTAAAATATTTAAATGGTACATTTGTGCTTTGTATTCAGCTGTAATCATACTCTTTAACAGCTATTGGAGTAGTCCAAATAATCGGACATTGACTGTGGCCTTGTCCGATTATGTGTGCTACTCCACGACCATCTGTGGAGCGCAGTTGCACAGCGGTAAAAGCTCCAGACTCTCGTGAGAGAACGCGGGTTCGAATCCTGAGTGGCAGTGTCGAACTTTGGCCAAGTTTGTTTACTCTACATTGCTTCAGTTCACTCAGCTGTATGAATGAGTACCTGGCTATTGACAGTGGTGATATCTGTGTACGAATAGCCTTTGCGCATTAATTGTAGTGGTACTGAATGCTTCCCAGAGAAGACGAGATGGTGTTTAATTGAACAGGTCTGCCAGGGAGTAAAGTGTAAAGCGCTTTGAGCAGTCCTGAGGACTGGATACTGCGTTATATAAGAACTTACCTTTACTTTACCATCTCTTACAATTCCAGCTGCATGCTATTCTCAAAGATACAATATTATATATATATATCACATACTCGGTTTAACACACGATGGACAAAAAATGTAAAACAGGTCCGAGTGTACATACCTTGACCGCAGTGGGTGCACTGGACAGTGTGACCAGAGTCCGAGCAGCCTCGTAGCGGACGGCCGGACTTGATGAGTTGAGCAGGTTGTAGATACAGCGGATAAAGCGAGCACGCTCAGACGGGTTCGTGTGGCAGACCTGCAACAAACAAGGTTGTATTTAACTATTGTGTACATATCCTCTAAACACACTCTCACCTCTTGATACAATGATGCCATCAGTATCTTTCATGTGATTGTATACATGAGGTTACCATGGTAATCAGCAAAAGTGTGCTAGAATTATGCCAAATTTATGTTACGATTTCTACAAACACTAATGAAATTGGTATCCTCTTTTTAGCTTACAAACAATGTCTACACTTGTTTGAATATGACTCTGCATAATCTGCGGTACATCTACATCTGTCACCAGATTTTAAGATATCATGAGAAATAGTAACACAAACCTTTGATTACACCATGGGAAGCAGATACCTCCAACAAACTGGAACATGTCGTGACATGTTAGATATGATCATACCTTGTAGATGAGCTCGACAATGACCAGCTGAAGGATGTCTCCAAATGTGTGCACTTGGTCTATGCAACTACTTAGGTAGCTGAGAGCCCGGTCCTGGAATAACAAATGAAGTCTTATATAGCATTAGTTCAGTCCTTTGTTCTGCTCAGAGCACTTCACAAAAGTTTGTGTCTTTGACAGTGCATATTAATATACATATTCCACTGAGCGCTATTTTCTCCTACACCATACAAGCACTGATATAAGCTGTATATGTCTATTGAACACTCAAAATTACCTGCATCCTCACCTGGACAAACAAATTTTCTCACCTGGTCTGCATGAATGAGCATCATGAAGGCGTTGCGTTTGCATGATGCGTCCTGTTCACCTTCAAGGAAGTTGGCAATCAATTCTGGTGCATCGGGGATCAAAAACTCAAAGTTCCTGCAATGAAAATATGCTTGAAACAATGCTTCTCAAATAGGCTACATATTGATTTGTCAAGAGGGCAGAACAAATTAAGTTATGAAAAGCATCTAAGAAAAACATTGGCTTAAGGAGAGACAATGCAGCCAAGATGACATTTTTGACAACAATACTCTAAATGTGATTCTTCTGTATTCCGATAGCATTTTATGCTTACTGTTAATAAAGATATCTTTTATAACATTTACATACCTCTAAATGTTAGATACATAACTTATATTCATGGATAAAGTATGCTTCTGTCATGCGATAAATCCCATTACCGAATCTTTGACAGCCATTTAAGCCTATTTGCTAAAACCAGGGTTTTTTCCAATTTGGAAACATCATATCTTTAGAAGTAATAATGCTACATTAAAGAAGTTCTGATTGATGTGTTCCTTGCAAACTTCTCTATGCAATGTCGAGGAGATATATTTTATTTTTATTTATATGCTGAACATACTGATCGTAATAAAAAATATGAATTTTTACCAACAACATTAAAAATATTTTTTTAATATTAAATAATGACACTATAAAATATCTCTTCGACAGTGAATTACATTGATTACTGCATTATTGGAGGAGCTACAATGTTTCCAAATTATGCTATATTTTCCCTCTCCGGTGGCCATCTTTGACTGTTGCCACAGAAACAGGGGGTCTGGCAGAAACAAATTCAATAATTTTATTCAATAAGACATACTCTACAACTTGGGTGCAAAACATTGCATTAATTGTGCATCAATAACAAAATCTCTTATCTAGTTGCTGTATTTCTCCTTAACATTGCTAGAGACCTGGTGATTAAGAGGAGATCAGACAGAAGTTTTTAAGATATCAAAAAAACTGCGTAATGCTGTATTGTGAGGTGGTGTTATGTTGTGTTATGTTTTCACTGTACAGACTTCACATTTTCATGTCAAATATGTTGGGAGAGACTTTAAAAAACAGCCCAAATCAAAATGGATATATCTTGTTCAAGAAATGAGAGGGGAATGAAGACACTTAACTGTAGATGGTGTAGATGGTCAGGATGGTGTTATGACTCACCTGTAGATGGTGTAGATGGCTAGGATGGTGTTGCGGCGGACGTAGGAGTGCCTGTGCTCCAGACAGGCCCGTATCGCTGGCATGAGAGGCTCCAGGAGCTCCGGCTCCTTCAGCTTACACAGGAAGCGCAGCGTAGAGCCCCGGATGAACTCATTCGGGTGTTGAAGGTCCTACGTGACAACAGCACACCACCTTACTATTTGGGGAGCATGTTAAAGAAATTAAGCAAATAAAAGCTATACAGACATGCCATGTTTTATAGCCTGTATTTCTTGAACACAAATTCTGAGTAAAGCTGCATAATCTGATTATATCTACCAGGAAAAGAAAAAGTGCGGACCCAGAAGAAAAACTGGCTGGATATGATCTTGGAAAGGACCAATCTACCCCTACCAATCCTGCTGCACCATAGAAGACAAACCAGGGTGGTGCAGACTAACTGTGAACGTGGCACCAGTCCAGGTTAAAGTGACAAAATTAAGTGATGTATGCATGTTCGTTTGCATATATATCTATGTGATGACTGTGATTGATGGCCATACCTTCCTGTAGGCGTCACACACCAGAATCATCTCCTGCATCATCTTGCCGTCGGCCGTGTACTTGGGCACGACCTCCCAGAAGATGAGGAGCAGCTTCTTGATCGTGTGGTCCTGCTGCGGCATCACGAAGCGAATGACAGTCATGAGGAGGGATTGCATCTTCTCTCCGTTCAGGATCATCACAATCACCCGCTTCAACGCCTCGATCTTAGTGCGCACATCGCTGCTCTCTGACAACACCAATGCAAGTCAGAGTTAGCAATACATACTGGATGGAATAACACACACGTGCTACATAACATTTAACAAAAATCAGCACAAATTCTTTCAAAATATTTCTGTTATAAGGCACTATTGACCAAAGCTGTGAATCCTATATGCAGTGTATCATAACTAAATCACTCCTTGGATGAGAACCAATTTCGATTAGTCAGACTCACTTTAAGGAAGTGAATTTATAGCACACATATCATAACTAATAAATAATTATTGTCCACTGTAGCTCAAGCATTCAGCTGTTAATGATATTAACAAAATAAACCATATTTGCATAAAAAGTAAAATGAATTCGCACCGAGATCTAGCTTCAGCTGTATCTCGGTAGGTGGCTCTGCATCTGTGGGCACGTTGATCAGCGTGTAGCATGACTGCTCGGCTATACTCATTTTGACTCCTCTGAAAATATAATATTTTCAATTATATCAGTTTAACACTCATTAATTATTATATCAAAATGCACTGTTGCAAAACTTGTGCAAGCAATTGTAAGTACACAAGACGGTGAAGTAGCACACAAAATCAGACAAAGTCATATGCTGCATCCAACTATGAGTGCTACTATGCCACCGTCAAGTACAACTGAAGTGAGCAATAATATATTCAGTGCATGTTAATGCAAACTGGATGGCCATTTGGACCTCCAGTGACTAGAATGCAATATTGTCTAAAATTGCATACCTGTAATGATGTGAAATTATGAAATGGACGCACTCAGTTATCAAATTAAAAATTTTGTTATAACATAGTTATAATAACAACAAACATATATAGTATTAACAACAGACATATAACAGACATTACATATACAGCATGACACGTGATGTGTCACTCACAATAATATTATTGGGAAGTTGAGTAAAGCCAAGGATTGGAAGCAGCCGCGACGTCTAGGAAACCTGAAAGGAAGTACATGGTTTATTTATACCAAAATAAATTCCAAATGTCTCAAAACAAAATGATGTACGCATCGAGATGAAGAGTGCACGCCACGGATACAGGTAACATTTAAGACGGCACTGACGCCTGTCAGCCTGTCCCGTTTGGCCGGTTTTACACTCGCGGCTCGCCGGTGACAATATTACCGTTACGCAAATATCAGTTAATAGTACAGTAAAGACACATAACACACAGTATCCATTAATACATCGCGAACGAGCCGACGAAATACTAACCCACTGTGTCGAATGAAAGCCTGTGAAAAGTGTTTTTATTCGACAACAAAAAAGGTTTCATATGTTTAGACGTGGCCAAGTATCGTCGAATCACGAGGGTTCACGTGAGTTATCATTTTAGCCAACCACATATGCGAAGGCGTATATCAGTACACAAGGCATTACAGCAAATGTTGTAAAATTTATGGCACAATCACATATTACATTGGCTACATATTGTAAATAATGTTTCCATTGTTACGAATAGTATTAGCATAATAATAAATGTTATACAGTTGTACAATAAATTATCCCTGGGCGCTTAATCTTATTCATAATCTAATCAACTCATACCACACCCAACTCGTGCTGAATCGAAAATTTGAGTACATCCTCCTAAAGCCATGTAGCATATTGCATATATTTTAGATCTACCGCTTTCGAATTGAAAGCCTGGAATCGGGCTCATCGTGTGCGTTATCCTCCTACTGAAACAGTATTTTATAAATTTATTTTCAAATTAAATTTCACGTGTTCTTTCACAAAAGGCCAATGCACACAGAACACACACTCCTATGTCAGGCCCAGAAGGGGCTTTTTGGGGGACATTATGCTCATGACTCTAACACCATGGCTCTCTCTAGAGGAATACCTACAAGACGGGGCACGGCCATTTGCCAAAATAAGCAATATATAAGTTAGCAACTTTCAGTTCATTTATTGTAATTTTTTCGCAAGTAGGCAAATGACCCTTTTGACACTTGAGAGCTTGGCAAATGACCACTGGACATATTACTTACATACCAAGGCAGATATGCTGCTAATAATTTAAACCAGTTAACTAACAAATTGCCATGGTGGTATGGATGCGACTGTTGATATTCCGTAGCATTGGGATATGTCGAATCTAATAAGAATGCATTGACATCATATTAATAAACAAACCATATTTATAAGGTGTTCAGTTTGTTTAGTGTTCGGTGACTTTATTGAGTTGGTTAGGGTATGAGTTGGTTTCTGAACGCAACGGGGCAAACTCAACATCAACAACGCAGACCGCTAAGCCGCAGGTTTGTTTGCAAACCCAATCCTTCGTCAGTTCGTTTTATGAAGCCAGTTGATCCCAACTCGCGGTAACTAGCCTAAGACACGTTTACCAGATCTGCCAGTCAAAGGTTGATCGGTAATCTTACAGAAAGCTCTGGTTTATAAATGCAGTTACAAATTGTGTAGCTGCAGTGCAGTGCAGTGCCAGTTTCGGTGACACTGACTGAGTCTGAGAGTCTGGGTGACTGACACTGACAGCGCTCGGGGCTCGACTATAAGTATGACTCTGATAATATTTAATTTTTAATGTTTCAGTTTTAAAAGTTGGTACCACTGGCCCACATTACTTTCAATCTACTGATCCCAAACCCAAGAGGCAAGACTCATCCCATTCCCAGAGTCAGAGAGTACCTACAACGGTGGCTACAGTGACGGGGTTACACTACACTGTCTACAGCCTACACGGCAGGTGCTGCTAATAATTTAAACCAGTTAGGCAACAGATTGCCAAGAAAGTAAAACTGTTCCTTCCTACCGCTTGGAATTAAAATTATGCCAGACAGTTAACCGGAAGATTGCCGGCTTATCGTTTACTTGCACTTTACAGTGAGCAGTAACATGGCAACGTTTATTTCGTACAAGGCATTTAATTATTACAGTAGGCCTACATGTAATTCTAATGCTAGGCCTAAGGACGCGTTGTGTAGACCGTTTCAGTTACCTCCCAAACATTAAATTGTGAACCATAAGTAATTCTTATGAAGGCCTAATATATATGGCCATTACCAAAGCCTAGGCAAAACATCCGGTAATCACCATAATCGGCATAATCGCAGTATGCCGAACGTCCCACATAATCATCATAATTGTGTTCTAGTCAGTTACGGGTGATGCATTCTACTTGGCATACTCACTTTTCAAATAAGAATGCAACGAGCTATCGAGGGTAAAATTATCATGATTTACTAAAACATAAACTAACATATTTCACAAACTGGCAGGAAATCAGCTTTTCGTTTCCCTCCATTTTTCATTCGTTAACCCGTTAACGGTGCCGTATCTGATTATATTCATGTGCGGCATGTAAATAAAGAAAGTGCACGTAAATGGGTGACGTCATGGTCTCGAACAGTCGGGCTTTTAGCCTTCGCCCTCGGGACTCGGGGGATGCGGAGCCGGGATTCAGATCACAACCACATGCTCTGGCACTGGAAAACATAACCCAGGGCAGGGGTCTGCAAGCACATGCAAAAGTACTGAGGCGATACAATTTATAGGTTATGCAGATCCACAGATTACGCTGTGCACTTTAGCGACAAAGCAGATGACTGAGATGTGTTGACAATATTCCAAACAGGCTTAGTCTAAACAAAATGAACCTTTTTTATTCCAAATCTGAATGAAATATAAAAATAGTGTTCTGATATTCAACTAATCACCCTTTTCAAGGCCCCTTTTTGTTGTGGGTTTTGTACTTTTCTGCACAGTTTGATGCGACACCTAGCGGTCGTTGTGACGTCACCACAGGTAGCACCTCTAGGATTTAGCATGGCATGCACCTATGCTGGTTGGCGTTTCAGGCTGTACCTAAAATTGCAATTGCGGAATTTAATATGTTTTATATCACCATAAAAATAATAACCTTACCTACAAATGTGTCACTAGGTGCACGCGGGAATTTTTTTAACGTTTTGAGTGATTGCCTTTTGAATATTGCGAATGCTCAAACTTGCAATAGGATTTAAAAAAAAATTATATCACGGTTACAGTAAAGATAATAATCATATATACCAGTTAATTTGTTGTTGGATGTACCCAAGATTTGTTTTTAGTTTTGGAATTATTGATGTTTGAACATCGCGAATGCTTAAATACTGCAATGTATATGCGGCAGCGGATAATAATGCAAGGTTGAGCATTCACATTGTTCAAACAGCAATAATTAAAACATTTCACAATTCCAGCGTACATCCAGCAACAAACTTGTAGATAAAATATTATCTTTACGGTGATATAAAAATGTTAAATTCCATGATTGTAATTTCATGTACAGTCTGAAACAACAGGCTGCACCGCCGCTCGCCATGCTAAACAATAGGGCGCGCTCAGCAGCCCTGCCTGTGGTGATGTCTGCAATGTCTGATGGGCTGTGACACACAAATGACCACGTTTGAGTGGGCTTAGTGACATGAGTTCACAATGAACAGGCTTCATATTTGGCACATTACTTGAAAGGAATTAAGTTTATGCATACATAGTTTCAAATACATTTAAAATTTAGCTTTTAATAATTGTCTCCTCTTGACTATATACTGGACTGTATAGTCCTATTCTGTGGAAGAGCATTCCTACGTTAATAATGCGTTAGTTTTGGGTGGTTGGTGTGCATAGAATGTGGATCATTTAGCTAATACAATAAAACCTGTCTTAGCAGCCACCTGTCCATAATGATAACCTGGATATAACGGTCACTTTTGAAAGTCCTGAATGACTTCTTATTAGTTTGCACTGCCCACTACCTGTCCATAACAGTAACCTGTCTATTGTGTATAACGGTCAGTTAATTTGGACCGAACCAAGGGTCGGTGTCGTCGCGTGTACGGCATCATCAGCTTGTTGCAGCCGCTATGTGGCTCCTTTACTCCAGCAAAGAGGAGTAGAATCAGCTTTGATGTCCAAAGTGAGCTCAGAGAAGCCATGAGCATGTAGCCACAGCTGGAAGTGAGCTCAGAGAAGCCATGAGCATGTAGCCACAGATGGAAGTGAGCTCAGAGAAGCCATGAGCATGTAGCCACAGATGGAAGTGAGCTCAGAGAAGCCATGAGCATGTAGCCACAGATGGAAGTGAGCTCAGAGAAGCCATGAGCATGTAGCCACAGATGGAAGTGAGCTCAGAGAAGCCATGAGCATGTAGCCACAGATGGAAGTGAGCTCAGAGAAGCCATGAGCATGTAGCCACAGATGGAAGTGAGCTCAGAGAAGCCATGAGCATGTAGCCACAGATGGAAGTGAGCTCAGAGAAGCCATGAGCATGTAGCCACAGATGGAAGTGGGCTGTTGTAATATTTACCTTATGTGATTTGGCATAGCTGGAGAGCAAATCTGGGCCAACACTTGCCTTCCACTCGTTCACACCCTCCTGTTTCCTTTTGGACATCAAAGCTTTTTCTGTTTGCCTTTACTTGGAAGGTGTGATTGATTTCACCATTGCCCAAAAGAAAAAAGGAACATCAATTAAATATAGCAAGTTGTGTAGTGTATTATTTAATATTATTGTTAACTCTAGGTTTGTATTGTTCACGAGAGCACCAACTAGCGAACGTCAACGTAACCAATCATAATACTGTGACTCCACATAATGAGTATCCAAGTCATGAAACTCTCCATAACGACAACCTGCCTATCACGGTAATTTTGCACAGTCCCGATGATGACCGTTATGGACAGGTTTTATTGTAATTTTGTGATGTATACTGCGGAGATATTAACAATGTTTTTTATTTGCGTAATGATGTGAGTAAACAGGAACTAACCTTGGTATTTGGAATTTATGCACCAAGCTGCTCGATTGCCATCAATTGGATGAATTATTATAATTATAGATTATGCCTTTGATTACTGTTCACACAGTTCAACTTATAATTTTAGCCATTTCAGCAGTTCAAAAACATGTGTTGATTTTGTGTAGTAATTGATACATTTTCACACACACATAGACATGTACTGACAAATATATTCTGTACACATGCATATATATATATATATGTGTATATGTGCACATATATATATATATGTGCACATATACACATGCATGCACACATACACACATGTGCAGGCTGCATGCACACACACACGCACACACACAGACACACACACACACAAACACACACACACACACACACACACACACACACACACACACACACACACACACACACACACACACACACACACACACACACATACACTTGTGACACATATGGTTGATTCTGTTAATACTGCCACCTGTATCTATACTTCTTCTCCCCTGTAGAAGTGAGGATGTTTGGCACCTACCTGCTGGTGGCCTCTCTTGTGTGCTGTGCTGTGTTGACTGTGTGGCAAGGCTGGCCAACTGTGTCACACATCCAGAGACAACTGCTCCCAGAGTATGACTACATAATAGGTGTGGTATCTTTGCTGTTTTACTGTTTGTACTGATTGTGTAAATGTAGCAGGAATGTTTACGAATAAAATTGACAAACATCTCACATGAGCAGGTTATACATGGATGACAAAATGGTTGTTTTCCATAAGCCAAACTCTTCCTTGTCCACTTGCCATCTGCATTTGTTTTTTGACAATTTATGTATTAAGTTATTAGTCTAAACATGTACATTAAATGTGAACTAAAAATGTGCATATATAGTATATAAAATGTAAGAAAGGAATACTAGAAATAGATAAGTCAAGTATTTAAAACTGGCCATGAGTAAAGCCTAGAACTTATTTATAATAAATTAATAATAAAATAAGATATATATATATATATTTATATGTATATATATATATACTGTATATGTATATATATATATATATATATACTGTATATGTATATATATATAATATATAAGTATATATATAAATATAACCTAATCACCCATGGTATATATATATATATATAAATATATATATATATACCATGGGTGATTAGGTTGAGATATTCTAAAAGTGGGGGTGGGCGGATATGCAGACATGGGTCCTATCGTAGATTTGCATTAAGGCCCCCCCATGCAAAAATGATCCAAGCAATACAAATTTAAAGTGGGTGTACGAAATAACAACTGGACATCGATCAGCTCCAGGTTTAACAAAGCATTCATACTATTTGAAGCGATAATTGAAATAGGAAACATTGTCATTGTCGGATATCTGATGAAAATGATGTATCTCTAAACAATCTTACAACATATGAATAGCTTTGCAGATATTTGTATTCAATGCACACCCGATAACACGAATTTGCTTAAGCCGATTTTTGCTTAGTTTAGTCGATCTTTTTCCTTGGTCCCAGGCCTATCTATAAGGCACTAAAATGTATAGGCCCTGATAAGTGGAACTTCTGATAACTAGAAATATTACCATGGGACACTGGAGGCTTATCCAGTGTGCACTTTAGCATGGAGATTGTGTCGTAACTATACAAGTTTCATGAATCGATTTATCTTTGGATTGTCGTATGAAGGATTGGTTCCTGCTTTGTGAAACCGTATCCATCATCTTGGTCCAGCGACAGTTTCACGAAACATTCGTATTATATGAAACATTTCTTGTCTAAATCAACCCGTCTATGAGTCGTCATTTGAGCACTAAATCAACCAGGCATTGTAGATGTAATTTGTACAAAGTATGGATTGCTGGACACCACCTTTGCTTCGGTGCTGCGCTGGTTACTGGCGTGTATGTGCAGCGCTACCATCGATTAATTTCCAATATTGTTTTTTAAATATTTACAATCAGAGGAATGGTTGTTATTACATGTATATGATAAAGTTTCTTTATATAAAAAGAGAAACTATACAGTGGTGAGTTTGAGAGCTATCAGAATCAATGCCTGCTGAAGCGCCAACCAGCGACAGATGACGTGAAGTTTTAAGAATATTCAACAACTTTCTGGCCATTCTGTGGCCTATCTGCACGTTTGATTACATGATATATTACGTGGAAAAAGTTATGTCATATAGTAAAGTAGAAAGATTGAACAAAGTTATTCAAAATGCAATGCCTACTGGCTGATGCGCTAATTAGTGCCGAAACAGCGACAGAAACATCAAAGCAGGCCACATTAAGTCTGAAGAATATTCAACAACTTTCTACCCGTTTTGTTATATTTCTGCATGTTTATCTGCGAATTTTGAGGCCCATATAGCACTTCGGTTTACTCCAGTCTGCACCCGAACACAGATAATGGCTGCGCGGACAACAAACAGAACAATGGCATGAATGGAGTTATTTAAATGACATCTTACATTGATGACTGGACACTGAGAACAGTCTAATCAATACCCTTGTGCCTTGCCTGCCCCTTGCCTGTCGCTGACATTGTTTATAAGCTTTAATCGAGCACTGTGAACAGCGTTTGTTGCCATCGACACCATATTATCACCCATCGTCAACTTTTAACTCTTGCTGAACAAAGTGTTATCCACTTATATCTATTATATAAAGTAACATGCATCTATACATGTACACTATATTCATGTTTTTAAATTCATGCATATTTGCTAAATATTACATATAATGTAAATATAATAGGCTGGTGGCAGTCTTAACTATAAGACTGAAAGTTAAACAAACGATGTATTATCATGTCTTTGTTTTGTTGCATGTTCGCAGTTGGAGCTGGATCAGCTGGTTGTGTTTTGGCCAGTCGGCTGTCGGAGGATAGCGACAAGACGGTGCTTCTCGTGGAGGCAGGAGAGGAAGAACTCGAAATGCATATGGCGAAGATTCCAGCATCTGCCTTCGAGCTTCAACGTTCACGGTTTGATTGGGGGTTCCTGACTGTGCCGCAGCGGCAGAGTTGCAAAGGATTGGAGAACCAGGTACTGAGGGAGGTCATACATCACACTTTAATTGCGGTACACATTGTCATTTAATAATGAATAATTTTTGTAATCTTATTCACAATAGTTAGCAATATCATAATACTTAATTTGACTATTGCCCAGTATTACAATTTATGCTTGGTATATAACTCTGTGTTTATTTTATATTTCTAGTAGTTTTAGTTATTAATTATTTTGTTTTAATATATTGCAAAATTTGCAATACATTATGCTATAATTATTTTTAAAATAATAATAATGATTAGTATTTTAATTAATTTATTTGTTTAGTTTTAGTAGTCCTAGAGCATGTTATAATATGTTGTGAAGCACCACAGTTTTAGATCAAATAAAATATATGATTATGTGGCGAGATGTCATGTGACTATGTAGAGATCCTGTTTCTCCTTACCATTTTATACTGTTTTTTGGGTGAGGTTATGTACCACTGCACCATCCCTGCTGTTATCCCTTTCTATTTCCCCCCATCACCAGCCTTCTCCCTCCATTTGTCTTCCTCCAACTTTCTTACATCCCTCTTAACACAGTCTTCCCATCTCAATTGTGGTCTGTCCCCTTTCTTTCAGTCTCTCTATTTCAGTGCTCTCTTCAGTAATCTGCCTCCGTCCGCACCAAGTGACCCGTCCACAGTATCTGGCTTCTCACGATTCTTCCCATTCATGTTGTGTATGTGACATGGAGAGAGGAGTGTCCTGACGCAATTCTCTGATTGTATTTCAGCAAATGCGCTGGCCATCTGGGAAGGGCCTGGGAGGCAGTAGTAACATTAACTACCTGGTGTACCTGCGGGGCAGTCCACACAACTACGATGCCTGGGCCGAGGGGGGCTGCAGCGGCTGGAGCTACAACGACGTACTACCTTACTTCATCAAGGCCGAGCAAAACCAAAACGCGATCTTGGCATATTCAAGTAAAATGTTTAATATATTAACTTGATGAGATAGTATTTATTCATTCAGAGGACTATAAATTAATGGAACGGATGATGTACTGATTGTGTAAATGCTAGCAGTGTTTAAAAATCAAAATCAACAATTACCTTGGACGGGCATGTTTCACATAGATCAAAATGCTGGAGTCTTGATAAGCCAAAGGTTTCCTTGTCCACTTGCCATCTGGAGTTAATGCCAATCTTGTTAGACTGTTTCTTTTACTGGATAGAAGTTTGTGTTTCTTGGCATGTTCCTTAGTTATTGTTTGCCTCACAAGACTTTGAAATCTCTTAATTATTTGGCTAGGTCTTAGTGAACTGGCTTTGCTTCTCCAGGATTTGTTATATGTTGTTTGTCATGTGACATGCTCATTGTGAATCCAGTCTGATGATAGTATTGCAGAAACATTCAGAGATTTCAAAATGTTTGAGATAGATGTTGTATAATATTATTAACTTTTTGGTATCACAGTTGTTATTTGGTGTAGTATATCCAAACAAATATTTGACATTACATTTTAATGACCAATAATAGACAAATCTTGATATGCACAGTTTGAATCCATGACAATGATTAACATAATTGATAGTTCGGTACATATAGATTATGAAATCGGCAAACATTTACTGTCTAAATGAAGTAAGCAATGTTTGCAAATTTGATAATTTTGTTGTAGGTTTGACAAAAACACTGAAGACCAGGAGATTATGATGAAACTCATTTGAAATGTAAAATTTTGGGGGAAATAGCAATATTTTCTTAAAATTTGTACAATATAGTCTAACAATGGAACTAAAAATACCTTTAATAAATGGACAGTGAAGTTGATATAAAAATGATGGTTGTTGAAATGGAATGTTTTGCTGTATATATGCTGATTATGCTTAATTGTAAATATCTTTATAACTAATCAATGTTACATCTGCAGAATACCATGGCAGGAAAGGTCCCCTCGTGGTGAGTGATATGAGTGTCACACCTCTTTCCAAAGCATTTGTCGACGCTGGCATTGAGCTTGGGCTCAAAAACCTTGACCCAAATGGACAAGAACAGTTGGGTAAGTATGACAAGTTTTGATAACCAGTGTAAGTGGCTCTGTCAGTGACTTCTAAATATTGCACAAGTCCAATTTTGTCCACCTTGAATGGTACAGCCAAATGTTCATGTTGTGACTCCATGCAGTGGAACAAATTACTAAATGACCTACTGGTACATGAAAACAGTAATCACACGCAGTTAAAAAACATACTTAAATATTTGTATTTTTCAAGTAACTGTTAAAAGTATTCGCTTTTAATAGTGTAAAGGAAAGAGGAAAATGCATTTTCCTCTTTCTTTTACACTGTTTACTGAATATGTTTTATTACTTAAAACTTACTGTCAGCTTTATTCTTTTATCTACTTTTTATTAATTTATTATTACCAGGATTTCTTTAATACATTTATTTTATGTATATTATATATATACATATATATGATACTATGTTAACACTCATTAATAAAATGTTACTTGTGGATATTATGGTTTTATATAATTATAGATTTGATAGTGTTTAGATAAGTTATTATTACATGAATACCCATAACAATAAAAAATAAATATAAATTATTTACATATATAAAAATAGTGTACTTTTAATTTGTATTTCTTTGCCTGTTTGCCAGACAATCTGCATTTATGTTGCAGGCGTGTCATCCTCTCAGGCGACTATAAGGCGAGGTAAGAGGTGGAGCGTAGCCAATGCCTACCTCAGACCAGCCATGGATCGGGCCAATCTACACGTAGCAACACAGACACATGTCACCAGAGTAAGTTGTCGCATTCTCTCGAGCCAGGGTGGTAGTATTATACTACTCCTGTCATATATCCTACATAATGTACAGACGTTCACTGAGTAAGTTGTACTTCATCTCACTTGCTGTCTTTGTTGGTTGTGGGAACCAGGAAATCAAGCCCAATATTACAACAATTGCTTTTTTTAACAACATGCCAAATTGCAGGGTTATGCCATAATTGCATGGTATTTAAACATTTTATTATTCACAAGTCTGTTTATAAAACAATACTTATCCAGTAGTAATTATGTAAATGACCAAGAGAATGTTGATATATATATATCTATTCCATTACTGTTTTTGTATTTCAGATAACATTATGAAACATACAAATGGTAACAAATTAAATACATTTTTCATCCAATAAACATACAAACTCCTAATGCATATTGTATGTAGCATTACTGATTAATTAATATTGCAACATGTCAATACAAAGATTACAAACATGAGAACTTAAACAAGTAAAAATTGATCACTGTACCCATGACTGTCTGGCAGTATTGTATATTGTTGTCATGTTGAACAGCTCGATATATTTATTGAACACGTTTCTGCAGCTGTTGGCAAAAGGGAAAAGCATTGTTGGCATTGAGTTCATGCGAAACAAGACTCGCCACCGCGTGAAGGTCTCACAAGAGGTCATCCTATCGGCGGGGGTCGTTGGATCTCCACACATCCTCCTTCTCTCAGGCATTGGACCCAGAAAGCAGATAGAACACCACAAGGTCGGTTTTACGAGAGACGTAACAGAGTAAAAATTATATATTGTTCATGCAACCAACATTTTTAGAGAGACCTCTTTTCTTTAAAAAAATGTTTCCTGGATTGTCACCTACGAGTCTACTACTTGGTACATCATTTATACAAATTATGCATGAAGGATTTCAGAATGCAATATATCAATTTTCCTGGTTTTGAGAAAAAGCCACTTTGTGTTTCATCCTCAAAGTTTAAATAAAAACTTAAATGAAGTTGTATTAAGAATTCAGATTCATAAAGAATGGTAGTAAAGTCTAAAATATTTATTGCAGATCTGTGCAAAATGAAGCAAACCAAGTTTGTTGTCTTTATAAAGAGTCTGTGTTTCAGTTGCGTGTTGTCGCTGACTTGCCAGTCGGAGAGAACCTTCAGGATCACATCTACGCAGACGGTCTCGAGTACTTTATCAAGGCACGAGCCAGCATGACAGAGGAGAAGTGTCGAACTTTGACTTCTCTCGCTGACTACATGCTCTTCGGACAAGGTGTGGATACAGTATTCCTTGGCTATAGCAAATTCGCCTATAGCGAATATTTGTTTATAGCAAATAAATTAATTGGTCCCAATTTTTTTATTATTTAATTATTATATAGTAAATTTGGGATATAACGAATAAATTGGCCGGTTCCAATCGATTCACTATGTCCGAGGTTTACGGTATTTGCAATTGCCATAAATTGTGTTCAGTATTAAAAAGGTTGCAAATTCTTTTGCACTGTACTGTTTTAAGTTTAAGAAAAGAAGCATCACCAGACACTATTTATTATAGGCATTTGACTGCATACTGCATACAATAAATGCTCTTCATAAGGTTGTCATGAATTTTAGAAAGTTATGTGTCATGCCTAACACTAGCTCATTAAAGTTGTAATTGCAAATAATTGAGATGTATTGTTTGGTGGAAATGTATGAAGTAGAACGAGTATGAAAGATATCTGTATACAACAATTGTTCGTGGCTCCAAGATTCAAATTAGACAGCAAGAACTAAACTTACTTTGGAGCAGTTGTTGAACCATGCGATGTTTTGATCCGTCTACAGCAGATCTTGAGTGATATTTTAACTTATTTCACAGTCAGTTTACCTTTGTTCTCGTGACGTTTCGACTGAAACAACTACCGCTAGATGGCGACATGGTAGTCCTTCAGCGCAGACGTAGTGACTCAGGGGTGTGCCCCCTACGGCTGCGCCGTGGGTGGCTCTTCAAGAGATCGTCCTTCGTCTTGGTTCATGCAGGCCTTGGTTTTTCTAATCCAGATCGCTTCTTTGATGCCTCTTGTCCTCCAGTCCGACTCCCTGTCCACAAATTTGGTCCCCTCCCAGTCTGCTATGTGATTTTGCTGTGTCATGTGGTCTTTGATGGCTAATTTGTTCATATCCTTTTCCAATGTTTTTCTGTTGTTTCTGATGCAGGGTCTGTTCATTGTTGCTTTGTCTGCGTCATCTCTGTGTTCTCTGATGCAGGTTTCAAGTGTGCGTTTAGTTTCTCCGATATATGTGGCATTGCAGTTCTTACAGGATATAGCGTACGTGTGGTTCCACTTGTCTTTTGGTCTTACCAGTGACCTCTTGGTGGTGTTGTGAGGTTTCATTGCTGTGTTCACTTTGTATTTCTTCATGATCCGTGATGTGGTTTTGGATAATCCTTGGACGTACGGAAGTACCACCATGCCTTTGCCCTTGTTTTTTCCACAATCTTCTTCCTGATGTTGGCTTCATTCTTTTGTTTCATCTTTCTCTGTACTGTTGATATGGTCCAATGTGGATACCTGCATCTCTTTAGGATTTCTTTTATGTGTTCTCTTTCTTTGCATTTATCTTCCTCCTCTGTGACATGCATTTCACAACAGTTTAGTAACGTATGGATCACTCCCGTCTTCTGGTGTAATGGATGATGTGAGGAGAAATTTAGATATTGGTCCGTGTGGGTACTCTTCCGGAAGATCAGAAGTTTCCCCCGATTCCTTTCTGACTAGTGATGTGTCTAAAAATGGCATCTTTCCTTCCGCTTCCTCTTCGTGTGTAAATTTTATGCTGTTAGTTTCATCCAGTGTGTTAAAATGGTCGGTCAGGTGTTGTGTCATCCCTACCTTTATAATTTTTTTACAACAAAAAGTAAACTGACAGTGAAATAAGTAAAAATATCACTCTTTTGAACCAGCCAGTCTGATGAACCTCTTCACTCATACAGCAGCTTGTGATCACGCACTGATGACACCAGTAAAGCAAGTTTAATTGTTGCTGTCTAATTAAACTGAGTGTTTCAGGTTTACTGAGTACATCCGGTATGGAGGCGAGTGCCTTCCTACAGTCCCACCTCCACAATGCCTCCTTCCCTTCCATCCAGCTCCTGCTGCTGACAGCCCTCAGTGGGAGTAGACCAGCCCGGGGCCGGGCCACCGCTATACGCAAGACTGTCAACATGAAGGCAGAGGTATGCACGCAGGGCTGCAGAGCTGTAGGGCTGCAGGGCTGTAGAGCTGCAGGGCTGTAGGGCTGCAGGACTGTAGGGATATAGGGCTGGAGGGGTGTAGGGGTGTATGGGTGTATAGTTCATGTTATGTATGTGTATGAATGATATGTGCTAGCGCACTGAGTTTTTTGTCTAAAAAGATTTGCGCTATATAAGAGCTATATATTATTATTATTCAGGAGTAGGTGATCTGATCTGAAAATACCTTATATAAAATCTACTCAGTACAGATATTTCACCCCACCCTCCAGACATTTGCCCTTGGAAAATTTTGGGTATACGGGTGTAATCAGGAATAAGCAGTCTAACCTAATATAAAGGACAGTCTACATACATTACGTATGGGGTATGGACATTTCACCCCCAGACACTTCCCTCCAGATGTTTGCCAACTGAAGTGAATAAGCAGACTTTCCTCTTTTATGTTTACTATCTCGGAAATATTTCTAAATATTTTTAGTGGATAATGTATAAAATATTTCTGTGATGAGGCCTGATAGAATAATATTTGTGTTTCTGGTTACATGCTCTCAAACTTTAGGGTATGTTGTTCTGACAGCTTTTCTTTTATTATTTTCTTGGGGGGTCAGGGTAGGTAGGTGTGTGTAAGTATTTTCATGGTAGGTTTGGTGTTGCATGGCATCACCCACAATTTGTTTTGATCAGTATGAGAATTTTTTTTAATAGTATTTTAACAGCTATAGATTGGGTCGGATGGGAAATATTTCTGTCTTTTCTTGTGCATGGATTTGTACAGGTTCACAAATAACTGAGGTGTTTTCCTGGTTATGTCATAACAACTTCTAGAGTCTTATTTAATTAACAGGGTAAATGAACCAGAAACACAGATGTTACTCTGAAAGGCTTAAGTAACAAGAACATAATATATCTGTCACACAAGTTATATTCTGATGAACTTTGACTTGGTCAGATATTCAAAGAGCTCCATGGGAACATGCTGCGGAAAGAGGGGTTCACCATACTGCCCATCCTACTTACCCCCTCAAGTAGGGGGCACATACGTCTCAACAACACAGACCCCCTCACCAAACCTCTTATTGACCCCAACTACCTCGGTCATCCCAACGACGCAAACATCTTGTTAGAAGGTAAGGAACCATTGGTGCCCAGCATCCAGCATCAGATGTTTCTTCACATCGAGTGGCCCGGGTTATTATTATGGCACATCAAAAATGCCCAAGATATGCAGAAGACAGTTTCCCAAAGACCCCAAAGTATTTGTACATGACATTTGCTATGATGTGAATTTGAGCCGTTTTTCAAAATGCAAATTACATAGAATGTCGCCAACCAATCAGCGGACCTTGGAACAATCGCTGAATCTATGCGTATCTTCAAACAATTGTTTTACGTCCGTGTTATGTCTGGTACAAATTCTAAATCACGAAATAAACCACGGGGAATTTTGAAAAAATAAAGGCATTACTTTTCTTCTGATGCAAATATTCCCACATTCATATATTATACATTCCTACTAGACATACAGACAGTAGCTCAATTATAGTTACATAGATCTTCATGTTCTAAAATAAGGCTCTTTAATCAAGCTCTTTTTTTAATTGATTTTGTCTAGTGTTTGTGCATTCAGAATTTGAATATATTAATGTTGATAATGCCTGTAACTGATCATCTTAATTAGTTTTAAATGAAATTATATAGATTATTTTATGTATGATGTAACAAGTATTTTACCGTTTTAAACTTTGTTCCTTTCTTTAATGTACGATTAAAACATTATATAAAGCACTCTAAAGGATGTGGCCGTATGTAGAAAACAGCACTTTGTATTAATTTCTACATTCAACAGCGATTCGGCAGGCACAGAAGTTTGCTAACACTAAGAGTCTAAGGAATCTGGGTACCAGCGCCACTGGGCGGATTCACCCAAACTGCAAGGGATACAACTACAACAGCGACCTCTACTGGCACTGCTATATGCGCTACAACCTGATGACAGCCCATAATGCAGTGGGCACCTGCAAGATGGGGCGGACTGATGACCCTACTGCCGTTGTTGACCCAGAACTGAGGTAATGCAATTTACTCTTGATTACTGATAAATATGATTCATTATATAAGAACACATGTTTAGATGGTCAAGACAACACAAAACAGTTATATTAGAAGGTTAGAGCAGTTTTGTCCAGTACTAGTTTGATTGTGGGATGCAGTAGCATAGTTGTTAAAACGAGACTTTCAACCGAGAGAATCCATGTTCAAATCTTCCTGCTGTCATTTCAAAGCTTAGGCAGTTCCAATCACTCTACATTGTTTCACTCACTACGCTGTGTAAATGACAACGGGATATATGTGAACAACTAATTTTGTATAGTACAGGTAATTACTGCATAGCTTGATGCTTCCCAGATAAGTCAAGTTGGTTTTAGAATAAACAGGTCTGCCAGGGGTGAAGTATAAAAACCTTTGAACAGCCCAAACAGCTAGATTCAGCAACAACAGCAAGTGGGGTGAAGTATAATTGATTTAGTGACCTTTAACTTTCAGTTGAATTGGAAATATACTACCTAGGAGTAACTCAATGCTACTACCACCCCTGGCTTGAGAGGATGATTCCAAGTAGTGGAACAGACAGGATTTATAATATTATTCATATAATTTATTATATAATAGTATTATGTCATTATAATAACAGTAATATTTTTTATAATAATACTTATATTAATTACGTTTTCATTCGTAAACCTTTTGTGTGCAGAGTTCGAGGGGTCAATGGCCTGAGGGTCGTGGATGCATCCATCATGCCATCTATCGTGTCTGGTGGAACCAATGCTCCAGTGATAATGATCGCAGAGAAAGCGGCTGATCTAATTCGGGGTCGTTCTCTTGACGACGACTTCGCCAATGATGAGTTTACAGGACACCATGAGCATGACGAGTTCTGAGTTGGCACTTCAGTGTTCTGCACATTAAGATATTTACGTCATGTAATTTTATCTCCTACAGCAAGATTTTCTATGAATTTCATTGACTTGTGATAATATATCTAGATGACTGTTCACTAGGCAGTTTTAAAGAGTGTTCTTTCATGATTTTAGGGCAGTTTATACATGTAGACTATTGTTTTACAACACTTGTATCTTAAGGCAGTTCTTTTGAATAATGCCCGGTGTAAATATTAGTGTATGCACACCAACTAAAAAATAATGAACTACACAATCAACCATGTCAGATTACGATTATTCCTACATTCCATTTCTATTCCTTGTGATATTCCAGTTCTAGTACACCTGTCTTTGTGTGTGTCAGTCGTAGTGAAATATTATGCATTTTACACATTTATATATTTTATTCTTTATGCGGTATACATTTTTCAATGTTGTTTATCATTCTGAAACTGTTTTGTAAATTATTTAACACTTGCAATGAATATACAGATGTCTGTGTGATGTGTTTGTTGATTTTGAATAACCTGTTGTCTTGCTAACTAGTCGATTTACACATCTCGCAAGACAGTATGATGTTGTGCATAGCACAAGTATATTCACTGTTGTTGTTACATAGCTAAGGGTGGAGGCAGAAGTTTGTAAAGTCCCATAGTGTCTATGGCAATATGGATGGGTGGTTTACGGAACATGAATTGCTATAGTTTCACCACCTATAGAGTGGAATATATATTAATGCATGAATGCTATTATGGGACAATATTGGTGTACGTTCATACTTTTTACAATTCAATCTGTCATAGTTTTACTCAATTTTAATGTTGTACCTGACGTTGCTATTAAACAACTGTACAATGTGGTCACCAACCTATTTGAAACAGATTATTACTTCAGAGTCCAAATTCTTAATTTCCACAAATACACACTGAACCAATAAAAACATGAATGCACACAATAACTGTGGTCTTGTTGTGTTCTCTCAGTAACGCAGGCTTCTCATTGTTAGTTGACACATGACACGCCTCGTACTTACTGAAGCACACAGCATGTTTACTGACAGATAAGTAGATGTACAATGATGTACATTGATAAAATTATATCCTGTCAACTTCAATGTAATAAAAGTTCATCCTAGTTTACTTGAATGCATAGAAAATGTGTTTTATCGCAAAACAAAATTGTGGCCATGATTGAGGGAAAATGTTGAGTTGATGGTATAATTCATGTCATATCTAACTTGTCCCTGAGCTTCTGGCATATCAAGGCTATGACATCAGGATGTGTGACACATTCAACCAAGAGAGCAGTTGTCACCAATTGTCTCTTTCCACCGACTGGCTTGCCTTGGTTTTCTGTCGCCATATTACAAGAACCAAAGTCACTCTTGTCACCAATAAATGTGTCCTGTCTAACAGTACTCTTCCGTGGAGTTTCTGAATGCATAGTGATTGTGTGTTGACTGGCCTGTGATGATGTCTCTATCTCTTTATCAACACGTGGTTGATGAGTGGACAGACTAGCCAGGGAGTCAGATAGATATTCACTGAGGGAGCAGCTATTGAGTCGTTGCACGTGTGTCCGATCAAACTCCTCACTGATGATCACTGTGTGTTTACAACACTGTTGTAGCGTGCCCTGTGATTGGTTGTGATGATGTGGGAGTGATTGGTTGTCTATGTCATGATGACCAGTGCGTGATTGGTCACAAGTGTCGTGATGACCTGGTTGTGACTGGGCACAAGTCCGTGACTGCTTCCGTGTTGTAAACTGATCACCGTCGATGGATCTCTTGCCATTTGGAGAGTTCAAAGTTGATGCGTCATCACCACCCGACTTGACACACTCTTTGTCCTGTGTCACCAGTGTCAGTGCATCGACTGAGTTGTTCAACAGGTCCATACACTCCTCATGGCTCGAGAGGTCCTGCAGACATAGAAACAGTGCACGATTTGGTCTAAATTCACACATTCTGTATGTATGAAACATATATTAATAATAACTATACCGTGGTCTGACAAGATTAACAACAACACTGTGCAGGAAAGAATCAAAACATGGTGATAATAATCACAAAAACCACTTGGGGTGGATTGGTCACTCTCAGTAGACAGTCATGCCATACCACCATGCTGTCACTCCCACAGAACCCCCAGATTTCTGTGGCAAAAATGAAGAATATGGGTTACAAAGGGAATGAACTCATGAAAGCAGTTCACAATGGAGAACTGTTGTCAATGGCTTGTGCTCCCAGCGAGTAAGAAAATAGAAACCTTTTTAGTTTATCTTTACTATTAGACACCATTAACAAAATGTCAAAAATTGCAATGCTGATGTGTTGACTTCTATGTACTGAGACCACGAAACAGGGTTTGTTGAGGTCATTATACCCTAACAAACAGGATTTAGAGTAATAGTAATATGAATATTCATTATCCTCCAGTCACCTCAGTAGGGTTGAGCCAAGAGTCGAGTGGAAGATTAGGTTCCTGAGACATCAGTGCAAATAGTGTCGTCCTGACAACCGCCTCCTGCAGCCTCTCTTTCGTGTCAACTTCCTGTAACCGAAGATAATAGTAACATGGGCAACCATCATGCAAGTTCTCCTGGCGATGCCAAAATGTTTCTCTAACACAAGACATTGTGCCGTGCCATTATCCGATCATCACAGGACATTTTCCTCCATTTATTACCGCTTTGAAAAAATTGTCAAATTTAGACACAATATTGATGCAGAGTCTATGAGCTGGTCTTCTATGTATTGACACTGAAGATTTGAATAACACATTTGTAACTTGCTTGTATCTATGTGGTAAACTTGCATCAGATTCTGGAAGCTATGTACTGACTGGGTATTCCTAACTATAACAACATATAAAATTATATCTGCAAAATGTTGTCAACCATATCACTGACACAAACAAGAGCGAAATTGTTACTTTGTATGCTAGAATTGTCTCACCATGTCAATCCAGCTGTTGATGCTGACTGTAGTGTCAAGACTCTCCACCAGGTGCCACCAGTGTCTGGGGAGGAAAAGAACATCGCCCGGAGCAAGAGTCACCACGTAGGGTGTCACATTCTGAAAGTATCCACTGTAAAATTGTAATAATGTTCACGTGAAAACTGGTTCATAATTAAATATTTCGAAGCATTTTACCCTTGTGCAATATGACATTGTTGTAATAAGTTAATTTTTACTTTTTGATGTTCCGTTACCTAGTATGTATGAAAAAGTAGTTTTATATGTATAATAATTCAATATTTCTAACATACTTATGAGACATTTGGAGGAGTTAAGATGAGTACAGAATGTCTAAAATAAAATATAAAACTAATCCTCACAAATATTTCGCTTCTGAGATCTTGCAATGTTTTCAGAAATTAATTACCTCGTCTACTAGCATAAAACAACTGTGACACATGCAGCATTAAGCCAAGGCCAGCAATTATTACCATTATACTGTATTTTGAACTTAAACTTGTTCCCATGACCATTTACTTTCTGCTGTCACTAATTACGGCATGCCATGCAGCAAATAATAATTTCCAGATAAATCGAACACAATGCCACAAGTCGCGCCCCAGAGACCATTCACTTTGTCCACTGAAAAGTAAATAACTCTAAAATAAATATTGCTGTGTTTTCTTAAACACATCACCAATTTAGTAGTAGATAGAGGCCAATGGTTTAGAGAAGCAAGAGAGGCAAAGGAGGCAAGTGGACCTTGGTGTTTCAAGGCTCAGAGGAGTTGCATTTATAATGTCCCAAAGTCAGTGTATGGATCACTCCTAAGTTCCTAACACCAGTAAAAGTGTAAAACAGCCATTTATATAATTTGTTATGACAGTCTCATTGCCAGAGTAGACGCCAGTAATTGATTGAAACACAAGCACACAGATGAACTCACCTTGAACCTTGGATGTCTCTTGAAGTCTGGTTTGTGGATGTTAACGAGACTGAAGACACTAGACTCCTCGTATGGTACTCGGGTTGGGTAGAGGTATTTGGAGTCAGTCGGCGGGAACATCACCCATCTCTTTCTGGGAAATCAAACAGTGGCATCAGAACTACCACAACTGTGGCATTTGCGGTTTTAACTGACAACAGACATGAAATGAACAATTCATAATATAGATGGACAAAGAAATGCAGCCCTTCCACATTGGCACATTTTGCAATTTTTCTCGATAGAATAACACAGAAGATGCTCCTTATTAAATGGCATCATAACAAACTATGTATCTTCTGCTCAAGGGATCCTACAGTGACTGACATGTCCATATTGTGCCAGCCATCCAGCCATTAATGTTGATGCACCACAAGTCGTAATCCTCTGGCCACATTCCTGTTCCCGTTCAAAGAAAATTTCCTGTAAGCAAAAAACTTCAAATGGGAACACCATCTCAAAATCACTGGCAATACGATATGAACCTGGATCTGTATATGTCGTCTTTTCCTTTTTCGTTCGCAAATTTCAAAACAAAAAAGCAAACTGTTCGGTTTTTTTTCTTCAAATTTGAAGGAAAACGAAAAACAAATACAGTGCTATATGCGGTTTTCTAATACATGTTAGAAATAATACAAACCAGGTTTTTTCACTGCAGCAAAATAAAAAACAAACAACCGATTGTTTTGTTTTCAAATTTGAAGTAGAAAACGAACATTGTTTGCTTTTTCATTTTGAAATTTGCAAACGAAAAAAAAAAAAGACACAGACCAACCTGGAAATAATAAAATTGTGATCTGTCCTTATAAAGGCATCAGCTATAGTAGCAGTTCTTAACTCGCCAATTCATTCGATCATTATTTATTATATCATTTATCATAAGTTAATTATTTGAAGGCCTGTGTCGCCAAGCATATCCTGTGAATTTGTGTTGGAGCCAAAAAGGCTAAGAACTGCCGAGTTAATGAGTAGAATAGGGAATCTTACCGTCCATGTATTTGTGCCACCAGATTACATCCATACGTGTCGTGGTGACATACAGTGTAGGCACCTTTACTGCCCAACCAGAAGGTGCTCTGTTGCCCATCTCGCCCGTCAAAGCCCAGAGTTGACCAGTCAACACACTGCACAAACACTTCATTTAAACCTACATCCACAAATAAATTTTGCATGTCTTGTTTTAGGATCATACTGCAAAAAATATAATTTTTATCAATAGTATCCACTACAACATGTTAGCTCGTTTGTTAAAATGTGTTACTATTTAATTGTTATGGAATCATCGCACAAAGTATTAAATTAGTTTTGACTGGGGAAAGTCAAATTTTTCTAAAAAACTGCAAAATTTGTCTGGCTTTACTAGTTATCTAATTTAATGAACGAGCTAAATTATTTATGATTTTAACAAAACTACTCTTATTAATCTGACAGAAAAAACGTTTTTGCTAGCTCTTGGTTATGCTTTGCTCATTGGTCAGAATTGCCATTGTGAGAGTTTGTGACATCAGTCCACAACACTCTGCACACCTTGTACAAATGTACCGAGCTACGTAATTGATCTACTGGTATGTCAAATATCACCATACTAGTGCATGGGCCACAGTGCTGTCTCATGCATGTCTAGCAGCAAACATTCACTGTATAAATTCTGCAACGTTAGTTGCTGACACCTACCAAATTGCTTTTTAAAATAAAAACTATTTACAATTACATGTTTAATGGTGCATTTTTGTTAAACATTGTCGCATTTACTTAGAATGTTTGAATAACAGTTCCATTGACATTTGTATTTGGCACAACATACCTTCAACATATCAGGACAGTCAGGTTGTGTGCCAAACAGACTGCACATGTGTATGTAATCCGCATAGCACCAGTAAGTGCCCTGATCATAGGCGGCCAGTGGGTTGTCATGGTTACACTGACCCTTTGTCCACTCCAGAAAGTTGGGCACGGTCGCATATTCATAAAAACATTTTGTTTCCCACTGTACATCTGCAAAGTGTGATATATGTTTATTTATCAAATAAATTATGTCAACAAGGCAAGTGCCTGATACAATTCAACACAGATTAATCAAATATTGTCATATTAGAAATAACACTCAGACATGTAAAAATGTCAGAATTAAAAATCTGCCAATATTTCAGACTTATAAAGTATGTGAAAAATACCCGCAATGGAATTGACTGAAAGAAACATGGGGGTCAATATTTTAATTTTTTATTTTCACTAACATTCCAAAATTTGTTATCAAATAGGTGAAACAGTGAAAATAGTCAGTTTACCTTCACTGTTTTGTTTGCCAAGCCTGAACTTGAATGTCTGGTCTGGGAAGATGTTTGTCAGTTCCGTTGGGTTCCACTTCATTGCGGGCCAGGATGCAATGAGGTCGTGGAACACGACTGGTTCATCGACTCCCCCCGAGAGCAGACAGGACTGGATTGCAGAGAGGTTCAGTCGACTCTTGTCAGCCATCTTTGCAGACTTCACACTGCAAACATAATACAGCAATCAGTAGGTTCACACCATCCTCATGAGCTAAGGGATAATGACTACATCAGTACATTTGGCATATCGACCTAACATATCATGGATTTATCAGTTGGCACATTGACAAATCAGATTACAACTTTTCTGATTTAGGAATTTTGGTCCAATGTAATAACACTGCCTGACTCATTAGAATACAAGTATAATCATGGGAATTTCCTGATATGGCTCGGATATTGTGCATGAACGCTTGGTTCCCATAATCAAGATCAACGAAGACAGCAAGTGGAACAAAGTACAACTGATTCAGTGAATTGTGTGGTATTTATGCCATAGCCCATGGGTAGTGTAGAACTACCACCACTACCAGGTATTAGCTTAAAGGGAGCCAGTCAGTTCTTCTACTTGAAATTAGCAGGCATAGTAATTCCTAACAGTCTGCTGTATTAAATGGGACATTGTTGACCATGAAAGAGTATTGCAGTTAATTCAGAATGACTTGGACATAATTCAAATTTCTTAAGCTTGTTTTAATCTGAATGTTTTGTTTACTATTTGAACATGCTCTGTTAAAAACTTGGAACAGACTACCTCCTTTTGAGGATGTAAAGGTATCCACTGGAGAAAACAGCTAGATCTATATTTTGCAGTCCTTATGACACGTCAGAATACAGACTCAAATTGGGGTTAAAAACTGTGACACCACCTCCGTGAGTTCGTGGTGGCCTCAATCGACTGTTCTGTGCATTAACCACCAGACTGTAGGCAACACAACAAAATTGTGTCAAGCTAAACAAATAATTATTGTGGAAATGTTAGGAAAGTTGTAAAATGTTACTTTAACTTTTAAGGGAGACATGTAGAACAGCCTAAATTAAAGATGCTGTCAGGATCCCCCCAAACCTGCATGACATGTCGCAGGTGAATACTTCCGGGACAATCACCGGACTATATTATTTTGCCCTGGGGAGGTTCTGCTCCTCTTTGAGAGACTTTGAGACAAATAAAATGGCTATTTCTCAGTGCCGGGGAGGTTGGTGACAAACAGAACTGACCCAGCCTGTGTTGCCGTTGGTGGCGTCATCTATGCATTAAACAAAACAATTATGGAATGGCCTTGTAAAAGGTTTTGAATCGATGTCTCCCGATTATCGCTTGGTCATTTTGAATGCTAACAAGAGCCTATTTTTAACTTTACTTAAGCGTACAGCTATACTACCTTTATGTGATAGTAGAGAAACTGTCCGGTGTATTATGCTTCATGCGAAACTCATATTCCGCCAGAGTGCATAAGTTTACTTGAACTACAACTAGCCTCTGAAATTCAGACAGGGTGTAGGTACCTGTTTGTTGGTTGTTCCCTGCCCCACCATGTGGCGCCACTGTTACAGCCATCGTCTAGTTTACCCGGGCTCTGTGAGGTGGCGACACCGGTTGTTGCACTCGAGAGCGCCGAAATCCAAAAAACGTCACAGGGCGATCGGGTTGTGTCGAAGATGACAGGTTACCACAAATCAAGGTAACCGATGAAATTTACAATAAAGCTATAATATATGAATAAGCTATTTTCGCAGTTTGTAAGTAGCATTCGCACCAACTTTAAACTTCAATAAAATAATATAGTAATTTGTGTACTCTTAAAGTTGCATTTTGAGTTCGTCCATGTTTAAAATACAAATGTTCAGTGAATCAACATGTCCCATACTCTATACACCATTTACCTTAACTACATATCAACTTTTTTTCACATAGTATGCCATTTTAAGGTAACATGGCGCAAAAGACGAACAATTGTATCCGCGGAAGTAGTATAGAGACAAGGCACACACTCGCCCCGCCCCTTTTTAGACCTAACTACGTGCATAAAAAACGTCCTTATCAAAATCGGGAACATACTTATAAAAAAAAGATCAAAGGGTTTTGTGTAACCTGAGAGAAATCGGGAACATACTTATAAAAAACGTGATTGATGGCCTGTCACTTTTTGTGACTGAAAAGCGCCCTCTAGTGGTTAATAACAACGTCCTAGTTACGGCGTCCTTAGTTACGGCGTCCCTAGTTACGGGATAACGCCCTCTAGCGAATAATAATAGCGTCCCTAGTTACGTGATAACGCCATCTAGCAAATAATATAATAACAGCATCCCTAGTTACGATACGGGGGATATAGCAGAAACCAATGTGGTTATGTTAAAACCACCGTGGTTACGATAAAACCACCGTGGGTACGAATGCACTAAACCCAGTGTGAACGAGATTAGCCGCTGTACCCTGGATAGGCGGCAGTGGTGAAAGTTGAGACGCGGCCGGTCGGCCTAGATATGGGCGGCTGAAAATAGATCTACGGCTGGGACTTTGTTAGCCGGATTTGTAATGATGCTGAAATAAACTGGTTGGCTTTGTGGAAACAGCGCTTATGCGTGCGTTTAAAGCGATAATCAGCGGCTTGGTTTATCGAGGTAGCGGAGTGTTAAGCGGTGGACAAATGGATGCGGAATGACGGTATGTTTATTATGCTAGCAAAACGAAACGAGTGGGATATATAATTTTTAAAAAAGCTGTAAGCAACGGTAACTTATAGGTAATAGAAAACGAGTGAACGTGAACGGTGTAATTTATTGTGGGACAGCACGACGGTGGCGTGAAATCGGCGGTGTGCTGTCGGAGTGTCCCAAGCACGGTAATCGAGCAGCTCGCATACGAGCTGCATTACGGCGACGTTGCAACGCTGTAGATGCATCTATCGGTGTTAATGATAGCTCATTAAAACCATGTCTTTCAAATAGTTCATCGACGGGTGGGGGTGTGTACCACGATCCATTTGCCCCGAGTATGGTGAAAGAAGTCATGAGGCCGTCGGGCTGATCGACTGTGGTCGGGCTGGCTATGTTAGGGTGGTCGTTCCAGTCGGCCTCCGTCAACGCCGGCCCGGTGGCGTCCAACGAATCCTCCTCGGGTGTTGGCGGTCGTGGCACCCCGGTAACTCGACAGAGGGGAACGGTCATGTCCAAGTACGCCCGTGTTGGTAGAATGACGGCGCGTCGTAGGTGGTTTCTGTGAATGAATCATTTGGTAAATAAGTGAAGTGTATAGGAAAAAATAAATAAAAGAACGAAAGCATTAAATAGCAGTAAATAAAATAGTAAGTTACAACCCCCGGAAAAAGTAACTAGCACGTCTGCCATGTAGTAGATAATGAATATTTTTTGTTATGATAACTGTGAATAGAAATGACCTCTGTCATATATGAAAAGGGAAGTTTTGAAAACGAAATGTATTTAAAAAAAAAAACTGACAGATCTAAGAAATAATTAAAGAAAAAATTATCAATCGGGGTAATAGGAAAAGAAAATAACCACTAAAATAAACTTATAGTTTAATATGTAAATGAAGAAATAAGAGTTATATGAAAATAAGAAGTACCTTTGTTCTTTTGCAGCGGCAGTTGTTGGTGTAGCGAGCGCTCGGGAGGTGGCCATGACAAAGACTGAACGGAGACCGGGGGCGTTGTTGTGTAACGTTAGGTATGTGTTAAGAGCGCATGCGCAAAAGTTACGTAAAAACAGTGAAAGGAAAGATATAAAAATATCAATAAACGAACGTTTAAATACCAAAAATGAACCGTTGCGTCCTCTTAGTTAGGGATCAAGTATGTTGTGGAGTGTTAATAATAGAAAAATTCGATGTGAAAGTAACATTTAACGCAGGACGCACTAAAGTGACCGTGTAATTTTTTTCTTGGCGCTGGGCTAGAAATCGGATGGTGACGCAAAACAGCTGTGACGCTAATGGGGGAGCTTATCGTGAAAGGAATGTGAAGCGCGAACAATGCTTTTTCCAAAACGTAAACGACGCGTTAAAAGTATGAATTTAAGCGTTGTGTGGGATCAGTGGCGTGTAGGGAATTAAGTGGTGTGGTTATTGTAGAAAAATTGGCTGTAAATAAACGTTTGTCAACGAACGCACTACATGACCGTCTGATTTTTTTCCGGAAATAAAAGTCATCGGATACTAGGCGGTTATGCGTTGTAATAGAAACGTCGATTAGGGGGGTATGCGTTAAGTACGCATGCGCCGTATGTTGCTTATATAAAGCGGTGGAAAATTTTGTATGCGGTATAATGCAAGTGGTCTGACTGATTTCAGCAGCAACAGCCGTAGAAGTTCTTCCACCTCGAGAATGGCCGAACATAGCGAGATGACTACACCGTTGAAAAAGATGAAGGCGATGCGCAAACAAGCGTGTAAGGCGAGCGGAAGTCAACAACAACCGCCTGCGGAAGTGACCACACCGGCTGCTAAGAGACCCGTGTTGGTTATAGCGTCCTCGCTTGGGCGTAAACGAGGGGCTGAAGAGGCGGCGTTGGAGGCACCGCCGTCTAGACGGGCCTCGCTTGAGCGAGAATGCAGCGCTGCAACGTCATCACAGGCTACCTTGGTGAGTGTAAGGGAACTGGCCTGTTCTAAGAACGGTGTGTATAAGCTTAAGACTTCGGCCTATATCGAGGCTGTGAGTTATCGTGATAAATGCACGTACAGGGGATGTTCCCAATGTCGACGCAAGCTATATCAAAACACAGACGGCGTGATGTTATGTCGAACCCACGGGGAACCTGATATGGTAAAAAATTACTTTGCTTTGCGTGTCATGATTCGAGATGGAGATGACGAAGAAGATGAAATGTGGCTGACGTTGTTTGACACGCAAATGGCAAAGCTGGTTGAGTACCGGGCTGATTACTTGGTGGAGTTAAACGAGGAGGAACTTCGCGATACTGTACTTGAGTTGGCTGGCACTAAAGTACAGCTCAGTGTTCGTAAGACTACCTGGGAAGGTGAGCCGTCGTATACGGTGCGTACACTGAGGAGAGCCGTTGATGAGTAATGGGTTTCTTGTGTTCTAGGAGGCCCCGCTGGTGACGGCGTTGCTAACTAGTAAACCGACCAGTGACGAAGCTGCGCGCTTACTAGACGAGATAGTGGAAAATTACGTAATGGCCTGGTGTTCAGCTTACGAAGCAAAGAGAGCCTACTAGAGGAGCTACGAAATAGAACGGTGCTCATCCTATATAAACATGACATTTATTTTGTTGTATGTCTACAGGAGGTGCGGCGAGTTCTGCTGGAAATGTTAGCCAATAATGAACGGATGCGTGCGAGGTACGCCGAAGTTGCCGTGTTCGTACAAACACTGCTCGATCGTTCGGTGATGGATAGTGAGAGGAAAGACGCCGCGTTGCTGGCTCGTGTTAACGCAGAAAAAGAGGCGGATTAATGATAATAATGTGTTTTGTAGAGAGTGCGACGGCCTGAACGTGCGCACGATCGCCGTGGGAAGTGTAATGTGTGTTTGTAGGCACCTGCTTTTGTGCTGTAGGGATGCGCGGGCGACATCGATAGCGCCTTGGATGCTATCGTTGAGGAAGCGCTTGGTGCACCACCGCCTTACGATAGTTTACACCAGATTGTGCCGTCGTGTTGTTGGAAGACAGCGCCGTCGGACGTGATGCAACGACGCGTCGTCGAACCGGGGCGGGGTCAGGTGGCCTGTCGCTATGAACGACATGCGATGTCCCTTCTCGCTGAGCATCTCGGTGAGCTGATATTGGAGACGGCGCGCGATCGATGCGGTGTTTGCGAAGTTAATGAGGGATGTCCGTACGTGCATATGGTCGGCTATCGGGCGGGTCGACCTACTCGCGAGTACGCACGGCGCTACGACAACGTAGCCGAACTCGTCACGCAACACTTCAACGTAGTGTTGGAATCGTGTCTGCAGCGCTCACTGATACCAACCTTCATACGTCTGGTGCAGTTACTACACGTGAAGGCGCACGGACAACAACCGGGGCGAGCTGGGGAACTGTATTTGGTACAGTTTGTATCCGACTGGCTTCTCGGCACGAATTGGCGCGAATTCATCAATCGCGCTCGCCTAGAATCGGCAGTGCACGTCTACATACAGTGCAGAAGCGGCCTTTAAATCAAATGAACATTACTGCCTATTCTGCTGATTTGCTTAATATCGCTTTTTCGTTGTACGGCACGCTTAATAAAACGTTGAAAAGGGGCGTTCCGTTTCTGAGTTAAAACGCACGCACACACACACACACACACACACACACCACCACCCCCTATGCTTAACAAAACCGCCACCCCATACGCACCTAACACCACACCACGTGGTACCTCATTAGTCGTTACTTAACAAAACCACCACCCCGCTTAACACCACCCCATACGCACCTAACACCACACCACGTGTGTCCCGTACCTCAATATCATTAGTCGTTACTTAACAAAACCACCACCCCGTTACCTAACAAAACCGCCACCAAACCCCACGCACTCACTGCGCATGTCCGTTAAAAGCACCACCCCTATACTTAACAAAACCGCCACCCCATACGCACCTAACACCACACCACGTGGTACCTCATTAGTCGTTACTTAACAAAACCGCCACCCCACTTAACAAAACCACCACCCCATACGCACCTAACACCACATCACGTGTGTCCCGTACCTCAATATCATTAGTCGTTACTTAACAAAACCACCACCCCGTTACTTAACAAAACCACCACCCCGTTACCTAACAAAACCACCACCAAACCCCACGCACTCACTGCGCATGTCCGTACCTCGTTATAAATAGAGGTATTCGAAAAGGTAGCAGCACAAAAAAGTATGCCGCCTACTACTAGGTGGCAATGTCCGAAATGCGGTGCTTATTTCTTGAAACAGTCGACGTTAGAGCGACACGCTAAGAGTTCGAAACGATGCGGCGATGACGCGCTATGCGTAAAGTGACGAGAGTGTCCGAAATGCGGCGTAACGTACAGTACGCGCGCCGTGATGCTACGACACCTGAGGGAAGGGTGCGGTCATCCGGCGGTGTCGTTACCGCCCGATGATAATCCACCACCGCCGCCGCCGCCATCAGCCGATGCTCTTCAACGCGTCGTGGACGAGCATCGACGTAGCATAGAGACGTCGGTAGCGATCGGTGTCGTACAGTCCCGCTACAACTATCGCATGACCGCCTGTACGAGCACGCGGGTGCTCGAACCGCGTCTGAGGGTTATGTTTAGCGAACGAAAGAATGCGTTTAAAATAAACGTAAGCTATGGTTTCGTGTTACGCCACAAGGTGTCGGGTCGTTACCGCTATTTTCATTCGTCCTGTAACTGCTGCGGTCGCCTTCTCGAAACACCCGCCCTCGTAACCGATAGCCGTTCTTTCGAACGCTTCCTCGATGTCGTGCGCACGACCGACGTACTACAGTACGTCATCGCGCAGCGCCCCGATTCGGGGTGGGTGGTCGAGCTCGTAACGAACGCCACCTACTTCGTGAACGCCATCCTAAACCATCCTATTGGGTGCGTTGGCACCGCGCTCCCCGCCTACGTGCGTAACAACAAGCACGTCGTGGCGTTGACGAACGATCGGAGAGGCAATCCCTACGACGATCCTCTATGCCTCTTCCGATGCATTGCCATCCATCGGCAAGGTGGTGGCGGTAGGGGGAATCTACATACAGCCCGTTTAACGCGAGTAGCTAAACAACTGAGCGCGCGCTACGCCCCGACGCCGACCGGCGTGCGCCTGAACGAACTGGAACGCGTGGAGACGCTTTTTGGTATCAACATCGTCGTCTATCGACTAACGGCGACTGGCGCCGCCGAACTAGTCCGTCGATCGCTCGACGTGCACCCCACAACCCTGAATGTCAACCTGTACGAGAATCACTTTTCGTACATAATCGACCTGCGCGCGTACGCGAAAACGTACAAGTGCTCGAAATGCGGCAACTCCCTCTGGCAGTACCCGGCCCTATTACGACGTCACGAAGCGACGTGCGAGGGCGGTGTTCGTCACGTGTTTCCCGGCGGCGTCTACCGACCGAAGCCGTCCGTATTTCAACGACTCGACGACGAAGGTATCGATGTCGGCGACGACGATCTGCGCTACTATCCGTACCGCGCGACATTCGACTTTGAATGTTATTTTGCCGCCAACGATCTACCGCCGGATACCGATAAATGTCGGTGGCTAGCGCGACACGAACTGCTCAGCGTGAGCGTCGCGTCGAACGTGCCCGGACACGAAGCGGCGCGCTGTTACGTCACGACCGGTGATTCGGCCGACCTAGCGCGTCGCCTCATCGATGACCTGGAAGCCGTGAGCGCGGCGGCGTGCGCGGTTCTACGCCCCCGCTACGACGCGGTCTTTGAGGCGATCGAAGCGCTCGATAAAGACTGGCGGCAACGAAGTGACGACGCCGACAAGGATGCGTCACCGTACGCCGCACTCGCCGACCGCCTGTGGACGCACCTTCGTCAAATGCCCGTACTGGGTTTCAACAGCGGTAAGTACGATTTGAATGTCGTCAAAAAGTACTTGACCCCCCTGCTCATAACCGACGACGCGCAGCACACATCGTCGGCGTTCACGATTAAACGACAGAACGCTTACATGTGCCTGACGACGTTGACGTTGAAATTTCTGGACATAACTAATTACCTCGCGCCCGGTGTCAGCTACGAGCGCTATCTGAAAGCGTACGACTGCGCGGCGACCAAGGGGTACTTTCCGTACGAATATATCGACGCGTTGACGCGCCTGGACGAGACCGTCCTACCGCCGCGCGAAACTTTCTACAGCCACCTGAAACGCGAGGGAATCTCCGCGGAGGCGTACGAAATTTGTGCGACGGCATGGCGCGACGAGCGCATGACGACGATGCGCGATTTTCTAATCTGGTATAATAACCGAGATGTGGCGCCGTTTCTCGAGGCACTCGAGCGGCAGTTCGCCTTCTATCGCCGTCAGCGCATCGACATGTTTAAGGACGCCATCAGCGTACCGGGGTTGACGTTGTTGTACCTATACAACGACCTGCCGTCGTCAATCCATTTCTCGCTGTTCAACGAACCGAACAAAGACCTGCACCGCCTACTGCAGTCGCAGATCGTCGGCGGTCCATCGATCATCTTCTCGCGTCATCACGAAGCCGGCGTGACGTCGATTCGAGGCGGTAACAACCCGTGTCGTTCGATAGTAGGCTATGACGCGAACGGTCTCTATCTATCGGCGATGATGCGAGAAATGCCGACGGGTTGGTACACGCGCCGACGCGCGGAGAACGGCTTTCGAGCGGAACACGTGCACCGCTACGGTCGTATGGCCGTAGAGTGGTTGACGTACGAAGCGGAACGAATAGGCGCCCCTATACGACACCAGTTGAACGGCCGCGAGAAGCGCATCGGTAAGTACCGAGTCGACGGTTGGTGCGCCGCCACGCGAACGGCGTATCAATTTCACGGTTGTTTCTTTCACGGCTGCCCGATATGCCAGACGCACGTGACGACGAACGCCGTCAACGGTCAACCGATGACGACTCTGTACGCCGCGACGATCGCCGTGACGTCCTACCTGCGCCGCCACGTCGATGCCGTCGTCGAAATGTGGGAGTGTCAGTGGCGAGCCGTGAGACCCCCCGCCGTGACGCGACCCGACGCGAGGCGCGTAACGCACTCGACGATACTGGAGGGTGTACGCGACGGCTCTCTATTCGGTCTCGTGCAGTGCGATATCGCCGTGCCGGAAGCGCTGCGCTCTAAGTTCGCCGAAATGCAGCCCGTATTCAAGAACGTCGATATCGCGCGCGACGACCTCAGCCCGTTCATGCGCCGCTACGCCGAGTCGCACGATCTACTCACCCGACCTCAACGGACGCTCGTTGGTAGCTACTTCGGCACGGCGATCGTACTCGCTACGCCCCTCCTACGCTGGTATCTGGAGCACGGGCTCGTCGTCGCGCGCATCTACCAGGTGATCGAGTACACGCCGATCGCCTGCTTTCGTCGTTTCGGCGATACGTTGTCGACGGCGCGACGCGAGGGCGACGTCGACCCCGACAAAGCGATCATCGCCGATACCTTCAAACTACTCGGCAACAGTTCGTACGGGAAGACGATTACGCGCGTCGATCGGCAACGGGATATAAAGTACGCTACGGCTGTAGGTGCCTCGCGACTCGTCAACAACCGTCGCTTCCGGCAACTCGACGTCGTCGTCGACGACGAACTGTACGAGGTGGCGCTGAATAAGCGCACCGTCGTCTACGACCTGCCGATTCAAATCGGTTATTTCGTGTATCAATACGCGAAATTACGAATGCTCGAATTTTATTACGACTTCGTCGACGCCTACATTCCACGCCCGCTCTTTCAGTACTGCGCTATGGACACCGATTCGGCGTACATAGCCCTTGCGGGTCACGACATCGATGCGCTCGTACGGGAAGCGAGGCGCGAACACTACTTCCGAACGCGATCGCTCTGGTTTCCGGCCGAATGTTGCGACGCGCACGTGGACGCGTACGTACGGCGCCGCGACGCCGGACTGACGTGGGAGGGTGGGGACTGCTGCGCGCGCCGTCTTCTATTCGATCGTCGAACGCCGGGTCTCTTCAAAGAAGAGTGGCGCGGCGACGGAATTGTGGCGCTGTGCAGTAAGACGTACTACTGCTTCGGCGGCGACGGCGGCGCGAAGTACAGCACGAAGGGCTTGAGTAAGCGTCAGAACGAAATCGACGAGCACGACTTTCTCGCCGTACTGCGCGACCGACGCAGCGGCGTCGGTTGGAACCACGGTTTCCAAGTGAAAAACTCGTCCGTGTTGACGTACGTTCAAGAGCGCGCGGCGTTGAGCTATTTCTACGCCAAACGCCGCGTGCTCGACGACGGCGTCACCACGGCGCCGATACTCGTCTAACTCGTATAACTAAACCTACCCTAGGGGTGGGGGGCCGCCTAGGGGTAGGGTTCTGTATGTATGTAGGTAGGGTAGGGTAATAATAATAAAACAAAACACAAGTGCGTACATTTCATCGTCGTTGTTTTTTTTTATTACTACTACTATACACGTAAAAGCGAAGCGTTAATGCGATGGCTTTAGCCAATCGAATACGAGACAGTCATTGGCCACACGATCGGTGCCGAATATGTTCTGGAACGTCGTCAACGGCATACCGCGACATCGGAGGAGTAGGTAGGCGACGCAATATTGTCCGCACACGTTAGAGACGACGCTCTGCAGTCTCTTGTCGTTGTACGTCCACGCGTCGCCGCAGTGTCGGTGCAGGAAGGCGGGGAAGTCGGCGTGCAGCGGCGGGAGACCGTACGAATCGAAGTACTCGCCGACGCCTTGACGGTCGACGTAGACGGCCACCCAATGCTCCCCCGGTTCGCCGCCGTCGTCGGTATTGCACACGAAGGCCATCGGGTAAGTGGTGGCGGTGGTGGTAAGTAGCGCGTCTTTAGGTACGACGCCGAGGACGATGTGTTTAGCGTACGCGTCGAGTTCGAGGCGACGCAGCAGTTGGAACGTATCCATTACGAGGTACAGTCGTACAGAACGTTCCGGGTCCGATCGATTTCCATCACCGTCTCGAATTCCGCGTACACGACGACGTTCACCGGTCGGGGTAGCGGCGTCGAGAACTGCATGTTAGCGCCCACGCTCCCCTGACGCGCGACGTTGAAATGGTCCCCGTCGCAGCAGTCGGGGGTCAGGTCGAAAGCGAAGACGGTGTAGCCGGCTTCGAAATCCGATCGCGATATGTCGTTCCCCTCGTCCTCGCCCGCCTTTCCGGTGGCCTCGAAGAGATTCATGTAGCTTCGTATGTACCGGTGGTGCGGAAAGTCCGGTTGCAGTGGTTTGCTCGGCACCTGACGTCCGTCGACGTTGAGCGCGAGGAAGTTTATGTCGTTGTGATGCGCGTTGAACGGATTTCTAGTGTAGTCTCCGTTGTAGGCGGCGTTGTCGATCATCATCAGGATTATGCGTTTCGGAATCGTGCCCATGTACAGGTTCTCGTGCGTGTGCGATAGCGTACCCGCGGTTATCGAGAACGACTTGCAGTCGACGCGGCGCATCGGAAACTTAGCCGTTCCCAAAAGCCACGCTTTGATATGACCCAGCTGGACTTCCGGGTTCAACTTCACTTTTCGGACGTCCAGGTAAATCGAACGTATCAAGATACGCCACCCCGGCGCGGCAGCCGCGCCCATGAGCGCGAAGGCGTCCTTCGACTGGATCATGCGTATTTTCGTGTCGACGCCGCTCGGTAGGAGGAGGTTTAGCATAAACGCGTCGACGTGCAGGCGTCCCATCATATCCACCTCGGTACTGGCCGCCGTCAGATCGCGCCGCGCTACGAACCCGGTGTTATCGTCCCCGCGCGCGTTCATGTGTCCGGCGCTATCTTTGTACCACAACGACCCCGTGAGATGCGATCGTTTCGCATCGCTACCGTAACTCAGCAGGGTCTCGATGTAGGCCCGGTACGCGTACGTATTGGTCGACGGCGTCACGAGCGTACCGTTCAGCGACACGTCGATTTGACTGAACATCGAATGAAGGAAATTGTTGACCGGCGCCACATTGGTGCCGGCCGCCAGATCGGTACCGTCCCCCTGAACCACTTTGAAGCGGACGTACGTTTGAAGGCTCGCCAGGTCCGTATAGTCGTTACCCGACCCCGGAATGAGGAACTCGATAGGACCGCCGGCGTCGAGAGCCGTCAGCGGTTGGTAGACGGTCCGATAACTGCTCTCGATGCTCTTCTGCGTCACCGGTCCGGCGAACAGGTCCAGTTCGGCTTCACGCCCTCGCACGCTGTCTTTACGAACGCCATCGTTACGCGTCGAATATATCGACCGGTCGACGTCCTCTCTTCCGTCTACTGACGGTCGTCGCCGTTCGACGCTGCTTCTTTATAGGCGGTCTTTTTTTCACCCGTCTCTTCTTCGGCGCCGGCCCTTTCAATAGGCCGTCGAGAAGATCGACGCCGGCCTCCTTCGCGCGTCGTTTTACCGACGCTTTCAGATTGCCGCCGCCAACGACGTCCCGCGCCACGTTCACGCCGGTTTTGAGCGCGCGTTTTCCCAACGCCACGGCGCCTCTCTTAAAAAGCGGCATGACGCTTCGAAACAGGCTCCCGAAGATATTACCCAGACCGTGTCCTCGCTGACCTCGACTGCCTATGAATACCGGTAGTTGACCGCCTACCTGTCGAACGTAGTAGTCTTCGTACGGGTTCGGCATGGTTAAAACAATCTCGATTTACAGCGTCTGATGTGAAGCGTCGCCACTAGCTTCCCCCGCTCGAATGGTATCGGTTGACCGCAATCGTCTCTTATATCGACCTCGATCGTATCGAATTGATGCCGCAGCAGCTTCACGTATTGGACGCGATCGAACGTTTCCGAAATAACGCGACCGTTCGTACCGAAGACGGCGATACTTCGAAGAAGCGGCGCGTACACGTCGCCGACGACGCGCGATTCCACGAGATCCGTGTACACGTACAGGGTGTCGACGCCCGCCTTCATATCCACCGTATTTCGACCTTCGTACGCGTACGTGTACGAGGCGGGGGACGTCTCGATAACGACGACTTCCGGGTTGGGCCCCATCATCGGCGGACTTACGATAACGTTCTTGTGGAAACCTAGCACGTTCTTCAGACGACCCGTATCGGGTAGGGTAAAGGCGACACCCGCCGTCATACGCAGCGTTATTCGGTTAGAGACGCCGCTGTACTTTAGCTGCACCCTCACCTTATCGGTCCACAATTTCCTTAGCGCCTCGTTGAGCTCGCGCAGTAGCAAGAAAACGTTGTTGTAGAAACCGTGACCGATCGTACCCTGTCGGTATATTCCGATACCGTCCGTGGTCGTGAAAACCCCCACCTCACCTCGGGGCGCCGACAGGTAGAAGGTGGCATCCGCCTCTCTCACGTTGTAACACGTGTGCGGGTACTGTAGCGTCACCAGTCCGCATTCCCATTCTCCGCCGGTCAGGTCGAACCGTCGCGGCAGCGTCGTGATGTAGTGCGTCAACGTATTTTCGGGGTGCCGCTTCGTAGACGCGTTGCTCGGTAGCGTCAGGTAAAAGTCAGACGATACCGCCATCGTCTCGTCGTCGTCGACCGCCGCCGCCGCCGCTCATAGACGGACTCGGGAGCAGATAACCGAGACAGCTGCTCAACAGCGCCGTCCACAGATTGGAGTCGCCTTGACCCCGCGTTAAATTGTATATACTAACGGCGATGACGAAGTACAGGACGATGACCTGACAGAGGAATACGATTTCGGCCTTTGGGCATTCGTTACCGCAGAGCCGCCATGGATCGGGTTCGTGGACGGTGGAGTCGTCGGCGTTCTCGACGGCGTCGACGGAGTCCTCGTTGGTAGTCGTCGTCGGCTTCTCTGAACCAGTAGCGGCGTCGACGGAGTCCTCTTTGGTAGTCTTCTTCTTCTTCGGCTGCTCGTCCCTCGCCTCCATAGCGCCACTGAGGTCTGCGGGTACAGCAGGGCCCCTTATACGGGAGGAGCGACGTTCCCCCGCATAAGCACGACTCGTGCAGTCGCCCGCATTCCTCGTGACGCGTCCAACGCATGCTATAGGTCCACGAGCGCCGCGGCGTCGATCCAACTGTTGAAGGAGGCCGGGTAACCGCTCCATTTCACGAGCGCCTCCGAGCCGCCGCCGCGACGACGACGACGCCGCTGCAGAACCGCCTCCACTCGATACAGTTTGTCCTTCGGAACGACTACGCGTTGTACTTCCTGTTCGTAGAAGGCGCCCTCTACCGGTGTCCCCGCGTCGTCCTTCAGGCGATAAACGGGGGGTTCGGACGGATGCACCTCTACGACGGTGAAGAGCTCCTCGCTCCAATTAGGCATGTATCCTTTTTTGAATTGACCCCTCGTCTTACTGATACGCACGCGATCTCCTTCGCGCAGTTTCGTTTTTTTTCCCATACCACCGCCGCCGCCGTACAGGCGTTGCCATACCTCCTCCTGATTCGTCGCGTCGACGCTCGCCGGCGTCCTACCGATGCTTCGATGATAGGCGTTGTTGTACGAATGCACGAAATCCGTTAACGCCTCTACGTAGCGCAGCGTCTCGTGTTTCGTAAAATAACGCCACATGCGCGATTTCAAAGTCCTATTGAAGCGTTCCACGACGCTCGCTTTAGTCTCCTCGTTATGCGTCACGAAATGATGAACGCCGCGACTCTTTAGGAACGTTTGCAGGGGTCGATTCAGAAACTCGGTCCCCTTATCGGTCTGCAGCGCGTTCGGTGGCGGCGCGTCGTTCAGCAGACGCTCGAAGGCCGCGACGAGCGATGCACCGGACTTATTCTTCAACGGAACGCACCACGCCCGCTTCGAAAACACCTCGATTACCGTCAATAGAAATGTTATACCGTCGTTGTGTTTTTTTAACCTAGTCAGATCGACCAGATCAGCTTGCCACTGCTGGTTTTGACCGCCCACGATAACGCAACGTCGTTTGAAACGTCTTTTAACCGGTTTGTGTAGAGTATAAGCGTCCTGCGCCGCTAGCCACCTCTCGACATCCGGGCGTCGTCGACCCCCCTTTGACGCGCGGTGCAACGCGTCGACACCTCCGTAACTCCCCGCTCGTTTCGGATCGAAGTAGAGTTCATTCAGTTCAGCGTCGTCGTTTCGTTTTCGAAGGTTTCGTTTTGGACGACGACGACTCCACCCGGACACCATGACGACGACGACGATCGACGAACGATGACTATTATATAGAGAGCGATAACCGTGATGACGATGAGAGCGACGACGGCGACCGTTCGTTGTATCGACGTCATCGTCACATCGATTCCCAGCCGTCCAACGCTCTCTTTCTAGAACGTCGTCTTCGCACCACCTTTCCCGCTGAACTGACCGATCCCGCCTCCTCCTCTCCTTCTCTTGACAGCCGCCGCCGTCGCTGCTCCATGTACTCCCGATAGCGCGGGTTGCCGACGAACTCCATAGGAATGTTCATACCCTTCATGCTCAACCCGAAGGCGCGCCATCCTAAGGGCTGCGTCGTCTTCGTTCTCGTTCGCATGAGATCGTTCACTAGATCGACCATGTTACTCCCCGCGATCGTTTTACCGTCGTACACGAATTCGCCGCGTTCGTTCCATCGACACAAGGGATCGGCTTTCATTTTCGCGATAAGTAGACTCGCCTTCCCTTTCAACGTTTTCGGCATGCTGGCTACGATTTCGCGCTCTACGGCCTCCGACGATGGTGGCGCCGTGGTCTGCGGCGGTATCTCGCCGCCGTCGGCGTTGACCATCGACACGCGTACCGGTTGCGCCGTTCGAGCCGCCTCTATAGTGTTGTAGCGACTCAGCAGCTGATTGTACGACATCACCTTATCGCGCTCGGATAAATCCGATCGCTCTAGAATATCTTTCATATCGCTGTCCAGGCTACTCAGTACACGTGATCGGGGGGTGCTGCTCGACTGCTGCTGCGGTTGAAGGAGACTTTCCACCAATCGCGGGTCGACCAACGCCATCTTCTTCGCGTACTGCATCGCTTAACCCCCGATTAACTGTTTGAGTAGTGGCAGGAAAACGGTGCTCGCTAACGGCGCTAGCAGGGCCGTCAGAAAACCACCAGCCCCCGTTTGCAAGATGGCTCGCTTCCGCTTCACCGGAATTCGTTTGTTGACCAAGTCACGCAGGTGATCTCTGTATTTCGTCAACACGCGTTTCTGCTTCGGCGACACCTTCACGTTCCCTCTCAGAATATTGTACGCGCAATCGCATAGACTACATATGAGACCGACCTCCGAGTGGGCGAGCACGGCTTTTCGCAGATCTACGTTCCGCTTCTGTCTATCCATCAACTGCAGGGCGAAAATGTGTCTCTTCAGGCGTTGCTCCGAAAACGTCGTCGTCGCCGCCTTCGGTCGTCGCTTCGCCGCTACCACCGCGCGTCTTCCCGTCATACCGACTAATGCGTACGCGGCGACGTCCCTCTCTACTTATTGTTGACCACCACCACCACCCTTCCGTACGTAGACGTACTGAAGGGGGTCGTCCGGAAATATACACGTACGCAGGCGCATGTACTCTTCCGTTTCCTGTTTCAGGTCGACGAAGAGATAGCCGTACGCCGTCGACGTCGCGTCTTTGAAAGACTCTATCATGTACTTGACCTCTCCCGGATACATCTGTTTCGCGAGGTGACCTACTTGACCAACGTCTCGGGGGTTCTTAAATAGGGCCAGGTATTGGGCGTTCAGGCTGATTGTGCGGTTTTCACCCCCTTTCGGAAACATGTTCTGTCGGAGTTGTACGACCGACGTATTACAATGATGACTTTTTTTGGTAAATAGCGCCGTCACCCCGCTATCGGCTTCCTCCATGAGGTCGTCGAGTACTAAAAGCGTCCTCTTTTTACCGTCTAAATACGTCGTAGTCGGCAGGCCGTCTACGAACTCTATTTCCGGAGACATAGACGCGTAGGCGGGCTGCCACTGCCCGTAACACCACAGGACTTTTTCGGGCGCCGGATCGATCATAGCGCTTCGTATCAGACGGTCGACGAACGTCGTCTTACCGCATCCCGTAGGCCCTGATACTATACACGTAAACGGATGCTTCAACAACGGTCCGCCCATTTTCACGACTGATACTGGCTGATGTTTTTTACGCGTCTTTATAAAAGGCGCGCACCTCCATCAACAGTTTACCGAGCTTGTTCTCGCCCTCGACGTCACCAATCCTGGTACCCCAGAAACCCTCCCTACTCGGCACCCACTCCACCAATTCGGCATCCCCGGTGGCCAACAGTTCGGCCTTCAACTCCCCACCGAACTTACTCATCAACAGCCCCTTCATACAGGCGACCCTAACGACGTTCCATTCGGTTCCCGTTCTCTTTTTTCGAATACCGTAACTGATTCGTTTCGCCGCGTAGGGCGATCGCGTTCTTTTGATACACGCGGCGCATACGAGATCTTCGTTGAATAGCGCTTTCCTATACTGATAGGCGTGCTCGACGGATCGGAAGACCCGACCGTACGCCGTCAATCGACACCTGTACATATTCGACAAGAAGGAGCGCGAACCGCCAAACTTTATACGTTCCGACGACGACAACATGACTACTACCGATAAAACCGCTACCGCTTATATAGATAGGGCCGGCTTCTATGAGTACGTCGATCGCTAGTCGTTGATCGCTTAAGACGTTGATCGCTAGGTGTGAATTGGTTTAATTGCTAGATGGCGTTATCACGTAACTAGGGACGCTGTTATTAATCGCTAGAGGGCGCTTTTCATGTGTGATTTGGTTTAATCGCTAGATGGCGTTATCACGTAACTAGGGACGCTGTTACTAATCGCTAGAGGGCGCTTTTCAGTCACAAAAAAGTGACAGGCCATCAATCACGTTTTTTATAAGTATGTTCCCGATTTCTCTCAGGTTACACAAAACCCTTTGATCTTTTTTTTATAAGTATGTTCCCGATTTTGATAAGGACGTTTTTTATGCACGTAGTTAGGCCTAAAAAGGGGCGGGGCGAGTGTGTGCCTTGTCTCTATACTACTCGCGGAACCACTTTTAGTTTGTTACTTGACTTCGTTATTTTTACTTCGTTACTTTATTTCGTTACTTTTACTTCGTTACGTTTATTTCGTTGATTTTACTTCGTTACCTTCATTGCGTTACTTTTACTTCGTTACTTTTATTTCGTTACTTTTGCTTCGTTACTTTTACTTCGTTACTTTTACTTCATTATTTTTACTTCGTTACTTTTGCTGTGCTACTTTTACTGCGGCATTGCTTTTACTTCGTTATTTTACTGCATACTTTTACTTCGTTACTTTTACTTCGTTACTTTTACTTCGTTATTTTACTGCATACTTTTACTTCGTTACTTTTACTTCGTTACTTTTACTTCGTTACTTTTACTTCGTTATTTTTACTTCGTTAATTTTACCGCGTTACTTTTATTTCGATACTTTTGCGACGTTACTTTTACTTCGTTAGTTTTCTTCATTACTTTTACTTCGTTACTTTGGCTTCGTTACGTTTACGTCGTTACTTTTTCTTCGTTACGTTGATTTCGTTGGATTTAGTTGTTTACTTACACCGCTACCACCCTTATCATCACACCACAACTGCTACTGCTACCACCGCTACCTTCGTTACTGTTACTGCGTTACGTTTACTGCATTACTATTACTTCGTTACTTGTACTTCGTTATTTACATTTACTTCGTTAGTTTACTTCGTAATTTTTACTTCAATACTTTTGATTCGTCACTTTTACCTCGTTAGTTTTGCTGCGTTGCTTTTACTTCGTTACTTTTACTTCGTTACTTTTACCTCGGTACTTTTACTTCGTTACTTTTATTTCGTTACTTTTGCTTCGTTTCTTTTACCGCATTACTTTTACTTCGTTACTTTTACCTCGGTACTTTTACTTCGTTACTTTTATTTCGGTACATGTACTGCGTTACTTTTATTTCGTTACATTTACTACGTTACATTTACGTTGTTACTTTTTCTTCGTTACGTTGATTTCGTTGGATGTACTTCTTTACTTACACCGCTACCACCGTTATCATCACTACCACAACTGCTCCTGCTACCACCGCTACCTCCGGTACTCTCACTACCACAGCTACCACCGGTACTCCCACTACCAAAGCTACCTCCGGTACTCCCACTACCACAGCTACCTCCGGTACTCCCACTACCACAGCTACCTCCGGTACTCCCACTACCACAGGAACCTCCGGTACTCCCACTACCACAGCTACCTCCGGTACTCCCACTACCACAGCTACCACCTGTACTCCCACTACCACAGCTACCTCCGGTACTCCCATTACCACAGCTACCTCCGGTACTCCCACTACCACAGCTACCTCCGGTACTACCACTACCACAACTATCTCCGGTACTCCCACTACCACAGCTACCTCCGGTACTCCCACTACCACAGCTACCTCCGGTACTCCCACTACCACAGCTACCTCCGGTACTTCCACTACCACAGGTACCTCCGGTACTCCCACTACCACAGCTACCTCCGGTACTTCCACTACCACAGGTACCTCCGGTACTCCCACTACCACAGCTACCTCCGGTACTCCCACTACCACAGCTACCAACGGTACTCCCACTACCACAGCTACCTCCGGTACTCCCATTACCACAGCTACCTCCGGTACTCCCACTACCACAGCTACCACCTGTACTCCCACTACCACAGCTACCTCCGGTACTCCCACTACAACAGCTACCTCCGGTACTCCCACTACCACAGCTACCTCCGGTACTCCCACTACCACAGCTACCACCGGTACTCCCACTACCACAGCTACCACCGAATTCCAACAAAAGCGGGGCTTGTCGGATAGCAGACAGTGTCTGCAAGCGCACCGATCTCGACTCTATCTCTACCCAGACGAAAAATCGGCTATTTGTTTCGGGCTTTGGAGAGTAACTAAACTTACTTACTTACTTACTTACTACCTGCTACGCCCTCGGGCGTTTAGGGCAGCGACGAAGTTCCTCCACCTCTGTCTGTCTCCGGCCATTCGCGGTATGCTGCCCCAGCTGTGGTTCATTTCCCTCAGCTCCGCCTCCACTGTTCTCCTCCATGTTGTCTTTGGGCGCCCACGTTTCCGCTTCCCTTCTGTCATCCACCAGACAGCTGTTTTTGTGATGGCGTCTGCATCCATGCTAAGGACAGCCACATCCAGCGTCTTCTTTGAATGATGGTGGGCATGTCCTCTTGCTGGCATTGGGCAAGCAACTCCTGGTTGGATATGGTTATTGGCCAAAATATACTCAGGATTTTTCTGAGGCTTGTCGTGTGGAAGGTGGACAGTCTGGATAGGACTTGCTCCGTCATTCTCCAGCACTCCGCCCCATACAGCAATGTTGACAGCACTCAACTCTGGAAAAATTCTGAGTTTTGTCCCTGTGCTCTACTGTGCTGAGTAGGTTCATGAAGGCATTCCGTGCCTTGTTCAGTTTGTTGCGGATGTCTATGCCAGGTCCTCCACCTTGGCTAATGACACTTCCAAGGTAAGTGAATGTTTCAGTAGAAAGGTCCGTGTTGTCCATCTTCACTGAGGCTAGCATGTTTACATTCAGGGTCGTGACTTTCGTCCTCTTCTAGCTAATTAGCAAACCAACCTAACGGCCAAATCTGCTAAGGCGGGTTGTCTTCTCCTGGGTGTGTTTGTGAGTGTGGGACAGCAGAGCAAGGTCATCGGCAAAGTCCAGATCCTCTAGTGCAGAAAAGGGAGTCAAGCGAAGCCCTCTTGGTACATCGTCTGTACAGCTGTCTTTACCACTCTGAACACTGCTCGATGATGTTCCATAGTGAAAACATTTGGCGGCGGCGGCGGCGGCGGCGGCGGCTGCGGCGGCGGTGGCGATGGTGACGGCGGTGGAGGCTGTGACGGCGGTGGAGGCTGTGGAGACGGATTAGGCGGTGGCGGCGGTGTGAGGCGGTGGAGGCGGTGGAGGCAGTGGAGGCGGCGGAGGCAGTGACGGCGGTGGAGGCGGTGACTGTGCTGACGGCGGTGGAGGCGGTGGAGATGGTGGCGGCGGTGGCGGAGGTGGAGGCGATGGCGGCGGTGTGAGGCGGTGGAGGCGGTGGAGGCGGTGGAGGCGGTGGCGGTGGTGACGGCGGTGGAGGCTATGGAGGCGGTGGAGGCGGTGGAGACGGTGGAGGCGGTGGCGGCGGTGTGTGGTGGTGGAGGCGGTGGAGGCGATGGAGATGGTGGCGGTGGCGGACGTGGAGGCGGTTGAGGCGGTGACGGCGGTGGAGGCGGTGACGGCGGTGGAGGCAGTGTCACATTTTTGTGTGATCGTTCGCCCGTTAGTAGGTCCTAACTGAATAAGCCTCGGTTTCTCATGTGTTCCGTAACTATTTTCCGTGTTTAATTCTACTACCCTGGAAACTAGAAAAAGGCCTTTTGAATATGAACACACATGACTACCATAACTGGTCTGAAGATAAATTTTAACAAAGTTGGACCAATTGTGATTATCTAAGGCGATTTGAAAATATGTTATTTTCCAAGTTGTTCTTGTTGCGGGTGATTAAAATGATCATCGCATCGCGAATCGCATCATCGCATCATCGCGCATCGCAACATTAAAAACTATATAGCGGTGTTCCTTCTCGGCCATTATGTAACCAAAAGTGCCATTGCTGTGTCCTGGGGAATTCTCAACGCTTTGGAGCATTGACGCGATGGGCGATGCTGTGGAGCGATGCGCTACTATGTGCGATGCGATGCACGATGTGACGGGTGATGAGGTGGACGATGCGCGATGGCATAAGCAATGCTATTTGCGAGGATATGTGCAATGCGAACCACACAACTTTCCCACTTGTTGTCAACTTTTCAAAGTGGCCATTTTAGTTCCTAGGGAACTTTATTCCATTAACATATACAACGAGAAAGAACACTGCACTACTTTCACTTTCACCCTGTTGTTATTATTATCATCTTTTTTGATTGTGGAATTAGAACTCGTCGTGTTTTTTCTTGTTTCTCTCCGCAGTCTCTCGCCCTCTGATCAGGTCTGCCGCCTTCTCTGCGATCATGATGACGGCGGCGTTCGTATTGCTGGCCGTCAATGACGGCATCACGGACGCGTCGACCACTCGCAGGCGCTTCATGAAGTGAACCCTGTCACAACAACAACTGACCTATTTATCACGTGAACTGTTGCCTAGCATCAAGGTCAGTCAAGCCACCAAAATGGATGCCGAACACATGGAGAGTTTGTGTATAACGTCATGTATTTTGTTGAAATCCTGTCCTCAATGTTTTTCTTTATGACAAAATATCAGACAAAGTTGTTTAAGCGAGAACTGTATGTGGAAAAGATTGGTTTAACAGCTGTTATGCTGTCCATGTAATGCAATGTAATACACATGTAAACAGGTTTAGTAGGTAAAGGTCGATAAAGTCTGACGCATAATTATGTTTGTGACGTAGCCAGACAGTGACGTACTGGATCCGTCAACTGTCATAAAACGGTAAACGAATAATTTACGACATCATGTTGTGTGTTCCGTTTTATGTCACAATTGTGTTATATCTCCAACGTCGGAATGTTAGAATGATTTAAAATCACCGATTTACGGCACACTAATGATATGCCTATTTAAAACATCATATGTCCATCTCCAACAATAAGAAACTTTGAATCACATTGTCCTGTTTGTTTATGATAATTTGTCAATGATTCACCAGAAATAAATAACAAATTTGATCAAAAGGCTAGCTTATCGTCCTGGATAACAAATTATTTAGCTTAGGTTTTTTTGCGAAATATGTCTGAATCGAAACGAACGAAGAGAATCGAATTGAACAGCGATCTTTAATAGTGAAATTTCGATAACGATGTTTCAATGTGACTTACCGTAGTTGGGAGTCAACGACGGATGCTGGGTCGAACTTGGAACCCATCTTGCATGTGCCGGCTGCGGTAGAGAGGATGCGAGTCGTGTAGTAGGTATGGCAGTGCCAGTAGTTGTCAGAGTCGTAGAGGTAGGTCGAACAAGACGGGTTAGATCTCTCAATAGCGGATGTACCGAGAGTCTTGAAGCTCTTAGTGCCGCCAAACTTCTGTGCTATTCGCACAGCTACAGAACAAGTGGAGCAGTGTTTCCTAAATACCGCTGCACGAAGCAATAGTTAGGCCTTATTAAGAATACAGTCGAACTTCGCTTTACGGTCACCTCGGTGATACAGCCAAATCGACAATACGGTCACTCTATGACAGTACCAAATTATTTATGTAACATTAAACATTAAATAGGAAAGTAGTTCAGCTAAGTTCAGTTCACCTTGCTATTCAGGGATCGGTTTCACGAAGCGTACTTAAAGTTACGCAATTACTTAGTGTTACGTGTTTGCGTAAACTCTTATGCCCTCTTATATTAAAAAAATCACGTCACTTACTAAGACAGTCATCTTAGCGTTAAGAACGTTCTTAGCCGCTTCATGAAACCGACCCCGGAGGTTACATTTCTCAGTCCCGAGAATAAGTTACGAAACATAGTTTTGTAATTAGATTTTAATTAGTTTGACTGTGACTGGACTGCAGGATGTCAGCATCGTACCGTACATAACGAGTTGTGCAACAAGCCAGGGGTCGATTTCATGAAGCGACTAAGAACGTTCTTAACGCTAAGATGACTGTCTTAGTAAATTACACTCCTATGCTCGCTTATATTTTTAAAAAATCATGTAATTTACTAAGACAGTCATCTTAGCGTTGAGAACGTTCTTAGCCGCTTAATGAAACACATGTGCGGCGGCGGCTAAGAATAGACTGGGTGTGGCATTTGACATTTGGAGCTCTGCGTTGGGAGAAGACAGCGGCAGTTGTTAGGTGCAGATCGGCGAGGACTGTACGGGAGTTGGACGCCTGCGGGAGATCCACAGGGTTGGCATAGGCCGAGGGGGCGGCAGCATAGAAGGCTGCTACATACAGTTTGCAACTGGGCGTGGATGGTGATAGTTGTAGTGGCTGGCAGAACGGTGTGGGGTCGTGTAGTTCTTAATAAAAACGTCTTCTTGCCACACTCCGGAGTGGAGAGACCCACACAAATGTTGTGTTGCGGCTCTGTTAATAACGAACCTGGGATTTCGTGACTTAAAGAAAGTAGTTCAGTTAACATAGTCACCTAGCTATTGAGGTTACATTGCCTCAGTCCCGGGGGTGACCTTAATAGCGAGGTTCCCCTCTACTGTATGCACGTGTTAAGGACGCATAAACGAATGTGTTTTAACAACCGCAGATAGAAGGTGATTAAAAGTAGTTCAAACATACGTTTTAAGATATTATGTGGGTATACATATATTGGTAGAAGTCTTTTTTCTCAGTTGAGAAATATAAAAGAACACCTAACATTGGTGATGGACCAGTGTAGATTAGATATAAGAAACGATTCGTTATCACAGAGAACTATAAATGAGTGGAACATTTTTGTTGAGTGATTACGTAAATGCCAGCAGTGTAAACAAGTATGATTAAAATCCACAAATAACTCAGAAGAGCAGGTTTCGTATACATACAAAGTTAGATTCTCGATAAGCCAAAGATTCACCTGTCCTTTTGCCATCTGCCCTGGATGCCGGCAATACATTGCTAAGCATTCCATACTTATTGTAATTCGCCCGCCCTTACAAAATACCTGTTTAATATATATGTATATATATATACATGTATATATATATGTATATATATATATATATAAACATGTACCAAATAAAAGGCCAACAAGGCGTTGCGTGTGAACCACGGCCCACCTTCCATGAGAAAGTTTACGTCGTCCTTGTGGCCGAGAGTCTCGGGATCAATGATGAGCGGGGCGAACGGGTCGGAACTGTTGAGAGTAACGGCACCTATTCGACTGCCCGGATGTAGCAGGATGGGAATCATCGTAAACCCCTTCAACTTTTCTGTATCTCCGTGCAGGGCTTCGAATACCTGCAGCCAGCGAGCATGTAACAATTAACGTGATAGTGTCTATGCGAAGCTGTGCGTGTAGCAAGAGTTGTTTTTAATGTGCAAAACTGAGCGTATAACAATGGTTGATTAAAATAACAAATAATCGCTGATGCTTATTAACATGTTATACATAACTAATGTAGACAGGTATAGTATAACATATTATATATAACTAATAATCGTCGACATTGGAATCCCGTCGGTGAGCAAAGTATTGTGGATTACTTTAAAGTCGTAAATATCCCATGGATTCAAATTCACTCCATGTTCGACTTTGTGCTTTGGCCATGGTGGGAATGGGAGGGTAGGGTGGGGCAAGAAGCCCCTCGAGGTAAGACACCCCCTGGGTATTTTTTTTATTTCGATCGTTTGCTGCCTGTCTCTGGTGGATGAAAACAATGCTGCCACCTAGTGATCATTGCGTCCGAACGCGCAAGAACGCTAACACAACGGTGAGTAACAAATAATGAATTTGAAGTTTTTAGGCTTGTTTGATGTTAACATTTTATTATGAGACAGAGATTACGTGCAATATCAAATAGTCGTTATATTATGCATCGTTTATGTTAGTAGTTTCAATTATTACCATGCAAATCGGGCGATAATTAAAGGTAATTTGACCATCGGCACATGTCCGTATGAAACCTATTGGGGCAAGACGCCCCCGGGGGCTTCTTGCCCCTTGAGGGGCGTTATGCCCCACGTTTTTTAATTGTTTGTTTTACACAAGCAACATAGGCTAACGTGCAAGGCCTAGCCTTAGAGCTACAATAAAATATTATTATATTTATAGTATTTGTATATTATGTTTTATATAATTCTATATTACCAATTGCATTATATTATGATGTAATATTTTTATTAATTGTCCTATTTTATTGTCTATGTATTTGCAATATGGTATTTATATATATTGCTTTTTTATTCCTGTATTTTTTCCAAATAAATTATTTATAAGCACAGGGCTACAGTGAAAAACTGTATTTTAATCTGAATGTACTAGCCTACCCTGTATAAATACGTTTAAACAAAATAAATAAATATATAAATAAATAGGCATAAATAATAAATACGGCATGTTTGAATGCAAATTTGCAATAGGCCTATGACAGATTGAACATCTACTGACTAATAATTTCTTCTGTAGAAATGGTCCGCACGTACAAGCGCAAGTCGGAACGGGGTGCCTATGGGGACGATGTGTTGAAGGAGGCACTGGCAGCCCTGGAGAATCAGCCTATGAAGGCTGTCAGTCGGCGTTTTGGCATTCCGGCCAGGACGCTGCGAAGACACCGCGACAAGAAAGTCGCCACTGTGATATCGCTATCTCTCGGCCCTAGGCAACCAGTACTATCGGCTGACATGGAACGCACGCTGCGCGAACACATCGCGTATATGGAGAAGTGCCTGTACGGTTTGACGACCGTGGACGTCAGGCGCCTCGCGTACGATCTCGCGGTGAAGCTGGGGCTTGCGCACACGTTCAACGCCGAAACAAAGATGGGCGGCCGAGACTGGCTTCACGGCTTCTTCAAGCGCCACCCTGACCTGGCTATTCGGCAGCCACCGTCCACTGCTGGGCCGACACCGTCCACTGCTGGGCCGACACCGCCCACTGCTGGCCCGCCAACGACCGCGTCCGCAGGAGTGTCGACCGTTAAGGAGCTGATAAAGCAGCTATCTCCGTTGCCAAAGATATCGCGTCCACGTGCAGGATCGCGTATTGCCGAGTGTGCCACTGTTCTGACATCGATGCCGCATAAGAACAAGTTGGCTATGCAGCAGGCGAAGAAAGAACGCATACCCAAGCTCAAGAAGAAGTCCCTGGCGACAGGAGTGAAGGGCGTCTTGCCCCACGTATGGGGCAAGACGCCTCCTTTGGAATTTTTTTTAATTGACGATCATAACAGTTAGTGCCGTCAGATGACAGAATGCCTTTCGTGAAACATGGAATAGGTACCCCGCAATCGTGTGCAAGCGCAAACACCTCAACATTTTCACTGTATGCTTAAATATGCCAATTTTACCTTAAGGGGGCTCCATGCCCCACCCTACCCTATATATATCCTAATTGGCTTACACTGTTTACTGTCAAGTTTCTCGTCATTTGTAAGGCATGGTTTGATTTTTGATTAAGTAAATTAGTATTTAGACTCTACCTCAGGTTTCATGTTGAGTGCGTTCCGGACGCCGTCACTGCCGCGCTTGGCCGTCCCGGAGGCCGTCAGTCCGCCGACCAACAGCAGCTGTATGTAGGGGTAGAGCTCGTCGTCCGGTTGGCTCTTTGATCGGAAGAAACCTACCCCTTCGGGTGTGCCACGGCTGAAGAAACCTATAGACAGATGTTGTGAATATTGTTTATAATTTATAATATAAATAAAGTGTATCATTAATGTGGAGTATATTGTTGTGAAGTAAGGAGATAGGGAGAGGTAGGGAAAGAGGGTAGAGAGAGAGGGGATAGGGAGAGAGAGGGGGAGATGACATGCACAAGTAAACGCTCGCGCACACATACGCACGTACGCACAAACACACGCGCACACACACGGAACATTGCAGTCACACCCCTTACCTATGGACATAAGGAACATTGGATATAATAGTCCCAATGTACCGACAGTCCAGTGTGCATGCCTAATACATGTAAACACTTAACTTTTATTGCATTTACTATAACACAATTATGACAAAACCTGCATAGCGTGTTTGCGCGGAACTCAAACGGAACACTATTTGCCATGAGAATGTACTATACGTGCGACACCGGAACCTAAAGTGGAACCGTACCTTTCCGGAAGGCCTGGTACTCGTCGTCAGTGAGCAGCGCCTTCTTCTCAGCCCTCGTCATGCTCACCTTGGTGTTGGTGGAGAACTCGAGGCCGTGCACGTAGACCGGCATGCGCAGGTTGCCTCCCACTGGCAGGTCGTTCACCACCGGCACCTCGACGGAGACACGTAAAAAGTAATAACAGTCATCGTCATGCACGCAAGCACGCCCACATCATGCACGCATGCACGCACGCACGCACGCACGCACACACACACACACACACACACACACACACACACACACACACGTGATGATAACACATCGATGTTGCGCTCCCTCTTAGCCCTTATGTCCGTAGTGAGGCTAAGCATCTGCTGTATTCTCTAATCCGTAGCAAGTAATTATTGCGCATGGCCAACAATACCATATATAGGCCTAATGTGTCGTGCGGGCAGTGTCATTTGCCGTGACGTCAGTACGATGATAATGATCAGACCTCAGTGTTAACTGTGACGTCTGAGATGTCCAAGAGTGCGATCGTGCGGGTTGACATGGATTTGAAGACACGTACTCATTTTCAAATTTACATTCCCGAAAAAAAACATGTCTAGTTTGCCATAAAAGGTGAGTTTTGATGGTAAGCCTGTTCGCCATCGGATTAAGATTGCGGTTGGTGTGAGGATATAGATCTCTACCTTATGTTTCTTGAGGTCGTCTTTGGGCCCGATGCCTGACAGCATGAGAATGCGAGGGGAGCCGAACGCGCCCGCTGACAGAATCACTTCCTCCCTCGCTCTCGCTCGATGTGTCGTCTTCTCGAGCACATACTCGACGCCGACAGCAACCTTACCTTCAGTCAGCACCTGGAATAATCGTCGAAGATACGAATACTTTGTATATAGAGGTAGGGTGGATACATAGAACGAGTGGGGGAATGAGACAGAGAGCATGGCAAACACAAGAAGACGGTAGACGGAGAATATAGAAAGGTTAGGTGTGAACAGTAGAGAATATGAGAAAAGGGCAAACAATCGGGACTGTATCGTCGAGAGGGCGTGACGGACCCAGTGATGTGTCTCCCACCTTGCAAGGGACTTAGTGAGAAGGAGATTCCTTTACTGTCATGCTCTCGCCGTGCGCAGTCAAGCTTATGCGCGCGCGTGCGTACGTGCGTGCGTGTGTGCGTGTGTTTATGTGCGTACCCGTGTATGTATGTGTGCGTGCGTGCGTGCGTGTGTGTGTGCGTGCGTGCGTGTGTATTATAAATAATTATTTCCGTGTAATTCGACGTGATGGTTTTGCCCAATTGGCGACAACAAATATACGACGTCCGTCATAAACACATTTTACCATAATCTCCATAATAATAAAATAAAATTCCCTAATTGCTTTGCTTATGTGTAACGTATAACAATAGCGCACCTTCGTTACGTGGGCATTTATAGTAACGAACAGATTCGGTCTGTCCATGGCCGGCCTCAGGTACGCCTTGACCGTGTTCCATCGTAGGCCGTGTTTGACCGTGGTCGGTGCGTAGCCCACGCCTGCAGCCATAAACCAACTTCACATTAATAGCATCGACCAGGTTTTGTCCAATAACGTTAAAGCGAATAGGCCTACTGTTGTATAGGGTTTATAATGTTAGAGCATGTTAACACACAAACAGTAAAATAAACTAGGCTCTATAAAATAAAAGTTGCATGACACGTTCATCACAGATCAATAATATGATTAGAACATATATATACATAACACAATGCTTATGGACTAAAAAATTCCACATTATCTTGCTTACAACACCTCGCGCGCACGCATGCACGCACGCATATACGCACGCATGCTAACACGCACGCGCGCACACACACACACACACACACACACACACACACACACACACACTTATTTTGCGCGTTGTTTTTGTAACACAGTTGTTTTGTAAGAGCTATCTCTGTAGGCGACTTCACACGCAGCTTTATAACACGTTTCTCTAGTTTACAGTATATCTACTTTAAACGACGTTTTGTAAAAGGTATCTCTACAATACACAATATTGTGTAACAAGTCTCTCTACTTTACACTGTGTCGTGTAACAACGCTTCTGTTTATAAGCAGTAGGCTGTACTTGCCCAACGAGTCTTTTCCGCTCACGTCTATGTGCTCGTAATCGAGCTCGACTCCGCCTTGGGCAAATGCCTCGGCTAATGGTGTCTCTTCCACTTCCGCCACCACCACTGGGCCTTCACTGCCGAACCTCTCTGTGACCGGGTTGAACACATTTATATAAATGTGCATTAGAGTTGGCCTATGCCTACATTATTTACGTCACTTGTCTACCTAAAGTTGATTATGATATTATAGATTATTATGATTTAAACTGATCTTGTATTTACACATTTTACGCAGAAACTTAATACATTTTGCTCAAGTTAACTCCGTCTTTCACCTGAAGGGATGCGACCAGTGTAGTTCTCCGCCTTGATGAAGTAGGGCAGGACGTCCTTGTAGCGCCAACCTTCGCAACCCTTTTCTGCCCACGCGTCGTACAGATGTCTGCTGCCCCGGATGTACAACATGTCGTCAACACTGCTGCTGCCTCCCATCACCTTCCCGGCTACGATGCGGTGTTGCTGGGGATAGCAAGAGGGAGATGCGTTATGTAAACGGGATACGTTGTCTGAGATTCCAAATGGTACTAGCAAACACCGTCAAACATCAATACAGACGAAACGAAAGCAATTTTAGCATATTACGGGAAACCAGGCAAGTTTTGTGAGTGCTAAAGATAACTTATAGGGTGTCTTTGTTTATTTAATTATTTCTTTCTATGTATTACTGTAGAAACCTCGACGTCGAGGAATAAGCTCTAAATGATGGCTTAACAGAATGAGCGCCAGTCCAGTGTATGTATGTGTGTATGTGTGTATGTGTGTATGTGTGTATGTGTGTATGTGTGTATGTGTATAAATACATACATGCATGCATGTATTTATGTATGTGTGTATGTGTGTATGTATGTACAGGTATATATGCGGTTATGTTAACGTTTCTCTCTTAGACGGCTTGCACCTCTGACACCAAACTTTAAGAGATCAATTTGTGACACTTACGGGTGTAACGTAACACCACTATTTTATAACATACCCCATATATGTAAAAGTGTTCTTTTTATGAAAATTCATTATTCGGAACATAAATCGTAATGCGCGCGAAAAGCATAAAACGTCACTTAAAACCGGTATACAAGAGAGCTAAACTTAGTTGTGAAGAATTATGTAAAGTTGTATCAAACTGAAATTCCGATGACTTACCCGTTCGTCGAACGACGAGCAACATTTCTGTGGTTTTGTGACGAAGGCCCAGTCGAGAGGCGAGAGCGGCAGCGTGTACCGTAGACCCGGCACGTCGACGGTCCGCTGACCGAGCTCCTCGCCGCCCGCCTCCAGCAGCAACACCGAGCTGTGACCGTCCTCCGTCAGTCGGGCCGCGAGCACACTCCCCGCCGTCCCTGCTCCCACTGCAACACACAGGGCTCGTCAGTGGCCAAGGCTTAGCAAGACCGCACCCGGAGCAAGAACTCAAGATGGCACGTAGACAAGGCAGCCTTTGGCTTATTTAGGGTCAACCATCAGATATATGTAATTTTAGTTATTCACATTGCTTGCATTAACACCATCATTAAATAACTTGTTCCGTTCGTTTACCGTTCAACATTTATGTAAGAACGACTATTTATTGTACTTTTTCTCATATCCAAGTTCAGGAAGCAGCTTAGTCGCTCGTCGTTGCACCGGCTTATGTTTGTATACTGTAGGGACAAGGAGCTCACTTCAGCTCACTGGTGTATCGTGGATCTCAGAGAGAGCGGAGGAAGGTGAACCAAGATCAGTCATTGCCATAGAGCCATAGCCCCATGTTCCCTTTAAATAAACCAGAACATGTACCGTTGCGAGGCGCTTTTGCTGTTGTCAATATACCAACATCGTAGTAAAGACGACACTTTAAATAAGTGAAGAGGAACCGTATTGAATTGTTACTTTGAGTTTGGTTCTGTGGGCCATGGCAGGTCGTGTAGAAATGTTCAGCTTGAACAGATGTCTTTCTGTTTCTGGAATATTACTGTAGTAAGAACTCTGTGATGGCCAACATCCATCCATATACTAGGATTGCTAAATAAATAAATAATTAATAAATAAATATACTTATATAGCGCCAACTCTAGTTAGAAACTATTCAAGGCGCTTTACATGTAAAATAGTAATAAATCAAAACAGTAATTAATTAAGTAAAAAAAATGAATAAAAAAATGTATATATATATATATTTAAATATTAGTATTATCGTGTCATATAAACAAAAGGTAATTGATAAAAGCTTAATGTCAAGTTAAGCACTGTTTATGTAATGGTGTTTTACTGACATACGTAAATTACGTATGTTCGATATATCCACAAGGATTTGAACATCACACACATACATCTACACAGGATAATCGCAAAAGTTCGCCAAGTCGCAAAAACGTACAACATTACGTATTGGTGGTTTGTGGTTTGGGCGTTACCGTGTATGGCGGAGAAAATAAATCACTACACTGGCGCCATCTGTACGATGGAACATATATTAATGTACACTGACGCTATTGTGTATATCAGAACCGGGCAGCCTGGTTGGTGATGTCATCATGGTAACCACGTCACGTCAGTTGAATCCAGCAACTATTGCCTGTGGTTATGAGTGCCGGTTGTGATCGCCTAATGTCCCACGCCACGTATTGGCGGGGTCGGTTTTAACCAATACGAAATACTAATATGTTTTTTTTTACTTTGGATACACCAGACCATGTCAGAAAGACGCCTATTAGAATGCGGGTTGGCAACTTTAGAGACTAGGAGACTAAGAGGAGACCAAACAGAAAGTTTTTTTAAATATTGAATGGTTATGAAGATATTGATAGAAATATTTTCTTCAAATTAAGGAAGGCAGTAGAACCAGAGAGCACAGTGCACCATTGGTCAAGGAACAGTTTAGGTTAGATGTGAGAAAATACTTTCTCTCAGAGGTCAATATATAACTGGAACATATTATCTGATGATTGTGTTAATGCTAGCAGTGTGAATATGTTCAAAAATTAAATTGACAGTTATCTGGGGAGGGTGGGCTATACGTAGTGGGACAATTGTTGGACTCTCGATAAGGCAAAGGCTTCCTTGTCCTCATGCCATCTAGCTCTAGACGGCAAGCTTGTTAAATCTTGTTATGAGACCTCACTCAAACCTGGCGAACTGTGGACAGAAGGCCGAGCAGCAACGTATGCACGATGTCTTACCTATGATGTAATCGTAAGTAGGGTCATCATTGGCTCTGACCACACCAGAACACGTCAGAATGAGAAGAAGAAAACGCACGGTAGACATGGTCAAACGACGTCACCGACCCTGGAACTGGTCAACGATAGTATGAATAAACACAGGAAACATCCGAGGGCCGTTTTGACTTATGTCAGGTGGAACACACGACGTGTAATTCAAGCTGTAATATGTAGAAAAGTGTCATGTATTCTATTGTGTCATCGTCAGTTATTTAGGCCCATAGCGTAGTTGAGTTAGGGAGGCATTTTTTTCAGCCAGCTCCCAAAAAGCAGCAAGTCTGCAACCCCTCTTGAGGTTATCAAAAACCTCCAACTGCACCCCACTCGAGACCCCTATTGCACCCTCCCCCTGTTAAGACTTCCAATTGCACCCTTTTGAGGCTAAAAATAATCCAGCTGTACCCCTATTGAAAAATTAAGCGGAACTATTTCCCTCAAGTGGAATCCGTTTTACCCGGTGGGGGGAGTGATGCAACCCTAGTCCACTGAACTTTGTCTAAGTTGTTAGCACTATCACACCAGGCAGCTAATTGTAACGAAATGTACATTTGAAGACAGACTAAGATCTTTCTATTGCCCCCGGGTTGCTCAACACAAAACACCAATATAATCTATATTTCTGTTGTATCCAACCTGGAGAAACCACTAACAATGACGTCATCTGCGACGGTGTTAGTAAAGACGCCCACATTACCTCCATCAATCAACCTTGGGCAGCATTTGGGATGTGTTATACGTATACACGGTGTGTATTATAATGTGTTCTGCATTGTGGGGGGGATTAAAAGCACATTCGATTACTCTCTGTAATGGAGGAGAACAATTAACATTATCGTGAACTACCGGTGAGGCCTAAATGTGTTATTATTTTATATCGTCAACCCTGGTGTGACGAACGCAAGAGAACAAACATAGCGTTTAACGCGTTCCATTTGTAGTATATAGCTTATATATACTAAAGCGATACGATTTATATGCTGTAGTATAAGTATAAGATCTGGGGTCTGTTTCTGAAGCGTATTCCACCCCCTGTGTTACTCAGGGTTACTGTATTTTATATTATTCCTAGTTTGAGTTTACATTTTATGTTGACAGACTGGAGTTTAGAGGATGGTCGACTGCGTAATCGTTAGGTTCCTAACATTAACCCTAACCATAACTAATCCCATCTATAACTAAACCTAAATCCAACCATCATTTACTCCAACCACAACTAATAATAATAATAATCTTAACTGAAATTACTAATGATTTTACCCGCTAACCAATTATCCCCTTCGTCTGAGTGGTTCGAACGATTACGCACTCAACCCGATAGTTAATTCTCTAGCGAACCACTGCCTTATTTAAAGACGTACAGCTGACTGGTGCTGTTATTATAGCGTAAACTGCACCGACTACCGTAAACGATGCGCATCGCGCATTCTCGGCCTGGTCCTCTTACAATATCCGCACTGTACTCGCAGTCTTTGTGGGAAGCGTTTCACTGTCTGTCATAAATCTGTTGATCCACGTCGACTGAGTTCACAGATAACGACATATTGTAAGCAAAACTGCACCAGTGGCTCAATATCGGGGCTGCATATGGTAGAGAGTTATCGGACTTACCTGCACACGTGCTCGAAGTCTGCGGGTCGACGGGAGAGGCGCTTGTGCGCGACACCACGTCACCTGGGACATTTGTCACACATATGCGTGACATTTTTTGTTGAACTGTCAACATCTGAGGGGGTCGCATCAAAAGCGTTGTGTTAGAGTTAGGGGTGGTCTTGTGTGTTCAGTTCAAAGTTCCCAAAACGTATAATGATTAGTATTGGTTCACACCACGATGCGTGGTAGACAGGTCGGATTTGGGGAAAATTGAACTTCTAGAGACATTTTCTGGTGAAGAAGCAGTCAGAGCACTTGTTTAGAACATGTTTTGAGGGACGTAAATATAATTTTGGCGACCGTCACCTTGTTTGGTCATTCTACATCCTTTAAAATTACAAATACAAAATGGCCACCACCGAGGCCATGTCTGCACACAAATGACATACCTCAAGTTAAACCAGAATACAAAGGGTTATGACCATAGTAAAATGTCATCAGCATACACCTAGAAACAGTCTCCAAAGCCAGAAATGTATGTCCATATTCTGATCAGAGGCCGCCATTGAACACCTTCATTAGGAAGAATCCACCCATGCAGTTACACTGCAGATATGCAAAACGGTTAGCGTGATAAATACGAAGCTAGGAAACGTTATTCGTCTATTTGCGTGTTCGAAGGCCCACCACTAAATATGTAAAATAACCCAAATACATCCTGGCGCCACTTGTTGAGTTGGACTTTGCTGGTTTATGAGACCATTCCTTAGTTTGGTCTTCCTTAGTGAATCAATTGGAGTAACAATGCATTAATAACACGACTATGAATTCTGATGTAAGCCTTAACTACACGCTACAAACCCACACTCTTCGGTGACCTAGTTAAGTATAATGTGTGTTTTTACGAGCTCTACATTGTAAGAAACCCTCCCTCCAAGTAATGAATGTCGGCGATTTGTCACCCTTGTGCGTGCGAGCCACTAAGTTAAACAGCAACGACAATTAATTATAGTGAAGAAATAAAAAAATACTTTCTAACACAATACAGCTTTATATGCAAAATAGAAGGTCCTTTTATATATATATATATATATATATATATATATATATATATATATATATATATATATATATATATATATATATACACACACACACACACATACACACACACTCCACACACCACACACCACACCACACACACCACACACACCATACACACACTCGCACACACTACACGCACGCACGCATGCTCGTACGCACGCTCGCACGCACACATTAATATGCTAACTATATGAAGCACTGTAAGTGTATCTCCGCTCGGGTAACCAGGTCTACTCGCCTCTGTTCATTCGCGGCGTGGAACCACTGGTCTCTCCTCTACCAATTGGCAATGTATTACAAAAAAGGTAGACATTTAAGGTTATTTACTTTTACCAGTGGACACATTTAGTCATCTCTTCGTGACGTTACTGTGGAGGTATTTTTTTTATTTATTAAAAAATTATTAACTGGCGACAGCAGAAATTAAATGATCAACATATGGCATTAGGTTTGTTGTTGCATGGGTATAAGTAATACGCATTCTTCACCAAAATATTTAGTCGATAGAGCAATAGTGCTGCCTCCTGGTGAATATAATTGAACTGCATCTTGGTAAATATAATCTAGTGATAGGTGCTGCCACTAAACGGAAATATAAACGATGGTGTGCCGTAAAGTAGCCTCGTTTATCTGGGCTCCGTGATGTGGCGCCATCGTTTGTGGCACACAAGAATAAAAATGGTAAGTTCTTATATAGCGCAGTATCCAGTCCTCAGGACTGCTCAAAACGCTTTACACTTTACTCCCTGGCAGACCTGTTCAATCGAACACAATCTCGACTTCTCTGGGAAACATTCAGCCAAGTCGCAATTAATGCGCGAAGACTGTTCGTACAAAAATATCCACAACTGTATATTGCCAGATATTTATACACACAGCAGAGCGAACTGGAGCAACGTGGAGTGAACAAACGTGTCCGTGGTTCGACACAACGGCACAGGATTCGAACCCGGGTTTTCTCGATTGAGAATCCGATGCTCTAATCATTGCACCACTGCGTTCCATGTATAAGAACGTATATTCACCTGTACACATAACTGTAGAACTCTTCCAGCTACTACCGACCAATGGTCCACGTTGGTCAACTGCACTGTTTCTGCACCTCCAGCTCATAATGAGTCAATGATATTGCGCCCAGCCCACGAAATTACCGTGATTAAACACAACACAAAACCCTTAAGACATGCTTTTAGTTTTTGAACGTGCAAGAAGAAACAATGTTATTATTGTGTCTCTGGTTCTTTTTCTCTCTTATTGTCTTTAAATAAGTTCACAAAGTACATAATTATTTATGGAGCGCTCAGCGCAGTAGCACAGCGGTAAGACCTCCGGAGTTTCGACTGAGAGAACGCGGGTTCGAATCCTGTGCGGCGGTGTCAAACCTTAGGCAAGTTCGTTTACTCTACGTTGCTTCAGTTCACTCAGCTGTGTGAATGAGTACCTGGCTGTGGACAGTGGTGGATATTTGTGAATGAATAGTCTTCGCGCATTAATTGCAGCGTGGCTGAATGCTTCCCAGAGAAGTCGAGATGGTGTTCGATTGAACAGGTCTGCCAGGGAGTAAAGTGTAAAGCGCTTTGAGCAGTTCTAAGGACTGGATACTGCGCTATATAAGAACTTACCTTTATATATGGAGAGACTTGTAAGGATTGGGAGAGGAGTGGATGAAGAGAGCGACAAATAATGGGGCAGAGTTATAGTGTATTAATTAGTATTATCTAAAAGTAATGATGTAATTACAATGCGTTTAAGTATTGTGGCTAACTAAGTATCGTCGCGTATATACATTTTATACCAGTTTGGCAAAATGTATAACTATTTTAACCTTCCCATAAATTGTTAATACTAAAATGGTAACTTGTCACCAAACCATATAACAAGGGAACAAGGGACATCAAAATCGTTCTTGCTTTATTTAGATGAAATATCTAAAATTAGAACGTCTTCGTCCTTTGTCGACAAGTCAACGTCCCTGTGGGAATATGGTACACGTGCTTCACCTCCACGATTCTCGCTCTTTAACGATGTTATTATGAATAGCAGAAATATGCCGCTATCTTAAACATGGTTTAGAGCTACTCGCAGAGGAATACAAAGAGCGATAACATGGTCACGGTAAGGGGCGTAAGGCTGTAGGGGTGCATGCAAGCGAGTCGCCCAACGTCCTCTATTCCAAGAAAACTATTGCGATAGCGCTGTACCACCCTGATCTAGACTGGATTACATCGAGGTGACGATAGTATCTGTGTGAAGACGTTCTCTGGGTGATCTAGTCGAGTGTCTTGTCTTGTTTCTGTGAGCAAGCGAAGTTCTGGAAAGGATTTTAGGTTTAGGGTTAGGAATAATCCGTGAGACAAAATCGACAGAATCGTGTTGATAACTGGGCAAAAAGAACGACAATTCATGCGTACCGAGTTGGGAACATCCACAACTACAAGTCGAGTGGATCGGGTTGGGGCGACCACTGTAACTCAACCGGAACGGTTTGGGGTGCTCAGTACAAGTGAACCGGAAAGGGCTGGGGGTGATCAGTACAAGTCAAGCGGAACGGGTTGGAAGCGATCATTACAAGTCAAGCGGAACGAGTTGGAAGTGGCCACTACAAGTCAAGCGGAACGGGTTGATGTTGTTATTTTATATCTGTATTATCAACAACTTTTAATTACACAACGTATTAAAACAATGTTCTTTATAATTTCCATTATTTCGTACTTTGTAAAAGTATCGACTTGTCGTCATGTGGATGTTATGCTGGAAGTGTTACCTTACTTATTCTCACAGAAAGCATCCCGCCACACTACAATTAATGCGCTAAGACTATTCGTACACAAATATCCACCACTGTCTATAGCCAGGTACTCATTCATACAGCTGAGTGGACTAGAGCAACGTAGAATGTTTGAACTTGTGAAGGTTCGACACCGCAGCACAGGATTCGAACCCTGATTCTCTTGGTCGGGAGTTCGAAGCTCTACTCACTGCACCACGAGCGCTTAGACAGAGATACGTCTTCGCGTTGTGTCGAATTTCAGTGGTTGCTTGTTTGTCTCGCGCCTGTTCGTGACCTTGCCAAGACGAATGTCTGGCAAAAAGACGCGTCTGTATATACCTGCAAACTCTCCCGGAATGTCCGGGAGTCTACTGGATTGTTAAGTGTACCTTCCTGGTCTCCCCGAATACAGGCAAATCTCCCGAATTTTCACTGAAAATCTCCAACAGCATCCTCCCGTCTTCGAGACAGCGCGACACCACGGGAGACGTCACACAATGAATTAAAACGGAATTGCAAACGGTAACATATAGATCGCCGGTTCCAATCATAATTGTAAACTTTTTCGTATAACTTTATTTTAGCGCACGCCTCATTTTCTGTACATCTATCCTATCAGAACGCATTTGCAGTATCCAAAACATGTATTTTTAGCATTAATTGTACACGTAAATACTGTCTCTAATGCCGAAACAAAGTGATGCCATCTGAACGTAACAATCAATCCAAGTCGCGGAGGCCAGGCTCTCTTCTTAGAAAGCCGGGCTGCAGTTCTTCTAAGCCTGAATTTTAGACAAAGGCATAACGCAGGAAGATTACTCGAAATGTTCCTTAAAAGGAATACGTGTTAATTACAGCATCATAATAAAAAAATTAAGTAATCGTGGCGTAGGATAACGCCGGTTACGCTAGAACCCCGGTCGTCAACTGCGATATTTGCATGGAAAATCCATTACATTAATGAAGTGAAGTTTGAAAAAGTACTAAAGTTACAGTTATGGTGTTGCAATCAGAAGGAAACAAAACTTTGGTCCGAATCTCCTCCTCAAGCTGAGAACATATCTGCGGTGTGTTTCTCGGAAGAAATGCTTTGTTGCTACAAGTAAACCACCTGGACTGCGACACTTAGAATAATTAGTCATAGTAGACGGAGCACAAAAGAAAATTCAATAAAAGTATTTAATGTGCTTCAAGAACATTCTGCTGATCGTTAATTAAAGTTCCGACAATTGTCTTGATAAATTAGTGGCCACTATTTCACGTAACAGTACGTTCACGGATTTCCGTTCGAAACACAATGACGTCATAGACATCTACGTTGATTACGCCTCCATGTATACGGAGGGAATAACAGGAAGAAGGGCACATCATGGAATGGGACGACACGTGTTAGGCAGACACATTACCGGCGGTCTCAATGAGAGATTATGGCGTCTGCGTGCCAGGGATCGACCGTGGGTGACTTCGAAGCCCGATACTTGATTAGAACATCTTAGGGAGGAGCAGGTGGTTCGGGTGGAAGTGAGGCTTCGTCTCCGCCGATTCGAAGTTGGCCGTAGCATGGTGGACAGCACGGCGCCAAAGTCGGTTGGCGATTGGATCATTTGATGGGAAGGGCTGGCACTGTTCGCCTCGGATTCCATGACTGGTCACGGGGGGAGGCGGAAGTCATCCTGATACAGTGGCTAGTCCAGTGAAGTTGATTCTGAGAAAACATTGCAGTTTGATATATATAATTTCCAAACGTATGAAACTGTGACGCATCTAAGTGTGGGCGTAACTACAGCGTACATTCCACACTGCTGTGTAATGTGGCGGGTTAGTATTGCGTGAACCTGCTCCTCTTAGCGCGTAGTCACTTATGTTAGCTCTTATTCTGTAGCCACACCTGTCACTACTTATTGTGCGTATCCGCTGCTGTCAGTCATCGCGTGTTTCTGCTGCTGTCGACCCTTAGCTTGTAGTCGCTGCTGTCGACTCTTAGCATATAGCAGCTGCTCGTGGCCCTTTGTTACCCCGTATGGTGTCTAACCGCTGCTGTCGACCACCAGGGTCTAGTTGCTTCTGTTGACCCTCTTACCGTGTAGCCGATGGCGTCGATCATCAGCGTATAGCCAATGCTGTCGGTCCTTGGTCTGTAGCCGCTGTTGCCGACCCTAAGTGTGTAGCTGCTATTATCCGTCCTAAGTGTGTAGCCTTAGCGTGTAGCCGCAGCTGTCGACCCTTAGCGTGTAGCAGTAAATATCCACCCTTAGTGTGCAACCGATGCGATTGGTCCATAATATGTAGCCGCTGATGTCGACCCTTAGAGTGCAGGCACTGCTATCGGCCTTTAGCGTGTAGCCGCTGCTGTCGGCCTTTAGCGTGTAGCCGACATTATCGGCCCTTAGCGGGTAACCGCTACAGCCAACGCCAACCGGGTAGCCGCGATCGTCGGCCCTGAGCGTGTAGCCTTTACTTCCAATCCTTACTGGGTAGCCGCTGTTGTCGGTCATTAGCGTGTTGCCGCTATTGTGGACCTTTAATATGTAACCATGTGTGTGTGTGTGTGTGTGTGTGTGTGTGTGTGTGTGTGTGTGTGTGTGTGTGTGTGTGTGTGTGTGTGTGTGTGTGTGTGTGTGTGTGTGTGTGTGTGTGTGTGTGTGTGTGTGTGTGTGTGTGTGTGTGTGTGTGCGTGTGTACGTGCGTGTTTGCGAGCGCATCAATCTATGTGACTGTGTGTGCGTGTGCGTTTGCATGCTTATTTGCGCATGCATGCGTAAGCGTACGTGTGTGTGTGGCGTGTGCGTGTGTGAGTGTGCGTATACATGCGTTCGTGCTTCTGTGATAAAAATGTGTGGTAAGTGTACGCATGTACGTATATTTGCCTGTACGCGAATATGTATGTGTATTTGTATATGTATTCGCGTGTGTGTGCGAGCGCATCAATCTATGTGACTGTGTGTGCGTGTGCGTGTGCGTGTGCGTATGCATGCTTATTTGCGCATGCATGCGTAAGCGTACGTGTGTGTGTGTGTGTGTGTGTGTGTGTGTGTGTGTGTGTGTGTGTGTGTGTGTGTGTGTGTGTGTGTGTGTGTGTGTGTGTGTGTGTGTGTGTGTGTGTGTGTGTGTGTGTGTGTGTGTGTGTGTGTGCGTTTGTGTGTATGTGTGTGTGTGTGTGTGTGTGTGTGTGTGTGTGTGTGTGTGTGAGTGTGTGTGTGTGTGTGTGTGTGTGTGTGTGTGTGTGTGTGTGTGTGTGTGTGTGTGTGTGTGTGTGCGTGCGTGCCGTGCGTGTGTTTGTGTGTGTGTGTGTGTGTGTGTGTGAGTATGTGAGTGTGTGAGTGTGTGAGTGTGTGAGTGTGCGTGTGCGTGTGCGTGTACGTGTTTGTGTGTGTGTGTGTGCGTGCGTGCCGTGCGTGTGTTTGTGTGTGTGTGTGAGTATGTGAGTGTGTGTGTGTGTGTGTGTGTGTGTGTGTGTGTGCGCGCGTGCGTGCGTGCGTGCGTGCGTACGTGAATGGGTGAATGCATCTATGCTTACGTGCATGTATGTGTTTGTGCGTGCATGTATGCCTGTACACGTGTAATAGTGTATTCTTCTATGTACGCATCTTATTGTATGTTTGTATATGTACTGTGTATCCGTATGCATAGCACAACATTCATTACCAAAATGTTAAAATCCAGTAATAATAAGTATTTATAAAAATGCGTTTCAAATCTGCTTATCCACACAATTAAACATATTTAAAGGATTTGCTGTCGGCGGATCACAGCTTCGTTTCAACTATTCCATTGGCTACATATAGCGAATTCGGCAAGTTTGATTGTACATATCGTCCGTCACCAAGGAAGTCGTTGACTTCAATCTTTTAATTATTCCTCTATCTGCGTGTTACTGTTGTGTCTGGTAGGCCGTTCCAGATGCGGGAGCCGGTTCTTAGGAATGCTCGTTCTATGTATGTCGGCACACCCGATGGCTCTAGATTGAGCTATGAGCAGAATGAGCGGATCGGAGAGTATAGTCTGGGGGGAATCCTCCAATTGCACGCTCTTCAGATTCACCACAACCGGGGTACATTCCAGATACCCAAGGGCACGTAACGGGGGCATATTCAAAAGGTCTAGGGGGCATGCCAGACTAGCGCGGGCATAACGCAGCCAAATTACAAAGGTTTGGGGGCACGTACCCCCGGCCCCCTTCGATCCGCCTGTGTCACATAGCGTTGGCATATCTGCTAATGCGCATAAAATATAGGCCTAAACCCACGGCCAGTGGTCATTGAAATAAACGATGTCCTTTCGCCGTAAAACACTGCTAAGAATCGCTTCATCTTCGTCTGTCGCCTCCTGTGGCATTACACGTCTTCGCGCATGATTAATGAATAATTACGCAGTTACGCTAATTAACATTGCCGCTACAATCGGACAATTTAGATATCTTGACGCCCGGCATTCTTGCCCCACTCTGCGTCAGCGATGCTGATAAATACAGGTGCAAGTACACTGATTGTCTCGCCCGAATTCTCTACTGGCCCCATGCTGGCTTCACTGTGCTGGTCTAAACGCCAGATTAGGGGGTTGTTAGCGTTTCTTTAACGCCTTATACCCAGGGTGGCATTCTGTCTCGTCGTAAACGGATGATTGATTCCTGTAGCTAGCCGCAAGACGGCGCCGTTGGTTGGTAACAATGGCGGCGGAATATCACAGTGCGATGTGTATGTCGCTTGCTTTGCAGACGGTTTGTTCACATTAAAATCACCTTATTAAATGTTATAGTGTGCAAAACGGGTACACGTCCATTAATTTCACATAAGTAAAGGGTCGGCGCGTTTGGATTCTACGCAGTGACAGCGCGCTTCGGTTGAACGCGTAATCACTATAGGTCTACGAACAAACTAGCAGGTCTGTTCGGCAGAATTCTCTGACTGAACCGTTAAGAAGCGGCGCTGTGGCAAAAGGTTATATACCCTACGTCTGACGTGGAATTAATGTAGTTTGTATTAAGTTTTCTCCGAGGTTTATCAGTGAATTTCGGGAAGATGTATTTTATACCTACGTTGCGATGATTATTGAACGTTTGTCGATTTCTAATTTGCAAAATAAACAGTGTATATTTGAAAATGTTTAGTTGTTTGCATGATGGATACTTACTCAAACGATACGCAGTATCATTTGCATATAAACAGTCCTTTATTTCGAATAAACTGGTTAAATAGATTTAATAGCTTACGTTACTCTTATGAAAGCGACTATGGTATTTTAACCCTGTCGGGATACTGTACCTCATCCTTTTACTGGTCCCGGTGTAGGACGCTCAAAACACTACCGAATTTCAAAACACTTTCGTCAGTATATTATACTATCCTTTATATCAGTCACCTTTGGGAATTATCCTATACACTAGGTTCAAGTTCGTAATTGTTGGAGCCAATTAGGCAACAACAAAAAATGGTTAGTTTGTAATGACATAACATATTAATTATGCTTAATGCCATACATGACGCCTGGACAAAATAATTATCTATTACGGTTAAGATTATTATAATTAGTTATTGTTGCAGACAATCATAGTGAGTTATGGTTATAGATAGCACAGTCTTTATAACTAATCAGATGGTGAGAATAAATAGTTACTATAACATATCCTAATTAATTAGATTATAATTATTATCATTATCTATGTTTGCGCTTAGATTAATTGTTGGAACCAATCAGATGATGGGAATAAATAGTTAATGTGAAATATCATTATTCACATGTGATAAGATTATAATTAGTTATGGAGTCAGCTATGGTGAGATGGGGTTATATATATATATATATATGGTTATATATATATATGTATATATATACATGTATATACATATATGGTATTTCACATTAACTATTTATTCCCATCATCTGATTGGTTCCAACAATTAATCATAGCTAATGTTAGGGGTTACGATAATCGCTGGAACTAATCAGATGACGGGAATAAATACTTAGTGTGAAATGTCATTAAACGTTAGTGTTAAGATTATTATTATAATTAGTTATGGTTGAAGTCAGCTATGATTGGAGTTGATAATTGGAATAACAGAGGCTATGTATGTATGGTTAGGGTTAAGCTCCCAACGATTACACCGACGACCGCCGTGTATAAGCAATCCTTATAAATTAATATGTCAAAAATAATAATTTTGACATATCATGTTTCGATTTACTAACCTATATATATCTAGCCAGTAATTACACTAACATCATTATTAAGTTATTAAGCCTACTAAGTTGCAGTGGTGTATTTAGGGTCTTTGTGGGAACAAAGCAATAGATGAGCCTCAAGTCCATCTCCACAGCTATTAACTTCGCCCATCCCCACAACTTTTGGAATTTGCACATCCCCGGACGTTTCCCCGCCGACGATAAAGCAATTGGAAACTAGAACGACGCTACGGGCACTCGTGCACTCCATGAACTTATTGTCGTTTATTAATAACATCGGTCTGGTGTCGATAGCTTCGTTTTAATGGTTGCGTAACGCTTATTACCAAGATACCACACCCCATGTAAAACTTTATCGCTTGCTCGAAGACCCATGACCTCCCACCAAACCAAACGTACTTTATGGATGGCCCGAAACACATAGAAATTGAAAAATCGGGAAAAATTGCAGGGCTAGTGTTTTGAAATTAACAGTAGTGTTTAGAGGGTACGCTCAAGACAAAACACTACGATAGTGTTTTGAAAGTACCCTCAAAACACAACGGTAGTATTTCGAGCGTACGCTCAAAACTCTACCGTGATGTTTTCGAGGGGTAGTGTTTTCAACTTACTACACCTTTACGCAATTGCTTGGGGTGTGGCTGCATACTTTTCAGAGAATTCGAGTTAGGGTTCGACTATAAAAAAAAAAATATATATATATATATGTATTTATATATATATATATTTATATATATATATATATTCGAATTATCTGAAAATTATATATATATATATTTAGTACAAAGTGGGCGGAAATAAAGTCACGGTAATAAAGTCACAGTTTTATCTAGGAAAAAACAGAAAATATTTCGAAGACTATACACTAAATACAGTTTTTTGCCATTTCAGTGATAAATCAACAAAATAACATTTGATGATTAAGATGAATGCTACGAAGAAGCTCTGCGACAATCATGCATAGTCACAGTGATAACAGAACACAACATTTGATGAACGATTCTAACGAATATTCCGAAGAAAGTTTGACTGAGCACAAGTGAGATTTATAAGTGACCCTTAACAAATTTATGCACTGAATGTATGCTATGTTTAAGTTACTTTTGATAATTATTAAAAGGAACCTACACCTGAATTTATTTAATAGTTCCATTTATGTTATAAATACAACAAACTCTACTCTAAATTTAAAGTTGACCACAAGCGAGTTTTACACGTGCCTCTTTATAAAATTTCGGCATTGAATTTGAGTTATCTGTATGTTAATTTCGATTATTTAAAATAATATTCACCCGACTTTATTTAATATTGCAACTTATATTGTAAATACAAAAAGTAGCAATTTCATGTGGTTTACTGGTTCTTCAGGAATGCAGGAAATCGGTATACATGTCCAATATAATAACTGATTGCGCACGAGAAGACATTCGAAAAAGGCTATCCATTGCCTTTTCATTTGCATGGCACGAACTCGGGCGACTTTGCCGGTGTAACAGTTGATCTCTCCCTGGATATCTCCCATCTGCATCGGACCGCTTCCCCCCTCTGTTACCATGTTGAGCAATATGAGACCTAGGCAATGCAGTGCCTTGTAATTAGACCCGCGTTTTGCTATTGGGGTGGCTTATTCTGATTAACTTAGTAGTGTACGCGTATGAAGTTATTTCAATTGATTATAATATTCACAACATATCTACTACCATGTGAAACATTTAAACTGCATTTAGCCTGTATTTTATCTCATTTGTGGACCTTTTTAGGAGGCGGAGATAGCCCGGATTGGGGTAGAAGGCTTCCCTTGGGGGACGATAGCATAAGTCATCCTCTCAAGGGGGGGGGGGCAAATACCCAGGGGATAAACTGTCACACCATTATAAATGATTGAAATGCACTACTCGTATGCAGTTAAAATTTGGATCTACACAAATGTTTGTATACGTCTACGTTCGTCTGACTCGCGCCAGCGCCAGCGCCCACGTCGAGCCCGATGTGTATTGTGTGTCTTGTGTATAGAGATGCTTCGATTTACGAGTACACGTCCGTCATTTCTACTTCAGTTTGTTGATTTTATAACGTCACTGCACGCGCGACCACCAACCAATTGCATCGAAGGCGGGTCACGACCTTTGCCCTGTAGGTCATCGCTGATGAGTTATTCGACGCACGCTGGAGTGGTTGGTATTTACGACGGATCTTTATTTGTTCGTTACATACACAAATCATCGGGTGCTTACAATCCATGTCCGACTACCCTGTAATAAAGACCCCGGCGCGCGCTGCCCGTATACATACGCACGACACGACCTGCCTTTAACAACCCGACGATTTGATGGACGATTCTGCGATGGACGCGAGCGACTCGCGAAACTGATCAAAGCGAATTTGTCCCAACAATACGGACGAATTAAGCTTCATCAGACCACCCGTTGCTTCACGCCGCTATATCTCAATTTAGTCATAATAATCACTCAACAAATTCATTTATATATGTCGAGGATATGTCTGTGTTGAGGCATGTCTGTAATCCTGTGCCCGCCGACATGTCAACGTAGCGAGTTATGTGGGGGACTTATTGCCCTGTGATGCATTACTGTGTATCGTGCCTACATCAAAACCACGGACTCTGAGATACCCAGGAATCGTTGTAGTTACGGGACGTGTCAATTCCTAAATAACTGCTAGTTCGTTTTGTAACATGCGTAAACCATTTGCCTGTTTGCATACTACGCAAATATTTGCATCGGTTATTAACGACACTGCATATTTCTGTAGTACTATTACAAACTTGTCTTTTTACCAGACTATCAACCCGGAGCTAGGAGGTCTGTCAAGTCTGTCAGCTTGATCGTTAAGCTGCAACAACATTGCTAAGGTCTGCAATTGATCAGGAGACATAGTTTTACTTGACAACCGCAACTAAATTATGCGTGGAGTTAGTCGAGCGACGCTTAAAGACACTGCGACCGAGATCTTGACCCACACCACTCCCGGCTTGAGCCTTGGTGAAAGATAAATTCGGCTGCATCTGGTGTCGGTCGCTGATTGGCCATTTTTTTAAATTAAAATGGAAAGTATTGTATTAGTATTAAACTTCTGCTTTCCACTTTTCCACAATAATTGTGAATACAATAAAAAGCATGTAGGCCATATATCTTAGGATGCAAATAAAATGTATTGTAGTGCAAATAAAATGTATTGTATTGTGTTGCTTCAAAATCGCCGCCGACTGTCGATCAAACTGGACCCATCTTCAATTCCCCACACACAACCGTAGCCAAAAAAAAGCCTAACTAGTTGGTCTCGCGAGAGTGTTTATACAACCGACTCTTACACTAAAATAGAGCGGTCGGCCGATAAGATTTATCCCTCATATGAGTAATATTACACATTGATTACACGACGTTACGTTAGAACAAAATATTCAACATTGAAATAATATGGTAGAATCAAAGTAATACTCGATGGAGCCTCGAAGGTCGTAGGCCTCTCTGTTAAGAAATATTCCCAATTTTAAATCTTGTCTAATTTTGACATCGCAATTTCCAATATACAATTTCCCATTTGTGCATTCCTCTGTAATTATGCTAGCGTATGCGATTCAACAAGACTGTTTCGTGGCACATATGAAGCATGCTCCATACCAGTTACATTTCGTGTTGTGTGTGTACGCCGCATTTTATCAACATTTACCCATTTAATAATACAATAACACTTGTATTATAATTATGTAGTTGAGTACCCATTTGTAGTAAAATAGGGCATTCTTTTGTGATGAATCTACCGTGACATGTTTCGCAGCGATGTCAGAGGCCCATTTTGTAGTAACATGCCGACCCAAAAGTAACAACGAGATTGTAATAATATGAAATGTGCCAATTTCTCACCATTTTTTAAAGTTCAACTTCCGCTAATCTAACATCCCACCAATGTTTGGAACAACCTCTCGTCTCCCGCTACTTGTGAAACACATTCATTAACACCTAAATGAACAACCAGATGATTTTGAGTAAAGAAAGACGTGACATACATGTGGCGACGAATCCAGATTTTTTTATAATAAGAACTAATAACGAAATCACTATATATATACATTTTCACGGATGAGTAAGTTGCTGGCACGCCAGTTATACTATCAGCGATTACGTTTACATGTAAGCTTTGCGCAGGTGCGCGTGTCAATGACGGTGTTTGGCGCTACAGCTGCCTCTCATTACGTCACTGATGCCGGTGTTATAATTGTCGACTTCCCCGCGTCTCCTTATCCCAGACTGACGTCTCAATGGTTTTAATGAAACAATTGCTGTTCAGTCAACGGCCGTCAATAGCAAACAAACCGCTAACACGGGGTGCATTTGTGTAACCAGCACACATCTGCGTCTCTTGGGGTTTAAGAGGGGCGTGGTTCAAGGGTAAATTAATGTAGAAATCGCCTAGTTATGTGGGATTTCTTTATGGGGCTATTTTGGTAAGTTATTCAAATGACGCCTGGCGCCTCTGGTGGATATAAGCCTACATTGACAATAAGTTGTCGACAAGCGATTTGCAGGACAACTGAGTAACCGTGATAACTTTCGCTGATCCTTGTTCGAAAGTATTCAATAAACTATACTGTGAGCAAACATTACATCGTAAAAACAATAACGCTTACTGTTACGTATTAAGTAAAATCGCAATGTCAGCATAAATTACAAAACAATCAATAGAGTTGAGGCTTGAATAATTTCGGGCGAGATTATTCACGCTTTAGATAGATAGATAGAGGTCTACGCGATTATTTCGGCGCACGGAACACCAATAGCTGGAAAGTTGTATCGGTGTCTAGTTATTATTTCACTCATTCGTGTATTAATAAAGTCACATGCGGACCTGTCAACGCACGGACATTCTCGAGTCTGAGAGGTGTACCTGCATGGACCTGTCCACGGATTCTTTCCAACCACTCGACAAGGCTCGGCGCTTCCAAGTCAACGTGTTCGTCCTGCGTTTGCGTACAAAGAATTCTGCTTGACTGTCGCAACGCACCTGTTTTATTCGGCGATTCTAATAGGACACATTCAATTTCATCAAGTTTTTCCGAGTTTCTTCATCCAGCCGTGGCACTGATACCGCGCCAATTGGTTGAGTCATTGACACAAGACACGCTCGAGCGCGCTAATTGGACGGCGGTCACAGGGGATTCGTCGATCGTAATTGGTGGAACACCTGCCCTCGACGTTCCATCAGGGTGCACCTAATGAGAGGGATAGAACAGGGTTCTAATTATCGCATAGGTAAATGTGCCCTGTGGAAATAAAATTCCCGCTTTGTCATCCTATGGTTGGGATGAGTTTTATTTACTTACTTCCTTACTCATTCATTTATTTACTTATTGACTTACTTACTTACTTATGTCTATATTTTCTCCTGTAACCTTTTCCTGCGAATTTTTGTCCGTTGCTGTTTTTTGTGTTACACTACAACCCAGCGAGAGTTGGATCTATTTTGTTCGTTTTGTAAATGTGTGTATGTTATACGGCTATATGAAGTAAAACTGATGACGTAACAATGGCTGAATGCTTCCCAGAGAAGTCGAGATGGTGTTCGATTGAACAGGTCTGCCAGGGAGTAAAGTGTAAAGCGCTTTGAGCAGTCCTTTATGACTGAATACTGTGCTATATATAAGAACCCGTTTCCTTTTACTTTTGAACTACAAGACAACCAAATGAATAACTAGAGGTTAATAGTTTGATAGCAATAGTGATTATGTCCGGTGTCGGGACTGACAGAGACGGTATCACATTTATGTTCGCATCTTAACCAAACTGAAACCTGATTGGTATTAAGCCATGGTCGGCCTTTGTCATTTTGCAGAATTAAAAAAATCCCTTTTCTAACGTAGTCGGCTAGCTGTATAAATAAAATAGTTCATGCTTTCGAACAAAGTGAACCAAAAGTTTAATGCGTATTTAACGTTCCGCGACGTTCACGTTGACACGAATAGAAAGGTTTGTATAGTAATACATACAATCGGAAAGAAAATAACAGGACAAAGTAACGGATAAAATAAATTTAGTGTGCTACGAAAAAAGATAACAGGAAAACATATAATAGCACATTTTACTAGTGATGCAACACATTTTATACACATATTTACTGCATTTCAGCATCTTAAACATCTTTTGCAGTTCATTCTTTCTCAACACCTTTCTGCTTTTCGTCAGGTTTCAACCCTTTCAAAATGCCATTCGTTTTCAATTCTCAGCAGTTTTCTGCTTTTACCAGGATTCACTTCATGAAGTGTATTAGTCCGAATGTCATAATTTTGATAAATAAATATAGACAGTGTATTATGCAACCTTAAAACGCACAATAATGTAGTATGTATTTACTTTTATAGTGTGTACAAAAGTAATAGAGATAATAACCGATTAGCAGTCACTGTGGTTGGTAAAGCCGGGCAAACTACGTAACGTTCGGTTTCACCCGACATTCCATGTCGATTCCACCAGAATAATGGCGACATCAGGCAAACAAGATGCCTCCAACGTCCCAATAACCTCATCGGATCTTATCTCTCATTCCCGTGCGCAGACAGACACGCACACGCGATACACACAAGCACACGCAACAAATGGTGCATGTTAACACCTAGTGCTGTCATTAGTCTCACTCGCGTGTCGCAGACGACATGTATGAGCCTTTGAAGAGCACCCATTCACGCGTTGATTACACTCGACGACAATAGACGCCGCCAGTCGGAGGACTGTCACGTGGACGCAAAAGGCCCATCTCTCGAGATGCGCGCCAGATAGACACAACTAGTAACTAGAGTTTGATTGCTGTTTACGATCTGCGGCGAACATCTCGCCAGACAAGGCGCTATTGTTTGGCGCAAATGCTCTGCCGTAAAACCATCTACGACGACCCATCGCAAAATGCGCGTCTGACACAAACAAAGCTGCCGAGTCGACATTACGAAAAACTTCGGTTTTATGGTCGACGTTTCTACGTCGTTCGCTGCGAAATCTGGCGACGCGCATTATTCTCTGGCTAGTGTCATCATTAATAGGAACAGCTTCATACGTCTGTACGACTGCGAATGGCGACGCGACACGCTAATAACACTTTTATGTGACACTACAAGCACATTATTGCGGGACACCGGCTGATGACGCGTCTCTTGTTTTCTTAATTAAATTAAAGGATGCCTCGCAAGGGAGGCGTTTGAATGTTCAAGTATAATCGAATAATGTTCAAGGGAATTCATTTAATAAGTATTGCATACGATTCGTTAAAATGTGCGCGCGTTTGTGCGTGCACAGCGTTGAACATACATTGCCATTTAATATTTAATATTCCTTTCATAATTGTTTGCTATACATGTAAGAATACGATGGGACATATCTTCAAAAGTAACTCAAATTAGAATAACAATATATGAAGTTGTGAATACCTACATTATTATGCACGCTGTGTATAAGATGTAATTGGGTGTATTGTCCAATAAATAAATTATAATAACGATAAACTTAGCCTCCCGTAGACGCGACTTGTTGTCACAGTCGACAGCGTTAACACGAACAATAAACTACATGGACTTGTTAGAAGAAATAATGTACCTTACAAACATTTAAAAAATGAGTTTAATCGAAACATGTCACAACTAACCCCGGTCTGAAGTGAAAGCCTTTTGAACAGGCCTAAGGACTGGATACCGCGAAAAAGT